>JACDIV010000060.1:0-600000 GCA_022244645.1 Thraustochytrium striatum | reverse complement strand
CTCGGACACAAATACCAGGTCGGACCCTTCCGGCCATGCCTGCGCCTCGGCTACTTCGTCCACGCGTGACTTGATGGTCCGCAAGCAGGCCTCCCAATCCTCTGAGGCTGCTTCAGCAACCGCATGCGTCCGCAGCACCAGGCCGACGGCCCCCTCCAGCGTTTGCGCCGGATCTTCCCGTCCGTCGTGGCCGCCGCCATCTGCTGCGCCTTCCGGGGCGCCCTTCTCTTCCGTCTCCTGCGGCCGCGGCGTCGCGTCGCTCGAGGAAAAAGCTGCTGCTGCTCCTTCTGCTCCTACGTGATCTCCGGCTTGGCTGGCCACTGGCCCCCGTCCTGCCCCTTCTTTCGGGGCGGCGCCGGCATCGGCCTTCGGGACGCCGGGCGGCGCCGGCGCGGTATCGCGCGCCGGGTCTGCCGCCTCGCGGCGCGCGGGCTGCGCTGTGTCCTCGGCCATCGCCCGCTGGTGCGCGTGAACGCAGTTGTGATCGCCGCGATTTTGGGACGCGAAGCAATAGGCCATCTGAGACCGAGCTCAACCTCAGGGCCGAGGCCGCGGCCGAGGAGGAGCGAGGGGTGAGGGGGTGAGGGAGCGGGAGCGGGAGCGAGCATAGCGCAAGCTGGTCGAGAGCTCGAGCGGCGCGCGTTGAAATCATGATCACAGAGATTTTGGCTTTTGTGTACAGCTGACTGACAGACAGGGGGCTGAGTTGAGACCTGGCCCACGGCGCTAGGACGCTGGGCACTGCTCTTGCGCGTCAGGGAAAAGACCGTCCCAGAACGAGCCCGACGACTCCTCGAAGCGGTAGGATGGGATGGCGTCCTCTTCGGGTCGGCCGTGGTGGCCTGCCATGTTGTACGCGCGTTTGCTGACTGGGGACTGGGCCAGCTTGTGTCGCCGGAATGCTGCAAATGCGGCCCGTGCCCGACTGTCTTCGTCATGCTCGCCGCCGCCGCCGCCGATCCGCTGCTCCGGGTCGGCCTTACCTTCGTCGTCGTCGTCGTCGTCGTTGTCGTCGTCGTCGTTGCTGCTTCCAGACACGCAGGCCGAGCAATCCTCACTGTCGCTGTCCCCGAAACCGCGGCCATAGGAGCGGTAGCTGCGCACCGAGTCATAGGGCTCGTACGGGGCGTCATCCCAGGAGAGACCAACAGAGTCGCCATCCTCGACGACGAGGTGCTCCTCCTCAGCCTCCTCGATGGTGTCCATGGGTAGGCGCTGCAGGGACTTGCGGCTGCCGCCCCGGGATAGCGCGTCCACGTCTAGCGGCTCGAAGCCAACTTCGTCCTCGTCCTCGTCGACCAGAAGCGCCCCAAGCTCGTCCTCCAACCCGTGTCTTCGCGCGACGACTTGTCGGCCACCGCGCCGGCCACCGAGAGCGCTAGGCAGGCCGCCAGCCACGCCCGCCACTCCACGCGCTTCTTGGCGCTCCACGCCTCCGCCACGTGCTGCGACAGCGCCCGTACCTCGCCCAACGGCACATACTGCCCCTGCCTCGCCCGCACGACGCCAAGGACACCAGCGGCCACCGCCAGCAGCGGCACCGCCCTCCCGACCACCTCTACGAGCGAGGCCGGTCCCCCGGCGGTCCCTCTCGCCGCGCTCGACTCGTGCATTGACAATCGCGCTGTGAGGCCGACGTGCCGAAACGGTCGCCGCCCATCCGCCGTCTGCTCGCTGCTGCTGCTGCTGCTGCCGCTACTCGTCCTGCGCTGCCAGAGCTCTCCAGAGCATGGCCGTGTCCACTGCTCGACCAGCCCCTGTCGTGCCCGAGTCCATCTCCGTCGTCGTCGCGGCAACAGACGACGTCATCGCGTCGATAGGACCGGGACGTGGTACAGCGCGAGCTGGCCCTCGTCCTTGACCAGCTCGCGGTCCGCCTCGGCCACGGCCCTCGGCCATTGCCGAGCCGCAGCAGTCCTGGTCGGAGCTCGCGTCGGGGCTCGAGTCGGAGCCGTAGTCCACGACGGGCGCGCGCCATTCGCCTGATGCCACGGCCAGGACGGGACGGTCCTCGCGGAGGTGCCGGCAGAAGCTCACCCGCTCACGGTCGAGCCGAGCGAAGGGGTCTGGGCCACGGGGGAAGCAGTGCCGCCGCGGCGGGCGCGCTCAGGTCGTAGATGAGCGCGCGGCCGCAGGAGGAGCCCGTGGCGAGGTAGCGGCCGCTTGCGTCCTGGTCGAGGTGCAGCCGCTGGTTGGTTGCGGCCTGGCGCGGGAAAAGGAGGACCGGCTGGTCCAGGCGCCGCGTGTCCCACGACTTGACGTGGCAGTCCTTGCGCCCGCCGGAGAACAGGTAGGTGCCGCAATTGGAGAAGCGCACCTGCGTGACGCCCTTGTCGTGCGCAGGGAAGAGGGCCAGTCGGGCGAGGGGTCGTTGTCCACGTACAGGCCCACGGTGCCGTTGTAGGAGCCCGCGGCGAGCATGCCGTGCCCGTCGGGGTTGGCGGCGAGGCAAGACAGCAGGCCGCGCTGCCCCTCGCGCGACTTGCGCGAAGGGCAGGTCGCGCGAAATTCGATATGCGCCCGGGCCGGCCCACGTCGAATCGGAAGAAGCCTCGGTCCGCGCCCGCGTACAGGTGCGCGCCGCTGGCGTCAAATGCCACGGACAGCGTCGCGGCGAGCTCGTCCTTGTCGTTTATGGGCGAGTAGGTGGCCGGAGCCCGCCAGTGTAGGCGTCCCAGAGATGCACCGGCCGGCCGCGCGAGCTGCTGGCAAAGCAACACGTGGCAGGCAGGGCCGCTGTCCATGCGCGGATACCATGCGTAGTCGTATACGCAGTCGCCGCCGTGGCACTCGAGGGCCGGCCTTGCCAGCCGCCCCAGCTCAAAGACCCGCAAGCGCGCGTCGTCGCCGCTCGTGAGCAAGCAGGTTCCATCCGGCGACCCTTGACGCCGTTCCAGAACGCCACGCCGACCCCGCCAGCCCTCGCGGCGTCCACCCGCTCGCACAGCCCAGCGCCCTTCCCCGTCCGCTCCACGGCCCGCGCGGTCGCCTGTCCCTCGCGGCCCACCCTGCCGGCCGCCTCTGACGCCTCGCGAGCGACCTCGAGCGCGTCCCACACGCCGGCCGCCATGCCGCTACCCGTCGCCGCCAGCCTCGAATCTCCGATCCTCAGCGCTCGACGCCTCGAAGGCAGTCCGCGCCGGTCGCAGCTTTGGTCGGGAGGGTGCCGTCCGTATCTTTGGAAAGAGTATTTGCGGGCAAGTGAGCGGCGAGCAGAGGGAGGGGGGCGCAGGACGACGCAGAGCAGCTCGAGCGCGCGCTGGCGCCGGAGGGCTCGGGCAGGGCCCCGGCAGGGCGGCCTCGGAGAATGGAGGACGATGGCGAGCGCGAGCGCAAGATGTTCCTGAGCTTTCTGAATCAGTACTACGAGGTGCTGGTGGAGACGCCCAGTGAGCTGGGCTCTTCTACAGCGACGAGTCGGTGCTGCAGTGCGACGAGTCGAGCGCGGCGGGCGCGGAGGCCATTCAGAAGGCGTTTGAGGCCATGGGCGTCGCTGGCATGGCCGTGGAGATCGAGTCCGCCACGCATGTACCCGCCCCGCATGACTGCCTGCTGATCGTGGTCACCGGTACCTTCTCGACGGCGGACGGCGTGGCGCGAAAGGTGTCGCAGACGGTGCTGCTGGGGCCTTCGGCCGGTGCGGGCCGCTACGTGGTGCTGCGGGATGTGCTCGTTTGTGTGGATGGTCCGCCGTTCAAACGCTGGCGGACGAGCAGCCGCCGCAGGCTGCTGCCGCCCCGACCGAGGGCGCCGCGCCCGAGCTCGCCCCCGAGGCGCCTACCGATGCGCCTATGAGCGCCGGCCGAGGCCGAGGCGCCGAGGCGCCCGAGGAACCGCCAAAGCGAGGCCAAGCCTGAAGTCAAGGTTGCGGAGGTGGCCAAGCCGAGCCGGAGGCTACCAAGCCAGCCGCGCCGGCCAAGCCGGTCAACGGCAGCGCCGGCGCCGCCACGGCAGTGTCGTCCCCGGAGACCAAGCCTGCCGAGCCAAGCGGCGCGTTCTCGTACGCCCAGATGCTGACCAAGCGCAAGGCGGCCGCTGCGGAGGCCTGCCCAGGACAACAAGGTGGCCCCGGTCATGGCGAACGGCGGCGAGACGGGCGAAGCTTCCCCGGCTGCCGCCGCGGCCCCGGCGGCGGCGGCGGCTGCTGCTCGCTGCCCGGCGGCTGCCCCGGCGGCTGCCTCGGCGGGCGCCAAGAAGGATGCAGGCACGCGGCGTGCGGCCGAGCCGGGCTGCGCGATTTTTGTCAAGGAGGTGCAGAAGGACTGGGCGGACGGCAAGCTCCGCGAGTTCTTTTCGCAGTTCGGCCCGGTGGTGTCCGTGGAGGCGCCTGCGGGCAAGTCTTTCGCTTTTGTCAACTTTGCCACGCCGGACGCCGTCAAGGCCGTCCTCGCCGCGCCGGAGCTGGTGATTGATGGCAAGACCCTGACCTGTGAAGAGCGCATCTCGCACGGCACCGGCGCTGGTGGCCGCGGCCGCGGTCGTGGCAAGGACCGTGGTGGCATGGGCCGTGGCGGGATGGGTGCCAAGGGCGGCCTCGGGCGGCAGGCCAACGGCGCCCGCGGCGGCGCCCGTGGCGGCGGCTCGCGCAGCGGCGGCTCGCGCGGCGGCGGCGGCGGCTCGCGCGGCGGCGGTGGCTCGCGCGGCGGCGCGCCTCGTGGTCGGCCGGCACAGCCCAAGTGACGAGATAGGAAGCTCAAGCTTGCTTTTCCCTTCCTCCTCATTGCTCTTCTTGCGTGACGATGACAATGCACCATCGCGCGCTCAAGGCTGGCGCCTGCGCAACCACGCACCACCGCGCTTGTTCGCCTGCCCACCCGCAGCGTGTCGAGGACTCGGCCTGCCTTGGCAATTCCATCTCCTGCCATGCTTGGGTTAAGAGCCTCCTTCCACGACCGGATCGCATAAAAGTTGTGGCGCCAACGCGACGACGACGAGCACGGGCGGAGGAGATGGCGGCTAGCCTCAGGCTGGGGATGCGGGGGCCGCGGGCTCGGCGCTGGGCGCGGCGCGGCCCAGCGCGCGGTCGCTCCTGGCACGCTCGCGGCCGCTGGGCTGGGCCGGCAGCCCGCGCGGCGCGGCCAAGGTCAGCGAGCGAGCCTTGGCGCGCGCGATCAAGGCGGACGAGTGGTTCACGGACCCCGAGATCGAGGATGGGCCGTCGATGGAGGAGATCGTGGAGCACACCAAGGAGTTCAAGTGGCAGCTCGAGAAGGACAAGATCGAGCGACTCAAGAACTACGACCCGGAGCGAAGCGCAAAGGTCTCGCCCGAGGACCCGCTGGGCTTCATCGAGGATAAGGAGGCCTACGTGCGGTCGACCGCGCCAGACATTAGCGACGACAGCGACACGCGGCCTCGCTGATTGGCTCGGGCATCGAGTGCACGATCGACTCGTACGGGTACCCCCTACTTTGGCGATCCGTACCTGGAGCTCAAGGAGCAGCCCAACAAGTCCAAGGTGGTCATGACTCTGGACGTGGGCCAGCTCAACTTTACCGAGACGCAGATGCACCGCTTCAAGCAGATTGTCTCGCAGCGGTACTCGCCGTCCAAGAACGAGCTCAAGCTGGTGAGCAGGGAGCCCAAGCAGCGCGACAGCTACCGGCGCGTCAAGGAGATGCTCGCGACGCTGCTCGAGGAGGTGCGCAAGGTGGATTGATTGATTGGTAGTTGATTGATTGATTGACTCGCCGAGGCCACGACCGCAACAACGATATTGATGGAGCAGGAGCTCCTCACACCTCCCGCCTTCTCCCTCGCTACCCTCCGCCAAACGGCGGTACCGGAAGGCGGGTGCGCTTGGTCGCTAAACTGTATCACAAGGCCTTGGACGACTCGACCGTCCAAGCGCGCGACGGCAACAGGTCGCGAAAGCGCGGCACTTGGTTCGGTGCCCTGCCGCGCGCAGCCACCTCCGGGTCGACCTTGGCGGCCGGCCGCAGCTCGCCCTCGCGGTCCACAAACTCGATCACGGCCATGTTGGCGTTGTCGCCCTTGCGCCACACCTTGAGGATGCGCGTGAAGCCGCCAGGCCGATGCTTGTACCGCTCGGCCAGCTCGGTCAGCGCGGTCTCCACGGACTCCTCGGTGCGCAGGTAGCGGCTCACCTCCCGCCGCGCCTCGCGCTTGTCCTCCTTCTTGGCGGCCGTCACCACCCAGTCGGCGACGCGTCGCAGCTCCTTGGCCTTGGCCTCCGTGGTGCGGATGCGCTGGTGCTGGATCAGGGAGTCCACCATGGTGCGCAGCATGTGCCACCGGTGCTTGGAGTCGGCCCAAGCTTGCGCATGCGGATGCGGTGCTTCATCCTGCCCGGCGCTCGACCTCCGTCGCCCTGTGCTCTCTCTCGCTCTGCTCCTCCTGCTCCCGCCTCACATTCGCCCAGTCGAAAGAAGCGACCTGGCCGCAAACTCTAGAGAACAGCGGCGAGTCGAGCCGCGACGCTGCGCCGCTGCTGCCGCGCTCACTGGCGCAGCTTGGCCTGCAAAACTGCGGGGAGCGAGGTCTTGTCGATGTGGCCCTGGTACACCATCTCATCCAGGCAAGTGGCCACCTTTGCGCTGTTGGTTCGCAGGGTGTCCGGGCTCAGGCGCTGGTCGGTCAGGTGCTTGCACACGGCGATGAGCAGCTCGAGAAGCTCGAGCACTGCGGGGTGTGTCACTATGCGGTTAGATGGCGCCGAGGATACAGTCCGGCAGCGAGAGACCCGTGACCTACTTTCGAGCTCGGCGAAGAGCCCCGTGCCAGAGACGACAAAGACCACGCCGTCGACGGACCGCACGAGCATCGCAACTGGTGCGTGTGCCTTGTCCTCTCTTCGTGCGGCGGGCCCAGACGTTAGCACTCTCCGCCGCCGCCGCCGCCGCTGTCACGTCCTTGTCAGTCACTCTGGACTCACCGAAAGTGTAGCACCTGGGTTTCCGCTTGCGCGGCGACCCAGGCCCTGCGCGAGCGCTCGAGCAACGCGACCCCCAGCGCGGGCCCGCCGAGCGCGGGCGCCTCCAGCTCGGCGCCAATCGGCGTGCCAATAGCCATATCCGCGGTCGTGTTCTGCCTGCCATCCTCCACATCAGCAGCCGCGCCAGGCTCCGCAGCCGCCGCGGGGGTGGCGAGCCTGCTGGCGCGCTGCGCCGGCGAGGACCACGACCGGCTAAGCATGAGCGCACCGAGGCGCGCGTCCACCATGCCCACACAACACGCGACTCTCCATGCCAAGCGAGGAGCCTGGCGTCGTTTGACACTGCTTCAACGCCGACATCGCGCTCGCCCTGTGCGGCAGCTATCCCTAACGGCGCAGTGGAGGCCGAGGCCTGCTTGCGCGCCGGGCTGGAACCGCCGGCGGACCAGCAGCACCAGCAGCACCGGCGGCGGCGGCGGCGGCAGAGGCCCTCGCGGCGCTCGCACGATGCCGCACCTCGCCACTTGCGGAGTACTGCGAAACGGGCGGACATCTGCAAAGACGCACAGACGCCGCTCTCCCCGGCTGCCTCGATCGATCGATCGAGCTCAGCTTGGTGGCCGCCCGACCTCTCGACTGCCGGGGCTGGCTGGCTGGCTGGCCAGGCGCGAAGAGCATGGGCAAGGGCATCGAGGTGAATGATCAGTCAGTCAGTCAGTGCAATGTCTCCACTAGTGAGCTAGCTCTACCGAGCAATAGGTTTAGACGCAGGCCGAAGTCGGCTTGGCGTCAGTGGCTTTCTCGGCCTCTGGCACCTCGGTCATGCGCTTGTCCTCGGCGCCCTCCTCTCGCCCTCCTCGACGTCAAAGTCGCTTCCTTCGTCCTCGTCGTCCTCGTCGTATTCCTCGTCGTCGTCCTCGTCGTCCTCGTCGTCCTCCTCGACCTCCCGCTTGGCCTTGGCCTTCAGCGTTGATGGCCTAGCGTCGGTGTCCATCTTGGCGCCCGTCTTTGCGTCGTCGGCCTTGGCACCCCGAACATTGGCCGCGGCGGTTGCGAGTCCACGCTGTTGATTCGCAAGCGCGCGCTCTTCTCCACGAGGTCGGCCGTGGTAGGCGTGAGGCACTCGTTCGGCGTGACAATACCAAACTTGCTGGCCGAGTTGGGAAAGTTTAGCGGCGTGGATATGCCCCGCATGTCCACGGCGACCTTGTCGTAGGCCTCGGCCGCGGCAGTCTCCGTCTCAAAGTACCCCAGGAAACGCTGCGAGCCCGACACCGTGATGACTGACTTCCACTTGTTGTTGTTCTTGCACCAGGACACGCCGCGGTACTTGCTGGTCTGGCTCTTGGCCGGCAACGGACGCTCGGGGGCAAATGTGGCCGGAAAGTTGAGTGTCGTGGTCCGCCCGCGGTGCTTGATGCATGCCGCGTCGTAGGCCTTGGCGGCGCTGATTTCGTCCTCAAAGTAGCCGAGGAAAATCTGCTTGCCCTTGTGCGTCAGGACAGACTTGAACTTGCCGTTCTTCCTGTTGCGCGACACGCCACGGTACTGCGAGGTCTTGCTCCAGGATCCGACTGACGCGCTTGGCCGGCGCTGCTGGAGCGCCTTGATCTGCTGATTCGTGCTGCTGTTGAGCGAGGACATGTCCGCCATCTTGGTCTCCTCCTCGGACTTGAGGCGCTTGCGTGGCGACCCTGATGACGAGCCCATCCGCATGCCGTCCGTCGAGGGGATATCCAGCTCGAGGCGTGGCCGCATGCGGCTGTTGCTCGAACTGTTGCCCTGCGCGGCCAGCTGCGCCATATATCCTTCTCGTGCTCAATCTCGCTCTGGTGCCGGAGGAGGCCCTGGTGGCCGAGGTTGACATGACCGCCATATCCTGTCCGTGACTAGGCGACATGGGAGACATGGGCGGCGAGCTGCCCATGAAGGTCATCTGCGAAAAGTCGCCATGGTTCATGGGGATGGACGACATGATTGGCACGTGCGGGGGCCGGCGCGAACGTAAAGCTCATCTGCGGGTTTGAGGCGATCTGGCCAAAGCTGGTGCCATTTGCGCGTTGCCCATCTGCGTCATGCCCATCATGCCGGCAGCGGCGGCGGCGGCGGCGGCGCCACTGTCATCACGCCATAGTTGTGCTGGTCAAAGTCGTCCTTGGTCTCCTCCGCGCAGCCATAGTCGCCAAGTTGAGTCGGGCCATGGGGCCCCGTGAGGCGCGGCTCGCCTCGTCGTAGGCTCGCGCGGCCTCCTCCTCATTCTCAAAGTAGCCAAGGAAGGACTGCTTCTTGTTGACCGTGATGACAGCCTTCCACTTTTGCGACTTGATGTTGAAGGACACGCCACGATACGACGACGACTTGCGGCGCGCCTTGTTGCGCTTCTGACCCACCGCGCTGCGCCCCTGGGCCGAGAGCATGCCACCAGTGCTGATGGGCTCCTTCTTGATCGTCGTGCCATGGGCCTTCTTCGCGTCGGGCCCGTTTGTTGATCTGGAAGAGGACGGGAGCAGCTTGCCCCACCTTGCCTTGCTGTTCATGTTGCTGCCGCTCTCGCCGTCGCTCTCGTACATGCCGTCCGACGTGAACTTGGTCAGATCGAGCGGGAGGGTCGTACTGAGACATCTCGGAAGCCTTGTTGTCCGACGACTCGGCGAACGAGTTGGCATCGATGTTGCCATCCGCGATGGACATGGCCGCATCGATGAGGTCGTCGTGCGAGATGTTCATGACCGCCCCCTGGTCGGCGCCAGCCGCAGTCGCCTTCGCCTTTGTGGTCGCGGAACTCATCGCGCGTCTAGCGATCAACAGAGTACGCGCACCGCAAGGGCAGCCCTATTTGGAACTGTGCTTTGCTTTGTGGCCACCGTTGGCCAAGGCGCGCGAACACACCTTTTTTTTTTCTCTCGCTGCGTGTCTCTCAGGGCCAGGCGCGGAGGGCGGGGTCCTGCGCGGCCCCTATCAAAAGACCGTTCCCTCGGTTCATCGCCGCGCGGAGGATGCAAACACCAGCGCCGCTAACAAATACCCCAGCAGCCAGATCCCTGCTTTTGTGCAGCGTCCTTCTCAAGTCTCCCGCCCGCGCCACACACACGCGCGCGCGCCCGCCAAGATCCGTTCAGCTCTTCCGTTTCCGCGCCGGTCAGACCTTCGCGCGGCGACTCCCGGCTCGCCCGCGCCCAAGGGCTCCAGGCCGCGCCGCCTGTCGCGCCGTGGCGCCAGCTGAGGGCCTCACGATGAAACTTATTGACGAACGGCGCGGTGCCCTGCATCGAGCAGCGTAGAGCGAGCTGTCCGCGCCCAGCGCCGAGCCGCTCTAATTCTCCGCTGCGCCTTCGAGTGCCGCGCCGCCGCAATTGCCACGGACGCCCAGAGCCGACCGCGCTTTCGCGTTACCGGATAGGTACCGATGCGACTCGACCGCGACCAGCGGTCCGGTCGAATCGATGCGATTCGAGCGTGACGCGCGGCCCGGTCGCGTCGGCGGAATCTTTGCGGCATGACGTCGCAGAGGCGCGAGGGTGACGAGGCGCGCACGGCGGTGGAACAGGCGGCGCTGCTGGTGACGCGAGGGTCTGCGCTGGCGACGCGAGGGTCGGGCGGGATCAGGGCGGCCGCGTAGACGCTATCGGCGGCTGGTGAGGCGCGGGCTGTGACGGCGGAGGCGCGAGGCGCGGGCGGTGGGATTGGTGGGAATGTCGGAGGGATGACGGGGCCTGAAAAGGCGGCGTCGACGGACGCGGCGACGGCGGCAGCGGACGCCATCGCGGTTTTCACGAGCGGAGGCGATGCGCCCGGCATGAACGCGGTGGTGCGCGCCGTGGCGCGCATGGGGCAGTACTACAACCGCAAGGTGTTTGCCATCTACGAGGGCTACCAAGGGCTCGTGGACGGCGGCGACCTCATCCGCGAGCTGGAGTGGCAGCAAACCTCGATGATTATCCACCAAGGTGGCACTGTCATCGGGTCGGCGCGCTGCGCCGAATTTCGTGAACGCGCCGGCCGCCTCCGCGCGTGCAAGAACCTCGTGTCGCGCGGGATCACCAACCTGGTCTGCTGCGGCGGCGACGGCAGTTTGACGGGGGCCAACATCTTCAAGCTCGAGTGGCCGTCGCTGCTCGAGGACCTCGTGGCCTCTGGTGATGTGTCGCAAGAGGCGGCCACCGCCTGCAGCTTTCTCAACCTCGTCGGCTGCGTCGGGTCCATCGATAACGACATGGTTTATGAGGGCACCATGACGATCGGCACAGACACCGCGCTGCACCGCATCGTGGACGCGATCGACGCTGTGCAGAGCACCGCCTCGAGCCACCAGCGCACCTTTGTGCTGGAGATCATGGGCCGGCACTGCGGGTACCTCGCGTGGGCCGCAGCCGTGGCAACTGGCGCCGACTACGTTTTTATCCCCGAGTCCCCGCCCAAGGAGTCGCAGCCGTGGGAAGAGTCGCTGTGCGAGACGCTAGAGCGCCGCCGGAAGCGCGGCGCGCGCCTCTGCACAGTGCTCGTCGCGGAGGGCGCCGTGGACCGGCAAGGCAAGCCTATCAAGTCGGAGCGCGTGCGCGAGGTCATCGTGGAGCGGCTCAAGCACGACACGCGCACGACCATCCTGGGCCACGTGCAGCGCGGCGGGCACGCCTCGGCGTATGATCGCATCCTGGGCACCATCTCGGGCGCGATGGCCGTGGAGAAGATCTGCCGCTCACCCCGGCGACCCGTCCACGATCGTGGGTGTGGAAGGCTTCTTCCCGCGCTTCAACCCGCTCAAGGAGACCATCGCGGCCACGCAGATGGTGGGCAAGCACATGGACGCGCTGGACTTTGCGAGCGCCATCGAGGCGCGCGGCCACGACTTTCGGCGCAATTTCGAGATTCTGCGCACGATCAACCGCGACGTGGCAAAGTTTGACGTTGGCAGCATGGGCAAGAACGTGGCCATCGTGTGCAGCGGCGCGCCCGCGGCCGGCATGAACGCGGCCATCCGCGCGGCTTGCCACTACGCCATGAACTTTGGCTACACGGTGTACGCCGTGCAGGACGGCTTCAAGGGCTTTTGCAGCGGCGACGTCCGCAAGCTCGGCTGGATGGAGGTGTCCACTTGGAGCAGCGAGGGCGGGTGCAACATCCGCACGGACCGCGGCAGCGTCGCTGAGGCAAAGGAGATTGCGGCCTGCGTCAAGGCCAACAACCTGCACGCCATCTGCGTCATCGGTGGGTTTGACGCGCTGCGGACGATTGACAACATCAAGGACGAACTGCCTGTGCCGGTCGCCTTCCTGCCGGCCACAATCAGCAACAACGTGCCCGGCACGGACTACAGCGTCGGCTCGGATACGGCCATCAACGCCATTACTAGCGCCATCGACGTGCAAAAAGTCGGCCGACTCGTCCAGCAACCGGGTGTTCATCCTCGAGACGCAGGGCCGCAACTGCGGCTACCTGGCCCTCATGGCGTGCCTCGCGTCTGGCGCCGACGTGGTGTACACCCGCGAGGAGGGTGTTACGCTCGGCCGAATGCAGGCCGACATCCAGCGCATCAAGGACCAGGTCGCGAACAAGTCCAAGCGCCACTTTGTCATCGTGCGCAACGAGTACTGCAGCCCGAGCTACGACCTCAACTTTATGGAGACGCTCTTCGCCGAGGAGGGCCGGGGCCTCTTCTCCGTGCGCACCGTCAAGCTCGGCCACCTCTGCCAGGGCGACTACCCTTCGCCGTTGGATCGCGTCCGTGCCAGTCTTTTCGCGTCGCTCGCCATGCGCTACCTCATCGAGTCTATCAAGAACGGCTCGACGGACAAGGTCGTGGTCTCGGACATCAACAGCCGCGTGGGCGTCAAGCCTATCGCCTCCGCCATCGCAAACGCTGGGACAAGCGCATGCCCGAGACCGTGGCCTGGTCTTGGGCCATGCCGCTGCAGCGCGTTCTGTCCGGCGAAGCGCCGCGCGAGCACCTTTCAAGAGTACTCTGCGCTCATCGCGCAGCTCTGCCAGCCCAACACGTCCACCGCTTCACTCTAAGAATCACTCAGATCATCCGTTTCATTGCCTGCACTGTGTGGAACCGCTACCAGAGTACGTGCCGTACTGTTAGTGGCGGAGGGCACACGCCGCGGCGACTGGTCCTCGCGGGAGGCCGTCAAGCCGCGGCACAGCTTGAGCAAGCGCGAGAGCCGGCGGCTGAGTAGAGTAGGCCCTTCGACCTCTGTGCGATAAGCTGGGTGTCACGGTCGCGCTGGACTTTGGGCGCTCCACGTGGAGCCTGAGCGAGCTGCTCGACTCGACCTTCACGACGCCCCGTTCTGCGCGGACGAGCTCGAGCGAGACTTGCGCCGCGTCGCAGCCACCTCACCGTAGGTAGCGAGCGAGCTACCAGAGTGTCGCCGCCGCAAACTCGGTTAAAACCAAGCCCAGGAGGTCTTTGAGCGGCGACACAAGCGCGAGCGCCTTCCTGGAAAGGCTTCCCACCGAGCCTCACATGTCAATCAGCAGGCTCGGCCGCCGCCTGCGCCGCCGCCGCCTGCCGCATCGCCAAAATGGCCAAGGAGCCTGGACAAGGACCAAGCCTGGATAAGGACCAAGGAGCCTGGACGAGGACCAAGGAGCCTGGACTGGCGAGTGGCCTTGCGAGGACCGCGGGGAAGCGATGGACCTCGGGCTCGCGTGGTCCAACGATGGCGCCAGGACTGACGCTACCGTGGCGGCGCTCGAGTCTCTCGGCTGGGCCGCCGCAGCGCTCGAAGTCAGCGTCGCCGCTGACCCTGGCGCCGCGCGAGCGCTCCGTGACGGTCGCGTGGGCGAAGGCGAGCACGACTGGCGCAAGGACTTGCCGACACTCGAGGCGCTCCAGGCCGCTTGTGGCGGCGCGTTTCGAACGGTGCCGTACTCGGAGCGCGAGCGCGACGGCCCCGACCGCGCGTTCGAGCGCTACAGCCGCCTTACGGTGCACTTTTGCAGCCCGTCGAGCCTGCAACGCGTGCTGGCGGCGCCCGAAGCGCAGCTTTTCGACCTCGTGGCGGCACACAACTCCAGATGCCCTGAAGGCGGCGCTGTCGCTAGTGCAGTCGCTTGGCGAGGGCACGCCCTTTGATGTTCTCGTGGTGGACATCGGCGAGAGCCGGGCGTTTTCGTACACGCTCTCTGTGGTGCACATGGTGGCGCTGCGCAAGGCCAAAATATTCTTGGACCTGCGGTACACGGCAGCCACGGGCCTGGTGGCCGAGGACCAGCAAGCCGCGGTGGTGGACGCCGTGGCCGTGACGCGGCACGTGAGCAAGGGGCACTTGCGCGCCAAGGGCCGTTTTTGCAACGTGCTGCTGACAAGCGGGAGCAAGATGCGCCCGCGGCTGCGCAAGGTCGAGACAGTGGCAAAATTAGGCGAGATGTTTGGGCTCAGTGCGGACAACGCGCTTGCCAGCGTCACGACCTCAGCCGAGGCCGCGCTGCGCCGCGCAGAGCGCCGGCGCCGCGCGGCAAGGTAAGACAAATGGGAGATAGATTACTGGCTCACACCGCTGCCGCTGTTCCGGTCGGCCGTGGCGCGCTGCTCAAGTAGCGTGCGCCAGCCAAAGTACAGCACGCCGGCGCACCCGCAGCGCGCGCTGCGCACAGCGGCGCCGTAAAAGAGACGGTGCACGCCTGCGGCCGTGCCGCGCGCAAAGACCTGCTCGCGAAGGATGCGCCCGAGCCCCACGGAGCGATTGCGCTCGTCCTTCATCATTGCGTTAACGGTCTGACACGGCGCTGAGAGCATGCCCGCGCTAAAGCCCACGGAAAAGGCCGCCGCGGTGCCCGCAAGGCTAGAGCGCCGTGGATCGCCGAGCCACTGCGACGATGCCGCCACCGCGATGGGATTGACAACCGAGATTGCAGCAATGTAGATGAACTCGCGGCACGCCAGCGGCGTAAAACCCTTGTACAGCGCTCGAACACCATTCTCCCGCCCGTAGCGCGCGATCTCTGCCAGCGGGTTGGTGATGGCCCTGGCGGCCTGGGGCCCTCGGCCTGCCGCTTGTACTGTAGCAATTGGTCCACGACCAGCTTCTTCTCCAGCGGCTGCAGCCCGGCACTGACCACCGTAGCGATCACCGCCGCGGCGGCCATGGGCGGCAGCTGCAGACGCTCGCGTACGTGCTGGGTACCGGCTTCGACCAGAATGGAGTACGGGATCAGCGAAAGCTGCGTCACGGCGCCAGACCACAGCCGCCCGGCCGCGACCGCCTGACGCAAGCCCGTGCCGGCCTCGCGCCGGCAAGCCACCACGGCCAGAGGGTACACTAGCGCCAGGTCGCTAAGGCCCACGCCGATCCCGACGCCAACGCTGCGCTCCATGTCGTCTTGTGCTTTTTCGTTGCTCTGGGACGACAGACGCCAATGGCAACAGAGACAGAGGGACAAGATACCGAACCCGCAGATGATCTTGGTCGTCAGGACGGCGACGTGCTCGTCAGGGCACCTCTCAGCGGCCAGGGAAACCAAGACCGAGAAGTGGACTGTGCCTCGCGGATCTTGAGCGCCGCGCGACCGAGCCGAAGGGCCTGGCCCTTCTCCAACAGCGCGGCGCTGCGGCGGAAGGCGTACGGGTAGGCGGCGCTGAAAATGTCAAAGTCCGGGTCGCCCACGACGGCGATGCCCTCGAGCACGATTAGCGCGCGCGTGATGAGCGCGAAATAGTCGGGGACGAGGAAGGGGTACTCGTAAAAGACCGCGTTGAGCTCGCGGGAGACGTCCTTGAACTTCTTGCGCCGCGTCTGGATGGCCTGGAACTGGAACGAAGTGGTCTCGGCCGCCTCGGCCGCTAGCTTGCTCTCGCGGAAGATGCGCGTTAGGTCAGCCAGCAAGGCAGTCTTGTCGACGCTCGGCGGGAGGAAGCCGAGCAGCACAGCATCATCCACAAGCGAAGGCACGTCGCCCTCCATGAGGTGCACGATGGCCTCAGTCATGGTCCTCGTGTCGGGCATGGGCACGTTCGCACACAAACCAAAGTCGATGAGACAAAGGCGCTTTTCTGCGTCCACAAGCAGGTTGCCCGGATGCGGGTCCGAGTGAAAAAAGCCCATCTCAAGCAGCTGCATGAGAAAGCACTCGACGCCGACCGGCACCAGACGCTTGATGACGGCCGGCGAGGAGCGCACTAGCTGCTCGCCGTCGATCCACTCCGAGGTGAGCACTTTGCGCGAGGTGGCATCCCAAAACACCTCGGGCACGCGGATCTTGCCGTCCAGCATGGGCACAAGCTCGCTCCGAAAGCGGTCCTGGTTGCGCCCCTCGTTGCAATAATCGAGCTCGAGATAGCTTCCCGAGGCAAAGCTGTCCAGAAGCTCCACATCAAACTGCTTGCGCTCCGTCATCACGCCGGTGCGCATCAGGACGGCTTTGACCCCTTCAACCGCCTTGCAGTAGTTGCGCAGCAGGAACAGGTCCAGCGCCACTGCGCGGATCATGTCTGGCCGCTGCACCTTGACCGCCACTTTCTTGCCCGAGTTGCGCAGCCGCAGGCAGTACACTTGGCCCAGGCTTGCGGCAGCGATTGGCGCGGTGTCCTCATCGAACGCCTCGAAGACCTCGTTCGGCTCGCGGCCCAGCTCCTTGCGGACGATCTCCAGCGCGCGGGCCGTCGGGAACGGGGGCACAGAGTCGCAGAGCTGTCGCAGCTCGACCAGTACCGTCTGCGGCAGGAGGTCCGGCCGCGTCGACAGCATCTGGCCAAACTTTATGAATGCTGGCCCGAGCGAGACCAGCAACTCGCGCAGCTGACTCGCCCGCGCCGCCAGCAATCGCTCACATTCTACCTCGCTGCGGCCCACAAGCCTGCCCCAGTGGGTCTCTGCGGCCCACGAGCCGAGAAAGGGCAGCACGGCGGCCAATATGGCTCAATCGCCAGGCCACCAGTCGCGGGTTGGTGCCAGAACGCACTAATCTGCTCGGGCTCAAAGGTCTTTGGCAGGCCTTCCTCGGACAGGTCCTGCCACTGTCGCCCGGCCGTGCCGACCCAGGCCACGCCGCCCAGTCCCACCACGAGAGCGGCTCGCCGTCGCCACCGCGTCAAGCTTCTTCGTTCCCACCATGGCCACGCCGCCGCCTGACGAGTGAACCAGGCGCGGCCGCTGCACCGGCATGAAGAGGCGGCCTTGTCCGAGCATCTGGCGCTGCGCGCGCGACGCTATGGCGCCGAGGCTGGCCATGCTGCTCGCTCAAGGGCTCGGCCTCACGACCTCTTTGAGGCACAGCCGCGGTGGTGGGTGCCGACCTGCACAGACCTTCCTGGCGTAAAGTCCCGACGGAATGCGTCATTGAGTTGACCTCAAGACGTCAATCCAATGACTTGGGACGTCTCCGTGCCCAACAACGACAACAACAAGAGGGATCAGCAGGTCGAACGTGGAAGAAGAAGATCGACCCAACGTCGTCGTCGGCGGCGACCCGTGGACGAGACGATGGCGCTCAGGATCACCGAGGTGAACGTGTTCAAGGTGGAGCTGCCCCTGCACGAGGGCAGCTACAATGGGCCGGCGGCAAGTCCGTCGAAGTGTTCGACTGCACCCTAGTGCGCCTGCGCACCAACAGAGGCATCGAGGGCTGGGGCGAGGTGACGCCGCTCGGGCCCTTTTACCTGCCGGCCTACGGCGAGGGCGCGCGCGTGGGCATCCGCGAGCTCGCGCCGCACCTGCTGGGCCTGGACCCGACGGAGATTGCCAAAGTGAACGACGTCATGGACAAGGCGCTCTTGGGCCACCCCTACGTGAAGAGCGCGCTGGATATGGCGTGCTGGGACATCCTGGGCAAGGTGACGGATCAGCCCGTCTGCGTCCTGCTCGGAGGGCGCTTCGGCGAGTCGATCGAGCTGTACCGCGCCATCTCGCAGGAGGAGCCGGAGAAGATGGCCGCCCGCGTCGAGGGCTACCGCGCCGAGGGCTACCGCAAGTTTCAGCTCAAGGTGGGCGGCGACGTGGAGGACGACATCGCGCGCATCAAGGCCGTCGCGGCCAAGCTGGAGAAGGGCGACACGCTCGTGGCGGATGCCAACACTGGCTGGGCCATGCACGAGGCCGCGCGTGTCACGAAGGCTGTCAGCGACGTGGACGTGTACGTTGAGCAGCCGTGCCGCACGTACGAGGAGTGCTTGACGATCCGGCGGCGTATCGCGCACCCCTTCGTCCTGGACGAGAACATCGATGGAATCGACAAGCTCCTTCGCGCGCACGCGGACGGCGCGATGGACTGCATCAACCTCAAGATTAGCAAGGTCGGGGGGCTGAGCAAGGCGCGCCAAATCCGCGACCTGTGCGTTACGCTTGGCTACGCTATGACTATCGAGGACTCGTGGGGCGGCGACGTTACGACGGCCGCCATCGCGCACCTTGCGCACTCCACGCCGGAGGCCTTCCGCTTCTCTGCGACCGACTTCAACTCGTACGTGACCGTCTCGACGGCCAAGGGCGCGCCGCAGCGCCAAAACGGCGTGATGAAGGCCTCTACGCTCCCCGGCCTCGGCGTCACAACCCCGCCTCGAGGTCCTTGGGGACCCTGTTTTTACGTTGGCCGAGTGAGCCTCGCGATCTGCGCTTGCTGGTCTTTGATTTGTTGCTGCTGCGCCTCCACTTGCCGCTGCAACGCCTCAGCCCGCCTGCGGTGTTCGCTGTCGGCGACCGCTGCGGCGCCAGCCTGGGTCTCCTCAAACAGCTTGCGTATGAGCACCTCGGCGGTGCCCAGGCCCTCGCGGCATGCCTCCGCGAAAGAGCGCGAGACGCCGCACAGCACCTGCAGCGCCTGGAAGGCGACGTGCGGCAAATTGGTGGGCACCGCACCGGAGCGCGTTGGCGAGCCGTTGCCTTGCTGGCCTCCGCCGCCCGCCGCCGCCGCCGCCGCCTTGGAGCTCCACCTCGATTACCTCGCATACGAGGCGCGCCTGTTGGAGCCACAGGCGCGCCTGCTCGGACGACTCGGGCTGCTGCGCCGCGCCCGCGAGCTCGCTCGCTGTTGGCAGCGAATGTTCGAGATCCTCGCCAACGCACGTCAGGAGCTCGCGCATGTCGCGCAGGCAGGCGGCCTCCGCCTCTGCCCGAGCCTTTTCGCGCCGCACGACTTGCTTGAGGCCATACTCGACCTCTTCCAGATGTGCGCACATCTGGACGAGCTTGCGCACCGGCACGCGCGCAGTCAGGTCGCACGGGATCTTGCGCAGGTCGCCATGCGAGAGCTTGACGCGTCCAACCAAGTTCTCCAGGAACAGGTGCTGTGCGCGACTCGCGCTCGAGCTCGCCAAGCGGCCGGGCCGCGACGGCTGTCTTGGGCCGGCTGCGCAGCTTGCGTGCCCCGCGAGTCGCTTGGCCGCTGGTCGGCCGCGGGCGGGCCGCCGCGCTTTTGGCCATGTACCGCCCGACTTCTGTGTAGGTCGGCCGCGCCGGGCTCTTCGCCGGGCCAGTGTCTGTTAGCGTGGCGCGCGGAGAGGCGCGCGCTGCTTCAGGCTGCACTGCAGGCTGCGCGCGCGGCGAGCGGCTCGTGCTGTGCGAGCGTGGTTTGCCGATGGGGGTCGACTGCGTCTCGCCGCGTGGGACACGCCGCCGTGGCCCGGCGCATACTCCTCTGCACGGACGGGCCGGATGGTGCAGTCCCGCGGGGCCACAGTGCCATAGATGGCGCAAGCAAGCGGCTGCCGCGGCTTTCCGTGCCGACGCGGAGAGCCGCTCCGGGCCCGAGGGCTGGGAGTTCGCTTTCGCGGTGAGCTCGCGCCTGCCCCGGGTCCCTGCTCCTTTGCGCGTTCCTCGCGGGTCGAGTTGCCCCGAGATGAGCTTGATCATGTCCAATGGGTTGAAGTCCTCGCCCGAGTTTCTGTGCAGCTCGCTCAAGTCGACCTGAGCCTTCATGCTGCCCACACCATCACTTGTGTCGCTGCGAAAGCTCACGTACGACTTGCTCGACGCCAGGACGCCATTGTCGCTGTCCACCGGCGAAAAATCTTCCCCGGTGACCCTGTGAAGCTCGGACGCGTCCACCATCGCCGCCGTGCTGGCTGCACCGTCGCTAAACTTGGAAGAAATCTCAGCGTCAACCCTTGAAGGTATCTCAGACCCCGACTGCTCGTTCCTGGCCCCGTCGTCCGTCACCGGCAGGCCGTCTTCGGTGAATTTCCGAGCAACCAGCTCCGCCGGGTCCACACAGGCTTTCATGCTCATCATGTTCAAAGGATGAGAGTCCCGCGGCTTGTGCGTGACCACCTTGAGCGCGGTGTTACTGGCGAGCTTGAGCCGCGTTTCTTGTTCGTCCTCCAGGTCCTCGCCAGTTTCCCTGTGCAGCTCGGACGGGTCCACCCCTGCTCGCATGCTGCTAAAACCCCTTCGGGCGATCGCCGCCGCGTCCGGCCCGTCGCTGCCCGTGCTCTCGCAGCTCGCTAGCGCCTGGCTCCCAACGCTTTGGTCCGATCTTGGGCTCGTCGACGCCAGGCCCTGGGCGCTGAGCGTGTCCGCCAAGTCGACGTCGCTTCTCGGAGACGACATCCAGCCGCGTGCGCGCCGCTATCGCCGCCGCTATCGCCGCTATCGCCGCCACCGCCGCCGCCGCCGCCGCCGCTATAGCTCCAAGGCGCAGTCTCGAGCAAGTCCACAGTTCTGGCCAACGGACACCTCGTTGCATCACTGCTTTGGGCTTGACGCAACGCAAACGATGGACCTGGGACGCCGCCATAGGCAAGCTCGCTCGCCGCTTGCGGCCCTGGCGGCCTAGGACTGGCGAGCTCGTGCACGCGCCTGCGAAATGCTCACGCGCGCGGTTCACGCGGAAGCGAGGTCAGGGCATGCTCTGCTCCAGGGCGGCAAGCACTTCGGCCTCGCGCGAGTGAAAGAGCGCGGCGTAGAACGCGTCTGCGTCGGACGCTGTTGTTGCTGCTGTTTGCCCCCGCCCCGCCGCCGCCCCGCCGCCGCCGCCGCCGCCGCCGCTGCTGCTGCTGTTTGCGCACCTGCGGATGGCGCGCCGCCAGCTCCTGGGGCTTCGTCCGGGAAGAGCTTGAAGTAAAGCTCGCGCTTCAGGTCGCGATCTTGCGCGCGGATGGCCTCGGCAGAAGCGGCGGCGGCAGCGCGCGCGCGATGGCCATCGCGTCGCTCGGCGTCCGCGTGGCGCTCCCGGGCTTGTAGGTCCTGCGCCATTCGGCGCGATTGAGCGTCGAGCTCGCGCAGGCGCTCCTCATGCTCCCGACGCTGGCGGTACTCGGCCTCGAAGGCGGCGCGGCGCGTGTCGTCCTGCAGCACCTCGTTCGCGCGCGATATGGCCGTGAAGCGGCGCGCGGCCTGCTCGAGGGCGGCTTCAGAGAGGTTCTGGCGCACAAGCTTGTCGGGGTGGAACCTCAGAGCGAGCTTGCGAAAGGCCTTACTGGCCACCTCGCGAGACACTGGGCCCCCGCGCGCGGCCTCGTCGAGGCCGAGCACGGCGTAGTGGTCTTCATAGTCGCCGGCGCCCTCCATCAGCCCTCGACTGGGCCATCGGCCAATGACCTCGGGTCCAGTAGTACAATGATGTTGGCAAATGACGCAAAGTACGTCATTTTTAGACCATCCCAGTAGTTGCAGCAGACCACACCGCAGAACCACGCCGCGAGGAGGAGCAGGGCCACTCGGAGGCCGAATGGCGGACGCGTTCATGAGCAAGTACTTTGCCACGCTGGGCAAGCTCGGCCAGCGCCCCGAGAAGCTCACCATCAACGAGCTGACCATGCTGGCCGGCGACGTGGCCAAGAACAACGTGCGTGGCGTGCGACCCCAGGACCTGGTGGGCGCCATCGAGTCGCGCCTGCTGCGCGCAGGCCCCAACGAGAAGCTGCCCATCGTGTACCTGATGGACTCGATCATGTTTAATGTGCGCCGCGAGTACCCGCGGCTCTTCGGCGCGCAGATGCAGTCCGTGTTCATGGACGCTTTCCGCAACGGGGACGACCGGTACAGGCGAGCTTGCGCAAGCTGCTCAAGGCCTGGGGGCCGCCGTCGCCCAGAGCACGGCGCGCTTGACGCGCGCGTGCTCGGGGAGCTGCACCGCAAGCTCGACCCGGGGTTTGACGTGGAAAAGTTTGTAGCCGAGCAGACCAAACTGTTTGGGCCCCAGGCTGCCGCAGGCCCGCCGCCGTCGCTGTCGTCGCGCCCGCTTGCTCCAGCACAAGCTGCTATGCCGTCGGCCCCGCAAGGCATGCCACCCCCGCAGCAGCCGCACCACGGCCACGCGCCGCTCCCGCCGCAACCAGGTTTTGCTGGGGCTTACGGCGGCGCAGCTCCCGTGCCGCCGGTGCCCTCACCCACGCTTATGGGCACCTCGGGGCTATGGCGCGCCGCCCGCTGCTCCGCCTCCCGGCGTCAGCGCGAACCAGGCGCCCGTGGACCAAGTGTTGCATCGGCGGGTCATGCAAGTGCTCGAAGAGCTCCAGGCCAGCATGGGCGTGCCCCCCCGGACCGGATTGCCGTGCACGAGCTTGAGAGCCACCCGGTTTTAAAGCAGCAGGTGTCGACCAGCGAAGCGAGCTGCAGGCAGAGGGCGCCTACGGGCACATGGGCGGGCCGCCGCCGCCGCAGCCGCCGCCGCCGCAGCAGCAGTCGCAGCAGCCACCGCAGCAGCCGCAGCACGCCGCCTTGCCTGTCTCGCCGAGCATGGCACCTGCAAGCTACGGGGCGCACCCGGCGGTGCCGCCCATGTACCCGGGCCACGTGCTCCCGGCCACGGGGCCCGGCGCAGGCGAGAACTGGACCAACGAATGGCTGCGCGACGCGAGCGGTGCCAGTACATTGCGCTTGCCCTGGCACCTGGCGCCGTGGAGAACGGGCCCTTCGCGACCCGGCCTCCGGCGCCGCCTTCTCAACCCAGCAGGCGCTTGAGACCTTTCGCGCCACGGTCGGCCGCGTGCATCACACGCTCAACCAGCGCAAGCCCAAGGACGTGGTCAAGCTGTTCTCGCGCAACTGGTTCAACACTGGGGACGAGTGGGCGCAGGGTAAGGACCAGGTTCTGATCGTGGACGGTGGTGGGTTTGAGGACGACGCCGTGGAGGAGGAGGAAGAAAAGGCCGGCGAGCCGGGCGCCGCAGGCAACGGCGCCCCGGGCGCCGCCGCTCGTTCGATGGAGGAAGACGCGCGCTGCGCCGTGCCCGTCGACGAGCGATTCACGAGCTGCGCGTTGTCAGGCCACGACTTTGAGCGGTACTTTGACGACGACACGGGTCAGTGGATGTACAAGAACACGGTGCGCCCCACGCCGGACGGGCCCATCTACCTGATCTCGGCGTACCGCGAGCACCAGGCCAAGCGGAAGCGCGAGGGCGAGGGCAGCGACCCGCCCGCCAAGCGCGCGGCCGCATAGCCGACGGCTCGCGCGCACGTCAACCATCCATTCGTGGCTGGAGGCTCGCGGCTCTGGAAAGCTAGCTGGAGCTATCCACTCAACCAACTTTCTTGCTTGCTTGCTTCTGGCCCAGCCCACCCTCCACTCGCAGATTCGCGTCGTCTCGTCGTGTTGTCGTCGTCGTCGGGCAATGTCGTGGCCGAGACGCGAGCGAGAAGCGACCGAGCACGATGAGCTGGCTTGGACGCACGGCGGCGGTGGCGGCGCGCAGCGCGCCGATGGGGCTCGGCCGCTGGGCGGGAGCGCGCATGCTCTCGACGCAGCGCGAAAGCGTGTTCTTCCTAATTGCGGGCCGCCCGGCGGCGGCAAGGGCACGATAAGCAAGCGGCTCAAGAAGGACTTTGGGTTTGAGCACCTCAGCAGCGGCGACATGCTGCGCGCCCAGGTCAGCAAAAAGACCGAGCTGGGCGCTCAGGCGGAGAAGTTTATGGCCGAGGGCGATCTCGTGCCCGACTCGCTCATGGTGGACCTGGTCATCACCGAGCTCAAGCACCGCGGGGTCGCGTGCTGCTCGACGGGTTCCCGCGCACGCAGGCGCAGGCGCAGGCGCTTGAGAGCGAGGTGCCCATCGCGATGGTGATGAACCTGGACGTGCCCAAGGAGGAGATTGTGGCCCGCATCAGCGACCGCTGGACGCACGCGCCCTCAGGGCGCGTCTACAGCTACTCGTTTAACCCGCCGCGCGAGGAGGGCAAGGACGATGAGACTGGCGAGGCCCTTATTCGTCGTCCGACGACGAGCCAGAGTCGGTGCGCCACCGCCTCGCGGCCTACGACGCTACGACGCTGCCTATGCTCCAGCACTTTGAGGACCTTGGCGTGGCCGTGCATTTTGACGGCAGTAGCCATCCTGAGCTGCTGGCGAAGGACCGCCGCTCGGATGCGATCTACGCCGACCTCAAGCCGGCCGTGGAGGCCAAGCTCGCCGAGCTCGAGGGATGAAGTAAACCATAATTATTTCTTCTCAACTATTGCGAGAACCGCACGCGGAGGTCCTTGCGAAGCGCCGAGAGAGACGCTTGCGATCGTCCGCCCCACGGCTGAATCCCGGCGTTGTCCTCGAGGTTGAGCTCGCGCGCGCCGGCGCGCCATGCAACGCCAGCATGGTCATCAAGCTCTGCACGCCTTCGTCGCCGATGCGGTTGTTCTGCAGGTTTAGCTCACGCAGCGCGGGCAGGCCTTTGATGGCTTCGGCGAGCTCAGCCGCGCCCTGGTCCCGATATAGTTAAAGTACAGGTCCAGCGACTCGAGAGCCGAGCTCTTGGCCAACACTTTGCACAGCTTGGCCATGTCGCGGTCGTGGATAGTGCAAAAGCCGCAGTACGAGCTTTGTGCAGTCGCTGGGCCCCTCGACGACCTTGTGGTACGCCTTCCCCAAAAGCTGCCGGAGGTCCTCGCAGTCAACGGCCGTGCCGCCGTCTTGGGCCGATTCGGGAGCCGGAGGGCCCTCTTTCGTCGTGCACGGGCTCTTCCGACAACGACGTATTCTCGGGGCCCAACAGCCGGGCCACCGCCGCTGAGAGCGCAGGCCGGATCGCCCAGAGGCCCTCTTCCTTGACGAGGTTCTTGAGCCGAAGCTGGACCTCGCTCGCGTCGAGCCGAACCTGCTGAAAGCCCTGCTGCTGCTGCTGCTGCTGCTCGGGCTGTTGCGGCATACCTGGGATGGATTCAATGTCAAGTTTGACCTCCATCTCCCACTCGTCCGGCTTGTCAAAGTTGTCCATGTCCAGCTGCGGCACTTTCACCTTGCCCTGCGCGCTCCCCAGGGTGGTTTCGCCGAGCATGACGCGCCCGTACCACATCAGCTCGAGCTGCAGGCTAAAAATCTTACCGCTCGTCTCGCGGCCGTTGTGCTTGGGCTTGCGCTGCTTGCTCTCGAAGGCTTCGCCATACACGCGGACGAAGTGCAGACTGGCGCGCTCGCGACCGGTGTTGACCAGCTGAAGGTTCTTGAGGCGCCTCATTCAGGCCCCTGCCCACGCGGGCAGCAGGTCCTTCTCGCGGTAGCTAAAGTCGGCCGCCTCGACCTCAGGCCCGGCCTCCGCCATCGCGTCCTCCGTGCGTCCCACGATGCCGTTCGATTCTCGGAACCGAACGCAACCTCCGAATAAAACGGATTCGGACGCAGACTCCCTCGGCCTGGGTTGTTGCCCCAACTTGCGGCTTGGGCGGAGGGCGGCGCAGCTCATCATCGACAGCAGCAGCAGCTGTGGCGGCGGCGCTGTTGGTTGCTGCCAATGGCCGCGCTACGCTTCGAGGTGGGCGACGGAGTGCTCGTTCCGTCCAGCGAGATTCCTGGGGATGGCGGAGGAGAACGGCACGTGTTGGGTTGGGACCGTCGTGGGCGTGCTGACGAGCGCGAAGGGGTACCGCACGAAGCGGAAAGTGCGCCTGGAGGCGGGCAGCAGGGCTGGGGAGGTCCACGTCGTAAGGGCGGCAAAACTTTGGCGTCCGAATCGCCGGGAAAGCCGGAGACGCCCAAGCGGGCCGCAGCAGCGTTGGCGCAAAGCGGGCGGCCACGCCGCAAGAGGATCAGGGGCTCCAGTCCCAAGCAGAGTCGGGGCGAGAAGAAGCGTCGAGAAGCAGAGCGCGCAACCCCCGTGACCATCGTCGTGGATAGCGGTGACGAGTCAAGCGAAGCGTCCGGCGGCGCGAGTGACAACAACGACAGCTCCGAGGCGAGCCTGGAGTCCGAGAGTGGCGCTGTCCAAATCGCGGCGAGCGTCAAGTCAAAAGGACGGCCGAGTGCCAGAAGCAAAGCACGAGGCCTGCTGTGGCAGCTGTGTGCTAGCGACAATGAGTCGGACAAAGGCTCGACGGTCGCCACGGCGGACGGAGTGGAATGGATCGCCGATACGCGCAAAGTGGACCCTCGCTGCGATGGCAAACTCCCAGCCTCCCAAAGGTCATGTCATGCTCATTGGAGGCCAGAGGCCCAGCACGGCCTCGGCGCACGACTTCTTCCGCAGCCTCTTTGTCGCGACGGCCTTCGCGCGCGACATCGTCCAGGGCACCTCGATAAACCTGGTGAGAGTAGGCCAACCCCCGCTCGAAGGACTGCGCGAGCTGTTCAAGTTCTTTGGGCTCCTGCTGCTCCACCCGGCGTACGCGGACTACACCCCGCTGGGTTCCGAATACCTATGGCGCAAAGGCCTGGACAGCGGCTTGGTGCGCGCGCCAAACCTTGGCCGCTTTGGCATGTCCCGGAAGCGCTTCGACAAGCTCAAAAGCTTTTCGCTGAGCCCTGCGGTAGCCGGCTCGCGGCGCGCTCTGGACGAGCGCGCAGCCCTTGTTCAACTCGTTCAACACTCGCAGAGAGCGCAATTTCAGGCCCGGGCCGGCCATCATCGTGGATCAACCCATGTGCAAGCGGAAGGGCAAGATCAAGTCCAAGTGGCGCAAGTCGGCCTTGGGCGGCGACTTTGAAATCGTGACCGCCTTTTGCGCGAAAAGCATGGTGATTGTGCGCGCCAAGCTCGCCGGCGGCAATGGCAGGCACAGGTCAAGGACGGGACTGCCGCGGCCCTCGACCTCTGCGAACCCTATGCGGGAAGTCGCCGCACGATTATCGCAAACAGCCGCATAGCCTCAGTTGGGTTCGTGACTGCACTGGGCAAGATGGGGCTCTTCTGCATCGGTGCCATCAAGGCGAAAACACGCAGCTTCCCGATAAAGTACCTCCGCGACGCCAAGTACCGTGCGCGAGGGAGCGCCGTCCTGCATGCACGAGTCGACGACCAGGTCGTATTCGCCACCGGCTGGAAGGGCTCGAGCAAGGTGACCACTTTCGTTTCCAACTGCAGCTCGGCGCAGGCTGCTGAGCCTGAGCAGCATCGGAGCAGCCGCCAGGGATCCGAAAAGCGGCCCAAGAAACCCGTGCCGCGAACAAAAGACGTTGCCGAGTTCCAGGCAGCCGTAGACGCCGTCGAGCGCCACAGCTGCGAGCACCAATCGATGCTTGCACTCGAACACAGCGTCATGACGAAGAATACCGCCCTCAAGCTGTTCTGCGCCATTCTTGGGTTTGCGGTCGTCGACTCTTTCCAGGCCGCCGTGCTGGCGCGCGCGAAATGCGCCAACGATGGCTTTCGCGCCTTTGTCCTTAGCGTGGCCAAGGCGCTCATTGAAAACGACATGGACGACACTGTTCCCCAGGCCGAGCCAAGGGCAGCAGGAGTCCAAGAGGACGAGCCCGCGCCTGCGGACCACGACCCCCCGCAAAGCTAGCTCCCAAGGGCCTGGGCGCCAAACGAGTGGAGCATGTGCCAGGCAAGCATCGGGTGACGGCGCTCAAGAAGATCAACGCCGAGTACGATCTTGGTATAAGCCTGTGCAGCTACGCTGTAGCAGCTGCCCGCCCGGCGCGCGAGAATTGGCATCACTGGCCTGCATGGTCTGCACCCAGGCGCAGCTCGGAAACCTCAAGCTGTCGCGCAAGACGCTGTGGCACATTTACGCGCTGTGCGATACTTGCCGGGTCGGCGCCTCGAAAACGAGCGCAACGGCAGCTGACGCCGAGGCGACTGCGGCCGCTGCGGCTACCGCCGCAGCCGTAGCTGCCAACGTTCAACCGGTTTGGAGCAACTCGAGCGCCATAGTGCAAATTTAACGCATACACATCCAATCGATGGGATCACGAGCGCTGGTCCTTGTTGGTCCTGAGAACAGGCTGACTGTAAGGTCACTCGGCCTTGAGACGCTTGCCCTGGCGGCGCCGAGAGCAGACGCAGGTCAGCAGCGCCACTAGGAGCAGCGCTCCCACAACGAGGATAGCCACGATCGCGCGGGTGAGGTCCTTGATGAAGAAACGAACTGCTTTTGCACGGAAAGGTTGTGGCCCGGGTCGGCTCGGACAGCCTCGCGCAGCCGCCCCGCCATGGCCTCCACGAGGTCGCGGTGCTGGAGAGCAAGGTTCGTGGTCTCCAGCGGGTCTTCTGCGAGGTTGTACAGCTGCACCTTGCCAAAGTCGAATTTTGACCAGTCAGCCACGGCAGGTTGGCCTCGGTGATGGCGACAGTGTCGCCAAACTCTACCGTCTCCACATGTCCATCATCATTGCCTGCTCTGCCCGGTCGAGGCAGAGAACACCCGGTCCACGAGAAGCGAAAGGCCCAGCCGTAGACAAAGTTGTTCACGTCGTGGCCCTCCACGATGTCGCAGACGACCTCCTCCACGATGAATGGGGCCGGGCATCAGCGTCGTAAAAGCGACCCGTGGGCTCTTTGAAGGTGTCCGGCCGCCCAGCGTTGCCCAGGATGAGCTTCCAGTCGCCCTCCAAGTAGGCCGCATGCAGCATGAAGGCGTTGAACTCGAGCACGGTGGCGGTGCGCAAGGGGCCGACCGGCGCGGGTACGATTTCGCCAGCGATGCTCCTCGCCAGAGCGGCAGAGTGGTCGATGCCGTCGATTTCGCCGAGCTCGCGGTACTTGCCGAGGTTGCCAAGATTTCCCGCGGCACGATCGACGAGCCCGAGAAGGGTCGGCGCATAGTCGGCGATGTGAATGACCTCAGAGTACAATGCGCTGCGTGTCGCGCCAAGGCCCGCCGGTAGGTGGATGAAGGCCGGGTTGTGCACACCGCCCTCGTAGATGGTGGCTTTCTGTCCCTTGAAAGGGTAGTTGAAGCCCCCCACGGAGGGAGCGCCGCCGTTGTCCGTGGAGAAAAGAATGATAGTGTGCTCGTGGAGGCCCTTGCGGCGCAGGGCCTCCACAACCTGTCCCACGCCGCGGTCCACGGCTTTGACCATGCCGCAAAAGGTTTGGCGCCGCCAGTTGCGCATCTTTGCGCAGTCGGGGTGGGCCAAGTACTCGTCAGGCGCCTGCAGCGGGTCGTGCGGCGCAGTGTAGCTGAGGTGCAGGAACCCTGGGTCCTCGACGGACCACGAGTCGATGGCGCGGATTGCCTCCCGCGTAAACAGGTGCGTCGAATACTCCTCGGGCTCGTGGTCAAGCTCGGGAAGTCAAGCTTGTGCGTGCGATTGTGGCTGTGCCAGTCGACGACGCCGCTGTACACAACTTCCTTGGTGAAGTGGTTGTGGCCCGAGCTGTAGAGCCCATAGAAAGTGTCAAAGCCGCGCTCGGTCGGGCCCTGGCCCGACTCATACGCGTTGAAATTGTGGTAGCTGGGCCCGCCCTTCAGGACGTCGTCCGAAGGCCGCGGGTAGTCAATGCCCCACTTGCCAACAAAGTGCGTCGAGTATCCGCGCAGCTTGAACTCGTGGCCGATCGTGCGGAACTTTGCGTCGAGCCCGCCGCCCTTGATCATCGCAAACGGGTTGCCCAGCCCGTGCGCCAGCCGCCCCGTCACCAGCGCCGAGCGTGACGGCCCGCAAATCATGTGGGTGTACGCCTTCTCAAACTGCACGCCGCCGTCCCCGAGCGCCAGCGCGTCCAGGTTGGGCGTTTCGAATGCCGCCTCGCCGTTGAGCCGCCGCGCGCTGTACGCCACGTCCGCGGCGCCGAGGTCGTCCACGAGGATAACCACCACGGACGGCCGTTGCCCACTGGCGACACCAGCAGTCGCGGCGAGCGCCGCCAGCGCCAGTCCCACCTTCATGTCCGGGGTATAACGCGGGCCTCTCGAGCTTCCTTTGGGTCGATCTGGCCTTGCTTTGCTCTCTGCCACGGTCGTCGCCAGCCACTTGGGGTTCTGCTGGTTCGCCCTCGATCGACAGCTCGCTCACCCTCAAGGTCGTCCTGGCGCTGACTCGT
Organism: Thraustochytrium striatum; assembly: GCA_022244645.1. Classification (NCBI taxonomy): domain Eukaryota; class Bigyra; order Thraustochytrida; family Thraustochytriidae; genus Thraustochytrium; species Thraustochytrium striatum. The sequence goes on along the minus strand of JACDIV010000060.1, from coordinate 570,031 downwards.
CCATCGAGCCACCACCCTGTGTCCGACCCGAGGCCACCGTCAGTTTTCGTGGTACGTACGTACGGTACAATGCGGTTTTGCGGTACACCTGGGCAAGGACAGGGATGGCGACGGCGGAGGAGGCGTTTTGGCGCCGCGCCGAGGCCGACGCGGAGGCGCCTGGCGCCGTGTGGGCGTCGCCCGATGGCCGGGAGTGCGGCCTGAGCTTTGGGGAGCTCCGGACGGAGGCATGGCGCCGCGCGCTGGCCCTGGAGGGGATCGCGAGGAAACGTGAGCCGCGAGAGAGCCCTGTGGTGGCCGTGGCGGTGGCCGAGGACGGCGTTCAGCTCCTCAAGTGCCAGTTGGCAGTTATGCTGGCCGGCGCGACGTACTTGCCACTGGACCCTGCCGACCCGCGCCACGCGGAGGTGGCTCGCAAGTGCGGCCTGTCGTGGTGGTCGCTGAGAGTCAACTGCCCGGCGTAGAAGGGTGCGTGACACTTCAGGAGCTCGCAGGCTCTGGAGGAGGCCGTCGCCGCGCCAATGCCTGGCGCTTCTCTCGCAGAAGCTCGGCAAGGGGCGGGCGGGCAGGGCAAGGGCCTCTTTGGGCACTTTGGGGCGCTGTCACATATCTTCTTCACGAGTGGCAGCACTGGCACGCCCAAAGGCGTCTGTGTATCGCGAGGGAGCCTGTGGCGTTTTGTCGAGGCGAAAGCGCGGCGCGCTGGCATCGCGGCCGGGCGCGCGTGTTCGTTGCTTCGGCGCCGACGTTTGACCCAAACCTTGGCGACGCGCTCGCGGCCCTCTGTTCTGGGGCTGCGGTCTGCTTGGCCCCACGCAGCTGGATCAAGGCTGGCCGGCTCATGGAGAGCCTGTGGCGGCTTCGCGCGACGCACGTGTGCATGACGCCTACGATGTGGGCCATGCGCGGCGCGCTGCCGGATGTGCCGCCCGAAATATGTGCAGACGACACTCGCGTGCCTGAGCTTCTTCCCGAGCTGCGCGAGCTGAGCTTGGGCGGCGAACCAATGCGCGAGCAGTTGATTCTGGACGCGGAGGGATGGGCCGAGCACAACCTTCGATTGGTAAACATCTACGGTGTGACGGAGGCCACGGGTACCAGAGCACCTTGTGCGTCAACGCGGCCGCAGTGCAGGGATGCGCAACGGCCGCCGTGCGGAGGCTATTGCTTGGCGAGCCGTACGACAACGGCACAGGCATCGGGATCTTGGCAGCGGACGGCGCGGTGGACTGGGTCGTCGCGCCTGCAACGGCGGGCGACGAGCCGGACGCCAAGCGCGTCTGCTCAAGCGCAGAATGCCCGTGCGCGCAGGGCCGGGGCTGCTACGGGGAGGGCGAGATTGTTCTTGCCGGGCCGCAGCTTGCCGAGGGATACTTTGAGCGCCCCGAGCTGACACAGGAACGATTTGTGGTGCTCAAGGGCGGGCTGCGCGCACTGCGCACCGGAGACCTCGGCCAGATCGTCTGGCTCCGCGCGGGCGCAGATGTCAGCGAGCTTGGGCCAGGTCAGGACCTGTTCCAGCCGAGATGCGCCTGCGGCACCAGCACCGGGCCGTATGTGCAGCTAATTGGCCGCGTTGACCAGCAGATTAAGCACCGTGGGGTGCGGATCGAGCTCGGTGAGATCGAGAGCGTCCTCGGTCAGTGTCGGCCCTTGGTCCGCGAGACGTTGGTTGTGAAGCACGAGGCCTCTGAGCAGCTGGTTGCCTTCGTGGTAGGCGTGGCCGGTGAGCGTGGCTCACTACCGCGATACACGGAGGAAGCCCTCCGGCTCTTTTGCCAACGACGTCTGCCGCCCGTCATGGTGCCAGCGCGCTTCGTCGGGGTTGCCTCGTTCGAGTCCCTCACGAGCGCGAATGGCAAACGCGACCGCCGCCCGCTCGCACGCGAGACCGTGCCGCCTATGGCACCACTGGTGTCAGCAGCCACCAACGATGGCGACGAAAGGGGCGCCACCGCGTTGACTCCGCTGGAGCGTCTTGTGGCTGGCGTGTGGAAAAACCGCCTCAACCTCGAGTCCGCAACGCTTACGCCTTGGGACTCGTTCGCTCAGCTCGGCGGCGACTCGCTGGACGCGCAGCGGGCATCACAAGACCTCATTAAAATGAGCAACGAGGCTAACGAGGATGACACGCGTGCGCAGGCGCTACTGGCGTCCTCGAGGACCTTTGGAGAGCTCATCGGTGGCATGGAGCCGGGCCATCTTCTCCAGTCTCAGTCGCTGCGCGAGTACTGCAGACACCTTGCAAGCGTGGGGCTTGACAAGCTGCTGCAGGCTCCCGGGGACGAATGCGTCGAGGGCGGCGGCGAGGAGGCGTCTGGTGCTGGAGTCGACGACCTCTTGCGGCGCGCGTTGTTCCTGGCCGCCGCGGACGGCGACGCTGGCGTCGTGCGCGCTCTGGCAGATCCCGAGCTGGGTGGCTTCTCGCCCGACGCAGGCGCCACGCGAAACGCGCGCGCCAAGACGCCGCTGCACATGGCGGCGGCGCGGGGCCGCGCCGAAGCTGTGAAAGCATTGCTCGAATGCGGAGCCAACTGTTTCGCAACCACCAAGGACAACATTCCTGCGTCCCACATCGCTGCGGCCTACGCCGGGGACGCCTCGCGGCCGATGCTGGAGGCGCTATGCTCGGCCATGCGCGCCCGAGGCATCAAATCACCCTTGGCGGTTCGGGATGGGCGCAAGCAGACCCTCTTGCACGCGGCCGCGCGAGGCGGCAGCGAGGCCGCGGTCCGCTTTCTCCTTGAGGAGCTCGCCAAGGACTTTGGTGCGGACGAGACTGGGCGGCGCAAGCTGGTCAACTGCATGGACCGCTGGCACCGCACTGCGCTGCACTGGTCTGCAGTGAATGGCCAGGCAACGAGCGCCCGCTTGCTACTGGAGGCCGGGGCGGACCCCGAGCCGCGCATCTCGCTCGCCAAGCGGGGCCGGTCCACCAACCTGCCGTACGAGTCGCCCCTGGAGATCGCGCGGCGGAGAGACCCGGAGTCGGAGATGGTGCGCCTGCTCGAGGCGGCGCTGAGTGAAAAGCATAGCTAGGCTAGAGCTAGTAGTTGCGACAGAGCGTCGCACTGTTCTGGGCGTGATGGAAGATAACAGTGAGCTAGCTTTCCTAGAGAGAGACCTACTAGTAGTCCGAGCTGACGAGCCATTTGAGCGCGCCCAGGTCGTCGGGGATAGGGTCGCAGACGTTGCGGAAGCCCAGCTGATACCAGTTTACATTGGGCTCGACCTGGCTCAGGACAATGATGCAGCCGATAGAACCCATGCTGAGCGTCGCGATCACGATGTACCAAGCCAAAAGGTACACGATCGTGCTCTGCCGCCCGTTGCGCTCCACAAAGCGGTCCACCGCAAACTTGCCCACGAAGCCCGACAGCGTGCCCAACAGAAAGAAGGTCGCGCCATACACAGGCGGCAGCTCATTCGAAAAGTAGAACTGCAGCGCAGACGAGGTCACCGTGGACAGCAGCATGACCTGCGATGTGGCTTTGGCCAGCGTTGGGTGCAAGCCCATCTCGAGCAGGATGGGACCCTTGATGGTACTGCCCCCGATGCCGCATAGCGAGGACATAAAGCCCGCGAAGAGGCACAGCAGCGCATACTTTACGCCCGTGCGCGCGCTCCAAGCCACCGAGCATTGGCGGCGCACCAGATCGTAAGAGTTCACCAGGTAGCTCACGTTCCAGAGCGTAAAGCCGCCGCAGATGAGGCTATTCAGAGCCGTGAGCATCCAAAACCCGAACGAGCCGCACTCTACGGCCTGGTAGCCCTGCATAATGCGGTCATCGGATAGCGTGGCGGCGGCGAGCACAGAGAGGAAGCAAACGCCCACGCTCAGCAGGCAGCGCCAGCCCAGCCACGGCTCGCTGGTCGCCGGCTCCCGAAGCGGGGGCATGCCCACGGCCTCTTCCGAGCCCAAGCCGCCATAGCCAGCGACCGACTTTCCGGGTACAAGCGGGGCGTTTGCCTCATTGTGCGTCGCGCTGGGCGCCACCGCGCCGCCACCGCGCTCCCGCGACTCCTTCTCGAATAGCCTGTGCGCCTTGGCGAAAGTCTTGGTCGCCGAGAGGCCCAGCAGCAGCGCCATCATCGCTGTGATGAGCCACATGGGCGCCGTGCGCGAGCCCAAGACGCCAAACACCGTGCCTAGCAGCGTGGCAGGCTCCATCACCATGATTGCGTCGTAGGCGAACCGGTCCGGGTGCTTGGTGACGCGCGTGGGCACCGGTGTGGTCAAGTGCGACACGAAGAAGGCAATCGCGGCGCCGCACACAGCCGCCTTGCTCAGCGGCACGGCCTCATACACGAGCTGGAAGAGCACTATGTACAGTGGCACATAGATGGCCCCGCCGCCGACCCCAGAGGCCGCCGCGAAAGCGCCAGCCGCGAACACGATCACAAGGTTGACAACTTGCAGCACGGTGATGGGGCTCGACACGCCCAGGTCGTTAGGGAAGAGCGCGTCAGTAGCGTTGGCCATCCTTGGGTGCGGCGGCGTTGACCTCGAGCGGCACGCGAACCACCTCGCCGTCGATCGGTCGATCCTCAAAGATTCACTCTCACCTCGCGAGAAAAAAGTGAGAAAATCGGACAACAAGCCGATTGTGGTGCGACCTGGGGGGCCTCCAGCCGGCGATGGCGCGGCGATGGACGGCCAAGCAGCAGGCGCTGGCCTTCGTCGCTGCGGTGATCTGCTTTGCCTCGTGGCACGCCTACGAGACGACCTGCCTGAGGACCTACGTGTCCGCGAGCGCCAAATGGCAGGCTGGGCGCCGCAGGGCGCCCGAGGCGCTTGCGTTGCGGGAGGTGGACGCGCCGCAGCAGGCCCCTGCTGAGAACCGATCGGTGGTCGCGCCCCCCGTGATGACGCTGGCCGGCTGAAAAGCAGCGAGGTGGACCCATGGGAGGCCCTCAATGCGTGGCCCTTGCAGGCTGTCAACGAGGACGCGATCGAGGTGTGCGTGGTGGCCCCTAACCCGCGCCAGGGCAGCATCTTCAAGACCAACTTTATGGGGTTGATTGGCAGCGGCCGGTACACCTTTCGGGTCACCAAGACAATCACCGGGTGCCCTTGGAAAGCGCCACGGGTGCGGATGATCCCGTACGTCAAGTGCTGCAACACGCTGGCCGAGGTGTGGCGCGCCGTGACGGCCTCCTTCAAGCCCTATGACATCACGATCGTGACGGGCGACGAGTGGTGCCGGGTCAAAAGCTCCGGCAAGTTTCACTTCCGCCAGTACCACGGCGACCACACAATCGGCAAAGGCGGGGTGTCCAAGCTGGACGCTCTCCCGATCCCTCTGTACATGCCGCTCGGACCGCGCCACGAGTTTGTCCGCGTCCCGCCAGCGAGCGTGCAGCCGCCCGCGCAGCGCAAGTACACGGTGAACTTTGTGGGCTCGCCCACTTCGGAGTCGCGGCGCGCCCTGCGCGACTACTTCTTGACGGACGACTGGAAAGGCGAGCGAGCTGGCCCAGGAGTCCTTTGTACACGTCACCGACAGCTGGACGCCCACGGTGGACACCAAGAAGGGGTACGTCACGCCGGAAAAGTACCGGGAGGTGCTGCTGGACAGCATCTTCACGCTTTGCCCGGCCGGACACAACCCGGAGGCCTTTCGGATGTACGAAGCCTGCGAGGCGGGCTCCATTCCGGTCGTGGTGACCGGCGACGAGGGTACACCACGCACGAGTGCTCGCACGCGTACAAGCCGTTTATCGACTCTGGGGCGCCGTTTATCTTTCTAGACTCGTGGGACGACCTCGCGACCTTCAAGGAGCGGTTCGCGTCCAACTCGACTGCCTTGCTGGAGCGGCAGCGTGCGCTGCGGGCCTGGTACGCGCGGTTCATGCAGGCACGGCGCGGGACTTTGAGCGCCTGCTCGAGTTTCGGTACAAGCAGCGCGTGGGCTGCCCTTTGTCGGCCGACGCGCTGACGTCTCCCGGTGTGTGCAGTGATGCGTTGTGTTTTCAAGAACAGTCAACGACAAAGGCTCCGTTGTTTAATTGACCCAAGCGAGGCGGTGCTCGTTTCGTCTAGCCGGGCGCCTTCCTGGATATGGCCCACGCGCCAGGACCCTCGGTCAGAGTAGAAAGAAGAGTCGATCTGCTTTCATTCATCATCAAGCGCCCGATTGATCGATCCAGCAAGCAAGCTATTTGCTCTAGAGCTAGACGAGGCTCACCGCGCGCGCCACCGCCCAGGTGCTCATCGTGCGGCGCTCGGCCTTGGGGACCATCTTGATGTGCGACATGCGCTGCGGCGGCATGGGCGTCAGGCCGGCCCTCCCCAGCAGCGCCGCCACGCGGTCCGTGGGCTGCGCGCCCACGCCCAGCCAGTACTTGACGCGCTCCTCGTTCAGCCGCACAGGCTTGAGGCCCTCCTTGTTGGGCAGCGGGTCGTAGGTGCCCACCACCTCCAGGTGCTTGCCATCGCGCGGCGCGCGCGAGTCGGCCGACACGATCCTGTAGAAGGGCCGGTGCGTGCGCCCAAACCGCTGCAACCTCAGTCGCACAGGCATCGCCCCGCGCGCCTCTCTCGCGTCCACAAGCTGCCCTTCCTTCCACGCACGCTCCCGTTCAGGTCCCAACTTTCTCGTTCCGCGGACCGTGCATGGATCGTTCTGCGCGTGGTCATGGAACGTAGCGCAGACTGTTCCGTGAACGAACGGGGACCGTTCCGCAGTCGCAGATTTGTTTGGACGATTTTTGAACTTGGGTCGCCGTTGGAGGAGCGAGAGCAGGGCAGGGACGCGATGGAGGACTTCGCCGTGCCCGAGCTGGCGCAGAGCGTGCGCGACCTGGAGCTGGCGCGCGACGCCGGCGCTGGCGTGCTGCGGCTGAGCGGGTCGGCCGAGCTGGCGCATGCGGAGGGCGCAGAGCAGCTTGCCTGCGTGCGGCGGTTGCAGGACAAGCTGTCCGGGGAGGCGCTGCGCGAGGCGCTGCGCGAGCAGGAGACGCTCGACGAGCTGTACAGCCTGGCGCGGCACTTTGAGGACCTGCGGCCGCGCGCGCGCGTGGCCGCCGTCGAGACACTGTGCCACCTGCTGGAGCGCCTCGTGCAGCAGGCGCGCACGGTGCAAGCAGGCGACGAGGCCGCCGAGGTCCTGCGCACGGCGCTCAAGCTCTGCGTCTATCTGCTGGCCAAAATCGTGGTGGACGAGGAGAAGCGCCAGTGCGTGGAGGCGGCCGCGGCCAAGACCAGCAAGAGCCACGACGCGGATGGGGCGGCGAGCACGTTCGACTGGAAGCCGGTGCGGGAGCAGGCGCTGGACGCGCTCATCGGCTCGCTGCGCAACCGCGGCGAGGCTGCGGGCGACGAGGCGTTCGCGTGTGCCAAGCTGTGGCCTTGCGGGGTGCCGGAAGAGGCCTTCCTTGACCTGTACTGGCGCGTGGCAGAGTCCCTCGTCGTGGAGAACCCAAAGCTGGCCACCAGCACCTCGCTGGGTCCTCTCCTGTGCGACCTGATTTGCTTTCCCGTGGCGCGCTTCCACGAGACGATTGCTCATCTCGTGGCGGCCTCGCTGGCGCACTCGCTTCGCAAGCACGAGGCCATGAGCTCATTCCTCACGAGCGTGCTGGCCAGGCTCGTGGAGCGCTACAACGATGACCGACTCGCCCGCGAGATGATCCTCGAGACGGGTCGCGGCGAAGCGCAGGAGGCTTCCCGCGACGGCGGCGGCACAAAGATCTTGGGCCGGTTCCTGGAAGAGCTGGCGGAGCGCCTCCCCAAGCTCATGCTCTCCAACCTCAGCGTGCTCGTGCCGCACCTGAACGCACCGGCGCACGCGTGCGCTGCTCTGTGCTCAAGGCGCTTGGCAGCCTTGTCGTGCACCTGCGCGGGCAGCACACGCCACCCGAAGCCGACGCGACAACTCAGGCCGCGGAAGCCCCGCAAGACTCTGCGGCGACGCTGGCGCGCATCCTCGACCTCGTGAGCGAGCGCAGCCACGACACGAGCTCGTACGTGCGCGCCGTTGCTGTGGCGGTATATGGCGACCTGGCAACGCAGGGGGCGCTGCCGCTCTCGCACATTCACGTCGCGTGCGATGTGGCCACGGAGCGGCTTCTGGACAAGTCTTCACTCGTGCGTAAACAGGCTATCTGCTCTTTGGCCAGCCTGCTCGAGAACAACCCGTACAGCGAGCGACTGAACCCGGCCTACTTTCGCGAGAAGCTCGAGGCGCTGCAAGCCGAGCACGAGCTGGACGCGCCTGCGTCCTTCGCGGCGGCCAAGGAGGCCAACACGCCGGCCAAGAGCAAGAGCAAGAACCGCAAGAAAAGCGAGGAGGAGGAGGAAGAAGACGACGAGGGCGACGAGGGCGACGAGGGCGACGAGGGCGAGGACGAGGGCGAGGACGAGGACGAGGCCAGCACCGAGAACGGCGAAGACGGGGAAAAGCAGGGGGGAGAGGGCGTCGACACTGATGACGAAGAAGAGCAGGCCATGGACCCGGCTGCGAGAAAGGTGCGCGCAGCGCTCGAGTACTACAAAAGCGCGTTGCAATTTACGGCGCGCATGGAGGCCGCGTGCGCCCAAGTCGGCCAGCTTGTCGTGTCGCGCTCGGTCTCTGACGTGCTCGAGTCGATCCGATTCCTGCACATCGCGCTGCGCTTTCAGCTGCCTGCCGCCGACGGCTCTATGCGGCAGATGCTAACCTTGGTTTGGGACGACCGCGAAAGCGGCCGCGTCAAGCGCGAGTTGCTCGAGACGTTCGAGCTCTTGTACATCTCCGAGCCCGTGCAGGTCGGCAAAACCATGAAGCGCAAGCTGTACCCAGAGCGGGTCGTGGCCGACAGCCTAATCGACATGGTGCTCAGCGCCACGCTCGCCGAAATGACTTCGCTGGAGCAAATCCTGACCGAGCTCGTGTCGGCAGACCGCACGCTCAAGCGGCGCGCTTTGCCCAGCGTCATCCTGGAGCGGCTGTGGGACTGCGCCACAAACGCGGCCGCAGACCAGGCCCCGCGCAGGTCCAAGGCCGCCATGTGCCTCGTAGCCATGACCGCGTCAGCCACGACGGTGGTATTCGACAAGGACCCGCAGCGCATTGCGCGGCTGGTCGAGGACACGCTCGGCCAGACGACAGACTTTGAGATGGCCCGCTACGCCCTCGCCGCAGCGCGGCACGTTTGCGTCCGTGGCACGTCCTCGCAGTCGGAGGCGCTGGAGGCCGCCGTGCTGCGGCTCCTGGGCTGCGGCTGGGGCGCCGAGAGCACCAACGACCCGCACTGGTTTCCGTGCGCCGAGGAGGGCCTTCGGCTCGTGGCTGACCGCTGCACCCGCCCGGACGCGATCCTCGCCAAGCTTGTGCGCAGACTGCACAAGAAGGTCATCGCGGACCAGGCCGAGGGCATCCGCGAGCGGGACCTGGCCCGCTTTCTGTTCGTCGTCGGCACGGTTGCGGTGCTGCTGTTCGTGCACGCCGAACGCGTTGCCGTGGACGCCAAGAAGCAGCGCAAGGGCCGCGAGGAGGCAGAGATGGAGCGCCAGCGCAACGCAGCCGAGGAAGAGGAGCGCATGATGCTCGGCGGCGGCGACGAGGCCAATGACGACTTTGAGGAGAACGTGCTGCGGCGCATCGCCGAGAAGGAGCTCGTGGGCGACCCAGAGCACTCGCTGCTCGGCGCCTACGTGCCGCTCGCAAGCGCCATCATTGAGCGCGGCCTGGAGGGCGCGCCCGCCCGCGATGACGAAGGTGTCGCCGAGGAGGACGAGGCCAAGGACGCCCAGAACGAGGGAGGCGCGGGGCTGTCGGCCGCGAGCTCATGGAGGCGGCCACCTTGTCGCTGTGCAAGATGATGTGCATCAGTAACGCGCTTTGCGAGCGTTACCTCCGACTGCTGCTCACGGTGCTTCGCGACGCGCCCGATCCCAGCGTGCGCTCAAACATCATGATCGCGCTTGGAGACCTTGCGGTGCGCTTCCCCAACACGATTGAGCCCTTCACGTCGCAGGTGTACCGCCGGCTACGTGACCCGGACGTTGGCGTGCGCAAGACCTCGCTGATGGTCCTGAGCCACCTGATCCTCAACGACATGATCAAGGTGCGCGGCGAGGTGAGCGAGATTGCGCTTTGCGTGGAGGACGAACGAAGCGCGCGCGTGAGCGACCTCGCCGCGCTCTTCTTCCACGAGCTGGCGCGCAAGGGGAACAACCCAGTGTACAACTTGCTGCCCGACACACTGGGCAAGCTGAGCAAGGACCCGATGGTGAGCGCGGCCAAGTTTCGCAAGCTGGCCGCGTTCCTGACGCAGTTTGTCACGCTGGAAAAGCACAATACGGCCATCATGGAGAAGTTGTGCCAGCGCATCTTTGCGGCCACGGGGCTAACGGCCGGCGCGGAGGAGCTCGAGGAGCTCGAGGCCGTCAAGGACCTAGGCACCTGCCGCGACCTCGCCCACTGCCTGTCGCTGCTCAAGCTCTCGGACAAGGCCGTGGGAAAGATGGCGGACAGCCTCTTCAAGCTGTACCGGCCGGTGCTCGTGGACGACGAGGTGCACGCGAGCATCGTTTCCGTGATCAAGCGTGCGCGGCAAAGCTCGAGGGGCGAGGGCGTCCGCGAGGGTATCGAGGAGTGGGCGCGCCGCGTCGAAGAGGTGCGCGAGGCGCACTTGCAAAACCAGGCCTCACACAAGGCCAAGAAGAGCCGCGCGCGCGCCAAGGCGCGGCCAGCAGCGAGCAAACCTGCGCGGCGGCGGCGCGGCGCGGCGGTGGCGGCTTCGGACAAGGAGAACGCGCTTGCCGAGGGCAACCAAGATGATTGATTGACTGGGTGATGCCTGTTGTTTGTGCGATGCGTGAGCACCCTCGCTAGGCGGCGGCACGCCGCGCCCGCACGGCCTCGGCGATCTTGTCGAGCAGGGCCTCGGTGGCGGCAAAGTCGATGCAGGCGTCTGTGACGCTCACGCCGCGCTTGAGCGACGCAATGTCCGTAATGCCCGGGTCCAGCTTTTGCTTGCCCTCTTCAAGGTGCGACTCGATCATGAGGCCGATGATGTTCTTGCCCGCCGCGACCTGCTTGCAGACCTCTTCGGCCACCAAGGGCTGGTTGGTGTGCACCTTGCGGCTGTTGCCGTGGCTGCAGTCAATCATGACGCGCGGCTGCAAGTTGGCCTTGGCCATCACGTCGCAAGCCTTCTGCACGTCCTCCGCGCTGTAGTTGGGTCCGTTCGCACCGCCGCGCAGGATGATGTGCGCCCCCAAGTTGCCCTTGGTGTGCACGATGGCGGCCACACCCTGCTTGGTCACGCTAAGAAACGAGTGCGGGCTCACGGCCGACCCGCACGCGTCTACCGCCACCTGCATGTCGCCGCTTGTCGCGTTCTTGAAGCCCACAGGGCACGACAGGCCCGAGGCCAGTTCACGGTGCACCTGGCTCTCGGTCGTGCGCGCCCCGATGGCGCCCCAAGACACGAGGTCGGCCAAAAACTGCGGCGAGATGGTGTCCAGGAACTCTACGCCGCACGGCAGGCCGAGCTTGTTCACCTCGAGCAAGAACTCGCGGCCGAGGCGAAGGCCCTTGTTGATCTTGAAGGTCCCGTTCAGGTCCGGGTCGTTGATCAGGCCCTTCCAGCCGACCGTGGTGCGCGGCTTCTCAAAGTACACGCGCATGACGATCAGCAGGTCGCTCGCAAGCCGCGTGGCCACCGCCGCCAGCTTCTCCGCGTACTCGCGGCAGGCGTCAATGTCGTGAACCGAGCAGGGGCCCACCACGATGACCAGGCGGTCGTCCTCCTGGCCTACCACGGCGTGCACGGCCTGGCGCGCGGCCGTCACGTGGCCCACGACCTTCTCGTCGGGCTCGACGTCCTCCATGAGGCAGGCGGGCGGCAGCAGCGGGCTCAGAAAGTTGATGCGCACATCGTCCACCTTCTTCACGTTGGCGTCCGACAGCTTGCGCCGCTTGTACATCGCCTCCGAGGCGGGCGAGGCCTTGCCGTTGCTGCTCATCGTGCGTGCTGCGCTCTGTCTATCTGCCTGCCTGCCTGCCTGACCGTCCGTCTGTCTGTCGTTCACTGTTGTCCTCGTCCCAAGACGAACGATCTTCTTCTCCAGGCTCCTTGAAAGAATCATTGAACGGTTACCGGTACTGGTACGGTACCGGTACAGGTACCGGTACCGTGCCGGTACCAGGTTATGCTGGGCGCTTGGGGTGCGCTAGCGGCAACTTGGCCAGCGCCCACGCGCCACTCTGGGTGCGCAGAGCCGTGCCGGGGCTGTTGATGTGCGCGCGCCGCTCGTCAATGCACTCAGAGTCTGCATTCTGATCTTCGTGCTCCCTGCGTGGTGTGTGGACGGACGGTCAGACGAACTCGACGTAGTTGACAGGGAAGATGCCGCGGCGCGCGCCCATCGTGCCCGTGCCCCACTCGCCCTCCACCTTTTCGACCTGGATGCTTTCGCCTGCGCGGAACCCGAGGTCGCCTGGCTCGGTCGGGTCAAAGTTGTAGAGTGCTTTCGCCAACCGCGTGCCGGGCGCTGGCGGCTGCGGCGCTGGCGGCGGCGGCGGCGGCGGCGGCGGCGGCGGTGGCGCAGCTGTCTCGACTTGCGGCGGCGGCGGCGGCTGAGACGAGGTCTGCGGCTGCGTGGGCGGAGGCAGAGGCGCGGCCGCGAGCTCAGCAACTGACATGCCTTTGGGCGGCAGCGGCCGGTACGCCGTGAAGGTGCCCGCGGTGAGCGTGGCAAAGTCGTACTCGCCAAAGCGCACCGGGCCAGGGTTTTGCTCCAGAACTTTGAAGCGCTTGGGCCCCAGGCGGCTATGGACAATAGCCGTGTGGTCCGGGGCGCCGGCTTGGCTCCAGCCGGTGGCAGTCTCAAAGCGGCACTCCCGAAACTGCAAGATGTCGCCCGGCTGGACGTCCTCAAGCCCGATGGCAAAGCCAAAGTTGGTCCCGATCGTCGGCGCCGTCTTGGCCACCTTGAGCGCGTTGTCCCCGAGCGTCCAGCACTCCCCGTTGCCTTCGCGCTTGCCGATGCGAGATTCTGCAAAGGCCACGATTCTGGGTCCAAAGTGGAGCGCAGCGAGATCGAGCATGGGTTTGGTCGGCGGCACGAAAGGGGTCACCTCCACCTGGTACGTGGCGTTGGTTGTGTCCAGGTCTTGGTGGATCTCCAGGCTGACCTCCGTGCGATCCTTCTTCAAGATCTCGTAGTGGTCCACCTTGCTCGTGCGCCCCTTGGATGAGAGAATCCCGCCCCGAGTTGTGCTGGTCTTCAGCGTGTACGTGTCGCCAGGCGCGTACCACGGCTCTGGGGGTGGAGATGACTGAAGCGAAGGCTGGCGTTGCATCTCGCCTTTGGAGAACCCTGGCACGAACAGCGGAGCTGCGGGCTGCGCTGGCGCTGGCGGCGGCGGCGGCGGCGGCGGCGGCGGTGATCCCTGACCCTGCGGTGCGGGCGGCGGCGGCGGCGGCGGCGATCCCTGGCCCTGCGTGCGGGCGGGCGGCGGCGGCGGCGGCGGCGGCGGCGGCGGCGCTGCCACGGCGCTCTGCTTCTCAAAGCTGACAAAGCTCGTCGGGAACATGCCGGTGCACCCAGCACGGGGTCCGCTCACAATCGCTCCGGTAGACCAGCTGTCATCCACAGCCCCCGTAACCTGGACTGCATCCCCGGCTTTGAACGCCAGGTCGCCTTCCTCACCACCGTCAAAGTCTTGCACAGCGACGCCGGTCTTGGCTGCGGTGTTGGATGGGGCCTGTGGCGCTGGCGGCGGCGGCGGCGGCGGCTGGGAAGGCTGCGGTGGCGCTTCCGCGGCGGGTTGCGGTTGCGGTTGCGGCGGCGGCGGCGATGGCGAGAGGGCGCTTGGAGGCGGAGGCGGAGGCGGCGCAGCCGCCGCCCCGGGAAAGGAGGCGCAGATGAGGACGCCGGAGAGGGTGGGGCAGAGACCAGGCGCTCCACGTAGTTACTCGGAAAGAGCCCACGCGCCCCTTGCGGCTTCTCGCCCTCCCACCATTCGGCGTTCTCTTCCTTGGTCACGAGTATGATGTCGCCCTTCTTGAAGCTAAGGTCGCCCAGCTCCACCCCAGTATAGTCAAGAGCGCGCGCACCTTGTTGACTTGGAGCGGCCGCGAGTCTTTACTCGTGGTGCGCACCACGCGTGGCGCCCCGGACTCGTGGAGCCTTGCCCTTGCGGGCCACCTTGTGCCTTGAACTTTTCCTTGAGCGCCGCCACAGAGGCTGCTGCTGGTGACAGCCCCGGTTTCCGGTGCTGCCACGGCGGGCTCGGGCGCCGCCACAGCGGGTTCGGACGCCGCCACAGCGGGTTCAGGCGCCGCCACAGGGGTTCAGGCGCCGCCACAGCTGGCTCAGGCTTTGGCGCTGTCGGCTCGACATAGTTGGCGGGAAAGGCGCCCTCGTCCGTACCAATACGGCCAACCCACCAGTTCGGGTCGCTCTTGTCCATCACCTGCAGGGTCACGCCCTTGGTCAGTTCAAGATCGCCGTCTCTCGTCGACTTGAAGTCGTAGAGCGCCGTGTACGTCTCCCCAGCAGGCGGCGCGTTGGTTGTAGGCGCAGCTGGCGCCTCGGCCTCGGAGTCCGCCTTGGCTGCGACCTTGGACTTGGCAGGGGGTACCTGGGTCACGACCTGTGGCATCAGGGCCGCGGCTGCGGAGATGCGCTTGCTTGGCGACCGCTTTGGCGATCGTGCGAGCAGCGCGTCGCGCGAGTGCTCGTTCTTAGGGTGGCCACATTTGCACAAACCAAAGCGATCGGCCGTCACGTCTACGACGAACTCGCCGCACGCCCCGCTCGCCTCCGCGTCCAGGTCCGACGCAGCCTCCACCACGGGCGGCACTGCAACCGCCGCTGGCCGAGTCTGGGCCTGGGCGGGAGCCCCCGTGACCGCCGAGGACTTGGCTGCCGATGGCTTGGTCGCCGATGGCTTGGCTGCCGAGGGCTTGGCTGCCGAGGGCCTCGCCGGAGCACTGTGCTGGCTCTTGGGCTTGCCGCACTTGCACATCCCAAACTCGCTGGCGGTGACATCGGCACGAAAGTCTGCGCAAGGCGCGGCGTCCGCGCCGCCAGCGTCGGCCTCGCCAGTGGCCGCCTGCCTCCGTCGCGCCAGAATCGCCTGCAGCTCCGCCATCACGGCACTGCCCGCCCTGCCCCGCCGAACCTCCTCCTCCTCCTCTGAACTACCAGTCTTCGAATGACCTTTGCATGTCATTCTACGTCATTATGAATGACCCGTACTAGGTAGTACGTTGCACATGCGAACGTCTTTGCGATGACGTGGAATCGTCCCATGACGATTGGACTCGACCGCAATCAGAGCTGCCGAGGCCGAGTCAACGGACAGGCGGTAGACAAGCCGCAAGACAAGGTCGATGGAGGGCGGCGACGGCGGCAGCGGTGACGGCGGTGATGGCTCTGGCGACGGCCGCGGTGGGCGCGGTGGCTTTAGGGGAATGCGCCAGGCAAGCCTCCGCGTGATCCACCGCGTGGGCCAGAACGCGCGCTGCTGCCCTCGCCGAGCGAGCTGAGGTCCAGGCGAGAGAGCAAGCTTCTGTCCAAGCAGGAGCGGGAGAAGATGGCCAGCAAGCGCCGCAGCTTTCTGTCGCGCATCGCGGGGCGCGCCTCGTACCTGGACCGCGCGTCACGAGAGTTTAACCGATGGACCAAGGACAACGCAAACGAGGAGTCCACCACCCTGGTGGACCTGAGCAAGTACAGGTCTGTGCTGCACCTCGTGGTGTGCTACGCGGTGGAGAGCCACGCGTTCACGATCGCCATCATCTGCACCATCATGGTCAACATGGTGACCATCGCGCTCGAGACCCTCGAGTCGTTCCAAAACCGAGCCGCAGAGGAGACCTTCTCACGGCTGAGCACGGTGTTCTTGTCCATCTATACGGTGGAGTTCCTCTTCAAGATCTATGCCGAGCCGCGCAACTACTGGCGCAACTACAACATCATGGACTTTGTCGTCCTGGCCATCTCTTACGTGACGGACGTTATCCTGGGCCAGGACCTCGAGGACGTGGACGTGTCCTTCCTCAAGCTCTTTCGCGCGCTGCGCGCGCTGCGCGCGCTGCGCAGCATCTCGTTCATTCGCCCTTTGCAAGTGCTCGTGAGCGCGCTGCTCAAGACGATGAGCTCGATCGTGTACCTGGTGGCCCTCTTGCTGCTGCTTATGTTCGTGTGGGCCATGATGGGCCATTACGCCTTCGGCACGGGGCCTGACGCAGAGCCAGAGGAGTGGGGCACCATCGGCTTCTCCATGTACCAGCTGTGGGTGCTGGTTACGTTGGACAGCTGGACCGATGTTCAGGACAAGCTCGTGCTGCGTGGTTTCAGCCTCGGCACCGTCTCGCTCTTCATCGTGCCGTGGATCTTCATCGGCAACTTTATCTTCACCAACCTCTTTATCGGTGTCGTGGTGCAAAACCTCGAGGAGGCGCAGAACGAGGAGAAGGCTGTGCGCGAGGCCAAGCGCAACGAGCTCTTCCGGCAGAAAAAGTCGTTCATCATCGAAAAGCAGAAGCGCGACCTGGAGCAGCTCATGAACAGCCAGGAGAAGCACGGCAAGCTCTCCCTTGACGACTTTCTGCGCACGCTCGCGGGTACTCTGGACCACGATGACGTTGCGCCCATCAAGACGCCGTGCTGCTCACGCCTGTGGTTCGAAACCTATCTCGAGTCCATGACCTACTACGAGAAGGGGCGGCAGCGTGTGCAGTTTCTGCACCTCCGGACGGCGGAGAAGCTGCACGAGATGCTCGAGCATCGCATGTTGGAGATGCGCTCGGGCTCGGCGCAGAACATCACCTAGTATCAGGTCGTCGTCTTGTTCATGTAACGCTTTCGCCTCTCTCTGTGCGGCGCGGCGGGCAGGCTCCTTGACGCCGACGGCGAGGAACAGCTCGGGGACGAGGAGGAGGAGGCGCGGGATGGGCGACATCAGGCTGTCCGAGACGGCCAAGGAGCGGCGGCGGTATGAGGACATGGCAGACCTGTACGCGATCGTGAAGACCACAGAGCATCTGGAGCGCGCCTACGTGCGCGACGCCGTGGGCTCGGAGGAGTACACCACGCAGTGCCAGAGGCTGATCGCGCAGTTCAAGACCACGGAGGCGGGCATCAAGTCGGACCCCGGGTTCCCCGGCACGGAGGCGTTCATCAGGGAGTTCAAGATGGACTGCAACCTGGCGCAGGAGCGGTTGCTGGTGACCGGCGTGCCCGCGACGGTAATGTACGCGCACTCGGACAAGCGCGGCGAGACGTCGGCGCTGCTGGCCACGGAGGCCACGCAGTGCTTTATTACCACGATGGATGTACTCAAGCTCGAGCAGCGCGCTGTCGACGAGGTGCTGCCGAACGTGAGTGACCTCGTCAAGGTGCTCAACAAGTGCGAGACGGTGGCACCTGGGTTTGACAAGTCGCGCATTCAAGAGTGGCACCTGCGGCTTAACGCGATGCGCGCCTCGGAAGAGCTTGACGACGACCAAGTGCGCCAGCTTTTGATGGACCTTGACTCGGCCTACGCCAACTTCAAGGCCGCGTTGTCCTCCGTGTAGCATTATGAAGAGGAAGGACTGACATGACATGAAGTGCACCTTTTTTCCTTCCCCTTTTTAGTGCAGCGGTGGAGACCGCGATGCCGCCGGCCCGTTGCGGCCCAGCACAAAGCTCTTGATCCGTTGATCCTCGGCGACGAGCTTGGCGTAGATGGGCTTCTCCCGCATCGCCTCGCGCTGCTCAGCCGCGCGGGTCTGCTCGGCAGCCGCGGACTCGGACTTGCCGCCCAACAGCGTCAGGGCGCTTGCTTTGAGCCGCGCCTTGCCTCGCGGGCGGTACAGCTCGGTCATCAGGCTGATCCTGCAGCTTGAGTTTGTAGACGGCCTCGTACCACGGCGTAACGTTCTGTTCGGCAAGGCGCATCCTGTAGGCCTCCGTGTCGCGGCAGCAGGCCTCGCGCTCCAGCGCGCGCTCCAGATTGCGGATAAAGTCTCGCGCGCCTTGAACCACCGCCTTGGCGCCGGCACTCCGAGGCTTGCCTTCCGCGCGCCCGCGAGCTGGCCGGCTCGTCCGCGGCATGGGTCGGCGACGCACTCTGCGGTGCCTTGTGCCCCGTCTCCTCGCCGCCGCCATGCATGGCGCGCGAGAGGCCCTGGAAGCGATCGTAAAAGTAGCGCGGCATGTCTTGGTGCACCTCCTCGACGGGGCAGGAAGCGGTCGTCCATGCGGCACTCCAGGCGCGCGCGCAGCTTGCGCATCTGCGTAGAAAACTGCGCGCCCGACTTGAGGCCAGGCAGGTACATACGTTTGCCGTTGCGCCCCGACTCGGACGTCTTGAGCTGCACGCGCGCGCGATATAGCGTTTGCTCCACGCTCTTGTGCGAGTTGGTGGACGCTCGCAGCTTGGACTGGACCAGACGCACATAGGCGACGGCGTTCCGTTCCACGCAAAAGCGGCTGCGCCCGCCCGCGCTCACGGTCGGCAGCGCCTTGAGCGCCGCGTCCATGGACAGCTTGGCGGTGCCGTGGACGTGCAGCCGCTCGCGCAGCGTCTCCTTTTCTGGCTCGACTGCGGTAATGTACACCCAATCCTGCTCCAAGTAGACGGCCATGTTGTTTGCAATGGGCATCTGCGCGACGGCCTTGCCTTCGCCCGAGCCGCCCATCTAGGGCTGACGACTGCTTTTGCTGCGCACGAAAGGCGCGGATTTCGGGTTTGATGCCGCCATGACCTTCCACTGACCGAGGTGGCACGCCGTGCGATTGAGCTTTTGGATGCGCTGGATGTTGGTCGCATCGCGGTACAGGTCGTCAAGCGACTTTTCGCCGTGCCCGGTCTGCCCGGGCAGCTTGGGGATGTAGCACAAGATCGGCAGCAACGTGCCGATCGACTCGCTGCCTTGCTGCGAGGACGCTGTCTGGCCGGGCCGCTTGGCACCACCGGTTGGGGCAACCACGAGAGAGCTGGCGCTAGGGTTCGCCGCGTTCGTGGACTCTTGCGTTGGGCTGTTGCGGGGCTAGCGAGAGGACTAGGAGCACCCGGCACTGGGGACGCGGATGCCTTGCCAGACTTTGCGCTCGCGCTGTCAATGGGCACGGTCTCGACACAAGCACCCCCAGTCACGCGGGACCCGAGAATCGAGCCTTCCTTCCACGTAAATTGGCCTTGCCCTGGGTGTACGCATAGCCAGATGTCGTCGCCAGAACAGATCGGGCCCACGTACTCGGGGTCGTTGAGGTTGACCAGCGAATAGATGGTGTGCCCGCGGTCCACGGTCACTGGCGGCAACGCGTTCCTGCTGCCGCCCTCGTTGGTCGTTTCGTCAAATACCCCCCCGATAGAGTCGCTATGTTTAGAGTCAAGCGTGTCTGACTCGTCCGGTGCGCCGTCGCCCACCTGCGTGCGGGGATGCTTCATCCACGAGACGGTGCCGCGCGGCTCTGACACGGTCAGAAACGAGCCGTCATGGTACTCGAGCGCAATTTGGGAGCCGTAGAACAGGTTGCTCTCCACGTGTGAAGGCGCAAACTCCACCACCTCCGGCCGGGCCTCCTCGTCCGAGTTGTGTTGCCGCAGATCCTCGATTGAGAAGAGCCCCAAGCCGCCTTCCCCAGCACGGTCGCCGGCGGCGTCAGATTGCTCGGCTGCGCTGGGCTCGGGTGTGGAAGCAGTAGTGCGCTTGCCCGCGGCGGTGGCGGAAGATGGCCCGCGCTTTGCCCCCTGGCGCTTGGACCTGGCGCTCCCCGGGGCCTCGGACTCCTCCATACCCTTGATGGCCATGTAGCACATGACAGTCTCGTTGCGCCGGTGGTGTCCCTGGCGCCGAGCATCCGCCATGAAGCTCGTCACGCCGCCTGTGGCGCGTTTTTGCTTCCGCAAGGCGGGTGCCTCAGACTTTGTGAGCGCGGGCCTGCGCTTGCACATTTCTGGCGTGCCCGCGCCGCGCGCCGCGTTCCTTCGCCGGAAACTGCTGAACGGTTGTGCGGCGCGCCGGTAGTCTGACATGCGACGCCTCATGCGCTCGCGACGCTGCTCGCTGCTCTCGTAGTTTGCCGTGTATCCTCGCGCGAGCGCGACGGGATCCGCAAAGCCATGGCCTGGACCGTGCCGGTCCTCGCCTCCGCTGTCGTCTGCGGCGGATTTGCCTACACGCTCGCCTCGCCGCTCCAGGGCCTCGAGTTATCCCTGCTGAAGTTGTTGCTCTCGCGCTGCAAGGCCGCCAAGACCTCGTTCGCCCTGCCGTGCTCTACGCCCAACACGGAGTCGAGCGCTCCGCCCGACTGCACGCGCGCCAGGCGCTTGGTGCTCTTGTGCACGAGGTCCCAAATCCCTTCACGGTGTGGAAACGAGCGCGGGTGCCTTCCACGGCTGATGCCTTCATGATACCTGGACAAGGCCTCCCTTCGCCGGACCGCCTCGAGTGACTTTGGCTGCCGGCGCGACCGCCTGCTCCCAGGCATGGCATCGCCGTCGCCTCCATTCGTCAGCCGCAGCATGGCGTCGCGCGTCTCGGCGGCGTGGCGCTCTCCACCAAGCCGTGGATCTTGAGCGAGCCGTGGATCTTGTGCGGCGGCGCCCACTTCTCACGAAACGGATTGATGTTTGGAGTACACGTTCAACGCGCATCGCAACGGACAACTTTTTCTTGCATCGAAGCAGGAGGCGAGAGCGAGCAGCAGCAGCACAGCCGCGAGCGCACGATGGCGTCCGCAGGCAGAGCATCGGCGGCCAGCGGCAGCTCGGACATGCAGGGCGCGCCGCGGGTCGAGACCAGGTGCACGCACGGCGCGATTGCGTTCGAGCTGCACATGATCGCCGCCTGCGCCTTTGTCGCGAGCGCAGGGCGGTTCGTGGAGATCGTGGAGCCCAGCTTGGACGCGCAGGTGCCGCCGCGGAATGGCTTGGCAACGCTGTATGTAAGCGCCAAGACGGCCTTGTCGCTCGTCTTGGTCGCGGGCTACTTTATGCTCCTGTGGGTTTGCATAGACGGGCGGCGGTGGCGCGACGCTACGCTCGTGCATCTGTTTTCGGTGCTGCTGGCGTGTCCGGCGCTATTGCTGCAGTTTGTGCTCGCTGTCAAGCTGGATATGCAGTCGGAGCTCGGTGACGTCTTTGTGGCCTTTGGCTTCCAGCTGGCGATCTTGCTGGCAGCCTATTTGCTCTTCCGCCTTCTCGTGCTCGCGGTGGTCGGGCCTCAAGAGCAACAGTCGCGGCCGGAACAGCTCGAAGTACACGTACCGGAGCAGCTACAGCAGTGCCTCTGCGGCTCGCTCGACCTGCAGTGGGGCCACCGCGTTCGGCCATGGGGACGGTTCTCGCCGGGAATCGCGGCACCAAGTCAACCCAATGTTCCTAGGCGCGGGCTTTCTCAAGGCCCCGCAACAGAGCGAGCCGGGCCTGGCGCTCGCGCCCATCGTGCCCGGCTTGCCGACTGAAGAGCAAAGCGTAAGTCGCACTCCCCCGAGCCCGTGGGGCCTCAGGGCGCACGACTCACAGAGCGCAGAGGGCCATGTGGTGAGCCCGAGAACCACCACGGGGAAGCTGGCCCACCATGCCAAGACTGCCTCTTCCTCCTCCTCCTCCTCCTCCTCAAGTTCATCGCCACGGGCTTCCACAAGAGAATTTGTTCGCCGTGCCAAGACGTGTTCCTCGTCCTCATCCTCGTCCTCGTCCTACTCGACAACATCAACGTCGTGGCCGGGCCTCCAAGCGCCAGTGGCTGTCAGCGGAGGCGGCCAAGCCGATTGAACCTGCACCGCCACGAGACCCCTTCAACCGACCCAGAAAGGAAGTCCCGCAAGGCCCGAGCCGCATGAGGAGAGCCGGCGGTCGCCGCTTCCGGTGCGCCTCTCGCGGGACTCGCACCGCAGCTCGGCCTCCCCCATGCTCAGCGGCCTCGCGGGAGGTGACCATGGAGTTTGCGTTCGAAGCATCAGAGGAGTTTGACAGCCTGCTCAACAAGGGCTTTTGCGGGGGTGAGTGGGTTTGACGACGAGCTGCCGGGCTTGGCGCAAGGCTCGCGCGCGGTGCTCGACCTGGACACATACTTTTGGGACCCGACTCGAGCGCTTGCGTGCAGCTATCCTCTGAGCGCGGCAAGACCCTCAAGCTCGACAAGCGGCAGACGCACGCTTCAGGCCTTCCTGACGCGGCCCTTGAGGCCTGGAAGGCCTCACGGAAGGCACCAGCGCGCTGCGTTGTGGAGCCGTGCGGAGAGCCAGCGCCATGGGCCGGCAAGCCCACACCAGAAACATGCCACATGATCTATGACGTCCATGTGCGCAAGATCTCGGAACCAAGCTGACAAGGCGCTCACGGCTGTCCTTGACGGCGGGGGCTGCCTGCCCGAAGCCTCTGCACGTCGACCGCTTTGGCCGCCGCTGGGCAGCTCGAGAACTGCTCTCTTCCTGGCCTTTTCCACTCGAGAGGCACCGACCTGGTACGAGTACGTTCCGTACCTGCCCTCCGCCAAGCAATCGCCAAGCATCGCCAAGCCCGCGCCCTCCTGCGTCGCGCCAAAGCCGAGGCCAACACGAACAGCGGCGGGCTCCCAGGCAGCAATGCCGGAGACGCGCACAGGGCGAGGCCTCCCTCACTTGGTCCTTCTTCCTGTCAACGAGTTTTTTTGTTTCGGTGGTGTTTGCAACGATTTTGCAACGATTTGGAGCAGAGGAGAGGAGGCAAAGACGTCGTCGCCAGGGCAGACGGACGAACACGTCGAGGGCGCGTCGGCGCGAGCGGCCGTGCGTCGCAGCCCTTCCGGGCAAGCAGTTGTTCCCGGCGAGAGGCGGCGTCGGGCAAATAGCGCCGGGCAGAGCCGATGATGACGCCGCTGGCAAGCTTCACGGTGCTGGCGGCGCCGCAAATGGCTCGCTTCGTGCGTCAGGGGCGCACGCACGTGTCCACACCCAACCCGCATGCGCAGGATCCTTCGAGGGCGAGGGATGCTCGGGGGCGAATTCCCTCGAAGAACCCTCTCGGACTTGCGGGCGAACGGAGAAGCCCCAAAGATTTCGTGTTCGCTATCGGTAGAGAGGCAAGAGGACGAAGCAGAGCGAGCACGAGAAGGACACGTGGGCAGGGCGGGGAGCAGCACGCAGGCAAGATGGCGGAATTCGGGCTGTACGGGCTGGCCGTGATGGGCCAAACTCGCGCTCAACGTGGCGGAGAAGGGTTCACCATCTCGGTGTGCAACCGGTCGCCGAGCAAGGTGGAGGATTGCGTGAAGCGCGCCGAGGAGGAGCTGGGCGACCAGAAGGACATCAAGGGCTTCAAGGACCCCGAGGAGTTTGTCACCTCGCTGGCCAAGCCGCGCAAGGTGATGTTCCTGGTGAAGGCCGGCGCGCCGGTGGACGCCTGCATCGACCTGTTTCTCGGCCTTCTCGAGCCCGGTGACGTGCTGATCGACGGCGGCAACGAGTGGTTCGAGAACTCGATCCGCCGCGCCAAGCGCACGGCCGAGAAGGGCGTCATGTACCTGGCCATGGGCGTGAGCGGCGGCGAGGAGGGCGCGCGCAACGGGCCTTCGCTCATGCCGGGCGGCCCGCGCGAGGCCTTCGACCTGATCAAGCCGATCATCGAGAAGGTCGCCGCGCAAACCGACAGCGGCCCCTGCACCACGTACGTGGGCGGCGACGGCGCGGGTAACTACGTCAAGATGGTGCACAACGGCATCGAGTACGGCGATATGCAGCTCATTGGCGAGGCGTACACTGTGCTCAAGGTCGGGATCTCCAACGAGGAGCTGGCCAAGATCTTTGAGGAGTGGACACGCAGGAGCTGGACAGCTTTCTCATCGAGATCACGGCGCAGATCCTGGCCAAGAAGGACACGGACTGCTTTGACGTCGCCTCGGGCAACAAGATCGAGTCGGACGAGGCCCGCTTCATCGTGGACCAGATTCTGGACAAGACCGGCAACAAGGGCACGGGCAAGATGACCATCAAGGGGGCGCCGATCGCGCCGTCGCGGTTGGCACCATGAGCGCCGCGCTTGACGCCCGCTTCATCGCCTTCGACAAGGACGCGCGCCAGGAGATGTCGCCGCTGCTCGACGGGCCCACGCAGATGCCCGAGGTGGACAAGGACCAGCTCATCGACGACGTGCGCAACGCGCTCTACTGCCAAGATCTGCTCGTACGCGCAGGGCATGAACCTGATCCGCCAGGCGAGCAAGGAGTTTGAGTGGGCGTGGACCTCGGCGAGTGCGCGCGCATCTCTGGAAGGGCGGCTGCATCATCCGCGCAAAGTTCCTGGACCGCATCAAGTCGGCCTACGACCGCGACGCCAACCTCGTCAACCTCATGGTGGACCCCGACTTTAAGGACGAGATGGCCCACAAGCAAAAGTCGTGGCGCCGGATCGTGTCGCGCGGCCGCGGCCGGCCTGCCCGTGCCGTCCATGTACTCGTCGCTGGCCTACTTTGACCAGTACCGCCGCGAGACGCTGATCTCGGCCAGCCTGGTGCAGGGCCAGCGCGACTTCTTCGGCTCGCACACCGTGGAGCGCAAGGACAAGGAGCGTGGCCAGTTCTTCCACGTCAAGTGGACGGACGCGCACTACTAAGAAACAAGAACGGGGCCAGCGGTAAACCAAGCCAATCTCTATACCATCCGCGCGGCGTTGTCACTCGTCCTCGTCGCTGCTGTCCTCAAGCGCGGGCACGTTCAGCTGCGCCTCGAGCTGCTCTTGCGCCTTTGCTGCCGCGGGGCCCCCGCCGCGATTGTGGCCGGTTCCAGGTTTGGGTTCTCCTTGCCCGTATAGATGCGCTTGATGTCCACCGCTTCTTGCAGCATGCGCTCAGCGCGCGTACTCGGGGCCTTGCCCGCGCCCGCGCCCTTCTTTGCACAGCCCTCCGCGGACGACGATCCGCCCGCCCGGCTGTGTTCTTCTCGTTGCGGTCGTTCTCTCCCGACGCAGCTGCGGCCCCCCCGAGGATTAAAACCTCGCCGGGCTCCAGCTTGGGCATGCTCACCTTGAGCTCGCCCGTTGTCTTGGAGCGTTCGCACTTGCTCTGGTCTGCGCGCACCTCGCCGTCGCCGCCTCCCGGCATGGCCACACGCAAGGTCTTATCGCGAAACACGACCTGCACAAAGCGCGGAAACACCTGGCAGTCCACGAGCGAGGTGTCCACGTGACGCGGCAACTGCACGCGCAGGTAAAAGTCTCGGTCCTCGTCAAAGGAGAAGGGCAAGCCGCCCTCGTTGCACTGCCGTATCCTGCCGTCCGGGAAGAACTGCTTGGCGCGCGGCCTCCACGGCTTGTTCGTGCTCCTTGTCATAGTTGCGTTCACGCGGCATGCGCTCCTTTTCGCGCGCCTCTTCTCCGCCTTCTCCTCGGCCATCTCGCGATACATCTCTGTGCGAAGCTCGGGCGTGTACGGCGCGCTCTCCTCGTCCTCCTCGCCCACTTCGGTGATCGTGCACGAAGCGGCGGCCTTGGTAGCCAGCTCCTCGGCGATTCGCGCTGCAAGCTCGGCCTCCAGCGCTGCCAGGCGCTGGGCCGCGCGGATTCGGTCCGACTTGGAGATGTCGTCCCGTCAAATTTTCGAGCCAGGGCACCTTGGCGGTCAAGTAGTCCTTGTGGCCTTCCCAGTCGCTAAAGGGGTTGCCCCACGTACCGCGGAGCTGCTTGTTGTGCAGTTGCGGACGCTCTCCTCCAGCCGGCTGCACGGGATGAAAATTGACCGTGAGGTCGAGCTTGCGCAGGAACTCGACGACTCGACCCTCGATTACGGTGTTGTTGTTGAGCGCAGGTTGAGGTACTCGAGCTCCTTGAGGTGCTGCAAGTTCTCCATCTTGCGATTATGTTGTTCTGGAGATACAAGATGCGCAGCGCCTGCACAGCGTGCGATATTCTCGATGGCGCTCGATCTCCAGCTGGTGCAGCGCGATCCTCGAGGTCCGCCATCGTGCCCTCATTGTGCTCCGACTTGCGCTGATGAGGTCGGCCGTGATGGCACCATGTGCTCTCCTCGTCCCAACTCTTGCCAACGTCACAGCCAAATCACAGTCAGCGAACGAAAGCGGAACGAAAGCGGAACCTAACGCATATCCGGACGGCCACGACGATGCGGACGCTGCTGCAGCCGCTCGCGGCGCTGGCGCTGGCGGGTGCGCGCAACGCAGAAGCGCTCGAGACGGTCTGGGGCCACTGCACTGCGCGCGGTTGCTTTAAGCTGCTCGGGCCGCACCAAAGTCTGGACAGGGGGCGGTGTGCAATCAACTTGGCGGACAGCTTGGCTGGGGCGGACGAGGCCGAGGCGCGGCATGTGCAGGCGATTTACGACAGCGCAGGCACAGGTCCGGGCACCGCGCTGCTCCTCGGCGCTGACGTCGACGAAGCCGGCGGCGTGCGGCTGGCAAGACGGGGGTCAAGCGGTTGAGCAGCTGCTTGACGCCTTTGCGTTCGATGCTGGTGCGGGCGGGCGCGTGTGTGCAGTCTAGTCGAGATGCGGGCAACGACGCTGTCGTCTGGCGCCGCATTGCGTTGTCGCGACAGCGGCAGCGAGGTCTTTGCGGTGTGCGGCACGCCACTCCAGAGTACGGGTTCTGCTACGAGGTGCGCTGGCACGACGAGCAGAATAGGCTACGAAAGCGCGTGATGGAGCCCATCACGCGGTTTCGGACGGGCACACCAAAGTCGCAGCAGATGGGCGTATGCGGCGCGGCCCCGTTCGGCTTTGTGCCGCCGAACGGCAACTGGTCTGAGGAGGGCGCGCGGGACCCAAGCGACCCGACGTGCACGTCAAAGTCGGGCGGCGAGCTCTTTTACGCGTACAACCACCCGAGCGAGCACAGCTCAAACACCGGCTTTGCGGACAACAATGGTCTCGTCATGCTGTTCGTGGTCGACACTTCCTACCACGGCTACATGGTCATGAGCATGGACAAGCCGGGAGGCAACGACAATGACAATGGCATGCTAGAGCTAGAGATGTCGGGCCGTGGCCTGGCCGGCAAGGGCGTCGAGGTGCTCCTCAAGGACGATCCCAGCGACAAAGTGGTGGAGACTTGTTCGCTCGAGTTTGTCGAGAGCGAGGAGGGCGAGGGCAAAGACTGCTACGCATGGAACGCGACCCGCGGCAGCGGCAACTTTGTGTGGAAGTGGAACAAGTGCTGCACCGACGGCCTGGTCCTCGGCCGCCTGCCTTCCGACGACTTTTGTCTCTCCGTCAAGGTTAACGCGCGACGTAACCTCAACCAGATGCTGCTCGGCGAGTTCAATAGCGCCACACAGAGCATCGAGCTCTCAGAGATCGCGTTCGACACCGAGCTGGATGTCTGCGGGTACACCTGCCCCGACTATTGCTCCATCCCGACCTGCGGCGAATGCTCGCAGACGCCAGGCTGCGGCTGGTGCCCTGGCCGCGGCTGCGAGCCCATTGGGGCCAAGGGAGGCTGTGCAAGGGGTTGGAAAGACCTCAGCTCGGAGGAATGTTGTTCCGAATGCGAGGGCCTCGGGCACTGCGGCGAGTGCCTCGACGTGCCGGGCTGTGGCTGGGATCACGAGCGCAAGCGGTGCCGCGCGGGCAACCCCTTCTCGCGCTCGCTGTGCCAGACGCCGCCAATGGACCCAAATGCACTAGCGTTCACGCACACGGAATGCCTCACCCCCAAACCCACCAGGGCGCCGACAGTTCCAAGCGCCTCGCCAACCGATTCGCCCAGCAGCAGTCCGACCGCCGCGCCAACAGGCAGCCCGACGGTGACACCGAGACCTACACGCGCGCCGACGAACCATCCGTCGCGCGGGCCTTCGGAGGCGCCTAGTACGGCGCCGATCTTCACGGTGCCGCAGCGCGACACGAGCAGCGCCGCGCCGTCCGTCTCGAATGACCCCACACCGGCCCCGGCGCCGACGGGGCCGCCGGACGATCGTCTAGAAGGCGGAGTTGTCGAGCCCTCTGCGGCACCCACCGTGGCCCCCGATCAGAGTGGCCTCGAGGCATGGCTCATCGCTCTGGTTGCCTCCCTCGGCGTGCTCTCGGGCTGTTGCTGCTTCTGGTGCCTGGCACTGGCGGCGCGGCGGCGGCGGCGGCGACAGCGCGAGGAAGAAGCCGGCAGGTCCATGGTGTCGGGGGCCACTTTGACAGCATCGACAAGGCGCCTGCCTTTGACCGCGGCATGCTGTCCCTCACCCCAGTTGGGGCCTACTCACAGAGCAACCCGATGGTGGACGACCTTGCGCTGCGGGACGGCGCAGGGGGCACAAACGCCCTTGTCAAGGCCATCAAGGCGCACAAGGATCGCGAAGACATCTTTCACGTGTACACGAACAACCCGGGCGTCGCTATGACGCTCTCTGGCAAGAGTCGCAGCTTTGTCAAGTGCACTGAAGACAGCGGCAAAATGCTCGACCAGGTTGCAGCCATGGCCCATTCACCAGTCTATTCCGACTTGCCGGCTCGCGCGGCTCGCGCAAGGGCTCGCCCAAGGTGAAGACAGAGCTGCGCGTCATGAAGCGCGACGAGTGGACTGCCCATACGTGCCCGACCTCGGGCGAGACGTTCTATTCAACGGCAAGCTGAACAAGGCGGCGCTCAGCCGAGGGCATCCGGCTGAAGGAATCGGCCAAGGCGGACCCGCTGCGCTGGGAGTTTGCGCCAGACGAGTTTGACGACTTTGACAACTTTGTCGAGCTCCTTAAGCAGGACCGCTGGGAGTGCTTCAACGACCTGCACATGACGTACTATGTCAACCCGCGCACCAAAGAGCGAGTGTGGATCGAGCCAAGTTGAACAACTAACAGAATTGTCATGAAGCGCCGTCACTACTGACGCGCTCCGCTATGTGCAGCCGGGCGCTTCGCGCGCGCGGGTTCGCCTCGACCTCCTCCTTCGTCGGCACAATCGCCTTGCGCTGGCCTTTACGCCAGCGCTTGTCACGACGCATAGCCCGTTTCACGATGCCTTCCTCCAGACCGTGAAAGGCGATCACTGCGAGCGTGCCGCCCTCCGCGACGCAGTCGGCAGAATCGCGCATAAACTCGCCGAGGTGATGCATCTCGTTGTTAACCGCGATGCGCAGCGCCTGAAAGAGCCTGGTCGCCGGGTGTCTCGCCCGGTTCTTCCAGTCGAGAACGGGGCCGAGCGCAGTAAGCAGGTCTTGCGTCGTCTCAAAGGGCTTCTTGGCGCGCTCGGAGGCGATCCGCTCAACAATTTTGCGCCAGTTCTTCTCCTCGCCGTAGCGCAGGATGATGTCGCCGAGCGTTGACACGCTCGCATTGTTGAGCAGGTCGCGCGCAGAGATCTCGTCCGCCGGGTTCATGCGCATGTCCAGCGGTCCATCGCCGCGAAAGCTAAAGCCGCGAGACTCCTGGTCGAGCTGCATGGAGGACACGCCAAGGTCGAGAATCACCGCATGCGCGCGCACCCCGCGCGCCGCAAGAAGCGCAGGGATCTCGGAAAAGTTGCCGTGCACCAGCTCCACCTCGGTGCCCTTCGGCAGCTCGTCCTCCGCCGCCGCGATCGCCTGCGTCGCCCTCCGCAGCGCCTCCGGGTCCCTATCCACGCCGACGAGCCTCACGCCCCCCTCCAGCGCGCCGCACTCCCCAAGCGTCGCCAGCGCGTGCCCGCCCGCCTGCCGTTCGTCAGCCTCCCCTCGGGCCACCGCGCCCTGCCGCCTGCCGCCGCCCACCTACCCCGAGCGTGCCATCCACCAGCACGGCCTTCCCGGGCGCCCGCGCAGCGCCCGCGCCGCGGCCGCAGCGACCTCCCTGCGCAGCACGCTGACGTGCCCCGCCATGCCCAGCTCCTTCCTCTCCTGCCGCATCGCCGTCCCAGGCTCCTTGGCGCGGGATCCGGCGGCCCGGTCGCAACATGCTACCAGGCTCCTTGAGGGGCCGCGGCCCCGGTCGCGATGGTCGCGGCCAACGGACACTTGCTGCGACCAGAGCAGCAGCAGCAGCGGCAGCACTCGCTCTTGCGGGCGGCCACCGGACACTGCGAGGCGCGCTCGAGACGCGCTTAGCGCAGAGGTCGTCGCGCGAGGTGCGGCGGACAGGAGGCAGCCGGCTGGTCGGCAAGGGTCGTTGGCGCGGAGGAGGGGAGGAAAGGCGAGGCAGCAGGGAGCGGCTGGGGCTGAGCGCGCCGCTGGCAGACGCCGAGGGAGATGTCTGGGCCGCCCCGAGGTCCGCCGGGACCGCCGGGGCGTGGACCGCCGCCCGGGAGGGGACCGCCGCCCGGGATGTCGCCGCCCGGGGGACCGCCCCGAGGGCCGCCAGGGAGGGGACCGCCGCCGGGACGCGGCCCGCCGGGAATTGCTCGTGGACCGCCTGGTCGCGGCCCGCCGGAGGACCGCCGGGACGTGGCCCGCCTGGGCGCGGACCGCCGGGACGTGGCCCGCCTGGACGTGGCCCGCCGGGGATGCCGGCCCGAGGCCCGCCGCCTGGACGTGGGCCGCCGGGGATGCCGCCGGGACGTGGACCGCCGGGAATGCCGCCTGGACGTGGACCGCCGGGAATGCCGCCGGGTCGTGGCCCGCCTGGAGCGCCGCCTGGACGTGGACCGCCAGGCATGCCGCCTGGCCGTGGCCCGCCGGGAGCGCGCCAGGTCGTGGTCCGCCGGAGCGCCGCCTGGACGTGGTCCGCCGGGCATGCCGCCTGGTCGCGGCCCGCCGGGAGCTCCGCCCGGTCGCGGCCCGCTGGACGTGGGCCACCTGGCATGGGTAGCCCGCCTGGATCGCCCCCTGGACGTGGGCCGCCGGTCGCGGGCCGCCCGGTCGCGGGCCGCCCGGCATGGGCAGCCCACCTGGTGGTCCTCCGGGACGCGGCCCGCCTGGACGCGGCCCGCCTGGACGCGGCCCCCTGGCATGGGCGGTCCGCCTGGTCCGCCTGGACGTGGCCCCCCTGGAGCTCCGCCTGGACGTGGACCTCCTGGAGCTCCACCCGGGCGCGGGCCTCCGGGGCGCGGACCGCCTGGCATGGGCAGCCCCCTGGCGCTCCGCCTGGGCGCGGCCCGCCAGGTGCTCCGCCTGGTCGAGGACCTCCTGGGCGCGGCCCGCCAGGTGCTCCGCCTGGTCGAGGCCCCTGGCCGCGGTCCTCCTGGCATGGGCGGGCCACCTGGCCCGCCTGGCCGTGGTCCTCCTGGCCGAGGCCCGCCTGGCATGGGGGGGCCACCTGGCCCGCCTGGCCGAGGCCCGCCTGGCATGGGAGGTCCGCCTGGTCCGCCTGGCCGAGGCCCGCCTGGCCGAGGCCCGCCCGGCATGGGCGGGCCGCCAGGGCCTCCTGGTCGAGGCCCGCCCGGCATGGGAGGACCGCCAGGGCCTCCTGGTCGAGGCCACCCGGCATGGAGGACCGCCAGGGCCCTGGCCGAGGCCCGCCCGGTATGGGTGGGCCGCCAGGGCCTCCTGGTCGAGGCCCACCCGGCATGGGCGGGCCACCTGGACCGCCAGGACGAGGACCACCCGGCATGGGCGGGCCTCCTGGACCGCCAGGACGAGGACCACCTGGCATGCTTCCAGGTGGGCCGAGAGGCGCGCCGCCGCCGCCAAACGTCAGCGGCGGGAGCGACCGGCACGGTCAACTGACGATCAAGGTGATGCGCGGGATCGACCTCAAGACAAGCGGGTTCATGGGCAAGGCAGACCCATATGCGTCTTACCCTGGGAGAACAGGAGAGCAAGGTGACCACAGTGCACAGCAACGGTGGCGCCAAGCCTGTGTGGGGCACGTCGTTCGACTTTCCGGTGCTCAATGAGAAGCAGCTGGTGCTGGAGGTGCTCGACAAGAGGCAGTTGGAGAGGACAAACCCATTGGACGCTGCGAGATCTCCATCCAGGACTGGCTCGCGAAGGGAAGCTTCGACGGGGACGTGGAAATCTTTGACGCCAACCAAGGCCCAGCCGGTAAAGTGACGCTTGCGGTCAAGTTCCAGCGGCCCACGGCATCGCTCGTGCCGCCCGCCCAAGCCTGATGGCCCCAAGGATGTCGGGGCGCCCAAGGGTGGGCCGGTGGAAGAGGCCCGCGACCCGAACGGGTCGTTCACGGACCAGGAGATCAAGGAGGAGGCGGAGGCATTTGACTTGGACCACAACCACTTTGTCGGCGCGGCGGAGATCCGGCACGTGCTCATCAACATCGGTGAGAGTGTGACGGATGAGGAAGTGGACGAGATGATCCGCATGGTAGACCACGACGGCGACGGCCAGGTGTGCTTTGACGAGTTTTACGAGATGATCACAGGCAACAAGCCACCACCTGGCTTGTACACGGGCCCGGGGGCCGGAAGCAGCGGGGGCCACCGGCACCGCCGGGCGGGGCCTCGTCGCGGCCCCAAGGCGGAGGCAACGCGACGATCGCGGAGCGCAACGAGCGCAAGCAGATCCTGGACGAGTTTGCCAAGGAGAACAACATCAAGCCCGAATCGATCAAGAAGGCGTTCAAGCGTTTCCAGGCCATCGACAAGGACCAGAGCGGCATGATCGATTATGCAGAGTTCTGCGAGGTGATGCAGGTGGACCCGTCACCCAACGTGGAAAAGGTGTTCCAGACCTTCGACAAGGACCGCGTCGGCAACATCGACGTGCGCGAGTTCTTCATCGCGCTGAGCAACTTTACGGGTTCGACCAAGGAGGAGAAGCTAAAGTTCGCCTTTATGGTCTTCGACGAAGACGGCAACGGCGTGATCACCAAGCAAGAGCTCACCAAGATTCTCAAGGCCAACCACATGGCCTCCTCCGAGAAGGAGGTGGCCCGCAAGGCCGACACGATCATGGCGCAGGCCGACAAGGACGGCGACGGCGTGGTCTCCTTCGACGAGTTTGTGGCCATCAGCAAGCGCTTTCCGAACATCACCTTCCCCGCGTATGCCATGGGCAACCAAGCAGCAAAGTAAAAAAAAAAAAGAAGCCATCTGTCAATCAATCCATCCACAGCTTCTTTTCACGTCAAGCTCGCCTTGCCGAGCAAGGCCATCTCGTGCCCGCTTACGTCCCGCTCCACGTCAAGGCCCGTCAGCAGGTGCTGCAGGTGCCCACTCCGGGCCTTGCGCTTCCGCAAGTCAAGTGCCCACACTTGCGCCTCGTTCGCGCTGGCAGGGTCCAAGGTTTCGAGGATCGCGGCGCGGCGCTCCGCCATTCGGATAGCGTCGTCCAGCCGCCGCGCCTTGATCATGCAGCACGTAGCCTCACCCAGAAAGGTGGCCTCCGCAGCGATGTCACGAAGCCGCCGCAGCAGCTGCCAGGCCTCCAGAAAAGAGTCCACCGCCTTCCAAGGCCGGCCCTGCGCGTTGCAATAGTACAGCGCCAGGTTTTCGTTGGCCAAAGCCTGGGCGCGGAGGTCGCCTGCGTCCTCGGCCGCGGTCACGGCCTCGAGCAACCGTGTCTCTTGGTCACTCCGGCGAACTGAGGTCGCGCCAGCGCCATGCTTTCGGGACGCCGTCGAGCCGCCGTCGAGGCCGACCCCACCGAGTTGGTGGGGAAATGCGCTCAGCCGGATTCTCCGCTCTGCTATTTGCGCGAAAGTACCTGCTTGCTAAGGCTGCGCTCGCCCTCGCGCCGCAGCGGCGCAGCTCGGCTAGGCTGCTGTTGGTCGACGCATCGTCTTCGGACCGCCTCGCGAGCAGACCGCGACGCGAGAGCTCCTTCTCTGCGGGGCTCAACTGGCCCACTTCGTCCAATGTGTCCTTGCGCGAGCTGGTCTCGGCGCTGTTTTGGCTCCTCTCGCTCTTCCCGAGCGCCATTCTTTCGAGAGCATGCATAAATTCCTGGTCGGCGTCCTCCAGCGCGCCCGCATTCGGGTCCTCGAACACGTTTCGCGGCGGCACGTCTCGACTCATCCCGCAGCAGACCTTGAGCTCTGCTCTGAACTGCTCAAACTCCTCAACCACGTCGTCGACAAAGCCTGCAGCAGCCCCCTGCGGGCCCGGCTGCGCGCGCGGCCTTCGCCTTCGCCGCTGCGCCTCCTGTTCCTGCAGGGCCGCGCGCGCCGCGCCGTCCGGCGCAGGGTGCGCCATTCGCTCGGAGCCCTGCCCCTCCCCTCATCTCATTCCGCCTTTGCAGCGCCGCCGGCGCGGCCGCGCCGCGCTGCATCGCGCTTCGCCGCCGCGCGCGCTCCCGCTCGCGCGTGGCGTCTGCCCCCGGCGCCGGCCCTCGCCCCGGCGGTCGTCTCGCCGGCGCTACTTTGGTGCGCGTGCCCAACAACAACAAAGCCACCACCTGAACGCGGCTTTGGCTCGCTCAACGGACTCGGAGACGGAGGAACCACGGCTCGTGGAAGCTACGGCCTGCGCGTACCGCCGCGCGTACTTGCTGTCGTTGCTGCCGCCGAGCCTGGGTTTGCGACTGGGCAGAGCCCGGGCCGGGGTTGATCTGTCGGAATTGTCAAGGTCGATCTGCTCTAGCTCTACTAGGCCGTCTTTTGGAAGCGTGCGTGCTGCGCGAGCCGCTTCTCTTCCTCGAGCTCTGGCACCACGAGAACCGAAGCGCTTGGCACGGTCGAGCTTCTTCTTCTCTCGGCAGAGCCGTCGATGACGCCGAAGCGCTCGGCGCGCTCGCGCTTCTTGCGCTCCAGGTCGGCCGCGGTCATCTGAAAGGGGACGCCGAAGCGCTCGGCACGCCGCTTGCGCTTTTCGAACTCCTCCTCCGCCGCCGACTTTGCCTTGGCGGCGGCCGCGGCGGTCGCCTCCGCGGTGGCGGCGGCGGCGGCGGCGGCGGCGGCAGCTGCCGCCGTGGGCTTTGGCTTCGCAGCGGGCTCCTTGGGCGCTTCCTCGGTGGCCGGCTTGGGCGCCTCCTCAGTGGCCGACTTGGGCGCTTCGGCCTCCGGCTTGGCGGCCTCCGGCTTGGCGGCCCCGGCGCGGGCTTGGCCGGCTCGGCGGCGGGCGGCGGCGCTTCGCCCAGGAGCTCTTCGTCCAAGGCATTCTGGAGGCGCTCGACAAGGACCTTCTTGCCCTCCGAGTCAAGGTTGCGGTCCTTGAGCGCCTTGCGCAGCTCGTCCACCTTCATCTTCTTGGGCTCCTGCATCGTGTCTAGCTCGCGTGGTGCTCGCGCTCGCCCGTTGCCCTCGTCTCGCGCCTTGTTTGTGAAGAAAAGATCGTCCGTGGGCTGGGCACAAAGGAAAAAGGCTGATGGGCGCGGGCTCGCTCGCCGCTCAGCCCGTGCCCGAGCTGGCTGGCGGCGGAGCGAGCCGCTACTGCAAGCGGCGCGGGGCAGCGCAGAGAACGGCGGCCCATGTTGGTTGAAACGGGAGCAGATGGAAAGGGCACTTACTATGTCGGGTGAGCCTTAGATGGCGCTCGAAGACGTGGAGAGTGCTGATGATGGCCTGCAGACGCGTGGCGTCGAGAAGCTTAAAGCCGTCTGCCTTGGTGACGGTGGCCACCTCCACGTTGTTGACCTCGACCTCTCCTCCATGACCTGCTTGAGGACCTTGAGCGCGAGCGTCAGGCCATCATCAAGCGACATGTCCTTGTTGTATTCCTCTTGCAGCGCGTTGTGCGCGCCTTCCCGAGCCAATGGCGCGCGCATCCCACTTGGAGTAGGTGCCCATGGGGTCCGTGTTGTACAGCTGCGGGCCGTTCTCGTCGATGCCGGCCAAAGGAGGGCGACGCCAAAGGGCCGCGAGGGCACGTCCTCGCCCTTGCCAAAGCCAATGACGACATCCGAGATGCTCTGCGCGATGGAGGCCGCGCGCATAGGCTCGTTGTAGGTGAAGATGTGTTCTGTGCCTCCACGCGGCCTTGTCGATGAGCGTCCGCGCATCAGCGACCAAGCCGCTCATGGCCGCGCCCAGGTGATGGTCGATCTCCATAATCTTCTCCACGCTGTCCGGCTCGACCAGCGGCGAGGTGAGCCGCTTCTCCACGGCCAGAATCACGCCCTCGTTGGTGCGAATGCCAATGGCGGTGGACCCCAGCTTGATAGCCTCCAGCGCATACTCGACCTGGAACAGGCGTCCCTCGGGCGAGAACGTGTTCACGCCGCGGTCGTACTCGGACCTCGTGGCGTACATCCTCGGTGCTGTCCGCGACCACACCAACAGCGACAACCTCCTCGCGCCCGACCGATCTTCCTTCGCTGGGTTCGCCCGCACAGCCGAGTCCCATCCCGGTCAACCTGCGGAACGCAACAACCGACCTGCGGAACGCAATTGTTAGGGGTAGGGTTCGCGATTGTCTGGTTCTGGCGAATTGTATTAAATTAAGAAAAAGGGTGGCCGTCAGCGCAGCAGTAGACTCAGCAGGAGGAGAAGACACAGCACAGCACCATGGTCAAGAAGGCGCAGAAGTCGCAGGACCCCTGTTCCCGGCCAAGCCGAAGAACTTCCGCATCGGCGGCGACATCCTGCCGCAGAAGCGGGACCTCGGCCGGTACGTCAAGTGGCCGCGCTACGTGCGCGTGCAGCGCCAGCGCAAGATCTTGCTGCCGCCTCAAGGTGCCCCCTGCCATCAACCAGTTCAAGACCGTGCTGGACAAGAGCCAGGCCACCACCCTCTTCAAGCTCTCGGCTTACCGCCCGGAGACCAAGGCTGAGAAGGCTCAGCGCCTCAAGGCTCTTGCCGAGAAGAAGGCTGCTGGCGGTGATGCCACCTCGCCCAAGCCCGGCCCCGTTGTCAAGTTTGGCCTGCACCACGTGACCACCCTCATCGAGGAGAAGAAGGCCAAGCTCGTCATCATCGCCGCCGATGTCGACCCGCTTGAGCTCGTGCTCTGGATGCCCGCCCTGTGCCGCAAGATGGACGTGCCCTTCTGCATTGTCAACAACCGCGGCCGCCTGGGCGCCCTCGTGCACCAGAAGCGCGCTTCGTGCCTGGCCATCACCGAGGTGAACGCCGAGGACGAGAGCAAGCTGGCGCAGCTCACCGAGCTCTGCACCACCCAGTTCAACAACACTGTGATCCGCAAGTGGGGTGGTGGCATCATGGGCCTGCGCACGCAGACCAAGCTTGCCCAGCGCGCGGCTGCCCTCGCCGCCGAGGAGGCCAAGAAGCAGAAGATCGTCGCGTAAACACCCCACTCTCGCTTATGTCGTCTCATTTTGACTCTCTCCGTGCCAGAAACAACGCTCCCGCAACTGCCAGCCCGGCCAGGGCCATCTTGCCGTTGTTGGGCAGCTGGCGCCGGTCGCCCACCACGACGGCCATGTTGGCGATGCTACCTAGCAGCAGCACGCCGACATTGCCCACGCCAGTCGCCCAGGCGCCGTAGGTGCGCAGGACCACCATTAGGGCCACTGCTGCGACCCCCAGCTCGGCCGACCGGTGCAAAAGCGACGCCGCGCGCGGCACGGCTACCGCTGGACGCCACCAAGCGCCGCCGAGGTCGCCGCCAATCGCCCAAGCGTCCCAGGCCAGGGCGTCCAAGCCTTCCACGGTCCGCAGAACAACCCACGCGCTCGCGGCGACTGCGTCCGCCCGCACAATGGCCAGGGGACGACCACGCTAAGCACGGCGATGCCCACGGAGCCAATGGCCGCCTCGTTGCGCCGCCGCTCCTCGGACCTCGCCAAGGCCTCCTCAAGTCGCGCGCGAGACTGCGCCCCCGACCCTTTCCTCTCGTCTTGGGCACTGCTGCTGCTGCTGCTGCTGCTGCTGCTGCGGCGGCGGCGCGGCGGCGGCGGCGGCGGCTTGAGTTGCCGGAGGCTCTTTGGCGCGCTCGAGCACGAGGAAGCAGCTCGCGCCGTCTGGCTCAATGTCGCGGCGCCACGGCCCCAGCAGCGATAAGCCCAGAAAAGAACAAGGTCCTCCGCGTTGATCAAGAGGATCAGGCGAAGTAGCAGCTCCACTGCCGGCGGAAGAAGAAGACGACGGCCGCCAACGCCATCATCGTCACCGTGATCACCGTCTCCCTGAACCATCAGGCCAAGAGCCAGCAGCCCAAGCAGCGCTTGCACCACGCGCCGCGGCGACAGGCGCACACGGCCGAGCACGCCATCGTCGCGCGACCGCAGCGCCAAGACGGCCTGCGCCGCGGCAAGCGCCACGGCCAGAGCACCAACCAGCATAGACCATCCCTTATCCGGCATGGACGCCGAGTCGCGCCCGGGCCGCAAGCGCCCCAGCGCCGTGTCGGCGGCCGGGCACGCAAGGCCGCACGGCCTGCGCCCCCGCGCCGCGCTGCGCACGGCCTGCGGCCGGGCCTAGCTCGCGCGCGCGACGCCGCCCGCCGCGCTTTGGGATGCCCGGTCTCGGCATGCCCGGCGCGGCGCACGATGGCCGCGCAGCCGCAGGACCTGCTTGCGCAGCGCTTGCGGCGCGCCACGCCGGGCGTGTTGCCGCGGCCGTGCGGCGCCGAGGTGACCGCGGCGCGGTGCGTGGGCGACGCCGTCGTCTCCGTGGACGAGTTTGCGCGGCTCACGCTGCACCGACCTCGGGCAGGCGCGCAGGGGCTCGCGTTGCCCGTGGCGAGCGCCAAGCTGCCAGGCGTCGCGTTCGCGCGCGAGGCGATGCTGACGTCCAGCGGCTGCGGTGGGATTGTCGCCAGCTACGAGGGCGGGCACGTCTGCACGGTGACTGCCCGGGAAGCAGAGCTGCAGATCGGCCGCGCTCACGCCGCTGGCCGAGGCCACAGGCTGCTGCTCGGACCTTGCTCTCGTGGACGCCGGTCCAAGCGGGCAGCTCGCGGTTTGTGATGCGCGGCAGAGACGGCTGGTCAGCACCATGGACCCGCGGCGCCGCGCGGCAACGTCTTCCATGCGCCGCATCCCGTGGCCGCAATGCGCTACACTCTGGACGGCCGCGGCCTGCTCTTTGCCTTTGCGACCGGTGCGGCCAAGTCGCAGCCGCCTTGCCTTGTCGACCTGCGCCGTGTAGCCGGCTCCGGGACGCTCAGGCACGCCGAGGTGCAGCGCTTCGAGGCAGCGCCCGCTCCTGCCGCGAGCGGTGCGGCCTGGAACCCGGACACTGCCGCATTTGGGTCGGCCTTTCGAGGCCACGCCAATCCAGTGCAGGGCATCGCCGAGTTGGCGCCAAACCTGGTGCTAACCACCTCGCGCACGGAGCACTTGCTTTGGGCCGCGGATAGCGGGGCGGGGCTGTGCTCGTTCAGCTTTCCGGGGCTGACGATGGACGCGGCGGTCGTCACGGCGCCGCAGGAGCAGCCGGCGGGCCGCGTGCGGTTCTACAGCAGCGGGCGCGGAGCCGAGTGGCTCGAGTGGGCGCCGTTGTCACTTGCCACGTCCGAGGTGGTCGGCCCGGAGCACGCCTTCACGGCGCTTGGGGCGCCGCCAAGACCGGACGCGAGATTTCGCGCGCTGCACGTGGACGAGGCCGGGAGCCGGATCGTGTTTGCGACCTCGGGCGCGTTGGGGCTAGGCATTCTGGACCACAGCAGCGAGGAGTGAAAGTGAAAAACATGTTACAATCTACCTCCTTCCCGCGCCCTGGGGCAGATCGTGCTTGCTCTAGCCTGGCTGTCGCTCGCTGTTGCAGCGGTGCCAAGCCAAGCCTTGACGTCGTCCGCCAGGCAGCCCAAGCCCCACGAGGGCAAATCCGGCCACGCCGGTGAATGGCGAGACGACCCGCCCGCCACACGCCCCTGATGTGGTCCTGTGCGTGCAAGCCAGCAGCTTGCGAGGCGAGGCCTGAGATCACGTGCGGGACCACCAGCAGCATGTCGATGCCCACATGCCAGCAGCGCGCGCTAGAACCAATCGGATTTCGTCCAACTGCTCCAGGTCCGCGCCGAGCGTGTCGCTGGCGGCATCGCTGATCGTGGCAAAGAGGCCGAGTTCCAGGCGGTCGCCAAAAGCGGCGCCGAGTTGCGTCGCCGCAGCGAGGGCGACGAGCTTGCTCGTGGCTCCTAGGCCTCGATCGTGGCCGCCGTTGTCCAGGCCGCAGTAGTCGCTGACACTGCTCAGCTTGGCTTGCCTCGGCGTCTGCTTCGGCGCAAGGTCGCCGACAGCGCTTCGAATGGATCCTAGCGGCGCATAGAGCAGCACATCGATCAAGATCGCCAACCCCGCAGAGAGCGCTCCAAGCGCGACCGCGGCGAAGGAGAGCGCAATCAGGAGCGCAAGCATTGGTGATTGGGCGAGACCAGCGACTTCACTAGCGTAACCAGAGCGAGTTCCTTGCGACATGGAACCAACGATGGACTATTCCAGGGCCTCGCGGGCCACCACGTGGTCGCAGCGCTCGCAGCTTGTTGAACATTTCTCCCATCGTCCTCCACAGGTCCCCCCCTCTCAATCTCGGCCACCCCTTGAATCTTGATC
Source organism: Thraustochytrium striatum (assembly GCA_022244645.1). NCBI lineage: Eukaryota > Bigyra > Thraustochytrida > Thraustochytriidae > Thraustochytrium > Thraustochytrium striatum. The sequence continues at coordinate 529,917 of JACDIV010000060.1, read as the reverse complement.
AGGATGACCTTGATGACCATTGCTCGCTCACCACGGGCACCAACGTCCGCGCCTTCGCTCGCCAGAAAGCCGTGAGCTGACGCGCCGCCTGCGGCAGCGCAGCCACGGCGAGAGCGCGGCACACGCCCACCATAGCCGAGAAAAATGCAAGAGGTGTGAGCGAGTGATCATCATCAAAAACATGAAAACAATGCGACCTCGACTACGAGGTCTTGTGCGTGGGCAGCGTCTCCTCCTGCGCGGCGCCGATGGAGATGGGCACGTAGCCGCGGGCTAGCTTGAGCCCGCCGGAGAAGATCCAGTTGCCGGCCACGACGAAGAGCAGCATGGCCGCCGCGCCCGCGACGGCGCCGTGCACGGTGGCTTCGAACTCGCGCATAGCCACCTCCTCGGTGAAGAGCAGGTCCGCTCGCGGCGTGTACGAGTGGTCGATGGACTTGATCTGCTCCAGCACGCTGGTCAGCTCCTTCTTGGAGGTGTCCACCTTGTCCTTGGCATCCTGCAGCGACTGCTCGGCGGCGCGCAGGTCCTCCACTGCGGCGTCCTTGAGCTGCTTCTTGCCCTCCTTGTCAAACTGCTCGACCTCGACGAGGAGCTGGTCGATGGTCGACTTGTACCGGGCCACGCGCCGCTGCATGGCCTCGATCTGCTGCCGGTGCTCTTCGGCGGCCTGCTCGAGCTCAGCCTTGGTCTTGCCGCCGGCGGTGGCTGGCTCGGCAGCCGCTTGGCCCGAATCGCCAGCTTTCCCTTCGCCGACGTGGCCACCACCAGCAATGGCTTCGTGACCGCTACCGCCTCCAGGCGCGATTCCTCCAGGCGCGAGTCCGCCGCCGCCGCCGCCGCCGCCGCCGCTGTCACCGGCCGCGGCGCCGTCGCCGCCGTCGTAGAGCGAGCTGGGCACATCGCTGTCCTGCAGCACAACCAGTGTTAGCAGCGCGGCCTGGACCGAGTTGGGCGGCAGGATGAGCTTGTTGGGCCGCTTCTTGATGGCAGAGTCGTCCGCCGCCTGCCCCGTTGGGTTGCCGTGCGGTGCGAGATGTAATCAAACGTCCCGTGCGAGGACAGTGCCGCGGAGGAGCGAAAGGGCGCCCCAACGCGCTTATCCAGCTGCGGGCCGCCGCTCGCGCCGCAGGTCTGCACCGCGCTGACCTTGTGCGCCTTATCAAACATCTTGCTAAGCGCGACGGGCTGCGACTCCTCGCTGCCCAAGGTCTGGTGCCGGAACCGCGCGATGAGCTGGTCGCCCGTCGCGTCGCGTACCTGCAGGCTCTGCAGCCACACCTCTGCGGGCAGCGCCTTGGCCAAAAAGCTGCCGCGCGCGTTGAAGCGTGAGACCCAGTTGTCCCGCGACAGGAGTTGCGCGGCCTCCGGCCCGACGTCCGCGAACAGCGGCGGGCTCGGCCGCCGCGCTCGGTGCGAGAGGTGCGGCAGGCGCGCGAGAAGGCCCGCAGGGGTGTCCACGGCGAGGAAGGAGGTGAACTGCGTCACGGAGAAGTCGGTCAGGGGCTCGCCAACGCCGCGGCCGTCGTCTGAGTCGTGGTTGCGGTGAAGCATGATCTCCACAGCGCCGGTGCCCGAGTCCGTGAGCGGGCTGGACGCGCCGAAGGGCGTCTTGGCGACGACAGCCAGCAGCTGGCCCATACGGGTCACGGCCGTGGCCTGGTTGTCACGCAGCGCAACAGTGGCGGTCGCTGGGAACACGCTGCTCGGCAGGGGCGCGTCGCGGTGCGTAGTCCGCTTGACGAGCTGTCCGAGCGAGTTGTCCGTGTAGAACACGCCGTCGGTGTCCATGTTGGTCTCGTAGCGCACCACGGTGTCCATCCCGACCTCGGGCACGACGACGTGGGACACCTCGACGTGGCCCAGCAGATCCAGCACCGGGTTGTAGGCGTCCTCCGCGTCCGGGTTGGGCGCTGCTGCGCCGGCGGCGCCGTTGGGTCGCGCGGCGAGCTCCTCAGCGTCCTTCCACAGCCGCACGGTCTGCCCGACGCCGTTGCTGCCTAGCACCTGCACTGCTCGAACACCGGCCCTCTCGTCACCGCCACGGTGGCAGCCTTGCCAAACTCTATCGCCTTGGACTTGCCCGGACTAAAGATGAAGGCGCCGCTCTTCGGGCCAGGGTAGTTGAGGAACCGCTGCCGCAAGAGCGTGCTGCGCTTGGACCGCTTGTCCGTGATGGACTGCAGCAAGCCGGTCTGGGCAGACACTTGGAGCTGCAGGAAGTCGTTCTCGAGCGTCACCGTGCTCTCCGCAGATTCTTCCTGCTCAATGCCCGCTTGCTCGCCGCCAGCAGAGGCGCTGCCGCCATCGGTGTCGCTGGCGCCACGGATGCCCGCACGCTTGCTCGGTGCGTGGTGTTGCTGTTGCTGCTGCGGCTCCAGGCCAGCGCCAATCTGCATGTCCTCCTGGTAGTAATCGTCCTGGCCCGAAGGCTCGTCTGCGGTCTCGGCCGCCTCGCTCCGAGCAGTCGTGGCGCCGCTCACGGCTTTGATGAGCTTGGTCGTCGGCGTGGCCGCGTTCGACAACGCCGAGGTCTTGATGCGCTCCCGCGCCGAGGACGAGTGGCAAAAGTATGTGCTATAGCCCAGCGGCGGCAGGTCTGCCACGAAGGCCAGGTAGATGGCCGCCGTCCATTTGTCGTCCTCGTTCTCGCCACCGCTTGCCCCCTTGCCGCCCTTCTTGCGGCGCCGCTTGCTCGCTCGAGCGCTATTGCTCTGCAGCTGGTGGTACCTGCGCGCGCACGGCCTTGCCGTCCGCGTCCGTGACCTGGATATAGCGAAAGCTGTTCCAGTCCGAGCCCAGGTAGACGTGCACCGTCTTGAGCCGCGGCACCGTGTCGGGTTAAACACAACGATAGGGTGCTGCGCGCCAGTCGCCTCCTCGAGCGAGTCGTCCGCCAGGTTGAAGGCGAGCGCGGACAGCGTGGGACGCACCCGCGCCCCCGCCGCGCGAAAGTCGGCCTCGCGGCGCGTCAGCAGCTGCTCAAGGACGCCGAGAGCACCTGCTGCGCGGCCGCCTGCGCGGCCTTGAGCTTTTGGATGTAGTCCAGCACCACGTCGGAACGCGCCGCGCCCGTGATGGCGTGGATGCCGCCCATCTGCGCCGCGATCCAACGCGCCTCGCGCAGGTTTGTCGTAGAGCGCGAGGTCCCAGGGCGGCGGTGGCTGCCCCGACTCGGGTTCGACGTTGCCGTTGGTGACCGAGCGGACGCGTGGCGCATCGCCTAAGGCAGTGGCACGCGAACGGGCGAGCGCAAAGAAGAGGTCGGCAGAGCGCACGAGGTCCTCGATGTCGCGGCAGGCCGCCTTTAGCGCCTCGCGCGTGGAGTAGAATCCCGACCAGTACCCGTCCTTGCCGTCCGCGTAGGGGTAAAAGTCGCCCGTGTAGCGCGGGAACTCTAGCCCCGTCACCGCAGCAGTCTGGCGCACGGCCTTGATGTACTCGGAGGCAGTGGAAAAGCGGATCTTGACATCCGTGACCTTGTCATTGATGTAGCGCATCAGCTTTTCCATGTTGGTGAACTGCTTGTCCGCTTCCATGAAGCGCAACTCGTCACCGAAGGGCACCAGCAGGTGGTGCGTGCGGTAGCTGCCCGCCCAGTCACGCAGCGCGTGCACGAGCCGATCCGCCCGACGCTTCGCGTTGGTGACCTGCCGCACGCCTTTGCCGCTCTCAAAGTCAAAGCCTTCCGGCGCGCTATAGCCCTGGTACATCACGTGCGTGAACACGTCCCCGTTCTGCCACGCATCGCTCGTGCGCCCTCGCGCAGCGCTGAGGTCTGCGCCGCGCCACACAAACTCCAGGTGTTTGTCCGTCTTAAACTGCTGCTTGACGCGGTAGTGCACGCGATTCATGACCAGCCCCTCGTACCCCATCAGCCCCAGCAACGCCGGCGTCGCGTCGCTGTGCCCGGCGCTATCGATCTGCCACGCCACTCTGGGCCGCACGCCAAGTTGCGCTCGATCCAGTCGTGCCCGAGCGACACCTGCTCCACCACGCTCTCCCACGTGCCGAGCGCCTCGTCGTGCTCCAGCGCCCCGCCGCCCACGAACTCCAGCTGCCCGTCCCGAACAGCCCGCACAGCGCGTTCCTTGTCGCCCTGGGCAAGCCCCTCAAACCACCGGCGGAACAGCGCCGTCTCGGCCCACGAAGCGCCGGCTCACGTCGTTGTCCTGCTGGTCGAGCACCTTGCCCAGGATCGTGCTCACTGACCCGTCGAACAGCGCGTCCTCCGCCTCGCTCCCTCGCGGCACGTGGCTGTGCGGCACCAGGTGGATCACCAGGTTGAGGTCGGCCTCATCGTCTTCGTCAGCGCCTACGACGCCGACCAGCGCCGCGACCAGCGCCGCGACCAGCGCCAGGCCCTTCCACCACCGCCTCCGACCGGCGCCCATCCGCCGCCCTCGCGGTGGTCGATCGATACCGCCGCCCTTTGGGCCGCAACGCCACCGTCGCTGTCTCCTCGTCTCTCCAACCACCAAACGCCCCTGTGCCCCCCTCGCTACCCCTATTAACGGTGCCCCCCACTCACCCTGGGCTGGTTTGAAAACGCGGCGCCGCTCCGGAGCCACGCCGCGCTGGCGCAGCAGGAGGCCGCGCCGGGCGCTCTAGGCGGCGGCGCGCGCTCGTCCCGCCCTGGCTCGGGCCTGGCTCGCGGCGCCGTGGACGAGGACGAAGATGATGATCGGCGTCGCTGCTGCCGCTGCGGCGAGGCAAGGAGCGCTGCGCTGCGGTCGGCAGGAAGAGGGAAGGGGGGGGGGGGGGAGGAGCGAGCGCGCAGCGAGCGCGTGGAGGGTGGCGCGGCGCTCGGCCGTCCAGTCAGCGGCAGGATGCGCAACTGCCGCTGCTGGCCTTGAAGCAAGCCAGTGCCGCCACGAGAGGTTCAGCCTCGTTTTTTTTCCCTGCCTGTCTGTGGCGTCCAATGTCACGTCACTCGCAGTCACGTCAGTCATCAGATCACGTGCATGTTCAGTCATTGCCATGTCAAAGTCAGTGCAAGCGTGCGTTGCAAAGATACATTTGCAACGTGTTTCAGCTTTGGCCTGTGTGGGTGGCAGGCGCATGGTTGAGAGCAAGCCTCGGCTCTGTGGTTGATCGATCGTCCAGCGGCGGCTGAAGCTGCGCACGATGGTCATGATCGAGCGGTGGAGGCAACCGGCGGGGGGGCGCAGGGCGGCCGGAGCAGTGGCGGGAAACCTGACAGCAATGGAGAGCGCTCTTTCAATCAAAATATCAAAAGTCCATCGACTTGCGGATGGCCTCAAAGTTCTTGAGGTGGTCCGGACGTAAAACTTCTCAAAGACGAGCGGAAGGGGGTGTCGTAGCCGCAGACGCGCTGCACGGGCGCCTCGAGGAAGAGGAAGCACTTGTCCTGCACAGTAGCGGCCACCTCGGCAGCAAAGCCCGAGGTGCGCGGCGCCTCGTGGCTGACGACCAGGCGGCCGGTCTTCTTGACCGAGTTGACGACGGTTTCCTGGTCCCACGGAAGCACGGTGCGCAGGTCGATGAGCTCGCAGGAGACGCCGAGCTTGTCGCGAGCCATGTCGCAGGCCTTGGCCAGCACGTTCATCTGCGCGCCATAGCCGACGACGGTGACGTCCGTGCCGGGCTGCACGATCTCGGCCTTGCCAAGTGGGATGGTAGTCGCCGGTGGGCACGTCGGCCACCGAGCCGCGGTACAGGGCCTTGGGCTCAAAGAACACGCAGGGGTTGGGGTCCCGGATGCAGCTCAGCAGGAGCCCCTTGGCCTGGATCGGGTCGCGCGGGATGACGACCTTGATGCCAGGCGTGTGCGTAAAGTAGGCCTCCGGCGACTGGCTGTGGTAGTGGCCGCCGTGGCCGATGGCGCCGTAGGGCGTGCGGATGGTGAGCCCGCCGCAGTTGAACTGGTTGCCGGATCGGTACCGGTACTTGGCGGCCTCGTTGACGATCTGGTCAAAGGCCGGGAAGATGTAGTCGGCGAACTGCACCTCGGCGATGGCCGTGCGGCCCATGGGCGTAGCCCACGCCAAAGCCCACGATGCCCTGCTCGCACAGCGGCGTGTTGAAGACGCGATCTTTGCCAAACTCGTCGCGCAGGTTGCCGCTGCACCGGAAGACGCCGCCAAAGCCCACGTCTTCGCCGAAGAGCACAGCGGTATCGTCGGTGCGCATGGCGGTGCGCATCGTCGTTGATCGCCATGAACATGTTCATGCGCTCCTCCGGGGCCGCGGCCTCCGACTCGTCGTCGGCGGCGGCGGCCTGCGAGGCCATTTGCCGCGCCCCATGCACGCCACGCGCGCCCAAGCGCGCGCCCAGCCCGCGCGCGGCCACGCCACGCGCGCCTAGCCTCAGCACGCTTTCGGCCAGCATCCTAACCGCCCGCCTTGCGTCTGCCTCGACCTCGACCTCGACCTCGACCTTTACCTTGTTCTCGCGTGTGGGCTTGCTTGGCACAAAACAGAGGGACGCAAAAAACGCGGGACCGCCGCGCCCTAACCTGCGGAACCCTTTACCACTCTTAGCCAGATGCTATGCGAGGGCTCTAGGGGTCTGTTCGAGCACACTCCTAGCTGCGAGGTGTGGAGTGCCCGAATAAGCCTCTCCGACGGGGGTTCGGGATACTGAGCAAGGTTTGCTGCGCCTGAACAAGACCTGCGCGGTGAGACGGAGGGTCCGCCGGGGTCTTGTTCGGGAGCGGTGATGGGACGAAGCAGTTGGAGTTGGAGAGTTGGAGGACCTGGAGCCGGTCGAGCCGGCCGTGACGCGGAGGGGCAGACGGGCGGGCGAAGGAGCACGCCCGCGAGCCCGCGTAGCGGCATGTGGGTGCGCGCAGAGGTGCTCGAGCACGGCACCCTGCACGTGGGCGCGTGGAGTGATGTCATCGTGTCGGCTTGCGCCGCGTCGCCCGCGCAGGAGGAGAGCAGCGTCGGCAAGGGGCTTGGCAGTGACAAGGCCAAGGCGAGCGCGGCCGTAGTGCCCAGCTCGGTGGAGACGCGCGCCTTTCAGACGCTAGGGGACTGCCTGCGAGGGCTGCCCGCAGACCAACTGGCCGACTGGCTGGTTCGCGGGGACGTGGCACCTGCCGCCTCTGTGCTCTTCCAGGCGTGCAAGGAGCAACTAGACGACAAGGCCCCAAGGCTACAGGACTGTCGCGGCCTGGTGCAGATCTTTAGCGCGCTGGAGAAGATACAACGCGTCGAAGACCGCGAGCGGGCGGCGGCCGCTGGGGAGACGAGAACGAGGCCAAGGGCTACGCGCGCGTCTTTGGGGAGTTTTCTCTTTTCTTCATGCTGCAGGTGTGGCGCAATGTGGCGCACATGGACATGCAGTCGCGCAAGGAGTTGACAAAGTGGCCCGCCACAAACGAGGGGGCCGAGGAGGCCGGCGAAGAATCCTTTGACCCGCCCCAGCTGCGCTCACCCCGGGGCCTCGCGCTCGATTCGATTGCTGGCGAGCCGCTCGCGCACTTTGAGTTTGTCAGCGGGCATCTGCCTGCCTTGTGCTGGGTCTTGGCTCTTGGCGAGACGGACCTGTCGCTGGCCGCCTTCCTGCGCACCTGGGACACACAATGCCTCAACTCGGACAAGCTCGGAGCCTTGTCCTTCTTGCTTACCGATGCTACGGTCGGGGGCCCGCTGGCCGGGTACCCTGCCGGCAAGCGTCCGGTGCGCGGACTTGGTGGAGCAGTTGCGAAGCGCGCTGCAGCTCAACCCCGCGGTCAACCCGGTTCTCTCGCGCGGCAGCGAGCTCGCGCCCGAGCGCAAAGCAGGCCCCGGCACCGTCAGAGATGCCAGCGACTCGGCAGCGGCGGGCACAGAACCCGGCGCTGACGCCGCAAGCCCGAGCCGCAGCAGCAGCCCCAGCGCCCCTGCGGTGCCAACTGCGGATAGCGTGCTTGTCGTCGCCAACACGCGCAAGCGCACGGTGGTGGAGCATGATACCGGATCGGCGCCCTTGCTGGACAAGACGTCGTCTTCAACGCCGCGCAGGCTTATGTATACGCGCTGCGGCCGTCAAGGTTTGTTCGCATTGTGGGCTGCCGCAACACGACCGTGGTGCTGGGTCCGTGCGTGGGGATTGTCACGGTAGAGCATTGCAGCCGAGTGCGCGTGATTGGCATCACCAGGCACCTCTCGGTGGCAAACTGCTACGACTCGGTCTTCCACGTCCACACCTGCGCGGGATCGCCATTGCTGTCGGGCGAGTGCTCTGCGCTGCAGTTTGGCCCCTTCAACACCTATTACCCACGCCTGTCCGAGCACCTCCGCCTCCTTGCCGGGGCCGAGCAGACCGACCCCTCGCAGCCGCAGTGGGCCGAGCCAGTGGACATCACGACCTCCACGTCGGAGGGCGGCTGTGTGCCGTCATCGGTCATACCGCCCGAGCAGTTCACGCCCTTTGTCGTGCCCTTCCAGGACGCCTCGGTGGCCGAGCCTTGCGTTCAGAACCCGCTGCAGCTTCCTGCGGCCTACAGCGCTGCACTTCAGGCCAAGATTAGCACCGTGGAGCGTCTCGCCTCGCGTGTCGCCGAGACTGCCGCGGAAGGAGGACCTTGCACGGACAGTGGGCCTGGCCTCGACCCCGCCGCGTGCAAAGCGCAGCTAGACAAGGCCATTCAGGGTTCCTTTCGCGACTGGCTCCTCAAGACGGGCAACGTGCAGCAAGTCCTCCAGCTCCTCAACAACCACAACAGCAGCAACTCGACGACACCAACAACAACAAGCTGATCCGCAAGATCGATCAAGAACGTGGAATCAGCCGTAGTTTAGCTCACAAAAACGAACGAGGTCCCGTACTTGTCCTCCCAAGATTGCACCAGCTTTGCCGCACGGATCGTCACCTGCCGCAGGGTCGCGCTCTCGCGCTCTAGAATGCCGAGCATCTCGCGAAACTCGCTCTTGTCGTGCTCTTCCGTCACGTTCTGCTCGGCAATGTAGTCGCGGCACAGCTGCACAGACCGCTCCAGGGTTTCGCGCTCCTTGAGCACGCCGCAGATGAGGCACGCATCTTCGAGTTCTCCGATCTTGCGGTGGTACGCCTTGAGCACGGCCTCGTTGCACGGGACGGCCATCTCAAGCTTGCAGAGGAACGACAGCTCCAGTTTGGCCCGCTGCTCGTGCAGGCCAAGGTCGTCCATGTGCGCCCAGCGCTCCTGCAGGGTCGCTTGAAGGGCTTCCATCTCTTCCCGCGCCTCTTGCTCCTCGCGCTTGCGTGCGGCGCGCAAGCAGGCTTCCACAACCGTGTGCGTGTCCGCTTCCGGGCCCGGATGCAAGGCCTCCGGGCCCAGCTTGCCGGCCTGTTCCTTGGCCAGCTGCCTTTCCTCGCGCTCAATCTCGGCTCGAAGGCACGTCGTTTGCGCCAGCTGCTCCTTCACGGTCGCCTCCTCACGCGACAAGTCCTCCAACACGTTCTTGAAGCCGTCTCGGAACCGCCGCTCGGTCACAACGCGCAGATCCTCCTTGGCGCAAGCCAAGTCGGCTCCCAGCGCCTTCTTGGCGGCGTCAAAGGCGGCCTTCTCCTTCTGCAGTTTGCTACGCGTTAACCGCTGCACCTGCGCAAGGGCTGGAGTCACCTCCTTGTCGAAGAGGGCGCGGAGCTCCTCGCTCCACCGCGCTTCGTGGACCTCAAGCTCAGCGCGCAGCTTTGCCTGCTGTGCGCGCACGCGTGCATGCGCTGCTCGTGGGCCACCGTCTCCAGGAAGGTGGCAAACTGGATCTCGCGCAGCCGCTCCTGAAGCCGGTCCTCAGGTATCGCAGAGGCCTCGGTCTCCGCGCGTAGCTGGCAAGCGTCGCGCTTGGCCCGCTCAAGGTCCACGCGAGTGTCGTGGCTCTCCTGCTCGAGGGCGTCAATTTCGCACTCCAGGCTTCGCAGCGGAGGACAGCTTGCAGCACCCTCGCGCTCGAGCTCAAGAGCATTCTGTGTCTTGCCCAGGCCCTTGCGCCGAGCAAAGGAGCCGCGTCGTGTGGCGGACACGAGGTCTTGCAGCGCCTCGGGCGCTCGCATCGCGCGCTTCTCTGCCAGCTCAAGGCGACACGCGGCTTCCGCGCGCCACGCACGGACGGCCTCCTCAGCTTCCGCGGCGAGAGGTCCTTTCGTAAGCCGGATCAGGTCGGTAAGCTGCTCGTTGATCTCGCACACCTCGGTCTTTGCCAGCTCCGACTCGCGCTTGATAACATTGCGATCGACGCGCCGATCTCCTTGCGGATCCGATTCGTCTCTTCCCGCTCTGCTCGAGCTGCGTCTTGCCTTTCGCGTTCTGCCCGGGCCTCTTCAGCCTTGCGAGCCGCCTCTTCGGCTTTGCGTGCTTCCTCTGCCTTGCGTGCCTCTGCCTCTTCCGCAAGCCGTCTCTCTGCCTCGCGCTCTGCTGCTTCGCGCAGTCGCGCCTCCTCTGCTTCTTCGGCTCGTCGACGTGCCACCATTTCTGCCTCGCGCTCCAGTCGTTCGGCCTCGAGTTGCCGCTTGGCTTCCTCCTCCTCCTCCTCCTCCTCCTCCTTCCTCCTTGCGTCTTCCTGGCCCACATCGTCGTTGACGGCCGTGGGCGCAGAAGCAGCTGGCCTCAGGACCTCTCCGCCTTGGTTCTCCGTTGTGTGTTCGCCGGACAGGCTTGCAGACGGCCCTGGCTCTTCCTGCTCCCCTTGATTGGGATCTTCAAGTTCTGAGGCTTCTTTCGTCACGCCTTCTGCCACCTCTTCGGCCACGTTCTCGGTCATGTCTTTAACCGCATCGTCAACAACAGCCTCTTCTTCGTCGTCGTCGTCGTCGTCGTCTTTGGCCATGTCCTCGGCCACGGGTTCGGGCTCTTCCTTGGTGGTGTTGAGCTCCTCTACACTGTCTGATGCAACCTCATTGTTGGACGGTGGCTTGGCTCGGGGCTCGTCGCTCCCCGGCACGTCGCCAGAGGTTTCCAACATGGGCTCTTCCTCTTCGTCGTCCTCCTTACCGACGGCCAGGCCCTGGCTCTGCGACCGTATGCGCTCTTGTGTGCGTCGGAGCCGCGCAAGGCGGCTTTCTGACCGCGGCCGAGAGCTCGAGGCAGCGCTCTGCGGGCTAGTGAGCTCTGACCTCTGCGGACTGTGGCCTCTGGTCGTGCGGGGCTGGGTCCAGGACCTGGAACTGCAAGGCTTTCGAAGAAGCCTTCCGGGGCCGCCACGTTATCGCGCGCCATCTTGTGCCGAATGGCGGCTTCTGGCAGACCACACTTGTGCATCTTTCGGTAGCGCTCCAGGTCAGTCGCCAATCTTGCTTGCTTCTTGAGGCGCGGCGGGGTTGTCTCCTCCTGCGTTGCTATCTGGAAGGCCTCTGGGCACATCAGCACCGTCGCTTGCCACCTTGGCCTTGGCCCCGGCTGGGGACCCGTTCGTATCCGCCTTCAAGTTCTGCTCGAAGGCCGCAGCTTCGTCCGGAGGCGCAGGCGCAGGCACGGCTGGTGTGCTGGCACTGGCACCGATGGGGCAGCTTGTGGCGACGCTCCCTCAAAAAGCCCCGCAACTTCTGGCACGCCATCGACGGCCATCTTGTGACGCACGGCCCCGGCTGGCAAACCTGCTTTGAACATGCGCAGGTACTTGCCGTAGACGGCTTGGTCGACTTCGCCCAGAGGAGCCGATGCAGTCCCCGCCATTTCCTCTTTCTCCCCGGTCGCGTCTGCCGTGTCCGCTGACGGGCCCTCCGTAGCCGAAGGAACACGCCTGCGCTGTATCTGCTGCAACAGCGCCTGCATACCCTGGGGCTGTGACACAGGAGCTTTGGGAGCGTCACTCGGCCCTCTCGCGGCTTTCTCTGTGTGCTGTGATGGCTCTGAGGGCGCGCCTGAATTGCCGGGGCCTCGGACGGAACACGCCGTCGCTGAATAGCCGCCAACAGGCTTTGCATGCCGTCAGGCTTTGGCGGCGTCGTCGGCGGCGACGAGTTGCTCTTTGCAGGTTCGTCCTTCACCACGGCCCGCCCAGAGTCACCGGATGGAACACGGCGCCGCTGGATCTGCTCGAGGAGCGCACCCATGCCTGCTGGTGGCGCCGCAGACTCCAGTGCGGCACTGCGGCGGCGGCGGCGGCGGCGGCGGCGGCTCGGCTGGGGCTCCATGATCAATGGATGGAACCCGTCGTTGTTGAATTTGCGAGAGCAGCGCGCCCATCCCCTTTGATTGGACCGGCTCGGCCAGCGGCGGCGGTGGCTCGCTGTCCTCGGAGCTGCTAGAGCGCTGGCGCTGCATCCGCTTCATGATGGAGTGCATTCTTCCCCCGGAAGCCACGCGAGGTTTACTGTTCTCACCTGGCGAGGGCGCTTCAGTGGACGGCAGCCTACGGCGCGCGATATCTGACAGAACTGCGCCGTGTCCAGACTCTGTCCCGAGCTTTTCCTCCGGGGATGGGCACGTCTTGGGCTCCGCCATCGTTTCCGTCGTCAGAGAGCGGCGGGGTGGCAAAGCGACCTCGACATCAGTCCAAGGGCGGCGGCGGCGGCGGCGGCGGCGGCGGCGGCGCGTCTTCGAGATCGGCGTCAAACGGAGGCGGGGGCGGTCCGTCGAAAACGTCGTCGAAATCGCCCACGTCGAAGGGCGGCGGCGGCGGCGGCGGCGGGCCGCTGTGGTCGACGTTTTCATCCTCCACTGGTGGAGGTGGGGGCGGCAGTGCAGGAGCCTCCGCCGATATGGCGCCAACCATATTTCGTCAAACGGTGGCGGGGGTGGCGGCGGTATGGGCGGCATGTCGGCGCGGTTCTTGCTCTTCGCTTCCTTCTTCTTGAGCTTCTTCTTGAGCTTCTTCTTCGTTTTCTGCTTCTTGCTTGCCTTTCCAGCCTCCCGCTTGAAAGCCATGAGCTTCTCCTCGAGGTCAGCCACGTCCTCAGCCTCCAGCAGCTGCCCCGGCGGCAGCGGCGGCAGCGGCGGCGGCGCGATGTCCGGCATGTCGCCAAACCTCGACGTGTCCACCTTGAGCGCCGCCCTATCGAATCGCGGGCCACCAATTCGCGCCTCGTCCTCGCCCTTGCCTCCTCCACCGATGCCTCGCTCGCCATCGACTCGAGCCGCTTGCGCTCGTCCACACCTGGCGGCGGCGGAAGCGGCGGCGGCGAGAGCGTCTCCATCGCGTCCCAATGCGACATCGTGCGACCGCAGGCTTGGTCGCCCGCGCGTCGTCCGGCTGCGTGGTGGTCGTCGGCGAGGTCGATGTGACCGTTGGCCGAAGATCCGTTCTCAGTGTCCGTTGTAGAGGCCAATGCGGCGGCCGCGGCGACCTGCGAGACGGATACTGTGCGAGTGGTCGCGCGCGCAGCTGCGGGCAGTCGACGCGGGTGACCGGCAGTGCGCGCGGGGTGCGGCAGGCGCGGCGGCGAGCAGAGTCGGGAGGGCCAGGGAGAGATGCGCTGACGCGCACGGGCTGCTGCACGAGACAGAGAGCGAGCGACTTGGAGAGCCAGGATGAGCGAAAAGTGCAGCGCGGCGGATGAGCTGGCCGTGGACTTTACCGTGTTCGTGTTCCTCGTGGTGTACGTGGCCATCTTGTCCTGCGTGCAGACGTACTACGCGCTCAAGTTTGTGGTCTACTTTCTCAGGAAGAGGAGCGCCAAGGCCAAGGTATACCGACAGCGCACGCTGGCGGTCCTCAAACCCGTGGTAGGCACGCAGCAGATTAGCGGTGCTACGCCGAATGAGAGCCAGGGCCTTGCCATCAAGCGGCTCCTGTTCCACAACATGAACCGCGGGACCACGGACGAGGACGGGTACGTGGAGATGCGCGCCAACACGAGCTCGAGCAAGCGCGACAGGGGGCGAAAGCAGTGGGAGACGGACTTTCGGAGGATCAAGTTCCAGACAAAGATCGGAGCGGGCAACTTTGGCGAGGTCTGGGTCGGGCAATGGATGGGATCCACCGTGGCGGTCAAGACCGTGCTCAAGCGCATGGCCAACAACAAAGAGTTTGTGGCCAAATTCATGGAGGAGATCCAGCTGATGAGCGAGCTCAACCACCCGAATATTGTCATGTTCCTTGGAGCGAGCATCCAGCCGCCGCACATCTGCCTGATCCTCGAGTACTGCGTGCACGGCAACCTGATCGAGTTTCTGCAGTCGGCCAAGGGGCAGGACATCAACATTTCGATGCACCTGATCCTCAAGATGGCCCTCGATATTGCGCGCGGGATCAAGTACCTGCACGAGAAGATCCATCTGATCCAGCGGGACATCAAGGGCCGCAACGTCCTGGTGGACGAAAACCTGAATGCCAAGATTGCCGACTTTGGGTTGTCAAGACTAAAAAAGGGCGAAGATGACGCCGGCCTCACGGCCTGCGGCACGCCCGCTTGGACCGCGCCCGAGGTGGTGCGCATGGAGGACTACACCGAAAAAGTGGACGTGTACTCGTTCGGCATGGTGCTCTGGGAGCTCTTTATGCGCGAAGAGCCCTACTCTGGCGAGGGGGGATCCAGATCGCGTACGCCGCGGCGGAGCAGGGCCTGCGACCACCCGTGCCAAGCCACGCGCCCCCTCGCTATAGCTATCTCATGCAGCAGTGCTGGGCCGACTCGCCGCACGAGCGACCCAATTTTACGGATATCCTAGAGCGACTGTTCCAGATGATGAAGGACGAGAGCAACCCGTTCAAGGCGGCCGAGTTTTACTTTGGCTCGCGCAAGCACACCTATGACGACGACCTCCAGGAGCTGTTGGACGAGGCCGACCTCACCGACGGGCTCTTCGCGGAGACTACGTCCGCATCCTCAACGAGCGCAAGGCCAAGTCCAAGGAGACCGAGGACCACAGCAAGCGACACGCAAGAGCACCATCAGGGTCAGAGACGACCAAGCTGCACATCATGGGGCCAGGGAGCGGCAACGGGGGCGGCGACCTGCTCCGCAACCTCTCCTTGGCGGAGGGCCCAGGAGGAGCCCTCCTCGCCGCTCAATCCGCCCGCCGCGGTGATCGAGGAGGTGGCGCCGCAACTGTCCGCAGTCCTGGCACCGCTCGATCCGCAGCCCAGCACAGAGGCGGAGCCAGAGCTAGGCCGCGACAACGCGACTTGATATCTATGGTACTGCATGCAGGCAACTTGGTTTTGCTTCTTGTTGACCCGAGACTTATTTACTTGCTCAGCGCGGCGGCGCCAGCCGTCAACTTGCAAACGGTCTTGGCGAACACCTCGCCGTGCTTGGCCGCGATGGCCTTCTCGTTATCGCTCGGCTGGCGCGAGCCGTCGGGGCCCGCCAAGGTCCGGAGCCGTACGGCGAGCCACCCTGCGGCGCGTCGAGGCTGAACTGTAGCGGCGTGGCGTAGCCGAGGGGCACGAAGATCATGCCGTGGTTACCAGCTGCGAGATGAAGGTGAGGGCCGTGGTTTCCTGGCCGCCGTTCTGCGTGGCGGTGGAGAAGAAGATACCGGCCGGCTTGCCCGCAAGCGCCTGCGCCTGCCAGAGGCTGCCGGTGCTGTCCATGAAGGCCTTCATCTGCGCGGCGGCCATCCCGAAGCGCGTCGGGAGGCCAAACATGATGCCGTCCGCCTCCTTGAGGATATCGGGCGTCGCGTCTCCACCTCGGCTTGGGCGGGGCGTGCATCTTCTCCAGCACCTCGTCGGGGAGCGTTTTCGGGCACCTGGTACAGCTTGGCCTCGCAGCCGTTCTCCTCGAGGGCCTTCTTCACCTCCTCGGCCATTTGGTACACGTGCGTGTACATCGAGTAGTACACGATCGCGACAGTGGGCTTCGACATGGTGGCGGCGGGCTTGCTGCTGCTGCTGCTACTCTCCTTGGCCTCGTCTACCTTGGCTTCCTGCGTGGGCGCGGGCTGCTCTTTTCGTTGGGGGTCTGCTTCTTCTTCTTGCTGAGGAACGGTGCACAACACCCGCCTTGGCTCATTCAGCTGCTCGAGTCTCTTCTGCTCGGTCGTGTTCTGGGACTGCCAGATCTCGCTGCTTGGCTTGGTCCTCCGCTTGTCCGCTTGTCGGAATCCGAAATGGCACTTTCCGGGGTTTCATCGCCCCACGAGCCTCCCTAACTAATGATAAAAAACCGATCCGCTCACAGCTCTCAAGGACTCCAACGGGCGCGAGTGCGGCGAAGCGCATGAGTCGCTGTGGTAGACTGGGCTCAAGCAGCAGCGCGGACGAGCGAATGCATCACAGTTCGCTGCTGTGGAAGGCAAGGGAAACCATCAGGGGCAACTGTTTTTTTTTTTCTTCTCTTTTCTTGCTCAGATTCACAGTACCGGTACCGGTACCGGTAAACGCAAAAGTACGGTACAGAGTTGAAGAAGGCCACTTTTTTCGGCCTCGACCGCGCGGGTGTTGGTGGTGATCGATTGATCGATCGATCGATCGATGCTGGAGCGGTCGCGCGCCGGCAGCGCAAGCGCGAGAGCAAGCTCAGGTCGCGATGCCCTGGGTGCGGGTCGACGAAGGTCAAGAAGAATGACGACGGGTCTGTGGTGTGCCAGACGTGCGGCGAGCTGCTGGTGGCCGCTGATCTGAAGAAACCGAGCTCGACAACCTGGTCGAGGCGAACATTGTGCGCCATAACAACGGCCAGATCGTCCGTGTGAGCAAGCGCAAGATGACGCCGGACGAGGTGATTGCCAAGGCGCTCGGGTTCACCAAGGTCAATTCGCGGAGCAAGCGGGCCAAGCTCTTGCTGCCCGAGAACGGCACGGATCCCGTTCCGGCGAAGCGAGCGGCCCTGGCAAAGCGCGGCAGCGTGAAGGCCGTGTTGCTGAAGGAAGGCAATGTGGACGCGATTAAGTGGAAAACTGTCATCATCCCCGCAGAGCGCACCAACTACGCGGGGAAGAACCCGTTTGAGCAGCGCGCCTCGCGCATATCGGTGGAGCAGTTCAATGGCATCATGGACGGCATGCAAAAGCGCTTTACCGAGGGCTTTTGCGCCGCCTTTGGGCTCGGCAAGCGCTTTCGCGACGAGGCGGCATTCGTCTTCGTAGGTATCGCAAATATGTGGACAAGCTCGTCATGGTGGACGAGCTGAGCCACCCAGGCATGGCCGGCGCCATGCGCCTCAAGTCGTACGAGCGAACAAACGAGATGGGCGAGACCCTGGAGAAGGAGTTTGGGATCAAAACGCGGTCCTTCTTGGCGTGCTGTCATCTGGCCGTGCGCCGCGCCGACGTGCGGTCACCTGCGTCGACATCTACCGCGCCGCCAACCGCGGCATCATTCCGCTTTACGGCAAGCTCGGGGACCTGATCTCCCCGACCTGGCGTCCAAAATCGGCATCAAGCACAGCCGCCTGTGCCAGAACCGCTGTGGAAGCCGAGAACCTCCTTGCGGACTGCGAGGCGCTCGCCAACCGCCTCGGCCTTCTCAGCGCGACACTCCCGAGCCTCATGCGCGTCACACTGCGCTTCGCTCTCGTCCTCGACGTGCTCCCCGTCGCGCAGCTTGCCCCGATTGTCGCTATGACGCTCCACGTGCTTCGCTGGCGGCGCTTCCAGCGCAGGATGCACGTCGTTGTGCCCACGGTTGACGTGCGCGGCAACGAGTTGTGCTGGGAGCCTAGCGCTATGGGCGCCGCGCTGCTAATCTTCGCCTCACTCGTGGGCGGACCCGAGGCATGGGCCGCCTGTCGCGCCAGCTGGAGGGGCCCGCGCTGCGTCGCGCCGCCAACAATTGACGACAACAGCTGGGTGCGCCGCTTGGTCGAGCCGAGCCGGGCCTCGGATGCCGAGGCCCTCATCGTGAGCAGCATGGACGAGTACACCTTTCCCGGGCTCTTTCGGGAAGGGTCCACGAAGGTGCATACGCGCGGTTCGAGGAGTGCCAGGCATGCGCTCGACAAGCTTGGGAGATCCTGGAGAGCGACCAGTTTCAGGTGGTGGAGCACAAACGTGAGACGGTCATGGCGCGGCCGCCAAGCAAGGACCAGTACATCAAGGCCTGCGCGTGTTCGGTCAACGGGCGCAGTTCGTGGCAGAGCATGTCATGTCAGCGTTCCAGACGCCCGGGTGCGCGGCCGTCGGTGCCGTCACGCCGGAAGTGGGGCTGTCGGACATTTCAATGTCACCTTGATGTGGTCGAGGTAGACGCTCAACGCGCCTCGTTTGGGCTGCTGCGGCAGGTGCAAAGTGACGTCATCCGCTCCCTTCAAGTGTTTCGGCCGAAACTGCGACTAGACGGCCCCAACAACCAACGCCTCGCGGACCGCGTGGAACAGCACCTCGCGGCCATTTGCTACGCGCTTAGTATTGAGAGTCCTGGCAACCTCGCCGCCTTTGCTGCTGGTGCCCGGATTGGATCCGAGGACCACGCAAGGCAGGGACAAGGAAGGCCAAGTCGTCTGACTCGGTGTCTTTGCTCAAAACGTCAAAGTCGAAGCGAGTGGCCAAGTCAAAGGCGGACAAGATGGGCAAGGCATCAAAGGCACCCAAACCGGCCGCCTCGGGCAGCAGTAGCTCCAGCAGTAGCGGCTCCAGTTCAAGCTCGAGCTCAGACTCGGATTCGGACACTGGCAGCAGCAGCAGCAGCAGCAGCAGCAGCAGCAGCAGCAGCAGCAGCAGCAGCAGCAGCAGGCAGCAGCAGCAGCGATGGCAGCAGCAGTAGCGATGGCAGCAGCAGCAGCAGCAGCAGCAACAGCAGTGATGGCAGCAGTAGTGGCGGCGGCAGCAGCGATGGCAGCAGTAGCGATGGCAGCGACAGCGACAACTCTGACGCGGCGCAGAAGGCGCAAAGGGACGAAGAGCTGATAGAGCAGGGCGAAGAGGACCAGAAGGACCAGAATCCGGAAATTCAAAGCGCGAAGGACGAGCCAAGAAAGCAAGGCCACGAGGGCCAAAGTCGCAACCGTCGTGAAGCTCTCGCTTGGGAGCTCATGAATGCGAACGCCGACGCCTTTGACAAGTCGTTTCCGGACCTCGAGTGCCCATCATCGCAGAACAGCCCGCTGACATGTGAATATCTTTGTCTTTAGGACTGAAAGTCGCCCCAATCCTCGTCCTCGGCCCCGTCGTCCGCGCCTGGGGGCGCGGCAAGCGGCGCGGCCGCCGGCCCCGGCTGTGGCGGAGACACCGGCGCAGGAGGCGTGACGGTCCGCCGCTTGGGTGCCTGCTGCGGCGGCGGCTTGAGCCCACCTGGAGGGGCAGAGATGGACAAGCCGCTCAGCGACACGCTCCCGCTCGCCTTCTTCTTCTTCTTTTTGTTCTTTCCCAGCAGGTTGATGTTGACCTTGATGGTCTCGCCCTCCTTCAGCGAGCGATCTACCGCTGGCTCACTCGAGAGCGCCGTGCCGTCCTCGTCCTCCGACTCGCCGCGGCTGATGCGCTTGAGTTCGTCGTCGATTGCCGCCCGCAGGTCGAACGCGCTCTGGCGCTCCTGGAACCCCATGCCAACAAAGGCGTGGCGGCCGGCCGCTCGTCGATGAGGCGCAGCACAAAGTAGCGCGAGCTGTCGGTGACGCTCTGCATGAAGAAGTCGAGCTTGGACTGCGGCTTGGTCTGATCCGAGTCGAGCTTGATGGGGCAGCTCGCGAACAGCTTTGGCAGCTGCGCCGAGCTCTCAGCGGGCTGCATGATCTGCACGTACACCTTGTCGCCCTTGGACACGAGCCGCAGTTCGCCAGTCAGGGCAGGCTTGTCCAGCTGCCAGTCGGCGGCGCGGTGGCCTGAGGAGCCGTGCATGGGGGGGATCTTGTACACGAACACCTCCGGAAGCGTCAGCAGGTGCAGCGTGGGCGCGTCTTCGTCCTCCTGCAGCTGCTTGGCCGCGGGCTTGGCCGTCGCAGGTGCTGTTGGAGTCGGATTGCTCGCTTGCGGCGCCGCAGGCGGCGTAGCGGCAGGCGGCGCGGCGGCAGGCGGCGTAGCTGCAGGCGCAGCCATGACGGGCGCCGCAGGCTTGGGGGCTGCGGGCTGCGCCGGCGCCACGGTCGGCGTCTGGGGCGTGAGTGGCAGCGGGTCCATCTCGATCGATGATCTCGCACTTGCCTCGACGACTCTGCAAGAGCCGAGCCACGCAGGCAAAGCCGATGAGGCGGCTTGACGCGGCCTTTGACCTGCAAGGTCATTTTACAGACAGCTTGGACGTCATTTTTACGACCTGGCTAGGTATTTGCGTTTACTGCACAGGTCAATCGATGGGTGCACGAACGAGAAAAGCGCGGCGGTTGTTGGTTGACGATGCGGCTCGAGAAGGCGCGCGAGGCGCTGCTGAGCGACACGCCATGCCCGCGGCTCACGCGGCTCGTGGAGGTAAGTGCGCGTCGGTGCGCGCGTCCGCAGGACCGACTCTTGCTGACCTGGCTGCGGACAGGCCTTTGAGCGCACGTTGGAGGCCATTTTCATTAAGGGCGTTGACGCGGCGGCCGTGCGCGAGTGCTGCGAGCCGCTCATTCGCAGCAAGGGTCTCACCCCCGAGCGCCTCGAGTCGCTGCGCGTTAAGACGTTCACGGATCAGGTCTGCAACAACGCCGAGGTAGGTGCGACGGGGAGCAGAAATGCAAGCGAGGTACGGCTCTGACTGGCGCGCGTGCAGCTCGAGTTCATCGACATTTGCAAGGAGTTGCCGCTGGCCGAGAGCCTGGCGCGGCTGCAGCAAGTGCTCGACGGCAAGATGACCGCGGACCAGGCCCAGCCACCACCGCAAGAGTAAGTTTTTCCGTTCGAAGAAGGCGGGCGGGCGGGCGGCAGCCTGGCTGCCGCGCTGGCTGCCGCGCTGCCGCGCTAGCTGCCGCGCTTTTGTGGATGCGCAGCTGGTGCTAACCCAGCACTCGCGCAGCCCCGAGGCCAGCACGGAAGCCCGGACGCGATCATCACAGCGGCGTGCGAGAGCAAGCGCAAGCGCAGCGAGGAGCTGGAGCACCGGCTTCAAGCGCTGCGCGCTGATCGCGAGCGGTTGCGCGAGAAACTAGACACGGTGCGCGCCGAGTGCGCTGCCAAGGCGGGCGAGGCGGAAGCTCTCCTCGGCGCGGTCGAGGCGTGCAAGCGCCGTTGCCTGAGCTCCAACCAGTCCGCGGTGGCCTCGGGCTGAAGGAAATCAACACATACCAAGAAGAGCGCGGCACTGCCGTCCTTTGTGCTGCTGTTGCTCGCCCGGACTGTCGAGTGACTTGAGCTCAAGTTGTCAGCCAGGCTCCTTGACTATTGTTGCTGTTGCAGGCTCTGGGACTGAGGAGGAGGAGGCGCCAGCCGTCAACGGCGCCATGGCGGCCGCGGGCCTCGAGGCCGAGATCGAGCAGCTGGACAAGGCACTGCAGCGCAAGGTAAGTGCGCTGGCGCTGGCGCTGGTGCGGAAGCGCTGGGCAGGAGCTGACTCTCGCGAAAGGAATCCGAGTTGCATGCGTTGAAGGAGACGCTGCGGCAGCGCGAGGCACAGCTCGATGACGTCCGCACAGAGCTGAAAGAAATCGAGCGCAGACGGCCTTCGGCCTCAGTCGAGGGCTGCTGCAGCGAGGACATGGTGCGCACGGTCGTGGCACGGCTTCTCCGGCGCGCAACGCACCAGCTCACGGAAGAAGCGGAGGAGCGCTTTGAGCGGGAACGCGCCACGCGGCCACCGCTGACGCTACGCGTTGTGGATGGGCGCGGGTCAGTCGATGGCGTCTCTGCGGATGAAATTAGCACCATCATGCGGCTTCCAGCGCACGCGCTTGTGCGCGACCTCCTGAACGAGGCAGCCAAGATGTGGGCCATTGCGGCCGGGTCGGTGCTGCCTAGTCTCGATGGCGCGCTACTGCCCGAGACTGCCGTGCTTGGCGAGCTGGTTCCGGCCGACCAAGAGGGCATGGCGACCGTGCGGCTGCTTGCGACCCGGCCCATGGCACGACGACCGGACGCCGAGTTGGAACTCGAGACGGTCGAGGTGATGGATTTACGGCGGGAGGAGGCGGAGGCAACGCTCGCGCAGATCCACGAACTGGAGGCCATGCCAGCTGGCAAAGCCTTGCACGGGCGAACCCTGACCGAGCAGGCCGAGGTGGTTCGCGACACCTGCCTTTATGTGGCCCTCCTCCTGCTGCTGCTGTTTGCCTACCTAGTGCCGCTATTACAGCTACGAATAGGAGGGCCTGGCACCGTGCTACGACGCAAGTCTTCACCCGCAAAGTGTCTGGCGCCTTGCGCTCGATCTCGTTCCCAGAGGTGCGCAGCACATCCGACATCTACGAGTGGATGGACGTGGCGCTGAGGGAAGAGCTCCTTGGGGCGATACCCGAAGATTCAGCCCTGCCCACGAATGCTAGTGTGTGGTACATTGACAGCGGCCTCGGGGAGGTCGTTGGCACCGTGCGATTCCGGCAGCTGCGCGTAAGGCCGAACGCAACTTGCGAGGTAACCGAGAAGGCCCAGAGCATCTTCTCCGCCTGCGTGGCGCTCTTCTCGGAGGACACAAGGATGTCCAGACGTTTGGCCCCAACGCCGTGCAGCTCGACCCCGCCTTCCAGTTCACGACACGCACCGAGTTGGAGCTCCAAGTGGGCGCTGCGCAGTCAGGCTTTGTGCGCGGCCTGTTGGCGCAATACCCAGCGTCGGGATTCTTCCGTGATGTCGGACAAGCCTTTCGCAAGAGCAACAAGCTCGAGAAGTTGATAGCCGCCTACGACAAGACGCTCGACACCCTCCGAAACAACGAATGGATCGACGGGCAGACCGCGGCCGTGATCGTGCAGTACAACGCCTACTTTCCTGGTGCCGACATGTTCCGAGCGTCTACCTTCCTTTTCGAACAGCACAAGGCGGGCCAGTTTAGCGCCACCTCGATCCCGTTTGCTGACCTTGCGGGCACGGTGCTCGACCCAAGTGGCGGCATCCTCGTGGCGCAGGTACTACTCGGCGCCGGGATGGCCTGCCTATTCGTCGTCCGGCTCTTTCACTTTCGCTACCTCTGGGTAGACCAGAGCAAGCCCTTTGCCTTCTTCGCAGATGCATACGCCATGATCGACCTCGCCATGGTCGCGCTATACGTCGCAGTTGCAGGATTGCAGCTAAAGGCACGTGGGGACTTTCGAGAGCTCGCTGCGCTCGCCTGGGAAAAGATGGACATCTTCGTGTCCTTTGACGACGTGGCCCGCACGTCCGCCGGGTTTTTTGCCACGATTGGCTTTCTAGTCGCCGCCGTCTTCATGCGGTGCGCGCTACAGCTGCGCTTCCTGCATGCCGGCGCCGTGGTGGTTGCGGCATGGGCCGGACGGTGTGGTCGATCTCGCTCCTGGTAGTGTCCTCGCTGGGCATCCTGGCGGCCTTCGTTCTGACCTTTTGGCAACTTATGGGTGGCCTCAACGAGGACATCAGCACCTACGCCGAGACGTGGATGGGACTGACGGCGGACGGCGACGTTTCTACGCGCTCCTCCGGGAGGACCTTTTGCGGATCGCCCACGACGCGCCGGTGCTGGGCTGGTACACGGTCCTGGTGCTTTTTTGCTACTTGTACCTGTTCCGCCTCGTGCTCTTCGCGGTGGCGGCCGTGTTCGCCATCCACCACTTTACTGAGGTTCTCACCAGCTACAAGGATGTGGCCAAGCGCCTTGCCAGCCTGCGTCGCCGCTTTTCTGAAAACTTTGGTCACGAAAAGGCGCGGCGCGAGCTCGTGCCGAGCTCCTTTGAACTCGGACCCTTGGTCGCCCGCGTCTTCTCGCTGCGCGCGGCGCTTAGGCTTTACAAGTCGCGGGACATGAGCAAGTACGAGGCTCTCGGCCAAGGAGGGTAGGGGCCAAAGGAAAAGGGTGTTTTACTTTTCTTTTTCAGGCTGTCTTCACATCAAGTCTCCCGAGCGGCTGCTTCGCCGCGGCCGGCCCCGGCCCCTGCCGCGGCCGCCGCGACCTTCCGTTCCAGATTTTGCCGTGCGCGTGCTGGTGCGAGCGCCCGCGCGCTCGCCGGTCGACCCCGGCATGCTGTCGCTGGTGGTGGCCCCGTCAGAAATGACGCGCCGCTTCGTGAGGACCGCAGGCAGAGCTTCTTCCCTGGGGGTTTTGGCGATGGCGCCCTTGACGATCGCGTTGTTCAAGGCAATGGCCCGTGCTGCAGCGGCTCTGGCGGCAGCGCCTTTGGCCAAGACCTGATTCCGTTCCTCCGCAGCCGCCACAGCCGCTTTGTCGTCGCCGTCGTCGATGTCGTCGTCGATGTCGTCGTCATGTCATCGTCATCGTCATCGTCGACGTGGTCTTCGGACTCCTCCTCGTCCTCCTCGTCTTCCTCTGCCTCGTCAGGGATCGACGACAGCGACATTGGCGACCGCGTGTCGTCCTGCGCTGACGCCACCGATGCTGCCGACCTGGCCGCCGCCGAGCCCCCCGGCGGGTTGGCAGTTGTCAGCCAGCTGCGAGACTGCCGACATCTTGGACCTGAGAGCACAGG
Organism: Thraustochytrium striatum; assembly: GCA_022244645.1. Lineage (NCBI taxonomy): Eukaryota > Bigyra > Thraustochytrida > Thraustochytriidae > Thraustochytrium > Thraustochytrium striatum. Next base: position 505,658 of record JACDIV010000060.1, on the reverse strand, counting down.
CAACGATGAGCTCGAGCTGGAGCGGTTGCGCGTCAGTGTTTTGCCAGTGTCTTCCGGCGCGAGGCCTCCGTCCGATATAGTGCCTCCGTCCGAGACGACGTCGCCTTCTCCCTCGCCATCTCCTTGATCCGACATGGCGGCCTCGTCTGAGACGACGCCTCCTTCTGAGACGATATCCTCGTGGCCTCGTTGTTCTTGAGCGATAGCGGGCCAGTGATAGCCTCTATGGCCTCGAGAGCGCGCGCCGTCCGGGCCGAGCGCCGCCAACTGCGACCCTAGCGGCCAGCTAATTCGCGCATGGCAGCGACGAGTGTCTGAGGGCTTGCTGTCGCCGCCGCTGCTGCTCTGCGCAGCGTCGCGCATTGCAGCCAGGGGCCAAGCAGCGGGCGGCCAGGTCGTCGTCTTCCTCTTTCTTGGGATCGTCCTCGGTAGAGCCGACCCGTTCAGGAGCTCGGCTGCAGCTGCGCGGCGCTCTTGCGCCGTCGCTTCCGCGCCAGGCCTAGCCACACCCAAATCCGCAGCCGCAGCCGCCGCTGCCGTATCAGGCTGCGGCGATGCCTCGCTCTCGTCGACGACGCCAGGGGCGGCCGCTAGTGCGATTTCGAGCTGGCGGTCCACATTGGCGACTGCCATGTTGAGCCAATGCGCCGCCGACTCGACTGTGTCCGAGAACGACTCGGCACGCGCTGCATGTCGCAGGACGCGAGAAAGATTTCGGCCGCGTTGTTGAGCGCCCGCACCTCGCGCACGATCGTTTCCTTGAGGTCCAAAAGGCTTTCAATAAGCACGAGCAGGCTGCCTTGCGACTTGTCCATCAGAGCGCGCTGCAGGGCTTCCTCCACGGAGGTCGCCTCGCCCGGCTCTGGGGCCGCGAGCAGCTTGACGCGGTTCTCGTGCGCGGCAGGGTCGGGCTCCTTCTCGCTTGTGCGCTCGGCGCCGTCCGATTCAGGCGGCCCCGGGCCTGGGTGCGGTTTCGTGCCCTCCAGGATCTCTACGGCCTCCCGCGCAAGCAGGGCGCGGGACCGCGTTGGCGCGGCGTTAAGAACGATGCGTTTCGGGTCACTTTTCGAGTGCCGCAACAGCTCGGGATCAACAAAGTTGCCAGGCGGCGTCGGCGGACCGGCAAGGAGGTTCCCAGCACCGCGCGGCAGGTGGCTCAGGGACTGCTGCAGCGCCTGCTGGGCGGTCCGGTGGGTATCCTTCTTCTTTGTCTCCCCGTCCTCGTCAACGTCGTCTTGGGCTTGGCGCCCTTGCCTTTTCCCTTGGCCTTGTCGGCGGCGTCGTCGTTGGCCTTGGCCTTGACGACCTCCTCGCCGCTGCGCTCCAGCTTGAAAACCGGCTTGAGCGGGGCTGCGGCTTGGCGGGAGACTTGGTGGCGCTGAGCGGCTGCGGCAGCTCGAGGTCGAGGTCGTCCGCGTCCTCTTCCTTTGCTGCGCTAGCGTGCTCTTGCTCCTCTAGTTGGTGCAGTAAGTCAAGGCGCACTGCGTCGTACATTGTGCCCAAGATGACCTTGGTCTCCTGCAAACGGAGCTGTGTGTTGGGCACGAGGCGGCACCCAAAGGCGGCAATGTCGTACTGGACCAGCGACGTCCCCCGCGCGCGGTCGAGGGACAGGATGACGCCTGTCGCGAGCTCGTAAGACTTGTCGTGGACGCAGGTGACCCGAGCCCCGACCACGGGCGCGTGAGGACCTTGTAGCTTGGCATCGGCTCCACATCGACCTCGAGCGGCGTGCCTTGCTGCAATGAGAGCACCTGCTCCCGGTACTGCCGCAATCCTTTGCGCTGCTCCGCCACGAAGCGGGCGCTGAAGCGACGAGGCGCCTTGCGCTTGTGGAAACGGCGCAGTAACGCGCCGCGCAACACGGCCCAGGCAGCCCGCGTCATGCGCGGCCGCGCCGCGATCATGAGGCCCGTCTCCTCGCCAAAGCGCAGGATGGCGTGCTCAAAGTCGTTGACGCGGTAGAATCCCTCGTCCATGGTCGAGTAGAACCACTCGAAGACGCACCACCGCTGGAACCGCCTACAGCTCAGGCTGTGGCAGATGCCGGCAAGCCGCTCCGCGAAGACGGGCCCGCGCGCCTCGCGCAGGACTTCCAGGCTCGCATTCACCTGTGTCGCGTCCGGCTCGATTTTGACAACGCTCGGCGGGCTCACGAGTGGCACGACTTGCGGAGCTTGACCAGCCCACCCTTGCCCGTGCCATTCTTGCGCGCGGAGCTTGGCGAAGTAGCCTGCTTGGGTTTGGCAGCACCCGCCTCATCAGCCTCGGCGCCGTCCTCGGCCGCTTTGTTGCTGGGGGGTCGGGCGAGGCCTTGTGGGTGGTCTTGCTGTTGGGAGGTTTTTTGGGCAAGAGCTTTGGGAAGCCCGTGCCGGTCTTGAGCGCATTGAGGTAGTTCTCATTGGCCGTGTTGAGCGCCTCCCGGTGCGCCACGCGGCGCTGGTGCTGCGCAAGACGGCTCATCCCAAGATACTGCGTCCGCCAAACCGCACCGCGCCCTCGGCTCCCCGGCCCCGACAGGGCCAGTCGCTTGTCTTGCAGCGCCAAGCCGCGCGGCAGTCGCGGACGCAGAAAGAGCCTTGGGAGCCTTGAGAGCCTGCTGCTGCGCTCGAGGCTTGGCCCGAGCGGCCTGCGTCCCTGCAGGCTGGAGCTTTCCCGGCGGCCTGGCCTTGCCAGCGGCCTTCATCTTGGGTCGCTTGACCACTGGCGGCAGCTTGGCCACCGCGGCCGCCACCGCGGCCGCAGCCGCGTCGTCCAGGCCCTGTTGTTCGCGGCTGGGCGCGGCCGCCGCCCGCGCGGCGTCGGCGGCGGCTTGCGACAGCTTTAGGGACGGTCTCCTCGCCGGGGCGGCCTTGTTTCGCTTCACGACGGGCGGCAGCCTCGCCACCGCAGCGGCGACTGCCGCGGCGGCGGCGGCGTCCAGCCCACACTGCTCATCCAGCGCTGCATTCGCGCCGCGAAAGCCGCCGTCGGCCTCGCCGCCTTCGTCGGTGCCGCCGCGCGACTCGGACGCCACGCGTTGCCGCTTGCGCGAGGCGCCGTCGCCGCGGCTCGACGTGCGCCGCCCGCGCTTGCGCCCGCCCGCCTCCTCCATTGCCACTGTCGTTGGCGCCTTTTTCTCTCGCAGGATCGAACTGCCGCCAGAGTGCAGGTTGCCGCTGCCATCGCCGCCGCCGCCGCTGCCGCCGCCGCCGCCGCGGGCGGGCGGCGGCCAGTCGGGCGGGCGGTACGCGCGCGCGCGCGTCCCGCGGCGCGCGGCAAGCGTTGGCGGGTGGAGGGGCAATTGTTGATTCTTCTTCCATTCATTCTCATTTCACTTGGCGGGAGTTGGCGCCCCGTAGCCGCCGCCGCCGGGGCTGAGGATGCGCACGCGGTCGAGCGCGCTGGCGGCCACCGTGCGCTTGCCGCCGAGGCTGTAGATCTCGGCGCTGGCGGCCCCGGGCGGGCGGCGCAGGAGCAGGTTCTCGCCGGGCGCCGTCGCCGCCGCGAGAGGGCGCCAGAGCGCGGCGCTCGGAGAGGATGCTGACCGTGACGGGCCGCAGGAACTCGATCTCGCGCTCTACGCCGTCGCCGCCGCGGTGCGCGCCCGCGCCGCCCGTGCCAGGACGCAGGCCAAAGCGGCGCAGCAGAACCGGGTAGCGGCGCTCGAGGATCTCCGGGTCAGTGATGCGCGTGTTGGTCATGTGCGTGTGCACGCCGGAGCGGCCCTCCCAGGTGGGGCCCGCGCCCGCCGCCCGCAATGGTCTCGTAGTAGCCCAAAGGTCTTGTCGCCAAAGGTGAGGTTGTTCATGCAGCCCTGGCTGGCCGCGGAGGCGTTAAAGGCCTTGAGGATGACGTCCACGACGCGCTGGCTGGTGAGTACGTTGCCGCCCACGACGGCGCTCTCCGGCGCCGGGTTGAGGATGGACCGCTCGGGGATGCGCACGGTGATGGGCGCGAGACAGCCCTGGTTGAGCGGGATGTCCTGGCCGACCAGGCAGCGCAGCGCGTAGATGATGGCAGAATAGGTGATTGCCGGCGGCGCGTTGCAGTTGCCAAGCACTTGCGGGCCCGTGCCCTCGAACGAGAACACCGCGTCGCCCGAGGCGCTATCCACCGAGATCTCCAGTTGGATCACCGTCCCGTCGTCCATAAAGTCGTGCGCCTGGACGGTGGACTTGCCGATGCGCTTCACGAACGCCAGGAGCATGTCGCGCACCGCCCCGCGGCGTTCTCCTGGATGAAGCGCATGTACGCCTGACTGGCAAGCCGTACTCGCGAACCAGGTCGCCCAGCAGACGCACGCCGTGGTTGTTGGCCGCCACCTGCGCGCGCAAGTCGGACAGGCAGTCCGGTAGCGCGCGCGTCCCGCTGCAGGCCGGGTCGTCCGGGTTGGACGGCGTGAGCAGCACCTCCGAGATGCCCTCCTCCTGGAAAGTGCCCGCGCGCACGAGCTTGAAGGAAACGATGGCAGCGCCCTCGTCCTTGAGCGTGGTCGAGTGCGGCGGCATGGAGCCGGGCGTGATGCCGCCCACGTCCGCGTGGTGTCCGCGGCTGGCCACCCAGAACACCAGCTCGGAGCCCTCAAAGCAGGGCGTGATGACGGTAATGTCGGGCAGGTGCGAGCCGCCGGCCAGCTGCGGGTTGGACACGAGGACGTCGCCGGGATCAAGGCCGCCCGCGCGAAAGCGCTCGTGCTGGAAGCGGATCGCCTCCTGCATCGCGCCAAGGTGCACGGGAATGTGCGGCGCGTTGGCCACGAGGCCGCCGTCCGGGCCAAAGAGTGCGCAGGAGAAATCCAGCCGCTCCTTGATGTTGACGGACACCGACGTGCGCTGCAGGCGGCCCATCTGCTCGGCGATACCCATGAAGCGGTGCGAGAGCAGCGAGAGTTGGATGGGGTCTGCGCGCTTGGGGGCCTCGCGGGACCGCGCGGCGCGGGAAGCCTCGCCCTCGCGCGGCAGCAGGTCGATCGTGACGTCGCCGGCGGCGGAGACAAAGGCGACGCAGTCGGGCTCGATCACCAGCGTCGAGTTGGGCTAGCAGGATGGCGGGGCCCTCGACGCGCGTGAGGGCGGGCCCGCCATCGGCGAGCGACGCCAACTTGTACACAGGGGTCTCGCCAACCGCCCTCGAAGTAGACGCGGGCGGTCTCTAGAGGGGGCGCTGCCGGGGCCTCCGCCGCCGCGGCGGCGGCGGCGGGCGCCTCGCGGTCCTGGCGCGCGCGCGCGCCGCTCACAGCCGATGCGCGCACGCGCAGGTCGTCGAGTACCACGTCGCGGTTGCGTAGGCGGAAGCCAAACTCGCGCTCGTACTCGCGAAGGAAGGTGTCGAGGAAGGGCGAGCGGCGTGGTGCGCGCCTCCGCGGCGGCCATGATGCCCGTGTCGGTGCCGTGGTAGCGGCAGTTGACAAAGTACTGAAAGCGCAGCGAGGCCCTATCGGCGCCCTGCGCTTCAAGCGAGGCGGCGGCCTGGTCCTCGAGGCGGCGAAAGCCCTCCTCAAGCGCCTCCGCGTGCAGGGCGGGGCCTTGCGCGGGGCGGTCGCCCTCCACAAAGGCCGTGGGCACGCAAGGCGCAGGGCTCCTGCACGTCCTCCACCACGTCAGCGAGCCCGATGCCAAAGGCGGAGAGGATCCCCGAGTAGCGGTGCACAAAGACGCGGGACATGCCTAGCGCGCGCGCGATTGCGCAGGCGTGCTGGCCGCCCGCCCCGCCAAAGCAGGCGAGCGAGTGCTGTTCCAAGTCGTAGCCGCGCATCTGCGTGAGGTCGGATGGGCCGGCACATGGCCTCGTTGGCGACGCGCGCAAAGCCAAAGGCGATCTCCTCGGGCGATTTGGCGGGAGGTCGGGCGCGTCCGCGTTGATGGCGGCGGCGAGGCGCGCGAAGGCGGCCCGGCTGCCCTCGGCGTCCAGCGGCTGGTCCTCGTTGGGCCCAAAGATGTGCGGGAAGTGCGCGGGCAGGACGCGGCCCAGTACGACGTTGGCGTCCGTGACGGCGAGGTCGCCGCCCTTGCGGTAGCAAACCGGCCCCGGGTGCGCGCCGACTGACTCGGGTCCGACCTTGAAGACCCCGGACTGGTACACGAGCTTGCTGCCCCCGCCGGCGGCGACGGTGCTGATGTCCAGCTGCGGGGCCTGGATGGTGACGCCAGCCGTGGTGGTCTCAAGACGTGCTCGTACTCGCCCGCAAAGCGAGACGTCCGTGGAGGTGCCACCCATGTCGAAGCCGACGACCTTGCCCGGCGGGGCGCACGCTCGCCGGCGGGGCGCGCGGCGAGGCTTGAAGTGAGTGCGTAGCCGACTACGCCGCCGGCGGGGCCGGAGAGAATGGCGCGGTGGCCTGAGAAGCGGGCTACGTTGGTGAGGCCGCCATCGGACTGCATGAAGGACACGTTGGCGTTTTTCAGGAGGTCGGCGTCGAAGCCGCGCTGGAAGGTCTCCAGGTAACGCCCGATGTGTGGCGTCAGGTAGGCGTCCGCTGGTGGTAGCCGCGCGGCACGATCTTGACCATCTGCACCACCTCGTGAGAGGGACACCTGGGAGAAGCCCAGCTCCCGAGCCAGACGGCCCACCGCCAGTGTGCTCCGGGTACAGCGCGGCGTGCATCAACGCCACCGCGATGCTATTGAACCCTCTGCGCGCAAGGCCTTGAGCTTGGCGCGCGTCGCGTCGAGGTCCAGCGCGCGCTCCACCAGCACCTCTTCGCCAGTGACGGCGGCGCGCCGCGGCAGGCCGGGGTAGGCGGCGTCCGCGTCCTCGCTGGCCAGGATGACGCGCTCGTCCAGCTCGACGACGCGCTCGTACAGCGTCTCGGGGCACGAGATTGCCAGGTCAAAGATGTCGGGCCGGGACTGGTTGCCGATGTGCCAATGTCGCGCAGCCCTTCGGTGGTGAGCAGGGCGAAGCGTTCGCCCTTACGCTCCAGGAGCGCGTTCGTGGCCACCGTTGTCCCCATGCGGATCCCAGGATGCGGCGCGTGTCGATCAGCTGGTCCCGCGGCTCTCTCTCGAAATCTCAAAACCCAAGCGCGGATGCCTTCGCGCGGAGCGTCCTCATACGCGTGCGGGTTCTGCGACAGCAGCTTGAGCACGCGCTGCTTGAGCACGGTGCTGCCATCGGCCGCCACGAGCTCGGCATACACGTCCGTGAACGTGCCGCCGCGGTCGATGCTGAAGCGCGCGCGAGGATCCATCGCAACCCTTCCTCAGTCTCTGATCCATTTGCAACAGACATCCAACCTGTCTCCCAGTGAAAAAGATGACGCCATCCAGGTCATCCAACGACCTCTCGTCAATCATGCTGACGTCACATCTAACCCACGACGCCACCCGCGGAACGCTTCCACACGAATCCGTCCCTCACGTGCTCTTCGCCGGCAGCGCCAGTCTCGAACAAGACCCGGGTCTAAACCACATGAGAACTCGTTCGACGTTCTTGGTCCTGTGGCGGAAGCACCTCGGCTTGCGAGCGTTTCGTCGTTGCGATCTTTTCCTCCGAAGCGCTCTGACTGGTCGCCCAAATTCGCGTGCACACGTCCCGATGCACGCGCCATCGCCAAACTCGCGGCATCTCCGCAGCCTCCGCAGCGCCAGCAGCCTCCCAGCCAGGAGACGGCAGGCATGCATGCCATGCATTCATGCAGCAGGCAGGCATGCATGCATGCATGGATGCATGCCAGCGCGAGCGCAAGCGCGCAAGCGCACAAGCGCGCACGCAAGCGGAAGTGGAAGTTTCTCGATCGGCCGCCCTCGCCGAGCAGTGACTGACTGACTGTGACATGTGACTGCCTGCCTTTGTGTAGCGAGCGGTCTCGTCCACTGGCGCAGCTCCCTGCCACCCCACCCATCCAGCGATGCGAGCAGCGCATGACGAGTCCCAGGCAAGCACGGCCTGCTCCCTCTCCGTTCTCTCCGTGCCGACTGACGGATGTTGGCCTTTCGGCTCTGTCTGTCTGTCTCTCTCTCTCTCACATCTATCTGTCGCTTGCTCGGTTTGCGAAATCCTCGGCGACTCCGGCAGATCCCCGATGTGCGCCAAAGCCCCCCTCGCCCCCCTCGGCAGGCTGCGAACGCCCGGATGCGACGGAGTTAGGAAAGGAAGGATCGTGCTGGGGCGATTTGCGGGGTATGCGGGGCGTTTGGGCGTATGTCGGGGGTTTGAGCGCGGTTTGAGGACGCCGCGGAGAAAGCAGGGAAGTAACATAGGTGCGGGCGCAGGAGCAGCCGCTGGTGGAGCTGCCGGAGGAGCTGCTGCCGGAGGGCCGCTGCAGGAGCGCTGGGCGAGGGGCGTGCGCGGGGAGGGCGCGATGGCGGACGCCTTCGGCAAGGCGGGCGAGGTGGCGCAAGTGGCGGCGCTGCAGCAATTGGGCCGCAGGCAGCACAGCGCGAGCGTGGACGCGCGCAGGCGGCCCAGCGTGCGCCGGCCGGCGCATAAGCGCCACGTGAGCGGGTTTCGGTGGGCGCGGGGGAGCTGGACGAGTTTATCGAGCTGTCCGAACCTATCGCGACGGAGGAGCAAGCACCGGGGCACCTCAAGCGGACAAAGAGCATGGGCAGCCAGCACCTGGCCGGCGCCATGGTGCGGTCGCCGCAGGTGGAGGACGAGGACGACATTAGCTCCATTAGTCAACGCTTGGCCTCGCGTCGAGTCAGCATCTCGTCCACGGCCGACGACGATATTGCCCAGGTGGTCGCCGGGGCTGCCATGGGCGCGCTGCAGGAACAGAGTCTCAGCGAGTTGAATCATTTGCGCGAGTTTGCCACGAGCCCGGGGCTCAGCGACGACGCGGAAGGTGATGCGGATATGGGCCGCACCACGAGGCGCCGCCCCCGCCATTGTCGCCTCCGCCCTCGCAGCGGCAAAAGCAGCAGCAGCAGCAGCAGCAGCAGCAGCAGCAGCAGCAGCAGCAGCGCAGCAGCGGCCTGTACAAGCGCGCAAAGCGGCCAACAGCACCGGCAGCAGCAGCGGGAGCACTGCTGCCAGTTATATTGCAGTGGCGGGCAGGACGCCGGCGACATGGCAGAGGACGGCGCTGGGTCGGGAGAAGGCAGCGAGGACGATGACTTGGGAGACACCACAATCGACGGCTGGAGCCTTGCCGAAGACACCAAGCTCAAGACCCTGCTCGGAGAGAGCACGGCAACGACTACGACAAGGTCGCAGCCAAGATGGACGGGCGCACAAGCCAGCAGTGCTCCCAGCGATGCACCGAGATGGACCGGCCCAACGGCAAGAAGGGCACGTGGACGACGCACGAGGACGCCCGCCTTATCCGGCTCTACCACATGGTGCCCAAGCGCAACTGGGCCGAGATTGCCGCACTCATCCCCGGGCGGAGCGCAAAGCAGTGCCGCGAGCGATGGTGCTACAACCTCAACCCCAAGATCAAAAAGGACAAATGGAACGTCGACGAGGACAACACGTTGGTCACGGCGCAGCTCGAGATGGGCAAAAGTGGGCCCAGATCGCCGCACTCCTCCCCGGCCGGACCGAGAACGCGGTCAAGACCGGTTCAAGAGCATCCAGCGCGCCAAAAAACGCGAGTGGCACCCCGACGAGGACGCCACCATCTTGCGCCTGCACAAGCAGCTTGGCAGCCGCTGGGAGGCGATTGCGCAAAACCTGCCCAACCGCACCAAGAACGCCGTCAAAACGCGCTACCGGTCGCTCAACAAGGGCACGGCCGCAAAGCCTCCGCAGGAGGGCGCGCCCAACCAGATCCTGCGCCACGCCCTGCAGGCGCGCCAGCAGGGCCTGCCCTTTGGCTCGGTTACTGCTGCTGTCGCGCCCTTTGGGCCCGGCGCCGCAGCCGCCGCGCGACGACCGGACAGCACCCGCACGCCCACGCCCCGTCAAAAAGCCGTACGACCCCGCCACAAACGCCGCCGACGCCGCCGCCGCTGTCGCGAAATACGCCGCCTCGAGCTCCTCGTCCGTCCTCCTCTGCGGGAGTCAAGGCCGAGGTCAAGACTGAAGGCTCTTTTGACCACCCGTCCTCTTTGCCAAGCTCGCGCCGCAAGAGCGTGTCCATCGGCCACTCCCCCGACGGGCCAGGGTCGCGCACGCCAGACATTTACGCGCACGGCCACGGCGACTCGAGCTACGGCGGGGGCGGCGGCAACAACTTTGACCTCATGCAGCCGGGCGCCATGTTTCCCGGCGGGGACCTCCACTCAAAGCACGGCGGCTCGCAGCCAGGCTCGCGCCGCGCCAGCTACAGTGTGGGCTCCGCCCCCTTTGGCGATGCGGCCGGGCCCTTCCCGTACGGCGACCCGGCGGGCGCCGACCGCGCCATGGACGCGCAAAAGCTCGTCCAGCGCAGGATATCCTTCGGTCTCTCGCAGATGGGCAGCAACGAGAACTACCTCAACATGTTCGGGAGCTTTGACGCCTCCGGCCGGCCATCGCCCGGCCCGGGCTCGCACAGCAGCGGCCGATCGCAACCGCCATTCTCGCACCCCTCGTCTGCGCCGGGCGGGCCCGGCCCTTCGGGCCAGCTCTCGGACGTGGAGGACAGCTTCCTCCACGACGTGGGCGGCCCGGTGCTAGATGACGAGCTCGTGGAGTTTCTCGACATGTGGAACCACCGCAGCACGGGCAAGTAGGCATTCGTGACAATCTATTTATCCTCTGTTGGCGCCAAATCTGAGAAACGCCGGCGCCTGGCTGAGCTCGCGACATGCCGTGCTCGTCATGTCGCAGAGTTGGACAGGCCCTTGCGGGCGCGGTGGGCGTGCACAACTCCTCGTCCTCCCTCATCAATCGATCAACCCTCCCTCGCCCTCGGACTGGACTTGAGTGGACCTCGAGATGCCTTTCTGTGAGTTGCGACATTGGACTCGCGCCATGTCGCCAAGGTGACACAAAATGGCAGGAGCGCTGGCGCCGAAGAGCACCAAACCCGAAACGCTTTGACTGACCGAGCACAAAGACCCCTCGCGCAGCTCGAGCTAGCCTAGGAGCCCTCACACAAGAGGAGATGATGACGCATGCTTGGCGCTGCTGGTCGCGATGGCCATGCTGGTCTGCGGCGAGGCCACCTTCTCTTCCAGTGCCCACAGGCGCGGTCGTGCTTCCACGGCGGGTACTGGGGCGGCGACTCGGATGGCGCCTGGCGCCAAAAGCCGTGCGACCGCGCACCGGTTGAGCCCACCACCGTCGTGCAGAGCGGCGCCAGCATGTGCCTCAGCTTGCGCGAGTTCGTGCCGCACCGGGCTACTTTCGGATCCGCCTGGCCACCGGCGGTCGGCCCGAACGACGACGAGCCGCTGTGGATCACGCTCAACGACAACATTCCCCAGGGGACGGACGGGGTCACCACGGGCTACCAGGCCTTCCAGGTGACGCTGCCGTCCAACGTGACTTGCGACCACTGCACCATCCAAGTCATGCAGTGGGCAGAGGACTTGGACTGGTACTACTACGCCTGCACGGACGTCAAGATCGTGGCAGAGGACCCGGGCGCGGACGCCCAGGGCGCGTGCTATGCCAAGGAGCCCGAGCAGTGCGTGTGGACGCCCCCGGCCCGCCGGGCCTTCGCGCCAAGATCTTGCAGTCCATTATGCTGGGCTCCTGGGGCCTCTTCGCGGTGATCCTGTTGTCCGGCTGGGTCTGCTTTGCCTTGCGGCAACGGACGGCCACGATGCCGCAGACCAAACAGGACGAGGAGCCCGTGGGGCGCTGGGCGGCCATCAAAACAGGCGCGACACACAAGGGCCGGGCGCGTTTCGCGCTCTGCCTGGTCGTACGGCCTGCTTCGTCACGCTCCTCGCGACGACCCTGACGATCGTGGGGCTGCGATCGTGCTGGGGCGCCGAGTAGCGGGCAGGCGGGCACGCATACTACGGTATGGTACTGTAGTCAGAGTAAAAAAAAGAGTGATGGATCGATGTTGTAGCAAAGCTCTGGCACAAGCTAGCTCGCGTCGGTTGCCATAAGGCCCCGAAGCCGCCCACCGAGCTTGGGGTACTTTTCTAGTGTTGCCTCCAGCATCACACGCGCCGAGGCTGAGACAGTCTTGTCCTCAGCACGAAGCGCACAGCTGATCTCGCCCAAAAGAATCTCGGCCGGCGCGGCAGGCACCGCCGCCTTGCCTTCCTCTCGCCATCATTGGCAGCAACCGGTGGCGTTGCCGCCCGCGGGGCCCCGTCCAGGACTGCGAATATTACATCCGGCCACAAGGGGTGGCAGTAGATGTCAATGGCCGCTCGGGTGCTCATGTTGTCCGTGAGCAGAAGCAGCGCCGCCCGCCACATGGGACCCGCCTGGGAGGCTCTCCAGCGCCCTAAACAGCGCGGTCGAGCTGGCATCGTACGCAAGCTGAGCCAGCACCCGGAACTCGGCAGGGTCGTTCGCCTGCTCGCGCTCGGCGCCCTCCAGCAGGCCACAGAGCAAATCTACATGCGCCCCGCTGAGCGGCTTGCTAAACATGCTCCGCGGCTCGCAGAGCTGCTCCAGGACCGTGCTGGCGTCCCAGCTCGCGTTTGAGCGGTGCCAGCGCGGCAAAGTCTAGAGCCGTCGATCGCGCGGGCGCGTGAAAGGCGTCTTCGTCGCTTCGTCGCAAGAGCTGGCGCCGCAGCCGAGGGTCGTCCAGGGCGACAAAGGCCTGCGCGACGGCGTGTGTCAGCTCAGGAAACCGCTTGAGCACCGGCGCTGTGCTCGCGCAGGCAACACAGACGAACGAGCTTGTCTTGCCCGCGGTCGCAAGCACTGCGCAGAGCAGGTCTTGGGCATCGGCCTCCAGGCCAACGGGCACGCCGCGGCACGACAGCACGTGGCACGCCAGAATTGCCAGCTGCGCTCGCACTTCCCACCACGTGTCGTCACGCAGCGCGCCTGCGCGCTGTACCGTCGCGGCAACCCAGTCCATCGCCTCATCTTGATTCGCAGCCACCGAAGCCTCGGCCATTTTCCCCTCCGAGACGCCCCTTTCCTCATCCTCCTCGTGGCGCTGCTGCTTCTCCTCTTCCGCATTCTCGCCTCCTTCGCCACGCTTGCTCTCCTCTTGTGCTGCCGCAGGGGGCGACTCGTGGCCGTGGCCGTCGTCACCACTAGCTGCCTGCGACCAAGTCGATGGGTCTTCGAACTTGCTCTCCTCGAGTGTTGGCGGCGCCGCGCCTCGTAGGACGCCCTCGACCAGCCCTGCAAGAATAGCCATACCGGCGCTGCGAGTGGCGCTGCGAGTGTGCTGGAGCGCCTGAAGGGCGATGCGCTCGTACAAGTCGAACGAGCGCGTTCCCAGTGCCGGCCGAGCGGGCGTCCATAAGGCCCACCGCAGTGGCCATGCAAACGGCGATGTTGCGAGGATCTGGCAGCGCCTCGGTGAGCCGCTCGAGCGCCCGGGCGTGCCACAGAGACTCGGGCGGGCAGTGCGCAAGGAAAACGGCCGTCGCAATAGCGTGCAGCTGCGCGTCGCCGCCTGGCGCGAGAAGCGGCTGCAGCGACGGCGCGCAAAAGTCCAGAAAGGCTGCGCTAGCCAGCATACCCTGTTGCGCTGCAAGCTCCTGGCCCACTTGCACGAGGAGCTCACCAGCCACGCGAGCTTGCGCTGAAGGAGGACGTTGCACACGGCAGGCGTCACCGCTGCCCACTGGCCGTTCCAGCGCCGTGCGGCCCACGCGCTGCGCGTCGTTAACGAGGTGCTGCAGCACGCGCGAGAGATCCTGGTCGGACAGGATGGATTCGTGGGTCGGTCCATCTGGCGAGCTCGTCAGAAAGGTGCTGAGCGTGAAGCCCGACTTGTCCCCGAGCGCCGCAACGATTGCACCCTGCACGAGCTGCCAGAGCGTCACGGCGCCCTCGGCCCCCGCGGCGGCATCGTCGGCGGCATCGTCCAGGACTTCCTGCCCTTTGCTCTCGTCAGAGCCGCCCAGCTTGGACGAGTCGTCCAGGAGCGAGGCGCTGTGGCCCGGCGTGTCGCCGCTTCCGTGGCGCTCTAGGCGCAGCTTGAAAACGTCCGACTCGAAGGGGCGCACGCTGACGGCGCCCGCTTGGACCTGGACGTTGGCGAGTCCGGGCCCAACCTTGCGGTTCTCGCCGCGTAGCACTTTGGATGGCGTCCGCAGGGCTGCTCCCGTCCCCGCTCAGTAGCATCGTCTCTGATTTCTGCAAGGTGGGCTCGTCGAGCGCCTCGTCGCCGTCTGTGCTGGACTGCGGTCCTCCTTCCGCCAGCGGCGTGGCCCTCGGCCCGGCAGCTGCACGCTGGGCCAACGCCTTCGCTGGCTTGCCGCCTCGATCCCGGTTGCGCGGGCCAGGCTGCAGGAGTTTTGGCGCCACCTTGCTGTTCACCGAGCGCGTCGTCAGGAAGGTGTACAGCTGCGTCACCAGCGCCGTCGCCGCGCCCACCTCGCACTCGCTCACGGCCCGCGCCGTGTCGTGCTCCCTGCGCAGCACAAACCCAATCTTGGGAGAGCGCGAGCAGCTGCCGCCAGTTGTCGCGCGCTTGGCCGCGGCGATGCCGTTGTCGAACGAGTGCATGAGCACAAGGTCTGGAAAGTAGCGCGACAGCACCTCGGCGACCAGAAACCCGTTTGCAAAGTCGCGCCGCGCGTTCTTCACCGCGTACGCGAGGTCGAGGCCTTGCAGCCAGCGCACCTCTCGCGACAGCTGCTTGGGCCGCGCCATCGCCTGCCGCTGTCCACGGGCCGCCGGCTCCATCTCTCGCCGCCTCCTGCGCCTGCTGCGTCTCGGTCGTCGCCAGCCGCAAAGCGCATGGAAGGCAACGGATAGAATCACGGAACCGAATCGGAACTCGAGCGGAACTCGAGCGCCCAGCTGGCGAGGGGGTGTACGTGGAGGTCGAGCGCGCAAGGCAGCGAGGCCAGCGGCGGCAGCGGCGAGGGGCAGGGCCGGCGCCAGCGCGGGCAGGGGCAGGAGGGCGCCATGGTGGACAAGAAGGAGATGACCGCCAAGCAGCGGCGTCGGTCGTCCACGACGTCGCGGTTAGCGGCCATGGTGGCGGGGCAGAGCGGCCACGTGGTTAGGAGACACCGCGGGAGCAGCTACCAGGCTGGGGACGACAGCCCGCTAGTGCCGGACAACCTGTCGCCCGGGCGATGGGGTCGCGGCGGCATCGCAGCGGGGCGCGCGGGGGCGCTGGGAGTGCGCTGTGCACGCGAAATCGGCTGTGCAAGCGCTGGGGCTGTTGCTTGCCGTCTTCGTGTACCTCGTGATCTTCACGACCGTCAACACCGAGGACCCGTGCGAAGTGGCGCAGCGCAACTTGCGCTTAGTAACCAAGTGGCACCGACCCGACATGCCCGCCGACTGGTCGCCCACGGTGCCCAAGATTATCCACCAGCAGTGGAAGTCCAAGACGGTGAGCAACGAAAAGTACCAGGCGTGGCAGCGCTGGAAGGAGTTCTTCCCGGAGCCAGAGTACACGCTCTGGACGACGAGTCGCAGCGGGAGCTCATTGCAGAGCACTACCCGTGGTTCCTAGAGTACTATGACGACTACAAGTTTGACATCCAGCGCGCCGACTCGGTGCGCTACTTCATCATGTACCACATGGGTGGCGTGTACGCCGACCTGGACTACGAGCCGATCCGGGAGTTTTGGGGCCACCTCGCGCAGGATCGCGTGAGCCTTATCGAGTCGCCGTACTTGTACAACGAGTGGTTCAAAACAGCTCATGGCTTCGCCACAGCGCGACCCGTTCTGGTCGCACGCGTTCAAGAAGCTCGTGTCCGAGTACCGCAAGCCCATTCTGTCCGCTACGGGCCCGGTCTTCCTCGACACGGTCGTCAAGACCAACCCGGAGCCCTTCCACAAGCTGCCGTGCGAGAACTTTCACCGCATCCCGCTTGGCGAGCAGGTAAGTTGTTGCGCAGCGCCGTTTTGTCGACTCCGGAAACTAACGCGCCGCACAGGAGAACTCCCCGTTCCTCACGTTGCTGCACCGCGAGGTGTTGGGCCGCATTTTTCGTAAGTCCGCCATCCCGCGCCCCTGTTCGCACCCGCGCCCAGCGCTGACCCTTTGCCCTTTTACCCCGCGCGCAGCCATGAAGCAATGCGGCGAGTACACGGACCCTGCCAGCTCGGGAAGCACCACAACACCGCCAGCTATCTCAAAGACACTGGTTTGCTGCGCCGTGTTCGCCTAGGCTAGAGATCGAAGGCCTTTGCACCATTGACCTGCCCCACCCTGCTCCGCTCTGCGCCACGGCGCAGGACTTCAGGTCGCTCCCCCCTGCACCTCGCGCAAAGCCCTCCTCCACGCACCTCGCGCATAGCCGCCAAGTGTTCCGAGCTTGCGCTGCGCCGCACAACCACCCACCCAACCACGCAACTGCCCAGCTCGTCGCCTCCAAGCGCGCGCAGTCGGCGCGCCCCTGCTCGTCACCGCCCGCCGGAGACCACTCCGCGACGCAAAGGAATGATCGCGAGGCCGCATCGCCGGCCGCGGCCTGCAGGCACCTCGAAGTCCTGCGGGTCCCAGGTCTCGCTGTGCCCTCGGGACGATCTCCAGCACCACACCGCGGCCCACGATCCAACCTCGCGCAGCCGAGGGACCACGAGCAGCAGCAGCAACAGCAGCAGCAGCAGAACAGCAGAGCAGCCGTCACGACGCGTCAGGAGAGGACAATGGAAGCGCTCAAGCAGGCGGCGGAGCAGTGGGTGAAGTGGGACCCGTGCGAGGAGACCCGGCAGGCCGTGCAGGCGCTGCTGGACGCGAACGATGAGGCTGGACTCCAGGCGGCCTTCGGGTCCCGGGTCGAGTTCGGGACGGCCGGGCTGCGCGCGGAGATGGCCGCCGGGACGAGCAAGCTGAACGACCTGGTGATCATCCAGACCGCGCAGGGCCTGTGCAAGTACCTCGAGCAGCAGCTCGGCGAGGAGGCGGCGCAGTCGCGCGGCATCGTGCTCGGGTTTGACCACAGGCAGCGCGGCGCGCTCAACTCGAAGCGCTTCGCGCAGCTCACAGCCGCCGTGTGCCAGTCGCGCAAGATGAAGGTGTACCTTTTCGGGGAGTACGTGCCCACGCCGTTCGTGCCCTTCGCCGTGTCGCACTTTGGCGCCTGTGCCGGCGTCATGGTGACGGCCTCGCACAACCCCAAGGACGACAACGGGTTCGGGGGCAACGCGTGCCAGATCATCCCGCACGACGCGGGCATCGCCAGCAGCATCGATGCCGAGCTCGCGCCCTGGGAAGAGTCGTACGCGCACGTGACGGACGAGTTCGTCCGCAAGGACCCGGCGCTGTGCGTGGACCCGCAGGACGAGATCGCCGACGCGTACTTTGCTGCGCTCGGCGACAAGCTCTGCACAAGGAAGCCAACGGCAAGGACGAATCGCGCGTCAACATCTGCTACACCGCGATGCACGGCATCGGCCACCGCTGGGCCAAGCGCTCGTTCGAGGCGTTCGGGCTGCGCCCTTTCTTTCCGACGCCTGAGCAGGTCGAGCCCGACGCTGAGTTTCCCACCGTGGCCTTCCCCAACCCGGAGGAGGGCAAGGGCGCTCTGGCGCTGGCCATGGCTGCCGCCGCCGCGAATGATTGCCGCATCATCCTGGCCAACGACCCCGACGCGGACCGCCTGGCCGTGGCCGAGAAGTCGGAGGACGGCTGGCGCATCTTCACCGGCAACGAGACGGCCGCGCTGCTTGGCCACTGGGCCTGGGTGAACTACGCGGCCTCGGCGGACAAAGACGAAGCCGCCAAGAAGCCGCGCGGCTCCAAGGGCGCAGCCGTGGTGGCGTCGACGGTGTCGTCCAAGATGCTGCGTGCGATGGGCGAGAAGGAGGGCTTTCACTTTGAGGAGTGTCTCACGGGCTTCAAGTGGATCGGCAACAAGAACCTCGAGCTGCGGGACCAGGGCTACGACGTCATCTTCTCGTTCGAGGAGGCCATCGGCTTTTGCGTGGGCGACATGGTTGTGGATAAGGACGGCATCTCGGCTATGTCCGTCTTCGCGGAGATGGCCGGCCAGCTGCACAAGGAGGGCAAGACGTGCGCGCAGCACCTCAAGGAGCTGCAGGACAAGTACGGCTACTTTGTGACCAACAACCACTACATCGTCAGCCATGACACTGCCCTTAACAAGAAGGTTTTTGAGGGCTTGCGCAATGGTGGCAAGTATCCGACCTCGTGCGCGGACGGCAAGTACACTATCAAGGACGTGCGCGACCTGCTCGCGCCGGGCTTTGACTCGTCCAAGCCCGACAACAAGCCCACGCTTCCTGTCGGCGCGACCAGTCAGATGATCACGTTCACCTTTGACAACGGCGCCGTGGCCACGCTTCGCATGAGCGGCACCGAGCCGAAGCTCAAGTACTACACCGAGATGAGCGGCCCGGACCCCAAGGAGGTCGAGAAGACGCTCGCCGACCTTGTCGAGTCGGGCATCAAGGGAGACATGCTGCGGGAGCTAACGCAAGGCTAGCTGGCTCGAGCGAGGCGCAAGCAGCAAGCAAACAGGTACGGTAATCAGTGTCGTGCTTGTTGTTGTTGTTGTTGTTGTTGTTGTTGGATAGATGTGGTCCTACCTCTTCGTCTTCATCGCGCCAGGATCACGCTTGGTCTCGTCACAGTCAGGTCGGGCCCTGCTTGCCCTTGATACGGGCCAACAGGTTCATTAGAGCGCTCTTGTCGCGCAGAATGTCGGCACCGCTTGCCGGAGCCGCGCTGGGGGGCGGCACAGGCGCATGCGGCGGCGGCGCCGGGTGGTGACCGTAGGCTGGCTGTCCCGGATAATACGGCGCGCCCTGCGGCGGGTGCGGCCCCCCGTAAGCAGGTGGGTGCGGGCGCCCATGTGCATAGTGCGGAGGCGGCTGCGGGTTGACGTGGTGCTGCGGGCCGTGGCCGGACGACAACGCGCTGCTGACGCTGTGGGACGGCGAGGGCGCCTCGCCCATGCTATCACGCGAATCCAGCGCCTTGCAAGCGAGAAGGCGATCGAGCTTGTCCGACGGGAGCCCAGACGGCTTGACGATAAAGCACGCGATGCCGGCGCTCTCCGTGCTGGCGTGTGCGGCAAGCAAGCTGCTCTCGCCGCAGAGCGCGCGAGGAAACATGTACACCATGGCGCCGGCCTTGCCCTGGTCCACGACGCCGACGCGGCGCTCCGTCTCGAGCCCGTGCACCCAAGACGAGATCTTACCGCCAGACCCGTCAGATTTGGCCGGGTCAAAGGTGCAGAGCACGACCTGGCGGTTGCTCTGGCCAACTAGTTCCTCAAGGTACTTCACCGCGGTGCCGATCCGCGCGCGCCCCGCGAGCTTGAGCTTGGTGCTGGGGTCCCCCAGGAGGCCCACTACGCAGCTTGGAAGCAAGCGTTTGGCCGGCTTGAGGTTGCGTCCAAAGAGGACCTTGCCCGGCAGCACCTTGAAACACACCGCCGCTCGCGTCGCAGCTGGCCCTCCCACTCGAGGGACTGGCGGACGTCTCCGCGAGCCCGTTTGCCGCTCAAAGCCCCGTCGCCTTCCGAGTCGCGGCCCTTTCGTTTGCGCGACGACGAGCCCTTGCTGCTTTCCAGCTCGCCGTCCTCGTCGAGCTGGACGGCGCCCATGTCGAGCAGAGATCCGAGGGAGGGCAGGTTGCTTGTGCTTGGCGCTGCAGCCACCGCCGCTGACGACGACGACGACGACGACGATGCGGCCGCGCCCAACTCGGCGAGCTTGGCGGCGGCCTGCGCCGCCAGGTCCTGCTTGATGAGCTTTTGGTCGATCATGTGCATCTTGCGAGCCTCGACTGGCTTGGCGAGCGCCGCACGCTTGTCCAAGTCCTTGAGGCGAACTGCGCGTCGATTGTGCCAGGCCGCGCCGGCCCACCCGCGGCGTCCCCGGTGCCGTGGCGCACCATGCTCGACTCGGCGATCGTCATAAAGTCCTCTTGGTTTTGCTCCTCGCGGCCAGCCAGCGCGGCGGCGGACATGCGGCACACCACCTCGGGCGCCAGCTCGCGCGCACCAGCTGGCCCACAAGGTCCTTGTTCTTCTTTAGGTTGGTGAAGAGTAGGCGCACGCGCTCGGGAAAGCTCTTGCGGTCCGTGCTCGTGGCCACCGCAACCTCGAGCTGCTTGGCCAGGTCCTCGGGCTTGGGCGCCTCGGGGCCAAGATTGAGCGCCTCGGCGCCCGCCGCGAGCACCTTGGCGAAGAGTGTGCGCGCGTGGTTGCGCTTTTTGGCGTGCTTTTGCTCCGCGAGCGCCTTCTCCGCCGCGATCCGTGCAAGCGCAGCCTCGCGCTTTGCCCTCAGCTCGGCCTTTTTGCGCCGCCGAAGCTCGCGCTCCTTTGCCTTGGCCTCGCGCGCCGCCTTCTCCTTGGGGTCCAGGTCGCGCTTGGCCTTCTTGCGCACAATCTTGCGGTTGCCCTGCTCCTTGACGTGGCGCCGCCCTTTTCGCGCTGCCGCGCGCGGTTGAGCTCGCGTTGCCGCAGCCCCTCATCGTCGTACATCTCGTCGCCGCTAGATTCCTCGCCCGTGCCGTAGTCCTCGTCGCTGGCCGGCTCCTGCGGCAAAAAGCGCTCCTCCGTGGTGATCCACCGGAACTCGTCCTGCCCATTTTCGCTCTTGGCCACGCCGTCCTCGCGCAGCTGCATCCGCTCCGTGGAGGTCTCCTCGTACAGCACCTCGTGCAGGCGCTGTTCCGGGTCGTACGAACGCACGATTCCCAGAAAGTACTCGCCCTTCTCCCACTCGACCTTGATGAACTTGTTCACGATAAACTCCTCAAACGGCAGGCTTCTGCTCCCCTTGCCGCCCTGGCGAGCCCCGTCGCCGGTGCCCGCATTGGCAATCGTCACGTCGCCGTCGGGATTCTTGGCGTCGTCACCGCCCTCTGCGGCGTCCGTATCACGGTTTTCGGCGCCGTCCTTGAAGGCATTGACGGCGTTCTCCATCTCGGCGGCCGGTATGTCGAACAGCTTGGTCTTGGCGAACCTGAGGTTGATCCGGTCGCCCTCGGGCGACACGGCGTCCTTCTCGCCCTTGAAGAACACCCGCTCGGCCTCCAGCGTTTCGTACAACAAGATGTGAGCTTTTTCGAAGTTACTGTACGTGGCTATGATGGCCGAGTACCAGTCTCCTGCTTCCCACTCCACCTCAACATACCGTCCCACCAGCCCCCGCCGCCACTGCTCCGCGGTAGCGTCCATACGCGTCTTCATGTTATCGCGTAGCCGCGTCAGGCTCTCCACCAGCGCGGCGGCCGGCGCGGCGGTCTCAAGCACACGTGTGGCGGCTTTGTCAGGACCACCGTCCTTGCTGGCCTTCGCCCGTTTCGAGACTAAGCCGGCCGTGCGCGCCTCGGCAAGTAGCGCTTCAGCGCGCTCAAGCGCGGCAGCCTCGCGCTCCCGCTCGCCCGAGCGGTCCGAGCTGTCCGTCCGGCAAGTGAAGCGGCCCAGTCTGTCTGGAGCTGCTCCGCGCTTGGCCGCGCGGTGCAGAACCACTGCCAAGCCTCTGCCACGGGCCCCAACAGGTCCAGTTCGTTGTACCAAATGCCAGAGAGTGGCGCGGCACCCGGGCCGGGCGCCTCGCCCCCCTCGGCCCGCTTCATACGCGCGAGAACGGCCTTGAGTGCGGC
Organism: Thraustochytrium striatum; assembly: GCA_022244645.1. Taxonomy (NCBI): domain Eukaryota; class Bigyra; order Thraustochytrida; family Thraustochytriidae; genus Thraustochytrium; species Thraustochytrium striatum. Next base: position 484,162 of record JACDIV010000060.1, on the reverse strand, counting down.
GTCGCCGGCCTTGTCGCCGGCCTCCCCAGCCTGCACCGCCTCCTTGAATAGCTCACGCACTGTCGCGCGCTCCCTGGACCCCGCCTCCACCAGCTCGGCAAGCCGCGCAAGCAAGATGCGCTCTTCGGGCGTTGGTGCGGTGGTGGCATCGGGTCCGCCAAAGCCAAGGTCCCGGGCGGCCTTTTGCATCCGCTCAAGCTCCTCCAAATCCAGCTCCGAGGCAGGGATGGTCTTGAGCTCTGCCTCGACGCCAGTGCCTTCCGACTCGACAAGCGCAGTGCGCGACGCCTGCGCAATGAGCATTTTAGTCGCTTGCTTGCGCCACTCGAGTGTTTCGAGCAAACGACCAACTGCCTCCATGCTCTCGTCGGCCACTGCCGCGGCTGAGGCCTCCGCAAACACCTCACTCAGCTCGTAGTAAAACAAGTTGAGCACCTTCGTGCTGGGTCGTGCCCCGCGCGCTTCTGCCTGCAGCCGGGCGAGGGCGGGCTTGGCTCGCTGGGCTTGCAAGGCTAGATCCTCTTGCACGCGATTCAGGATCGCGCGGTGGGGCGTGTTTAGGCGTTCAAAGGCCGCGTCCTTTCGCTCGAGCATCTCCTTGAACCGCTTGTTCGACAGGCGCTCGCGGTCTTTTACCGCGCGCGCGCGCCCCGCTCTCGAGCACGGCGAGCTCGCTGCGAATTCCTCCTTCCAGAGCTCATACTCCTACCAGGTCTTGCAGGAACCGCACCTCGGGCACCAGGCTCAGCGCCCACCCCTGCGCCGCAAGCGCTGTTTGGCACTGGCCCACGATGCCCTTGGCGTCGTCTAGACCGATCGTGGGGTGGCGCTCCAGGAACTCGGCGCCATCGACGCGCCACCGCGTCACGCAGTCCGCAAATCGCGCTCTCCTCCCTCGTTCTGCAGCGAGTTCTGCAGGGCCCGTAGCTTGGAAGCCTCCTCTGGCGCGTCCAAGGCGACTCCAGCGGCGCGCGCGGCGTCCCACGACGGCACTTGGGACCGTATCCTTCATCGGCGGCTCGTCAGAGTTTGCCTGGCCGTCCGCGCCCGCCTGCTCGTCCTCTTCCGACCCATCGAGAGGGCGGAAGGCGCATCCCGGTCGACCGAGAGGGCGGCCTCGTCCTGCACCATGTCGCCAAAGTCCTCGGCGCCCGCGTCCATGGCGTTCAGGAGCTCCTGCTCCTCGGCTGTCAGCCCCGGGCCAAGCGCCTCGGCGTCCATCTCGGTGCCCATCTCGGTGCCCATGTCGTCGCTCATGTCAGCCAGCGATCTTCAGGGACGTCCGCGTCCCCGACGCGAGACGTCATGCCGATGACCTCGCCAAGGTGAAAGCCCCCGACCTAGGTCATCTGAATGACCTTTCGACGTCATTGTACAACCACGCCACAACCACCCCACGCGAGCAACGGAGTCCCCGGCCGGGTCCCAAAACGCCAAGGATCGCAGTTGGCGCGCCATCACGACATCAAAGGTTCGACAGCGCAGCTACTGCCTTGGGCGCGCGGCAGCAGCAGCAGCGGAATTGGCAGCAGCAGCAGCGGTGGCAGCAAGCGCAGCAGACCCGCAACGCCAACGAACCAGCAACCTTGTTGCTCGCCGCGCGCAGAGTAGAACCATGGGCCAGGATTCTCGCTTGCCGGGCTCGCCGCCTCGGTCGCGGCGCAGGACGCGCCCGCCAGCGGCGCCTTGCCTGGGTGCCGCTGCCCGAGTGCGCCTCGCCGGTGCAGCTCTGCTACGATGGCCCGCGTGAGACGCTGGAAAAGATGCAAAAGGTGGACTTGTCAACCCGTGCCGCGTCAAGTCTCAGATCGTCGCCGGGTGCTGCTCCAAGTTTGGATTCATGCGCCGCATGGGCATGGACCCGGTCTTCCGGACGTGGAGGTGTACGCTAGGGCGAAGAAGAAGAACGTGGCCGACGCCATGGAGCGCGTGGGCGCTTTGGACAAGGCGCTTGGCGTGCTCCACGGCCACCGCCACGAGTCGGGCGACGGCGTGTGCTGGAAGCACGGGACTACGCGCGGGCTAGGCCGCATCGGCGCCAACTGCACGGCCGGTGAGGAGCGCCAGATGGGCATTTGCTACAAGAAGTGCCCGGCTGGCCAGGAAGGGCTTGGCCCGGTCTGCTGGCACGGATGCAAGTCGCCATACGCCACTTCCGTGGGCGCGTTTTGTTGCAAGTCGGAGGAGGATTGCACGGCGCTCATCAAGGACGTCGCCGCCAAGATGGCCTACGACATTGGCAAGATCATCATGGACCACGACAACCAGGACGCGCTGCTCAATGACTTCAAGAAGATCGTCGAGGACGCGCACGAGCTTGAGCTCCCGGACTGCACCAAGCTGGGCAGCGGCGCGCAGCAGCACCGCATCGCGTGACAGTCCCCGTCCCTGTCAGCGCGTAACGTGACAGGAGTCCCCTTGTCACGTCAACAAGAACCTTTTCTTTGACTTTTGGGTCCTTTTTTTGGTGCTCGACACGTGATTGTGACCTGTGATATCGACTTGCCAACGGACATCTGGCGAGCAGACGACCTTGGGGGAGAGCAGGCCAGCGCAGCCATGGCCAGCGCTGGGCAGCGGCACGTCCAGGATGTGGGGCGTATCATCATGGACGTGGAGAAGGACCTGCAAGGCTTGCGCGAGGAGCTGTCTAGCGCAGAGGGCCTTGCTGGCAGTCGGCTAGAGGAAATCATCTCCCGTGCAGAGCGCGAGCTCCGCCAGAAGGCCGATCTCGTGCTTAGCGCGGCGCTCGAGGGCGCGGTGGAGCGCGTGGACTTTGGTGCACCGTCGCAGCAGCGTTTCGCAGCAGCAGCAGTATTCGCAGCAGCAGCATTCGCAGCAGCAGCATTCGCAGCAGCAGCATTCGCAGCAGCAGATGGTGCTTTACGGAGAGGACGAGTGGCGCCAGCAGCCGCAGGGGACAACTGTGGGGGATCTTCTCGAGCGCAAGCGTTCGGACGCCGCGACAGCAGAGAAGGGAGGGGGTCGCCCGTCCCGACCGCGTGGCGGCCGGCTTGCCGCAAGACGCAGACCACTCCCAAGCTCGCTAAGCAAGCTGCAACGCACGGACGTGCGCAAGTCGTACGAGTACTTGCCCCCGGGCGCCGAAGAGAAGCGAGTTCCGCCTGTCGGGGACATGTCGGTGATCGAGATGATGGACCGCGGCGTCGTGAGTCGCAACGCGGACATGACCGCGGCGTTCACTGGAGGCCAGGCCCCGGTGGTCATGCAGAATCGCGCGCCCATGTACCAGTGGGCGAATGCCGAGCAGCGCAAGCAGCGCCAGCAGATATCGCTCAGCAGCGATGGCCAGGGCCTGGCCTCCAACTTTCGCTTTGACATCTCGGGTGACTCGCTTGGCGAAGCCGGAGCTGCGCCAGCCTCGCCCGAACACAACGCGCTCGTGCCATTCGAGCCGCCGCCAGAGCCGAGCACGATTGTCCAGATGGTACCTGTACCCAAGGTGCAGCTGGAGCTGCCGCGACGTGGCGGTGGCCCGTGCAGCCCTGTTGGCGGCGGTTCTGGCGGCGGTTCTGGCGGCAGGTCAGGCCGGGCCGGGCGGAAGCGGCAAACCGAGTCGCTCGGGCAGAGCGTAGAGAAGATTCGCGCCTACGAGGAGCGGCTTGGCGGGCTGGGCATGCAGGTGTTCCTTATCCGGGACGGCCAAGCCTTGACAAGTCGGCCGAGTTTGCCAACTTTCGCAACCAATACGAGCACGTGTGGGGGCCCGTCTCCGCCGCGCTGGGTGATCTGGAGCGGCTGTTAGTCAAGTACAGCGTGCCCATCGCACATGTGGACGGGCGCCGGCTCGCCCAGCTCGCCACAGACGAGCTGCGCCGGCACGAGGCAAGCGACTTGCTGGCCTGCGTGCGCAATGCGGACCAGGTGGCTGGCCTGGTCAAGCTGCCCGGGAGGCAGTTCGCGGCCGGCGGGAGCGCGGTCACGCGGGCGGCTGTCGCCGTGCAGAGCACGTTTCGCGGCTACAACTTGCGGCGAAAGCACTTTGCGATGCTGAGACGCCACGGCGCGGCGCGCGCCATCCAGGCCATCTTTCGGGTCCAGTCTTGCGCAAGGCCCTAAAGAACGACCTGCAGGTGCGGCGCGGCGAGGACGAGGCCAAGTGGACCGAGCTATGCGTGCGGCTGCAACAGACTTGGGCTTCGACCAAGAGCGAGCGGCGGACGATCGTGCACGTCCCAAGCATGTCCCACGCGGAGCATCTGCGGCTACCGGTGGAGCACCTCAAGCAACTCGAGAACTCGCAGATGGTGCGGCTCGGGGACCTCAAGGACCCTCTGTGGACCTTGTCTACGTGTGTCCGTTCCCAGTGCCGGCAGACCTCCGATCCTATTACAGCAAGCTGCTGGAGATTGCTGGCGTGACCAACTTCGAGGGCAGGCTCCGTTTCGTGTGGCCCGAGAACGCCGAGCGCTTCCCCGAGCACTTTTCGCTGTCCACTGTGCTCTATTACAGCCCCGCGGCCATGGCCAAGATCCGCAAGCTGTGCGAAGGCCGCCCGGCCTTCCTGGTCGGCGGCCAGGTGGGCGAGGAGGACCGCACGCTGGCCGTGGCGCTCAACCTGCCACTTTTTGGCCCAACACCAGAGCTGTCCGCGTTCTACGGCTCCAAATCGGGCGCCAAGCGCGCCTTCGCGGAGGCCCAGGTGAGCATGCCGCTCGGGGCGCACGACATCTACGAGCACCACGAGTTAGTGAGTGCCTTGGCCAAGCTCATCGCGGCCAACCTGGACATGCAGAGCTGGCTACTCAAGATTGACGACGAGTTTGGCGGCCGCGGACACGCCACGGTGGATCTGAGCAAGATTCGACTTGTCCAGGAGCTGCGCCGCGAGCGCAGCAGGCAAGCCGCCAAGGCGCAGCTTCAGCGCGCCTTCTGGGGCCGCCCCGAGGTGCAGGACGGGGCGCGCCAGCGCCTTGAGGCAGCCTTGCGCACTGGGCTCAAGTCGGCCACCACCGTCTGGAGCCCGCAAGTGTACCCGACCTGGGACTCCTTCGTGCGCTCCTTTCTGCGCGTTGGCGGCGTGATCGAGGCAATCCCCCATGAGGTCATTAGCAGCCCCTCGGTCAACTGCTCATCGAGCCGGGGAGCGAGCCGCAGGTGATCTCCACGCAGGAGCAGCACTTTGGCCGGCCCAATCGCTTCAAGGCCATCGGCTTTTCGTTCCCACAGCGCACCCTGCCGCACTCTGCGCTGGCCGGGGCTGCGCGGGCCGTGGCGCGTGTGCTGGCTGCAAAGGGGGTCGTGGGCTACGTCGGCATCGACTTTCTTGCCTTTCGCGACGCCGAGATGGAGGCCATCCGGCTATGGGCTGTGGACATCAACCTGCGGATCACGACCTCCTGCCGCGTTTCGCCTCTTTGATCTGCTCATGCAAGGCGGCGTGCTGGACGGGCGCACCGGGCTGTACTCGGTGCCCAACCCTGCGCGCGCCAAGGCGGCCAAGGAGGAGGAAGCGAAACAAGCGGACGTCGTGGTCGACGCAGCAGCACCGGAGGGCGGGGCGGAGGAGCGCGACGCCCCAGCAAACACCGAGGCGGAGGCGCGTGCGGCGCGCAAGAAGGCCCGCAAGGCGAAAAAGGCCAGCGCCCCGGCCCCGGCGCGCGAGGCGCGCGTCTTCGTCGCCATGGACGCGCTGCACCACCCAAACCTCTCCACGATGCCCTACGCCTCGTTCTTCAACATGTGCCGGCTGCACGGCGTCTCGTTCGACCTGTTCAAGATGAGAGGCATAACCTTCAACCTGAGCGACAGCCTGGCCGCGGGGGTCGTCGGCACGCTCAGCGTAGCCAGCACCGAGTACGAGGCGCGCAACAACCTGCACCGCGGGCTCAAGTTCATCCACAAGCAGGCCGGTGGCTACACCTACCAAAAGCGGCTCGCCACGCCGCCGAACGCGGGGCCGCGCCCGCGCGAGGAGCAGCCCTGGGATGGCACCACGGCATTCTACGACGCCCTCTCCGTCACCAAGGCCCTCATCGAGGGTCGCGACCTCTGACTGGCGACCTCTCCCTCATGTCGAGGGCTTCTGTGTTCGGCGCGTGCAGACGCAGTTGCAGCACACAAGTCGGCCATTCCCAGAGCCGCAGTCCTTGGGAGCTTCCTGGCCTTGGCCTGGCGCACTGTGACCGTGCTGTGGTGATAGATTGGCACACGACATCGCACGACGCCACCTGCCCATCGCAGTTGCGGCTGCGCTGGCGCACGGCGATCTTCATGCACAAAAAAGTTACCGAGCAAAGATCTTTTGGGTCGACTGACTGACGAGCTCGAGGCGCGAGGTGAGACGGACGAGGGATGCTGCAGACTGTCGCTCGTGGGACCCTAGCGCGCGGCCTGCTGAGCTCGCGCGTGCTGTCGGCCGGGTTCAGGTCTTCGGCCGTAATGATGCACGGGAACAAGGACGGCGAGGACTGCAGCAAGCACGCGGACGCGATGCAGCGCGCGGTGCACGAGTACGCGAGCAAGCTCAGCGTGCCTGAGGGCGAGGCGGATCCGCTCAAGGGCTCGGAGATGGAGCTGGAGGACATCCTCAGCAACAACAAGGAGTGGGTGGAGCAGATGAACCTCGAGGACCCGACCTACTTTGCCAAGCTCGGCGCCAAGCAGGACCCGCGCTACCTGTACATCGGGTGCAGCGACGCGCGCGTGGACCCGAACCGGCTGATGGGCCTGACTGGCGGGGGCAAGATGTTCATTCACCGCAACATTGGCAACGTCGTGTCCGGCACCGACCTCAACCTGCTGTCGGTCGTGGACTTCGCGGTCAACTTTCTCAAGGTGCCGCACATAGTCGTGGGCACTACGACTGCGGCGCCGTGCGCGGGTCCATCGGTAAGCCCACGGACGGAGGCCTGGGAATCGTGGAGAACTGGCTGCGCAACATCCGTGACGTGGCCGCCCCGCGAAAAGCTCATGGCAATCAACGACCAGGAGGAGCGCGTGCGCAAGCTGGTGGAGCTCAACGTCCAGGAGCAGTGTCTCAACGTGATGAAGATCGGCACTGTGCAGCGCGCCCGCATCAACGCCAAGATCAAGTACGGCCACATGCTGCCCCGCGTGCATGGCCTGGTGTTTGACCCCGCAAACGGAATCCTGCAGAAGCTGCCGCTCGACTTTGCCAAGCTCACGCGGAGGACCGCGACCTGTACGAGCTGTACCGCATGCCCGAATGGCTGGAGGCGGGCAAGAAGGATTAAGAATAAACTTTGACAGCAGCTGGCAGTGTTCTCGGCTCAATTAGGTGTCGGGCGTCTCGAGGGTGCGCGCGAACTCGTCTTCCGTGAACGACAGCAGCTTGGCCGCCTCCAGGTGGATCTTCTGCCGCTTGAGCACGTCGATCAGCTTGAGCTGCTTGCGGAAAGCGCCCAAGAGTTCCTGCTTCTGCCGCTCCAACCGCTTGTTTTCCGCCTGCGCGCGTTTGGTCTCGCCCGTGGCTTCCTCCACGCTGGCCTTTGCCTCGACTCGACGCGCTTGAGCCGCTCCTTGAGCCGGTCCACCTCGTCCAGCGCGCGGCTTAGGCGCACTTCCTTGCTGTTGCCCACGTTCTCCACTTGCCGCACCGCGCGGTCGTTCTCCTTGAGGTCGCGTTTCAGGCTCCCCACCTCACGCTCCAGCTCCGCCACGCGTCTTGAGCTGGTCGTTCGCGTTCTTGGTCTTCTCGCGCGCCGCCTCGAGGCTCTTGCAGCGCCGCTCCATCTTGCCGGCCTCCTCCTTGCTGTCTCCAGCGCGCTTCTTCAGACTCTGCACTTGCCTGGAGCAACCGGTTGCGCTCCTTGCCCTTCTCCAGCTCCTCGGCCATCGCTGTCAGCTTGGCGCGCTGCAGCCTGATCACCGCGTCGGGGCCGATTTCCTGCGGCGCGGCGGGGGACCGCGCCGGGCTCTGGTTGCCGGGAGCAGCGCCACTTTTGCGGCGCCGCATGGCCGCCTTCTTGAGCGCCGCAGGCGCGGCGACAGGGCTGTCTTCGTCGCGAGAAGGCCCGGCGTGGCGGTCCTCCTCCTCCTCAACGTCCTCGGCTATTTGGCCTCGCCGGAGGCTTGGCCTCGAAGCGCGACTGGTCCTCGAGGGCTGCGTCGGCGTCCTCCATCGCCTGCCGCTGCCGGCGCTCGAGCTCCTCATCCTCGCGCCGCAGCGCCGCCTCGCGCGCCGCCAGCGCGTCCATCGCCGTCCCGTCCGTTGGACTGCCCACGCTAACACGTCCCGCGTCATTACGCCGAGTAGTTCCACTCCCGTTTCCAGGTCACCATACGACGTCTCGACAGTAGTTGGCAATGACCTGACATGTGAGTGGACGTGTTCGCGCCAGACCTGGCTGGGCCCGCCACAAAACGAGATGATGAAGGTGGTCTTCAGGGTGCTCGGCCTGGCGTCGCTCGCCATCGGCGCCCCCTTCGACGACCAGGGCCTCCGTGGCGGCCTAAGCGGCCTGCGCTGGTCCGACTGGGATGGCCGCCAGACCTGTGCCCCGCTGGACTTCTCGCTGCCCGAGTCAGAGGCCGAGGTCGTGCAAATCGTAAGGCTTGCCGCCGCTCGCGGCGAGCGCGTCAAGGTCATTGGCGCGGGGCATTCCTTCTCGGCCATCGCGCTGAGCGAGGGCGCGCGGTATGTCTCTCTGGACCGGATGCGGGCGCCGGTGGCCGTGCGCAAGGCCTACTCCAGGGACGACGACGCGGCCCTGGTGACCGTGCAAGCTGGCATGCGGCTCTTTGAGCTCAACGCGCACCTCGAGGAGCATGATCTGGCGCTGGAGAATCTGGGCCCACGGCAGAGCAGAGCATCGCAGGCGCCATTGCCACGGGAACCCATGGGACTGGGCTCGGCTTGGGTTCGATCTCGGTTCAGGTGGAGGGCCTGCGCTTGGTCACAGGCACGGGCGAGGTACGCGAGGTAACTCGTGCGTCGGAGGGCGGGCTGCTGGATGCGGCGCGCGTCAGCCTTGGCGCGCTCGGCATTGTCACCGAGGTGACGCTCCGCGCTGTGCCTATGTTTCGGCTGCGCCTGCAAACCATCTCGGTGGACGTGGACGTGCTCCTTGAGCGCCTGGACGACCTGCTGCATCGTCATAAGCGGTGCAGTGGTTCTTCTTTCCGTACGCGGATGACAAGAAGGCGACGCTGCTCATTCGCACACGCACCGAAGACGCCATCTCGCCGGGCGGCTGCTGGGAGCCGCAGCACGGCGGCAAGCCTCGCCCGCACGAGGAGAGCGGCGGCCTTATCGTCTCCGAATGCGTCGACGTGGCCTACAAGGCCATGACGGGCAGCCGCGGCGTACAAGCGGCGCACGCTCTACACCGAGATGGAAATGTTTGTGCCTGCTGAGGTGCACCTCGCCGCCACGCGGGACGCGCGCGCCCTCTTTAAGGCCGCGGCGCCTGCGCACGACGCCGCCGCCCAGGTTTTCTTTGGCGTGCGCTATGTCGCCGCTGACAGCATCTGGCTCAGCCCGCAGCACAACCGCTCCACGGCCGTCCTCAGCGTGATCGTCCAAGGCTCGCACACAGAGACGGGCAACCCCGCAGAGTTTGACCGCCTGTCGCAGGCAGTAGAGACCATGACTGCGGCCCGCCACCAGGCCGTGCCGCACTGGGGCAAGAAGAACTTTGCTACCCGCACGTCGCTGGCGCCCGTGTACGGCGACCGCTTGGCTGCGTTCGAGCGCCTCCGTGCCCGGCTCGACCCCAAGGGGCTCTTCCTCAACCCTTACCTGGAGCAGCGCCTGGGTCCGGCGCCGGGAGGGACGGTGGCCATGGCCATGGCAGATGAGTGATTGCTTGCTTACTTTTCTTCTTGCTCGTGGGCTTTGACCACCGCCTCCAGGTCGGCCGACATGAGGTGCGCCGCGTTCCAACGCAAGACGTACTCGAGGCCCTCTTCCACCGAATGGTCGCGGCTAAAGTTCATGTTGGCCTTGACGCCGCGCACGGTCTGAGCCGGTTTGCGCGCGATGGTGGCCGCCAGCTCGGAGGCGCGCGCCTCGAGCGCCGCCGCATCCGGGAGGCACTCGAGCGCAAAGCCCATCGCGACGGCTTCAGCACCGTCAAAGGTGCGGCCGGTGAAGGCCAGCTCCCTAGCGCGCTGCTCGCCCACGATGGCGGGGAGGCGTTGCAACGTCCCGAGGTCGGCGACGATGGCCAGGTCCACCTCTTTCACGCTCATGCGCGCGTCCGCCGAGCAAAGGCGCAGGTCACACGCGGCCGCGAGGTCCACACCGCCGCCGATCACGAGCCCCTGCGTGGCAGCAACCACCGGCGCGTGACACGCGGCGGGGAGGCCCGTGATGCGCTGCAAGCGCCCGACCACCTGTGTGAGGCGCTCGCGTGCAAGCGACGGGCACGCCGCGCCGCCCATCACGGCGCCCTTGAGCGCGTGAAGCGTGGCGAGGTCGATGCCCGCGCAAAAGTTGGCCTTGCCCGCCCAAGATCACGCAGCGCACCTCGTCCTTGGCCATCTCGATGCGCCGGAAGCACTCCTCGAGGTCTTCGAACACGGCCATGTTCATCGCGTTCAGCTTGTCAGGCCGCGCCAGCGTCACGCGCGCCACGCCGTCAGCGTGTGAGAGCTGCACGGCGTGGAGCCCGCTCGTGTCGAGCGTGGCGCTGCCACACCACCGCTCGAGGGCCTCGGCGTCGTTCCGCCCGCCGCCAGAGCTGGACATTGCCCGGCATCCAAGCGCCATCGCGCGCCACCCGCGCGCGCTCTGCCGCGCCCAGGGCGCGCCTCGCGCCAAGATCGCAGCCATCTTCGTCGACTGCCTATCGATCGTCGACCTTCGCTTGCGCGCATCACTCCACGTCACGGCCCTAGCATGCGATCCGCTTTTTCGCCCCTGACGAGAGGGCGTGCGGCGAAGGAGCGTCTGGGCGGTGAACGAGCAAGCTGGCCCCGCAAGCTGGGGATATCTACCGGATCGTTCCCTTTCCTACGGGACGTGCCGGGCAGGATGAGCCTGGAAGGCAAGGGCGGCCGCGCTGCTGCCGATGTCCAGGCCGCCCTGCCGGCCTCTGGCGGCCGACAGAGCGACACCCGAGGCACGCCCAGCTCCCTGGCGGCCGCCCATCGTGCCACCGCCCTCGTGCAACGCCGCTGGGCTGTGAGTGAGTGAGTGAGTGACCGACCTTGGAAGGCCTGCCTCCCTCGAGGACGCCGAGCGCAGGGCGTGCGTGCGTGGCCTATGGTCGCGACGCTCCCGCTTCGCCATTGCAACGCGCCCAGCGCCCGGCGACTCGGTACGCTGCCCGCTCGCACCGCATTGGCACTGCGGGTCGCGGTCTCGGACCCATGGCGGGCTGGGCCCGAACGCAGGTGTGAGCTGGACGTCCGCGAATGACCTGGCCAGGTGTGAGACTGACGTGAGTGAAGACCCGGAAATTGGCTGGTTGGCAGGTGGTGCGGGAAGAGCAGGACGCAGGTGATGGGCAAGGGCAAGAAGGGCGCCAAGTCCGGCCTCGGGGCCGCGCTGGTGAAGAGCCAGCGGCGCACAAAGGCCTCGGCACGACAGGCGCGGCGCGAGGGCGACGAGGACGTGATTGCGGCCCTCGGGTTCGAGAGCGTCGGGACGACCACGAAGAGCGTGACAGAGACCGGGCAGCTGGAGGCGTTCTTGGCAGATGCCGCGTTGGCAGGGCGTACGTTTGAGGCGCAGCGCAATGTGCGCGTGATCGAGCTGAATGAGGGCACCGAGGAGACGCTGGAGGAGGAGGAGCAGGAGCCGCTGCCGAGTTTCGACTTTCGCAGCCTACCCATCCCGCGACCCGAGTGGACGCGCGAGATGACCGCCCAGGAGCTGGACCGCAAGGAAAAGGACAACTTTCTTGCATGGCGGCGCGGTATCGCGACCCTTGAGGCCAACAACCCGGCGCTGCACGTTACGCCGTTCGAGAAGAACCTGGACTATTGGCGGCAGCTGTGGCGCGTGGTGGAGCGCAGCGACGTGATCGTGCAGGTGGTGGACGCGCGCAACCCTCTTTTGTTCCGGTGCGAGGATGTCGAGGCCTTTGCCCGCGAGACGGGCGCGCACAAGCAGTGCGTCCTGCTCGTGAACAAGGCGGATTTTCTCAGCGAGGAGCTGCGCTCGGCCTGGCGCGCCTACTTTGAGCAGCACGGGTTGCAGTTTATCTTTTTAGCGCCAAGGCCGAGCAGGCCCGCTTGGACGCTGGCGACAAGGGCGACAAGGACCTCAAGGACGAGGGCCGGCGGGACCGTTGCACGGCTCGGACCGGCTGCTCTCGCGTGCTGAGCTTCGGCGGGCACTTGAGCAGTTGGCGGCCGACAGCAAGGCGCGGCGGCCCGCTGGCGGCTCGGAGGAGGCCGCTGCGACAAAGGGTACTGTCGGCATGATCGGTTACCCGAACGTGGGTAAGAGCAGCGTGATCAACGTGCTGTTCGGGGTGACCTCGACGGACCACAGCACAGCACGCGTGTCCGTGGCGGCCACGCCTGGCCACACCAAGCACTTTCAGACGCTGCACCTCTCGGATGAGACGATGCTCTGCGACTGTCCGGGCCTGGTGTTCCCGACGTTCATGAGCACCAAGGCGGACTTGCTTTGCAATGGGATCCTGCCCATTGACGAGATCCGCGGGCGCGATTTCTTCCCGGCTATCCAGGTCTTGTGTCGCTGCATTAGTCGCGAGACTCTTGAACGCACGTACGCGATGCAGCTGCCGCTGGCACCTGGCATCCGCCACGCTCCGGCGGGCATGGCAATCGAGGCCTTTTGCGAGAAGCGCGGGCTGCACGGGAGCGGCCACGGCCGCTTTAACGAGGCCTTGGGGGCGCGCGTGCTGCTCAAGGATTTCGTGAGCGGCAAGCTCTGCTATTGCTGCCCGCCACCCTTGGAAGCAGCAGCAAGTGGGTCGCTTCTGGGCGCCGCACTCGGTGGGAGGGGCGCGGCGGCAGCCGAGGAGGGCGAGGGCCCGATGCTCGAGGTCGCGGGCGCGGCCTCGACCAACGAACCCGAGATCTCCGAGGAGGACCTGGCCCTGCTGCTGGACGAGCAGCAGCTCCTGTACACCGAGACGCAAAAGATGGATAAGGGCCTCAAGGAGGCCCTGGCCAAGCCCCACCGGCAAGCGGACCAAGAAGAAGGCGGGCGGCAAGGGCCGAAAAGGCCGCCAGGCCGACCCGTATGGCGAGGGCGACTATTTTGAGGCGCGCGTTGCGGGCAAGCGCGACCCTCGCGCGAAGAAGGGCCAAAAGGCCGTCAGCTTCACGCGGGTCGTGCGGCCATGGGACACTCAAGAGGAGTGACCGGGCGAGCGAGCGATGAGAGTCTGTTCTGTCTGTGCATTGTCAAATCGAAACAAAAAAATCATCATTTGCTACACGAGCTCAAACCCTTCCTCGTTCTCCTCCGCAGCTTTCTGCTGCTCATGCGGCTGCGTGCTCGAGCGCACGCGTGACCAGTCCTTAAGATCTGCGTCCTCCATGCTCGACACCGAAAATCCGTCCGTGTCCGTGGACCAGCCCCCGTCGCCGCTGGCAGCGCTGCCGGCAGCGCCGCAGTTGCCGCGCACCGATTCGGACAGTGCTGCGGTCTCGGCCGTGAGTGCCGCTGCGGCGGAAAGTTGCGCGGTCGTTTGCGGCGCCTCCTCGTCCTCCTCCTCCTCCTCGTCCTCTTCCTCCTCTTCCTGCTCGGCGGCACGGTCTCCGAAGGCCTCGGCCGCCGCCAGCGGTGAGGTAAGACGCGAGCGCTTCGCCTCGGCAGCGCCCGCCGCAGGTTGTGTCGCAATCGCCGCCGGCGCCGCCGACGCCGAAAGATCCCCGCCGACGATGGCTGAGCCGGCGGCGTGCTCGTCAACGGCCTCGATGAAGCGCTCGGCCATCTGCAGAGTCTTTCTGGCGCCGTTGTAAAATAACCGCGAGACGACCGCGATATCGTCCGAGATGCTCGGCTGCGCATCGTCGTCGTCGCGCTCGCGCTTGACGCCTTTGTGTGTTGTCGCATCGCGCGCGCGCAGCTTATCCTTTTCGGCCAAGTCAATCTCCCCCGCTTCCGAGGGGGACAGGGCCGGCTCGGCCTTCGCAGTCACAGCTGCCGCTTGGGCCTGGGACTGGGACTGGGCCTCCCGCAAATTCGGCTTGAGCGCTGCTCTGTCTCGAAGACCTCCCCCCTCGACCTGCTCCTGCTCCTTCTCCTCTTCCACCCCAGCCGCCTCCGCTTCACGCGGACGGCGCGGCGGCTGTTGGAGCGCAGCGGTCTCGTCTTTAGGGGCGCCGAGGCTGTGCATGTCGTCCACGAGTGAAAAGTAGACGCGCCAAAAGCTGTCGTCCGACATCGCGGACGGGCACAGCTCAAAGCGCAGGCGGTCAAACTCGGGGATGGCCTGCAGAATGCTGCGCGCGTGCTTGCTCTGCTGCTCAGTCATGCCCTCAGCCGCCGCCTGGCCCCGCGGCGGCAGGTCGGCGTACGAAAGGAAGAGGCGTTTCGCGTATGCGCGGTCTGAGAGCACCCGGCGAATGAAGCGAAAGGTGTCATGCGAGACGCTGGGGTCGAGGTTGTCAGGGACCGCCGCGGGCACCGCGTCAGGCGCGGGGCCAGCGCGCGCGCCGTGCGCGAGCGGTTGGTCGTCCGGCTCGTCCACAATGTTGTGGATGAGCTCGCCTATCTGGCCGCGAGCGACCTCGACCAGCGAGCTGAAAAGGTCCATGGCGCGGTGAGCTCGCCAGTGGCGGCCGTCGCGGAAAGAGGGGGGTGGGGTGTGCGGTCGCTGCGGTCGCCGCGCTCGCGCGAGTCCTGCGTGCACAAGGTCGCGCCGCTCGTTCCTTGCTCCTGCTTGTTGCTGTGTCAATCTTGATCAAGGAAGAGATTTCTTCGCGCGGGCAGTGGCGTTCATGTCGGACTTGTCCCACGACCTAACCGAACCTAACCCGAATAGATAGACAATCAACAGTTGCAGGGAAGGACTCTTCGTGCGAGGTCGAGGTCGACATGGGCTGCACGGGGTCCAAGGAGAACGCCGCCAAGGGCGGCACGGCAAGCGAGACTGGGGACGGGAGCATGGCCAACGCGCTCGGGGGCCAGACCGCCCAGCAGGCCAAGGCGGCCGAGACGGCCGCCGGAGGCAATGGGGACGCCAGCGCCACGGCCTCGGAGGCGGCGGCGACGACGGCGACGAGTGGCGAGCCTGCCAAGGTTGTGGTGAATGCGATCAACGCGGAGAAGATGGACCTGAAGGACCTCGTGGAGAAGGAGCCCTTCCACGCCGTGTACACGATGGGAGAAGTGCTCGGGCGTGGCAACTACTCGACAGTGCGCAAGGGCAAGCGCATCGGAACCGATGAGGTGTTCGCGATCAAATGCATCAAGGAGAGCTCGCTGACCCCCGAGGACCGCGAGGCGCTCAAGATCGAGACTGCCATTCTCAAGGACATGGACTCCCCGCACATCATCAAGCTCTTTGGCTTTTACGAGGAAAAGAAGGAGAAGACCTACTACATTGTGACCGAGTTTGTGGGCGGCGGCGAGCTTTTCGATCGCATCATCGCCAAGGAATACTACTCGGAGGAGGACGCGCAAAAGCTGGTGCGCACCATCGCCTCCGCAATCAAGTACTGCCACGAACAGGGCGTCGTGCACCGCGACCTCAAGCCCGAGAACATCCTGTTGACGAGCAAGGATGACGACGACAGCATCAAGATTGCCGACTTTGGCTTTGCCAAGCAGTACGACACTTCGAGTGACGACGCGCTGTCCACCTCGTGTGGCACACCGGGTTACGTGGCGCCCGAGATCCTGAACGGGAAAAAGTACGGCAAGGAGGTGGACATGTGGTCGTTTGGGGTGATCATCTACATCCTCTTGTGCGGCTACCCGCCGTTCCACCACGAGAACCAGAAGGAGCTCTTCCGCCAGATCCGCACGGCCAACTTTCAGTTCGACGAGGAGTACTGGGAGCACGTTTCCCCGGCGGCCAAGGACCTCATATCTAAGCTCCTTGTCGTGGACGGCTCCAAGCGCCTCACCATCGACCAGCTGCTGGACCACGAGTGGCTCAAGACCAAGGTGACCACCAACCTGACCGACATCCAGCCCAAGCTGCAGAACATCATAAACAAGCGCAAGCTCAAGGCGGGCATCAACGCTGTTATCGCGCAGAACCGAATCAAGAAGCTCTTGGGATCCTCGCAAGATGGCGGCGACGCCGCTGCCGCCGCCGCCGCTGCCGCCCCAACCGCTGCCGAGGCCGCCGCCGCCGCCGTCGCCGCCGACGCTGCCCCAGCGGTCGAGGCGGAGGCCAAGCCCGTCGCGGAGGCGGAGGCCAAGCCGGACGCGGAGGCGGAGGCCAAGCCCGTCGCGGAGGGGGAAGCCAAGGCTGTGGCGGACGCCGAGGCCGAGGCCGCGCCCGCTCCGGCGCCCGACGCGCCCGACGCGAACGCGGTCGCCGAGCATAGTTGGGAGCAGCAGGGGGCAGGGGAAGCCAGAGGAGAGAAGGGACGGACGGTGTCATCAAGAAATGTTTGCTTGGCGCTGGCCTGTTGTGTTGGCCAGCACGCGCTGGAGGTGGGTCCAAACGCCCTTTTGTTCGCGCAGCTCGCCTGTGAGCGCATCGTCCGTGAGGTTGCGTGTGACGTGCAGCAGAGCGTGGGAATGCTCCTCTATGTCGTCGGACTGGCCGTCGTAGGCCTCCTCCCTCATGAGTGCTTCGATCGACCCGCAGAGTGTACGCACCACCGTCTCCTTGGTGTCCTGGGACAGCTTGGTGCTTGGCAAGTGCGCGAGGGCGCCGGCAAATAGGTGCGCCACCTTGGAGTCGTCCTCGCCTTCCTCGCTCGAGGTCGGCGGCGCCTTGGGCGACAGCTCCGCCTCTCGCAGGCCGTCCTCCAGCGCAGACTGCACGCGCTGGAGGTACTGGTGCACCTCCGGGTCCTTTGCCAGGTTCCAGACCACCGCAATGGCCATCATGTCGCGCTCGCGAAGTCGCTTTTCGATCAGCGCGAGCTGGGCTGGATTCGTAGCCAGCAACTTGCGCACGAGGGGCATGGTGGCGCTGCTGGCCAGCAGAAGCTGCGCCGCGTCGCCAGCAGCCTCAGCGTGCATCTCGGCTTCCTCCGAGTCGCTGTCCGGAAGATTGACGCCCCGCTCGGTCGACCTGCGCCGTGGCTGCCACATCCAAAGCCGCATCAGCGTGTTTACCAGGAAGGCAACCTTCTCGTCTCGTGGTACGCCGCCGTCAGGAGCTTCGCGTCCACTTTTGGTGTTGCCCTCCGACTCGGACAACGTGCTGGAGTCGGCGCCGTTGTCAAGAGTGAGGGCGGCCCTGCCGGCGGCGCTCCGCTCGCTGTTCACGGCCTCTGCGGACTCTGGGTGCGCGTCGCCATCGCTTGCGCTGTCCTCGCCGCCGCTGGCCACCTTGCCGATCGTGTCGGCGTCATCCCCCTTCTCCTGGTTGTTTTCCTCTTGCAGGGCCTTCGCGAGCGCTTCAAGGGACTCTATCGTCGGGTTGGCCAGCTCTTTGGCGGAGGCGCCGAGGTTTTCGAGGGACCGGAGAAAGAATTGGCCCACAAAAGCGCCGGGCTCCTGCACCTGCGCCTGCGCCTCGTCCTCCTCGTCGCCGCCCTCGTCGCCGCCCTCGTCGCCGCCCTTGTCGCCGCCTTTTGCCATCTCTGCGTCAGAGTCGGCGTTTGTATCGGGTTGCGACGCACCTTCGCCTTCACCAATTTCCTCCCAGATGGGCGACTCTGGACTCTTGATGGCGTCGTCGCTCGCGGCATTGTCCTCGCGGATGGCACACGCGGGCCAGCTGCGAAAGCTGTCGTCGACCCATGACGCCTCCTGCTTCAAGATCATGTTGGGGCCCAGCTCGCCGACTTTCGGGGTGGTCCGCGACACGTCGGGGCCCCAAAACCCAACCATGAGCGTGACCCTTCGCGCGGGCGGGGACGAGTCGTTGCTCGCGAGCGCCGGGTCGACAGCGCCAACGCGTGGGACGACGCCGTGCAGCAGGTTGCCGTGGAAGACCGCCAATCGGTTCTCTTTGGGGAAGACAAGCCAGCCGGTTTGGCTGTACTCCTCGCCAAACTCGTGGTCGAGAACGAGGGTGGGCGACTGCGTGGCGCCGGCGTTGAGAACGAGCACAGTAGAGACGATTGGGCAGTGGAGCCCGTGGCCCCGTTTCAGACGGTCCTCATCCGTGTCCCAGTGCATCTGGTGGCCCGAGAGGCTATCGCGAGAGTGCACCCACCACTCGGCCGAGGTGGCCTGCTTGACGTTCTCGTTGCAGCGGAGCGCCACGGGCAGCACGACATGTTGGATGAGGTACTCGACCACGTTGAGCGGTGAGTCTGCCAGCGAGTAGTTGTAGCTAAAGTAGCTTGCATGGGAGGAGTTGTAGTCGTGCGCGGCCCAGTAGGGCGCCGTCGGCGCAAAGGTGCGGTCGCGGAGGTGCTCGAAGAGGGGCTCGGGCAGGGCCTCGTCAAGGATGCGCACGCGCGCGAGGGCGGCCTTTGCCGGGGCCTTGCCGGGCGCCGCCAGCGCCGGCGCCGCGGGTTCTGGCTTTTCGCCGATGGTCGCGGCGCGCATCTTCTTCGTAAAGAGCTTGGCGGCCAGGCGGTACCGGAAGCCGAGCTGGCGCAGCAGGCGGTCGGCCGCCTTCGTCTCCCCGATCGAGAGATACAGCAAGGCCAGCGTGTACGCGGTCGCGTGGTAGGTCTCCTGCAGGTTGCCTTTGCGTCCTTCGGGCGCGCTAGGCTTCGCGGCCGCCGCGCTGTGTTCAAGCGCGCGCTCAAGCAGCGCGCGCGCCTCGCTCACGGTGCTCTTCGTCCGCGCGCCAGTGCGGAGGCGCAGCTCCCCGAGGTGCAGCAGCACTTCGGGTTCGTTTCCATCAAGCGCGAGGGCTTCGTCCAGAGCGCTCTGCTGTCCGACGGGGTCCGCCAGCTCCTCGCGCAGCTTTGCCAGCACCAGAAACGCTTGCACCCTTGTGACGCGGTCCTTGGTGCTGCTCGTCTCCTCGCCCTTCTGCCTCTTGGCCGGGCGCTCATCCTCGGGCGGCGTCTCGGCCTGCAGCTGCACGGCGAGCGCCGCCCCGGCCTGCTCTAGGCGTCGCTTGTCGCCGTCATTCCGCGGCCATTGCGCTTTGGCGAGCAGCTGCTCGACGAGCTCTGCCGCCTTCTCCATCGCGCCGGGGGAGGGAAGCGTGCGGGCTGCCCTGGGGTTCGCTCTGAGCGGCGCTCTGAGACGCGGTTCGCGCCTTCGCCACTGGCAGCCTTCGCCACTGACTGTCAGCCTCTCCTCTGCAGCACTTCCCAACGATGTTGCTAATGTTGCTTTATTAATCCGGCGCAGAGGGGGTTCTTCCGAGAGGACAAAGCGCATCGGAGGTCTGCCACGAGGCCTAACGCAGACGTATTCGAAAAAGGTAGGAGTGCCCCGCAGGAAAGTTGACATCCGACGGGACGGACGACGCTTTTAACCAATAATTCGTGCTTGTGTCCCACCAGCGAGATGCCATTGGCCACAACCGCCACGCAAGGTGTCAAAGTACTTTTAATAAAAACAGCTCAAAATTCTGGAAAAGAGGACCCGTGTTTCGGAAGAATGAAGGCCACGGGCCGAAATTGCTTCCGAGCGCGGCGGCCCCACCTGCGGAACGCATGACATAACCTGCGGAACGCTTTCAGGCCAGGCAGGAGAGGCAGGAGAGGTGCGGGCTTGTTGTGTGGCTCGGGCGCGATGGTGCGGACGGTGCAGACCGCGGTCAAGCTCAAGGCCTTCTGGAGGCCCATGACGCCGTGGGGACGGCTCACGGGGAGCCGGGCGAGCCACTTTGTGCGCAGGGAGTTTGACCTGGTGCCGGGCGTGCTCTTTGGCGGCGGGGCGCCCGACAAGTTTCCGGCGGTGCCCATCGCGACGCGCGGCAAGGACATCGCGCGCGAGATCGGGATTCGCGGGTCGAGTCTCGAGACCTCGCTGTACCGGCTGCAGCTCGAGGACGGCTCCGAGCAGGTGGCCATCCCCAGGCAGGTCGGCGTGCATCCCATCAAGCAGTACCCGATCTCGTGCAACTTTGTGCGCTACATCCCTGAGAAGGGCGCCAACGTGATGATGCCCTTCAAGTTCACGGGCATGGAGTCCTGCCCGGGCATCAAGCGCGGCGGCATGTTCCACTGCAACACCGCCTACGTGTGGTGCCACGTCAAGGGCGACCACGTGCCGACCAACATCCCCGTCAGCCTGGACCACCTCGAGGTGGGCGGCAAGGTGTGGTGGGACGAGCTTGACCTGCCGGAAAACGTCAAGATTATCAAGCGACGCAAGACGGAGAAGCGCGTGCTGGTGTGCAACATCACGGCAAAGCCGTCGCTCATCCGCGCCGTGCGTATCGAGAAGCGGGAGCGCGAGGCGCAGCTGGCACAGGCCATCCAGGACGCGGAGGACGACCTGGCGGAGAAGCTCGACGCAGAGCGGGCGGCTGCCAGTGAGAAAGCATGACAAATTTGTACCACCCGTAGTCCACCGCCTCTCCCTCGCCCTTTCTCTCTCTCTCTTTCTCGCTCGCTCGCTCGTTCGCTTCTTTGCCAGTACTACCGGTACGTACGTACGTTCCGTACCCGGGTGATCACTCTAGCGTCAGCGCTTGGCCGAGGCCCTCCGGGTCGCTGTCCAGTTCCAAGTCGTCGTTGCCACTCGCATCGTTGCCGTCGCCCAGGGACAGTTTGCGCAGCGCGTCCGGCAGCGCCAGGTCGTCCTCATCGGCGTCCGACGAGAAGCGGCGCCGCCGTGTCTCCTCCTTGGCGCGCCGCGCGCGCAGGCACTCGGCAAGCACGCCCCAAACCTTGCGCGTCACAAACACGGAGACGAGGACCAGCTGCCACCAACCGATGATCAGCACCACCGTCCAGTTGGTGCCGCAGCCCAGGAACCCTTCGCAGTTGCGCGTGAGCATCATCTCGCCCTCTACCGGCTTGCCGTTGGCGTCCATGCAGGGCAGCCCGCCGTACTGTGGCTCGACGCACACCAGCCCGACTCTGCACGCCCTCGCCGCACGATGTCGAGCATTCGGACCATCCTGAGGCCTCTTCAAACACGCCGTCCACGGGCTCGTACGGGCTTAGCAGCGCCTGCAGACTTGTGGCCTTGAACTCGCTCGCGCCGGCCACGGCACGGAGGGTAAAGTTGCTCACCAAGGGGATGCTCAGAGGCCACGCGCACGCCGTCGACGAGCTGTTGCCGTCCGAGGCGCACCTCCAGACGGCTTCGTCGCTGGATCGCAGATCGGACTTGGGCGACACGTGCAACTGCGCCGTGCCCGAGAGCAGGTTCATCGAGATCTTCTCCACGTGAAACACTGCGCCAAGTCCACCACAAGCTCGCTGCCGACCCATGGCAGTCGAAGGCTCCCAGGCAGCACACTAGCTGGGCTGTGCACCAGGTTGATCTCCCCGGCGCGCTGCCCGCACGCCTGGGCCTCGTCTCGCCGGCTGTGGGGGTCGTCCGAGCAGAGCGCCGAGGCGTTCGCGGCCGGGACAGGTGCGCGAAGAGGCGCAGTGCACGCACTCCGCCCATCTGCACGGCAAAGCAGCTGCATGGCTCGCCGTCAAAGGCCGCGCAAATGCCCCGCGTCATGACGCCCGCCACCCCTCGCCCCTGTCTGGCTGCGTTGGATCTGGGTTTGGCAACAAGGAGCCTGGTCATGGCGCGCGGCCGTACTCTGGCGACGAGGTCGCCATGCGACGGCCAAGGGCAAGCCATGACTATGCTGATACTATACTATATTAGCTGGCAGAGCAGCACTGCACCCCGCCCTTCTTGCGCTTTGCCATGCACTGCGTTTGGCCGTCCTTCTCGCGGACCATGATGAAGTTTTTGTTGCCGCAGCTGGTGCTTGTCCATGTCCACGTCTTTCGCGAGCCACACGATGAGGCCAGGCCTTCGCCGTTGAGGATTTGCGACTTGGTGCAGAGCTGCAGGCCGACGTCCTGGCACTTGGCCTTGTTATCGGTCTGCTTGCTGGCAGTCCAGGGTGCCGCCAGACCCAGTGTCCTGGGGGCAGGCGTTCAAGCCGCTGGCCCACGTGCAGTAACTCGGGTCGCATTCTTCCTCTGTCGGTGC
Source organism: Thraustochytrium striatum (assembly GCA_022244645.1). Lineage (NCBI taxonomy): Eukaryota > Bigyra > Thraustochytrida > Thraustochytriidae > Thraustochytrium > Thraustochytrium striatum. The sequence continues at coordinate 462,093 of JACDIV010000060.1, read as the reverse complement.
CAGCGAGCAGATCGGGCGCTCCAGCACCGCTCCGTCTCGCCGCGAAACTCCCAGACGCAGCCGTCCAGGCTGGAGCACTTGGTGGAGCTGCGCCCCCTCGCACTCGTCGTCCGAGCGGGCCGGCGAGGGCGTCGGCGAGCTCGTCGGGGCGGATTGCTCGGCGGCGCACAGGCCGCCGTCACAGCTCCCAGAGCGGCACTCGTTGTCGACTGAGCAGGCAAAGCCCTCAAAGCATGGGCAGGAAGCGCTGCAGAGCTCGTCAAGACTGTTGCGGTAGCTGTCGGTGCATTGGTACAGGAGCTGCAGCTGCAGCGTCCTTCTCGGAGTACCGCTGCGCTGGCCGATGGGCTGGTGTGCTGTGATCGTGGTTTCCGTGCCGTACGTGTCCGAGCAGAGCTCGTAAGTCTCGCAGCCCTCCGAGTGGGTGCCTGCGAGGTCGATCCGGAAATCTTGGTTGGAGCCACCATCGCAGCGCTCGAGCTTGAGCCGCGTGCCGTCAATAGTACCGGCTTTCGAGCTGCGATCACGCGAGATGCAGTAGTACCGGTGACCCTCCCACTTGAGCCGCACCTGACCGCCGTCAACAGCGCCACTGCCGTGAATCTGGAAGCGATGGTAGTCAACGGCGTCGTCGCACGCGGTCCAGTACAGCTTGCCCGCCTGCAAAGTCCCCGATGCGTCGACGGGGGGCGCGAGACACTGGCCCGTGCTGCCCGACTTGCGGATCTCCACCGCGTGGCCAAAGGCCTTGAGGTAGAACTGCTGGCTTTGAGAGCCGTCACACTGGGATAAGGCGCCCGAACCGTCGATGCAAAAGGCCAATGAGTCGCCCGCTGCGGCGCCCACAAGGAGATCTCCGCGGCCTGGTTGCAGATCTGCGGCGCCGCAGTGCACGACACCTTCCACTTGCCAAAGGACGACTCTTGCTGTAGTGCATCACACTGTTCAAGTCATACGCCACGCCGAGGTCCTTGACGAACATGTGCTTCCTAAAGTTGTGCGCCTTACCCGCTTGGATCTTGTCAAACTCGATGGTCACAAAGTCGTCGCGGTCCGGCCGGCTCTGCTCGTGGTACAGACCAAGGGCGTGCATGAACTCGTGCTGCACCGTGCCCAGGTACACGCAGCCCGGGTTTTGCAAGTTTAGCGGCTGTGCGCCAGAGAACACGGAGCCCACGTAGCTCCAGCACCCTGCCTCGTTTGACTTGACCTGAATCCAGCGGCGGTGCGAGCTGTCGCGGGGCACAAACTTGATTGCGGGCACCGCCGCCATGATTCCGTCCAATGCGCGCTGGATCGTGTCGAGGTCGCTCTCGTCAAAGTTGTGCAGCCCGTCCGGAATGTCGTACGGCACGATAACCTGGCCCGAGGCCGTGTCGCGCAGGCTCCAGCGCTCTGACACGTCCACGGCCTCCGAGTTGACATCTCTCCCGAGCTGGGCGCCACGCTGTTGTCGCCGTCGCCGTTGCCGTTGCCGTCGCCGGGTCCAATCGGGTGCACTGGCGGCGGGGGAAGTCCTTGGCCTGGCGGCCCGATCGGCTCGACCAGAGGCGGAGGCGGGTCGATTACGCCCTTGCTCACAAGCTCGTCCGCAAAGGCGCGCCCGTACTTGCCTGAGACCTGCTTGTAAGAGGCGCGAATGTCGCCCTCAAAGAACTGCCCGTTTTGCCATAGCTGCGGGTCGCGGTCGTTAAAGTCCACCTCGTCCTCCTCGCCGCCAGGTACCTGGCCAATGGGCCGCTCATGGCCACGCAGTTCGCCAGCATCCACGGGCTGCGCCAGCACAAGGACGCCGAGGACCACGGTCCACCGTGCGCTTCGGCTCCACTTCATCTTTTCTGTCTGCTGCCGCTGCCGCGCTCGTTGCTTGCTCCGGATTGAAGGGCTCTGGTCATCAACAACGTCCTGAACGGTCACCGTGGCGCGGACCGCGATTGGAACGGCGGCGGCCGCGCTGCACTCTAGGACCACTCCGCGCCGTAACACCTCCTCCGCATGCTCAGGAGCGCAGTTAGGAGCGCCTCCCGGCGTTCGGGTCCCAAACCCCAAACCGGATCTTTCTGCGCCCGCGCCACGCTACCGTACCGGTACGTACCGTACCGTACGTACCACGTTGGCCTACGGCATCGATGCCGTACTTTTTGTCAACAAGCACGAACCGACACCTTGTTCAAGCTGGCCGGAGCTGCGCCAGGATATGTGCATGCTCCAACCGTCCGACGTGGCTCGCCAGCGCTGGCTGACGCAAGCGCTGGCTGACGCAAGCGCGAGCTGGCAGCGCCAGCGCCAGTCTGACTCTCGCAGCGCCGCCGAGGCGGAGTTGGCGCCCGGGTCTGTACTTTTGACACACACAAAATGGCCGGAAGCACAAGAAACTCGGCCAGAGGGAGGAGCAGGAGGGCGAGCAGAGCGCCACGAGCAAGGCCGTCGCGGGCGCGGGTTGCGCGGGAAGGGCCCAGAAGACGCTGCGCGAGGCGCAGAGGGCCGCGTGAGGCGCAGAGGCGGGGGCGGCTGGCACTTGCAGCGGCGGTCCACTCAACATGTTCTTCGGCAGGAAAAGGTCCGGGTCGAGCGGAACTGCTGCGTCGCGGCAGTCCGTGGCGAGCGCGGCCGCCGGCTTGGCGGCGGCGGAGAGCGCCCATGGAGGGGAGCCCCATGCCCGAGATGCTCGGCGGGAGCGAAGCTCAGCTCGGGCGGGACCGCCGCGGGACGTCGTACACGACGCACTCGCGCGAGCGCAGCATGAGCGAGTCGCTGGTGCGCTCCGGGTTCTTGATGAAGAAGGGCGTGATCAACCAGGCGTACAAGAAGCGGTGGTTCGTGCTGACAACAAAGTCGCTGCTCTACTTTGACAACCAGCCCAGCGACGAGGACGTGCCCAAGGGCGTGATCTCGCTCATGCTCGTGTCCAAGGTGGACGTAAAGGGCGACGAGAGTCGCGAGCGGTTTAACGTGACCACGCCCACGCGCGTGTTCCGGCTGCGCGCCGAGTCGGTCGCCGAATCAGAGGCGTGGATCGCCGCGATCTCGGGAGCCGCCGAGATGGAAGAAAAGAGAGCGGGACGCGGCCGCGGAGGCCGTCGCTGTCGCCGCTGGACCTGCTCCGGATGGAAGGCGTCATGTTCAACGCGGACACGCGCATTCACATGCCCGCGGAGCTGAGCAAGTGGGAGCACTGGACGGTGTTTGACGTGGCCGCGTTCTTGGGCACGTTCAACATGAACATCAACGCGAGCAAGTTCTTCTCTGCTGGTATCGACGGGGCCAAGCTCCGCACCCTGTCCACGGTGGACATGGACAAGCTGGGCGTGAGCAAGAAGGACCAGCAAGTTATCCTTGCCCGCATCGCCAAACTGCCCAAGGGCGAGGCCGAGGCTTAAGTGCCGGGCGGCCGCGCGGATTGAGTGTATTGATGAATGGCGGACGCTGCGCTTTTTGATTTCTCATCATCTTGAATTGAAAGATCGATTCATGATTGTTGCTTGTTTGCTTTCGTCACAGTCAGTCAACCACGGTCTTGATGATGACCAAGACCCCACACGGCAGTCAGGTCTTGAAGGATCAAAAGATCGCGTCGCCCACTGGCCCGCCCGCCCGCCCGCCTCGGCTTTAGCTTCTTCTGATCGATCCGGCGGGCTCTCGTCACGGAGCAATCAGAGCTTGCTCACCTGGTACACGTTGATGCCAGCCTCGTTGACAAAGTGCACCACCTTGAGGTTTGCCGACTCGTGCACGGCCTCGGCGCCCGTGCTGGCGCCCGCCTCGCCCTCGCGGCACACGAGGAGCGGCAGCTTGAGCTCGGGCACCGTCGTGGCGAGGTCCGCGAGGCCCTCACCGGAGTACGAGACCAGCGGCGTGACCTCGCAGAGAGCGTCGTCCGCGCCGGAGAGCTTGGCGCCGGCCGCCTCGCCAGCCGCGATGCAGCGCCGCGATGAGCTGGCGCGCCGAGTCCGGCGAGTCGGTCTTCTCCCCGGGCGCGTTCTTGACGGGGGAAAACTCCTCGGCGCGGTTGCACTCAAAGATGCCCATCTTGTCCGACAGCGGGAACACGTCAAAGATGAACATCTCCAGCTGATGCCGTTGTTGGACGTTGGCTTGACGCTCTCGCCCGTCTCCGGGTCCGCAGCCGGGATCTTCTTGTGCGCGATGTGGTAGCACTGCATGAGGGCCGGGATGGCCGTGTCGCGCAGGAAGGAGAGCGAGAAGAAGTGGTTGCAAATGTTGCCCGTGCTGAGGAGCAGCTCGCCCGACTCGGAAGTGAGCTTGGCGGTGGTCTCGTCAGCTCGCTGTACTCGACGATGCTAAATTTGTCGTCCTTGAGCGCCATGACGCCCACCTTTTCGTCCCAAGACACCTTGGGGCAGCCCTTGTTGCCCACTTCGGCGCCCTTGGAGAGGCAGTAGCCCACAAAGGCCGGGTCGGCCACGCGCACTACGGCGTTGTCCACTGAGGTAACGTGCATGTGCTCCACGCCGCGCTTCTCCATGTCCTTGATCACGCCCGAGGTCATCATCGAGCGGTAGATGCCGCCGTTGCCGTCTGGCGCGAAGGCCACCTTGCCCTTGTTCTCCAGGATGAACTTGCCCTCCGTGGTCATGCACGGCAGCGTGCCCTGCGCGAAGAACACGACGTCCTTCTTGTCCAGCCCGAAGAACTTGTTCTCCGCGAAGAACCCGCGCGTGTCCTCGTCGTTGAGCGGGCTGGTCATGATGTACCACGGGATGCGCACCGTGTTGGCCTTGGCCGCATCCGGGTACTTTGCCTTGACCAGCTCGTGCAGCTTGACGAGGCGCTCGCCCATGAGCTGAAACAGCGTCTTGTGCGAAGGCAGCTGGATGTCGTACATCCCCTTGGCGCGGCTAAAGCCGAGGCGCGTGCCTTGCCCGCCGCTCAGCACGATGAAGGCCACCTGGCCCTTGGACATGGCTTCGTAGGCGGTCTCCGCCCACTCGGCGCCCTTCTCCTTGACGAGTTCTACGAGGCCACCTTGTCGCGGCCGATGGGCGTGATCTTGGCCTCCTCCGTCGCCTTGCCCGCCTGCTCCATGGAGCCCTTGAACAGCTCGATCGCGCGGGCCACATCGATTTCCTCCAGCTGCTTGGCGAAGGCGTCCTCCTGCGTCCCGGCGGTCAGTCAGTGCACACGCCCCCGGCCGTCCCTCGCTCCCTCCCCCTTGTGCCACTTACCTCCTTGGCCGAGAGCATCTTCTTGTCCAGGAAGCTGAACACATGGCCTTGCCCGTTGCTCTCGTACGTCTCGCGCACCTGCTTGCACGCTTCATGCTGTTGCCCATCTCGGCGAGGTGTCCCGCGCGCGTGTCGTGTCCTCTCCTCGCCTCCCTCGTGACTGCTCTCTGTGTTTTCTGGGAGCAACGTCGATCTTTGCGGCCGAGTATAATCTGAACGAAAGAAAAGTGTACATTCTAGTATTCTGCGGTACACGTGGCGTACCGTGCAATGCGCCGCAGGAGGCTGGCTGCCTCATCGTTGGAGCCACGGGTGCTGCGAGAGCTGTGCATCGGGATGCGGTTGTAAGGCGAGTAGTGCAGCATCTCGCTGATGAGCGACTTGGCGTCCTCCGAGACGTCGTTCCAGCGCGGGTTGAGGAAGCGCGGGCCGCGGTAGGCCTCGGCAAGGTGGTCCTCCAGTGAGGTCTTGCCGTCCGTGCTGGCCGGGAAGGGTAGCTCGCCCGCCAGGCTGGCGAACATGAGCACGCCCAGACTCCACACGTCGCAGGCGCGGCTGTTGGTGCGCTCCAGGCTGAGCATCTGCGGCGGCGTAGCCGAAAGTGCCCGCAGGCGCCTCGATCAAGTCCGGCTTGCCGAGCACGTGGCTCAGCCCAAAGTCGCACAGCACGGGCTCCAGGTTGGCCCAATCGATGTGATTTTTGTCCTCCGGAAGCGGGTGCTCGTCCGTGGACGGCGGCGCTTGCACGCGGAAGAGCACGTTCTCCGGCTTGATGTCCCGGTGAAGGACCGAGTGGTCGTGCAGCTTGCAGATGGCGCCCCCAGCCCGCACGATGGGCTGCAGGACAGACTCCTCCACGTATCCTTTGAGCATGATGCGGTCAAACAAGTCACCGCCCCAGAGGTATTCGAGCACCACGACGTGGGAGTCGCCATCCTCAATCAAGTCCAGTGGCACGGATGACGACTGGCAGAGCGAGGGGTCCTCGCGCTGCGCGCGCATCAAGTGCCGCAGTACGCTGATCTCGTTGTCCAGCACGCGCTGCTCCACGCCCGGCGTCACGCACTTGAGCGCGACGTGCCTTCCCCCTCTGGCAAGATCACTCCCCAGCCTGACCACCCCGAACCGGCCACGCCCGATGAGGGGCCCCACGCGGTAGCGCTCTCCCAGCACGCGCGGCCCGTCCTCCTCGCGCTTCACGAAGGCGCCGGGCAGCGCGCAAGTGCGCGGCTCCATCACCGGCGGCGAGGACTTTTCTGGAGACGACAGCGCTTGCTGCATTCCCGCGAGTGCCGCCTCGCCGCGCCGCTGGCCGCCGCGGGGCCACGCAGGTCGCGCGGCCTGGGCGCCGCCTCGCCAGCGCGCGCAGCGCACCGGCGTCCGAGCTGCTCGCATGCCGACCCACTCCCGCGCGCTCTCGCTGACACAAACTTTGCCTCCAAAGAGAGCGCCTCCTGGACCCTGGACCGCCGTGAAAATGGATCTTTCTCGAGGGCCTCGAGCCTGGCGCCGCGCCGGGCCTCGCCGCCCCGGCGGCGGGGGCGCGCGAGGGGCCTGGCGGCCACCGGCGCGGTGCCTGCGGCGCGTCTGCGCCGGCCAAGGCGCCGGCTCGACGGCATGCGGACATGGAGAACACAACACTTGCGCCGCGGCGAGCGGGTGGCGGCTGCTTTGAGAACAGCGCGGCCTGTCGCCCTGCTCCTGGCCCGGAGAGTGGGCGCGACGCTTGCTGTTGCTTGTGCTTGCTCCGTGGTACCTGGTTGCGGCGACGCGATCGCGAGAGTGTCAGCGAGGCGCTGCCGACCGGACAAGAAGGACCATCCATGGGCGGCGCACGAGTTGCTGAACTTGTTGTTGTCACGGTTGCTGCTTCTGCTCCTGCTGCTGCTGCGGCGGCGGCGGCGGCCGCGGCCGCGGCGGCCAAACATCGATTTCTCGCTCCTGCGCTTGCGGCGTGAACGTAAGCGGGCTGGCAGACGACCAAGCCACAAGCCAGGCAGCGGCGCGAGCGAGAAGAGCAGCCGCAGCCGCAGCCGCAGCGGGCGCCTGCGCTCGCCTCCAGCCTCAGGGAGGGAGGACCGGAGGATGTGGGGTGCTGACGACACCACTTGGGGTCACTCTCAGTGAGACAAAACAGTTTTTGGCCAACAAGCTCAACTTGGACTGGGCGGCCGCGCGAACGAGCGGCCTGGAGACGGCGCGACGTGGCGCCAAGAGCGGCCCTAGGACGCACAGCGCGCGCAGCACGTCCCCCTTCTTCCTCGCGCTGGGCCAGCGGCGGCGGGTGCTCCGGCCGGGATCGAGCCAGTCGGCGACTTCGACAGACGGTCGAGACGCGGCTGGCGTGGGACGCCGGGCGCTCTCCTCTCTCAGGGCGTGGGACGCTGCCGTGGGAATGAGAAGCGCGCTGCTACAGCTTGCTTGCGCGGTATCTGAGGCCATGGCGACTGGCGACCTGCGAAACAACCTGGAGCTCAAGACGGGTTGCGCAGCACGTGCGTGCGCGAAGACCAGATCGACACGAAGGCGCTTGCGGCGGGCAACCCCGTTGGCTTCCTCCCGCTGCTGCATGCAGTGCTACTTGACAACTCGCTGCTCGTTGCGCGCTACCTTTCGGAGCGCGGCTACCAGCTCTTCCCAATCGACGACAAGACTTTCCTGGAGGGCGTGCTGCGGTGGTGCGCAACGAGTTCAGTTACCGGCCGTCGCTAACGCTGGACCAGTTCCTCTCCAAGGGCTTTGCTGAACGCAAGATCATCTTCCTTTGCGACGTGGTCAAGCTCTGCAAGCGCAAGGCCGAGGAGCTCGACCGCCTCAACCGCGAGAGCAACAAGGTGGTGGCGCCCCGCCTCCCCACAGAACCTACGCCGCCTTCTGCCTCGGTCGCGACGGCCCACCGCAAAGACAGGCAAGGCGGGCAAGGCGGGCAAAGTCGAAGAAGCTCGCGGCCGCCGCCAGTCAGGGCCAGCATCCCCGCTGAGAAAGCCGTCAGCAAAGAGCAGGCGCGGACAGCCGCACGGGCAGCCGCGCGCCGCCAATATCGCGCCTGGCCCCTTCGAAGGCCACGTTTACGGAAGCGACTCGAGCGACGGGAGCTCCAACGGTCGTTCTGCGAACGGGCACGAGCTGGAACGCGGCGGCGGCGGCGCTGCGTCGAGCCACAGCAGTCGGCGGCGACCCGTGCCGAGCTTGCCGGGGACGCCACCACACACAACGCAGCGCGGCGCATACGGGAGCTCGTGGCGGCCCAGAGCGCGCCCTGACGCTCCAGACGGGGGCGCACGCGTACGGCGAGGAGACGCGCTCGCCGGCCTCCTCTGGCCCGGTGTCCCCGGTCTCGATCACCTCGGCGGCATCGGCGCCCGTGGTGTCCCGGCAAGCGCCGATCCGGGCCAAGCCAGATGATCGGCCAAATAGGCATGGCGCGGGTGCCGCCCTCAGAAGGCGACCTGCACAGCACGGCCACGCCTCTTGCACCCGCCAACCGCGCCATGGAGTGCTGGGTGACGTCCCCGCCGCAGACCTTGGAGCGCCAGAAGAAGAAGGACGCGCACAGCATGCACTTGGCCAACCCGCACGTCTCGCCGCGTCTGCGGTCGCGGGCGTCCAACGGCGTCAAGCCGCATCGCCAGGCCGCGCCGACTACCCTCGCCGCGACCGTGCGCCGCGGTGGCATGGTGCCGTCGCCAGCGAGGCTCACACGGCCCTTGCGCAGCTGCCGGGCTCGCAGGCGCAGCAGCCGCGCCAGGCGCTACGGCCGCGCTCCGCTGAAGGGGACGTCGACCGCGCGTCAACAGCGTGGGCGGGGAGTGAGGGCGAGGAAAGCGCGCAGGCGCGGAGCGTGCGGTCATTTGGGAACTCTTGGAACGCGACACCGAGCAGCCGACCCGAGTCAGCGTCTTCAGACAGCCAAGCATCGCGCGCAAGTTGTCGCTGCCGTCTTCGGCGCCGGGCGCGAGCCCTCAGTCACCGCCCGGGAAAGGGTCTGCGGATCTGGCTGACCAGGTGTCGCGCATGATCGCCACGCTGAGCACCCTCACGAGTGTGCCCGAGCGCTTGGAAGCCATGGAGCGCAAAATGGTTACCGCGCTGGAAACCATGGACCAGCGCATCTCGGACCTGGACTCTCGCGTGCGCCTTTCTCGAGGACGCCGACGGGCGGCGTGCCTTGCGGGGGCCTGGGACGCCGGGCCGCGAGACGTCGGTCGCGGGTGTTGAGGACAACGCTAGCGCAACACCTTCCGGTTCTACCTCTCCGGCAGCGGCGGCGGCGGCAATTTCCGTCCCAGCGGTAGTCCCTGGCGCGGCGACAAGCTCGCAAACACGAGCGGCCCCTCCTCGCGCAGCAATTCGCCGCAAACATCCTCAGCAATCGCGGCAAGACGCTGGTGCCAGCAAAGCACACGCCGCGTGTCGCCAAGCGCCACGCGGCGAACGCCTTCCCTGGCAACGGCAGCAAGGACCCCGACGGCTTTGACGACTTTCTCAAGGTCATCGAGGAGCGTTTCCGCCAGAGGAGAATGTTGCAGCAATCAGAGAACCCTGCTGCATGAGGTGCGCCCATCCCAGGCGCCACACAGGCAGAGCGCACAAGTAGAAGACGGAGTTTCATTTTCAAGTCTTGATCAATCAACCAAGAGCGCGAGCTTCGGGTTCAGGAGGTCGGTCGTCTTGGGCAGAACGACTCCTCAACCACGCGAAAGCTGCCGCTCGCGGTACTGCGATTGCAACAACTGCACGCCCATTCGCTCTGCGAGCGTCCGCGCGCTGCACACTCACCAGCGCTGCTGGGGCCTGCTGCGCCGCGAGGGCCTCCAACCTGGTGAACATACCAAGGAGAGGCTCGCTCAGGCCCGCGCCGCGAGGAAAGAGCCGGCCGCGCTCGGGCTGGCCGCACTCGAGCTCCCGCAGCACCTCGGCGCGCTCGTCCTCAGAGTCCACGCGCGAAGGTACTTGCGGATGCGCAGTACCTCTGCCGAGGTGGCCTTCCTGTCGGCCTCCAGGTTTTCTTTGCGCTGCTCAAGCGCGCTCGAGCGCGACTCGAGCGTCTGTACGTGGCTGGCAAGAGTGTTCAGCGCGCCCTTGCGCTGCTCGAGCTCTGTTTCAGCGGCTGCCGCCTTGCGCTGCTCGGCCGCCACCTGCTCCTCCACGCGCTCGAGAAACTTTGCGCGCTTTCTGAACTGGCCGCGCTTGCGCCGCAGCGGCTGGAGCTCGCTCTCGAGGGCGGCGATTTCTTTTCGCGTACTTCGGATGTGCGCTCGCGCCACCTCGATGGGGTCGCCTTGCGGAAAGCTGAGCGCGGCTTCCACCTTCGAGCACGACAGCTCCGCCTTCAACTTGCGCGCCTCGGCCCTGTCCCGGCCCTCCTCGTGCAGGCGCAGCAGGCCGGCTTCGACCGACTTACTCTCTAACGCCTCGCAGCGGGCCTGCAGCCTCTGGTTCTCGGTCTGGATCGCGCTGGCCTGGCGCTGGAAGCGCTCTTCCACCTCTGCGAGCTCTCGCTCGAGCTGCCGCTCGGCCTGTGCTTCCTCATCCAAGAGCGCCGCCTCGGCTTGCTGCTCTTGTGCATCGAGGACCGCCTGCGCGCGCACGGTGTTTTGCCGGCGGCGCGCTTCGGGCGCCGCTGCGGTCGGGGCCGCGGGCCGCGACGAGGTGCGCGGCGGGCAGGGGCTTGCGGGCGACGGCCGCTCGTCTAGCGCGGTCGGCGCAGGCACAAACGGTGCAGGAGGGTCGCGTGCGCGCTCGCGGAGCGCTTCCGCTAGCGGCACAAACCTTGGCACGCACTCGTCCGTCGCCGAGTCCGCACGAAGGCAGGCCGTGGTGATGAGCCCGGCGCGCGTGGCCAGGCGCAGGGCGGTCTGATTGGCGCGCCAGTCCTCCGTCTGGGCGCTAAGAGCCACTACTAGGTAACTCTTGTGGCCACTAGCAAGTAGCGGCGCCAGCTGCGCAGCCAGGACGCTGTCCTGCATCTCGGGCAGCTGTCGGAGCTCTTGCGTGATCTCCTTCCTCGCCACGGCCGTGACCAGCTCGTCCACGGCGCGCCATTGCCGCACAAGCGCGTCGCGCATCGTCTCTTCGCGAAGCCCCGGCCGCCCCGCGCTCGTGAGGTCGGCCACAGTAAGGTGGCTCGTCCACCTGCCCTTGATGTGGCGCACCAGGACGCGCACAAAGATGTGGGCGGGGCCGCGGCTTTCCATCGCCCGCGCCGCGCTCGCCGACCGGATGGCAGCTCGAGCCTCTGCCAGGCTTTCCACGCGCACAACGCCGCTGAGCAGATCGTGGCGCGTGTCCTCCGAGTCGACGTGCCACACCTTGAGCCCAACTTGGAGCGCCTCGCCCTTCGAGGAGGCGAGCAGGCGCTGCAACACGGCCCACAGGACGCTGCCCTGTTCCTCCTCGTCGCCCTCCTCCCCTCGCGCAGCACTGCCTCGAAGCGCGCGTGTCTTGCCAGCGCCGCTTGGACCCACACCGATGACCGCCACGTTGAACCCTTCCAGCAGCCACTCGTCCACCGCTGGCGGCGCCAAGGCGCGCGCGAGCTCGCCCGCGCGAGACCCGACAGCCTGCCGCACGCGAAAGCGCCGGCCGCGTCCTTCCCCTGCGACGAGGACCACATCATTCCCATCCTCAACCGTCACCGCGCCATGCCGGCCTTCGGCTGGCACGAGGGCGATAGTCTCGAGCTCAGCCACGCGTGTGCGCGCTGCACCGCCCTCTAGCTCCGCCGCGAGCTGCAGCAGCTCGCCAGGGAGGGCTGCGAACGCGTCGCCCTTGAGCATGGCGCCTGGCGTCTGGTGCGCCGCGCAGGTCTTGGACGAGGAGGAGGAGGAGGAGGAGGGGAGGTCGGTCAGCAAGGACAACGAGGTGGTCTGTAACGAATTTGATCTTGGCCACGGCGTGAGTGGCTCGCTCGAAGTTAGGTGTGGCTGGCAAGGGGTGCACGCGGGCCGCGCGGGCTGCGCGACTGCCGGCGTCGCGGGCTGCGCGGCGTCTGCGTCGCGGCCTCCTGGTTGTCGCGCCACATGGACGGGCGTTGGGCCGAGGAGGCGCGTTGCAGCCGCTTCCTGTAGCCGCTACCGCTGCTAGCGCCGCTACCGCTGCCAGCGCCGCTACCGCTGCTGCCGCCGCTGCGTGACAGGCCGTGGAACGGCCTCTGCTGCTGCTGAGGCTGCGGCGGAAACGGGAACGGGAAGGCCGAGTAGCCACCGCCGGCGACCGGCGAGACAAGGTGCATCGGGAACGGTAGCGGCGTGGCTACGTACGGGTAGTACGGCACTGGACGGCACCATGGTCGCGTGAGGCGACATCGCGAAGGGCGGCTGCATAAAGGGCGGCGGCGGGGGCGGCGGCGGCGGGCCATGCGGCGACGCGTGCACCGAGGCGGGTGCCGGCGAGGCCCTCGAGTCTGGAATCCCCAGAAGCACCGGCAGCGAGGCCGGGTGCAGCATGATCGAGTCGCGAATCTCCGCCAGCTTGCTCTGCACGACGTGCATCTGAAACGAGCCCGAGCCCCAAAGTTGCTCGATGTCACCGGGTCGCGCACGCAGAGCGAGGCGGGCTGCGAGGGGATGAAAAGCCCCCGCGGCCCTCAAGCGAGATGCCGATGGCGCTAAATTCGAGGCCGCCGGCGGCAGGTGGCGACATCATTTGCAGAAAGCCCACGAGGAGGCGGCCGATGTCCACGCGGCCGGTGCACCCACATCCTTGTACTCGCGAACCCAAGCGCGAGCGTCCCGTGACTCCTCGATGACGCGCGCAGCGCGCATGAGGCGCGCGCTCGGCGGGCGTGCGCTCGGCCAGCGCGGCCTCGCTCACAAGCGGCGGCAGCGAGTCCGGGTCGAGGTTGAGCCGCTTACGCCGGCGCGACGGCGAGGTCGCGACGAGCGGCGAGTGCGACATGCGCCGGTGCGCCTGTTGCGCGCCGCCGGTATGTACAAAGCCGGGGCTGCTGGCAGGCGAAATGGGCGGAGACGGGAAGCCCGAGCTAAGCGTGGGCACGGGACATGGACCGCTCCGAGCGGGGGCCATGGGCGTCCGATTCGGTGGCCTCCGGGGGCTGCGTTCGCTGGTCTCTGCGGCGGACTGCTTGGAGGCTGCTTCCAAAAGAAAGCCGCATCGCAAGAGGTAAAAGCCGACCAGCGTGGAGAGCGAGTACGAGCCCAGGCCACCCTTGTAGACGTCGTTGAGCTGGTGGCAGCCCAAGAGCCGCTTGAGGAGTAGCACGATGGGCCGGAGCACCCCGGCAAGGTCCTCAGTAAGCTGCAGCACATAGTCGCGGGCCTGGATGCCAAAGTGGTCGCTCGTCCTGAACGACACGTCCACGGGAATCTCGGGCCCCTGCACGCCCGGTGCGTACGTGTTGACAGCGATCATCTTGATCACAGGCATGCTCGAGCTGCGGATCAGCTTGATCTCCTTGCACCACGGCTGCACCTTGAGCGCGCTGTGCAAAGCGTAGAGGTACACAAGCATCTGCTTGCGGTCGATGTCCACAACCTCCATGGTCGGCAGCATCGAGGGGTGTGGCAACATGCCCGGTCCCATCGGCATCATGAAGGGCATCTGTGGCTGCATGCCGCCAGGCGCAAACATATGCTGCTGCTGCTGCTGCTGCTGCTGCTGCTGCTGCTGCTGCTGCTGCTGCTGCGCCGCCTTGGAGTCTGGCCTTGCTGCGGCGCAAGCGGAGGCATTCTGTGTTGCAGCTCGGGGCGCGGGTGCTGCAGGCCTTGCGGCGGGAGCGGCGACGGCGGCGACCCCATGTGCTGCGGCTGTTGGTGCATGGGGGACACTAGCGGCGGCGGCGGCGGCGGCAGATGCTGCATGTGCTGCTGCGGCATGCGCTGCTGCGGCATCGGCACGTGTGGCATAGGATGCTGCGGCTGCGGCTGCGGCTGCGGCTGCGGGCTGCGGCATGGGAGGGAATGGTCTGGCAGTGAACGCGGCGAGTCATGAGCCCGCGTGACGCGCGCGTCTTCTCGTATCCGGTGCTCTTCCTCCTGTGCTGCTTGAGCTGCTGCCGCTCGGCTTGCCGGTCATGCTGCTGTTGTTGCTCGACAGGAAGGTGGCGTTCTGTGGCATTCTCGCCAGCCTCCTGCCGCTGGCAATGCGCAGCAGCGTCTTCCGACGCGCCGGCCGCCGGCCCCTGCTGGCCCGCGGTTGCGACCACGTGCGGCGGAGCCGGAAACACCGGCGGCTGCATCGCCGCCGGCATCTGGTGTGGGAACGGGTACGCGTTCGGGGCCCCCTGTTGAGACCGCGGAAAGACGAACCGCTGAAAGCTAATGAGCAGGTCCAGGTCGCTCTGACCCGGCAGCCACAGCCCTGTGGCAAAGCTGCCGTAAATCTGCACAGTGGCGCTCGCGTAGATGCTCGAAACCACCTGCTGCACGCGGCACCAGATCATGTTGGCGTCGTTGCCGCTGTACCGCGTCATGTCAAACTCTTGCTCGTTGCTGGGCTGACGAACGTTCATCGAGGCGTTTACATGCTCGAGAAAGTGGTCGATGGCCTCGTTCATGGGCACAAGGAAGGACTCGCTGTTTGCGCTGCCCTCCACCTCGATAGCCAGCTCCTTGTTGCCGCTCCGCTGCTGTTGCGGCGGCGCCGATTGCTGCGCGACCTGGGCCTCCTCGACGGAGCCAGCGACACTGCTGCCCGAGGCGCACGTCTCGGATTCATTGGACCACGTGCTGCCTCCGTCGCTCGAGGTCTCTGTTTGCAAGTTTGGTAGCTCTGTCGGGCCGTTGCTACTTCCGTTGACCAACTGTTTGCTCGCGGTGGTGTCCATGCTGGTTTGCGCTTCGTCCTCGTCGTTGTGGACTTGCTCGTCCGCCTCGTCCTCCTCGACGCGCATTGCTGTCATGCAAACGCTAAGTGCGCTGCCGGGCTCCTCCGAGGAGGCCGCCTCCGAGTGCCACGATTCGACCGAGCTGGGCGAGACTGGTGACTGCTGCGCCGACTCCGCGGGCGGTCCCTGGGAGCCCCCGTCCGCCTCATCGGCGTCATCATTTCCGCTGACGAGCGGAGTTGCGCCCTCGGCGGCAGCCCCGCTTCTCGGCTTCCTCGGCGTCCCGGAGCGCGGCGTTGACGCTCTCCTGCAGATTACGCGCTTGGTCGGCGCTTAGGGCGACGACCTGACGCTCCAGGAGCTCGGCCGAGGGAAAGGCGTTGCCCTCGCCCTCCACAATGTGGCGGAAGCGTGCCCAGGCCACGGCCTTGCACGCGCGCACTCGGCGCAACCGCACTTGTGCAGGCTGGAGGCCGTTCCAAGCGCCGACCTCGATCGCCAGGCGGCCTTCAGAGGCGGCCTCGAGGCCCGCGAGCAGCATCTGCTGCGTATCGTCCACAATAAACAGCGGCGTGCCCGGTGCAATGCGCTTGACGAGCTCCAGCTCCGCCTCGGGCGCTCCCACGAGCATCCTGTCCTCAGCCTCCGCACTACCTCGGCCGAGCACAGAAACAGCACGCCCGCCACCGGCGCCTGCTGCTGCTGCTGCTGCTGCTGCTGCGCTTCCTGCGCGGCCACCGCCTCGTCATTCTCCCGGCGCGAGCTCAGGCTCCACCTGCGTCGGTTGGGCCTCCTCGGCTGCTCGACGCTCATCTCGCCCGGCCGCACGCGACCAGAACCCCGCGGCCCACCGCTCGCCAGACCTGCCACGATCTCGTCCGCAGGTCACGCTCGCACGCGCACGCTCCCGGGGCGCTCTACGTCGACGCTCGCGCTCGCGCTCGCTCACTCCCTCCGAATCGACGACCCAGCGGCGGGCCTGCCTGCGCGCTCGCGAGCAGGCGAGGGCGCGCCTCCTCGGCGATGCCCCGACGGACGAGCGGACGGGCGGCGGGAAGGAACGAACGAAGGCGCAGGCCGGCTCTGACTGCGCGCGAGGGCCGCCCGAGGCACTCCCTTGGGCCAGGAGCTGGCGTGGCTGACGTCTCCTGCACAGAGGCCCGCCTGCTTGCTTGGCCGCTTTCAAGCGCCGAGCGCCTCCTTACGCCTATCTGCGACCCCACATCGTGCCGCGTTGGCGAAAGCGTGGCTTTGTGCCGCGACACAGGGCGCGTGCAAACATTGGAGACCCCACATCGCGCCACGCTGCCATCGCGCCGCGCCGGAGGCTTAGTGGGCTGCTACGGGAGCTAGCGGTTCAGATGCGAGGCGGCGGCGGAGTTGCGGGGGCTTGCACTTTGTTGCAAGGTCGGTGTCTGTTGGGGTCTCGCTTCCGATTTCTCCGAGTTGGACGTGCAGATGGAGGGAAACTTCAGTACGCGACGCGGTGGATGGGAGAAGAGGGGCGGTAGTAGATGGGGTAGATGCGGGTAAGGAAGGTATTGCACCGCACCCGCCGCTCTTGCCGCTCAGTCTCGGAATGGCACAAACAGGAGCGCGGCAATTTTGAAGTCATCGAGTCATTGCGCAGGTCATTGCGCAGGTCATTGCGCAGGTCTCGCCCAGGTCAGTATGGACGTGGGTGGTGAGCGCTGTGACCTGCGGGAGGTGAGTGCTGAGACCTGGCGAGGTGAGTCGGCAGACCTTGAGGGAGAGGGCGGGATGGCGCTCGATATGGCGGAGAGCCTTGGCGCCGCGCTGGCGGTGCGGCTCGTGGCGGGCGACGCGGCGTCGCTCGCGGCAGGCGCTGCCAAAGTCCCCGAAGGTGTCGCGCTCATTGACGCGCGCAAGGTGCGTGCCAGGGCGCCCCGCGAGCAGTGTTGCCTCCGGCATGCTTTATGTGACTGACCAACCGCGCCGCGCAGGTCGTTGACCGCAGGGTCCTGTACGCCGCTGCGCTCAAGGCCGTGACGGAAGCCCGCTACGGCCAGCTTCATGGCCGCTCGGTGGTGCAGCGCGTGCTGTACAACCTATCCCCGAGCCGGTCGCAGCCCACGGCGGCCGCCCTGGCGGCGCTCGACGACGAGACGCGGCAAGTGGCGCTGTTTGCATTGGACAAAGAGCTACTTGCTTCGCTAGACGTCTCGGCTATCTTTGGCGCCACCTGCGAGGAGCGCGACGCGGCCGAGCTGGATGCGCCGTCGCCGGAGAAGGAGGCCGCGGCCGCGGCCCTGTACCAGCTGACGCCCACCGAGCTTGAGCTCAAGCCCACGTGGCAGCTAGTCTGCGCACGCGTGGCTACGCGCGGCGTCTGACGACCGGCGGGGGGGGGGCGCGCGTTGGCTGCTCGTCGAGAGAGCAAAACAAACACTTGGGCGCTGGTGGCGCTGGTGGCGCTGGTGCTGCTGCTGGCGCTGCTGGCGCTGCTGGCGCTGCGCTGGTTGTCAATGCCACCTGGTGGCTGCAGCGGCGGCTGCGCCGCATTCACCGGCCACGATTAGCAAAGCCGAACTTTTTGTTCTCAAAGTGCCAGTCCTTGCGCGAGGACGTGACGTTGACCACCTTGGGACAGCCGTCGCGATCCTTCTCCTGCTGGCAGCACTCCTTGCAATAGAAGGCCTCCTCGACGCCCTCGCCGTTGCACACAACGCAGCGGCCCTTTTGCGCGCCATAGTTGTGCTCCTCGCACACGCGCACGACCTTCTCGGGCCGCACGAAGGAGTCGCAGATGACGCAGCGGCCCTCGCACTTGTCGCAGAGCATGCCCACGGCCACGCCAGGCAGCCTCCTGCACAGCACGAGGTCGGTGTGGTGCTTGGCCGCCATCGCCGCCGCTGGAAACGAGCGCTTGGAGACCAATGGGTCCCACCTTACGCGAGGGAGCCCTCACCCTAACCCTCTGGGTTAGACTCCTGGCTGCAAGCAGGAACCTTCGCTGCTGGGTGCGGGCCTGATCCGCACGTTGCGTTTGTGATGAGGGCGGCGGGGACCTTAAAGCGGGAAGATATCTTCCACGAGTGGCTGGGAGAGGAGAACACAAGCACTGCCGGCGGAAGGTCGCGGCGAGGAGGGAGAGCAGCAGCAGCGAGCGGGCACGGGGAGCGGCAGAGGAGGCGCGAGCACGGCAGGTAGGGCGCGGGTAACGGTCTGCGGCAGGGGCGAGTAAGCGGTCGTTGTTGTTGTTCCAGAACGCGATGGCGCAGCAGGTCGTGCCGGAGTTCAAGCTCATCCTGGTCGGGGATGGCGGCGTCGGCAAGACGACGTTCGTGAAGCGGCACCTGACGGGCGAGTTCGAGAAGAAGTATGTGGCCACGCTCGGCGTGGAGGTCCACCCGCTCGACTTTGTCACCAACTACGGCAAGATCAAGTTCAATGTCTGGGACACGGCCGGCCAGGAGAAGTACGGTGGTCTTCGCGATGGCTACTACATCCAGGGCGAGTGCGCTATCATCATGTTTGATGTTACCGCCCGCATCACGTACCAGCACGTGCCCAACTGGCACCGCGACCTGGTGCGCGTCTGCGACGTCATCCCTATCGTGCTGGTCGGAAACAAGGTGGACATCAAGGAGCGCAAGGTCAAGGCCAAGCAGGTCATGTTCCACCGCAAGAAGAACCTGCCATACTACGACATCTCGGCCAAGAGCAACTACCACTTCGAGAAGCCCTTCCTGTGGCTCGCGCGTAAGCTCGTGGCCAGCCGAGCCTCACGTTTTGTTGCCCAGCAGGCGCTCAAGCCGCCTGAGGCGCAGGTTGATATGGCTGCGCAGGCTGAGGCGGAGAAGACGCTCGCGGCCGCCGCCAGCGTCGCGCTCCCGGACGACGACGACGATCAGCTGTGAGTGCGGGCCGTGCGAGCCACCCCGACCTGGCTGTAGGCCTCTCTCTTTCCTCATTCAGCAGCAGCAGCAGCGGCAGCGGCAGCAGCAGCAGCATCAAAACCAACAACAACAATCCATCCTTCCTCGCGGATTGGCGCAGCTTTCCTTGCTCCGACCCAGTCTGCAGAGAGTGGCTACTTACGTGACATGGGGGCCCAAAGTCACGTCATGCGAACACTCCCCGGACGTCCGGCCGTCCCTCCTCCCCAGGACGTGACTAGGACCCCCATGTCACGTCATCTACACACCTGGAGAGGTCCGTTGGCCGCTGAGGCCGCTTGACGCGATTCCGCCTCGCCACGCGCGCGTGCGCACGCCATGGTGCGTCGTAAGCGGGCTCGGCCTGCGCCTGCCTCCCTGGCAGCCCCTATGCTCCTTCATCGCCTTCTGGTCGCCGCGGCAGCCGCGCCCTGGCTTCGCCCGGCGCGTCGACACGTCGGCCAAGTGCGAGCTCGCAGCCTGCACGGCCCTTGGAGGTCCCTGGCCCTGCGGCTGAGCTGGCCAAACGCCTCCTGGAGGTAGACACGCACTTTCCGCGCAGCCAGGGCCCGACTGGGGCCTCGCTGTACCAGCTGCTGCGTCATGGGCCTGGGCAGCGACGACGCCGGAAGAAGAGGAGGAAACCAAAGGACAAGATCATCAAGCTGCCCCAGCTATCCAGAACCAGGGAGGCGGCCAGGTCGCCCCTCGGGCCGCAGCTCGGACCGACCGCGACGACGCCTTCGTCGCCTGCGCCGGTTTCGTCGCCGCCTGCGCCAGCCTCGCCGCAAGAGCCACGCTCGCCCGTTTGCGAAGCTCCGAGCTCACCGAGCTCGACGAGATCGGACAAGCTGAGCACGAACTGCTGCCGGCCCAGCAGCAGCAGCAGCAGCAGCAGCAGCAGCAGCAGCAGCAGCAGCAGCAGCAGCAGCAGCCACAAGGCGAACAGCCACAAGGCGAACCGGCGAACGGCCTGGGACTGGATCCCTCGCTCGAGGCCATGCTTGCAAAGCGGGGCGGTGGCAAAATGCTCGCAATGAGCGACAACGCGCTCTTCAAGAAGCGGCGACACGATGACAAGGCCGGGCAGCAGCTCGCTGTCCTACGGCAACGCTCGCCCGTCCTTCGTGTCGGGTCGCCCGGGACGCGGCAGCGCAAGGGCAAGCGCCAGGGCGCGCAAAGATTCTAGGAGGCGATGGCAATGAGGACGAAGACGAGGAGGCCAAGCGCGCCGACGTCGACGGGTACGACAGGAGCCTTGCGAAAATGGCGCTTCGGTCCCGGCGCGCGCAAGGCCGGTAGAAAGCAGATCATGCAGGGAAAGAAGGAGCTGCCGCTGGACTTTCTGGTAAAGTACCAGCTGCGGACGTACTGCCAACAGCAAGGAAGCGAGCGCATCGTGCGCATTCTGCGGCGCAATCACACGGTCGCAGTCACAGGTCCTGGAGCGCTGGCGAAGGTTTACGGATTGGAAGCGCGGTGAGATACAGCGCGGCGCCGTGATCCGCATCCAGGCCATCATCCGTGCCACGCTTTGCAGGCTATCGCAGTCGCTTCAGGAGCGCGGCAAGGCCATCGAACGCGCAGATCGCAAACGCGAACGCAACCTCGCGCGCGTCTTGGAGGAGCGCCAGGCGCTTGCCGTCCGCATCCAAAACGCTTGGCGTATGCACTGCGCGCGAGCCATCATCGTTCGCATTCGGGCCGACATGCGGTGCATCAAGCGCGTCCAGGCGCATTGGCGCGGCAAGCGGTGCAAGCTTGCAATCGCGGTGCTGCGCGAGGTGCGCGAGCAGCAGCACCGGTGTGCGACGAAAATCCAGAGCCTCTTCAGGGGCCGCAAAGGCAGGCAGCGGGCCCGCGCCAAAGCTTTCGAGGCGCAGCGCGCGCGGCTCGAGGCGCTGCTCTCGGACGCAGAGTACGTGCGTAACCAACGCTTTATGCAGACGGGCGCCGCCGTAGTGGTGCAAAAGGCTTACCGCGCGCGGCGGCGGCGGACAGGGGTAAAGTTTCGCGGGCATGAGATCGCGACGCACATGCAGCGCATCGTGCGCGGATTCCTCGGCCGCTGCGAAGCCCGGCGGCGGCGCGAGCTCGCTCGTTCGAGCGCTGGGTGCGACAGAATCAGTTTGTATTCGAGCAGCATGCGCGCAAGATCCAGACCATTTACCGGGGGCGGGCCGCGCGACGGCTCATGGGCGAGATTCAGAACGAGCGCAACGAAATCAAGGCTGCGCGGCTCAAGGCCAAAGCCGAAGCGCTGAGCCGGAAGCGCCAAAAGGGGCGGCTGGCCAACTTCATGGTGTCCAAGGCACGAAAGCGGCAGGCGGCGTGCACGATCCAAAGTTCTGGCGTGCTCGGCTTGCCAAGCGCATCGTGGTTCACCACCGTCGCAAGGTGATGCGAGAGCGCAAGCACAGCGGCGCGACCCGGTTCCAGTCCGTCTGGCGCCGGTATCTGTGCCGCAAGGACTATTTTGCCTACCGCGCGCCGCGCGCCGCGACTCGAATCCAGGCCGTCTGGCGCGGCCACGCCCAGCGAACCTTGGCCGAGACGCGCCGGGACCGGGCCGCAAAGGCCACGCAAATTCAGGCGGCTTGGCGCGCACATCAGGCCCGGCTGCGGGTCGCAGAGCGCCGACGACTTTTGGTGCGCAGACCGTGATCGCCACGGCGGTACGGCGCTACCAGGTGCACTCTCACTTTGTCGACGTTGATCTCGAGGACCGCCGGGCGCGCCAGGAGTCCGACGTTCTTGGAGCCAGGCGCCTTGCGCTCGCTCTGCTTGTCGAGCAAGGCCGCCTGCTGCTCGCTGCGCTGAATTGCGACCCCGACCACGGCAGCACAAGACTCGGAGCCGCTTGCTATCTTTGCAGCCATGGCAAGCGGCGCTGCGGCCGACCAGCGCGGCCCGGCGAGCCCAAAGAGCCCCGGTGCGCCCGAGGCACCACTGTTGGCAACGCAGCCTTTGCCAAAATGCTTAAAGCTAACGGCGGTCGTCGCCAAGCGCAAGTTGTCAGCCACCGACGCGGACATCATCTTTGCAAAGTGCTGCATGGGCCGCAAGCGCATGGACTACCTCGGTTTTTGGACGCCATGGAGCTTATTGCCGACAAGCTCTTCCAGGGCACCGAGGTCTTCAGGTCGCAAAAAGGTGCGGACGCCCGCACCCTACGCCTCCTCGTAGAGCACATTGTGACCGGCAAGTGGCTCAAGTTGGCAGAAGGGCGGACGCGGGCGCGAGCGGAGAGGCTCGCGCGCCGCCCGCAGGGCATGTATCGAACTTGGAAGAGCCGCCAAGTGGCGCGCATGGCGCGCGGCGCGCGACTACCAAAAGCTGCTCATCGCACAAGAGCGCGCCGCGATCATGCTGCAAAACTCGTTCCGCGCGCACCGGGCGCGCCGCCAGCTCTTCCTCACCATCCGGTCGTCGTACCGATGCTTTGTGGACACCGAATCGGGCTATCGCTTCTGGCAGAGCCCTCTCACGGGAACCACGACGTGGACCAAGCAAGCATCCTGGGCGACGAGGACGTGGACGCCGTCATCCATGTGCCTCCCGAGCGGCACCAGCTATCGAGGTGTGCTCGCGGTGCGAGACTGCCACGGTGTCCGCGTACTGCGAGCAGTGCGAGGACTCTTTCTGCAAGGCTTGCAGCGAGCTCGTCCACAAAAAGGGCAAGCGCGCCGAGCACAACGTCATGGACCTGCAGCGCTGCGACACGTGCCATTTCCAGCTGGCCACGCGTAGCTGTGTCGAGTGCGGCGGTCAGGTGCTATGCGACGCGTGCGCCGACCACACGCACCGCGGCGGTTCCAAGCTCCGGCACACGCTCGAGTGGCTCCTGGACGACCTCGATATTTGCAGCGTCTGCTCGCGACGCGCCGCCCGCTTTGACTACCCAGACCCGCACTGCAGCCTGTGTCTCGAGACGCAGCACAGCGTGGATCCGAGCACGCTCTACCCGCGCCGCTTCATCTCCAAGCAGGTGCGCGCCAAGTTTGCAGAGGCCCAGGAGCGCCGAATGAAGCGCTTCCTCATCGAGCAGGCTGAACAGCGAGAGAGCTGCGCAAGGAGAATGAGAGGCACGCCGCGGCGACCGTCATTCAGACCCGGGCGCGAGGGCGGCTCACGCGAGCGAGCGAGCGAGGCAAGCAAGTGGCCGCGGTCATCGAGGCGAGGCGTGCGGCCAAGCGTGCCGAGGGAGGAAATCGAGTCCAAAAAGCTCGTCAACCGCCTCAAGAACAATGTCAACAACGCCAAGAAGCTCAAGGACCTTACCGAGACTGCCGGAGCACGCTTCTTACAGAAGGCCAAGGACAAGGCGGCGACGGCGGCGGCGGCGGCCTCGCCTGTGTCGGGGAGCCGGGCGGGGAGCTCCGTCGCGGATACACAAGGAATCAAGAGCCCGACATCGAGCGACGCTGGCGAGCCCTCTGAGGCGGCTTCCGCCACGGCGGGAAGTGCCAATGCGCCCGAGGTGGGCGCTGCTAGTATCCTCAGCCGAGGCCTGCGGCGCTCCAAGCTACTTGGCAAGCTAAAGTTTGCGAGGGCTGGCGGCCGAGGCCAAGAAGGGGAGCCGGCGAGTGCCGGGGCGGCGATGGAGGGCGGTCAGGAGCAGGCCGATTCGCCTTCAGAGCAGCAGGCCCCTTCGCCGAGCACTGCAGATCCAGCGACGCGCACAGTCTCGGAGGACGGACCAGGCAAGGCCGAAGCCGAAATTCCCGGCGTGCAAGACTCCACAGCAGGCCCACGTGAAAAGGACCCGGTGAGCGATGGCCCGCCCCGATCACGCTGGATGAGCTGCCGCAGGTCTCTGGTGCCCCGTCTGCGGCCGCTGAGCCGTCTGCAGCACCGACCGAGTCGGTCGAGTACCAGGGATCTTTCTTCTCTCCTGGCGAGGAGGAGCATCTCGCGGGCACGGTGCAGTCTGCCGAGGAAGTTACCAGCCCGGAGCCTGTACAGGAGACACCGTACGCGAGCGGTGGAGGCGAAGACTACGACGCAGCGCACTTCCCTGCCGAGGAAGTAGTCAGCCCCGACGGGTACGCCGAATACAATGATACGGGGTATCCTGAGTACGAGGATCCAGGCGCATACGGGGTGCTCACAGAGGCTGGCGAAGAGTACTACAACTACACAGAGGGCGGCGAGGGGTACTATGACGAAGAGGGAAACTATTATGGGGCGGGGGAAGAAAGAAGACGTATGGCACGAGTACTACTCGGAAGAACACGCCGCGACCTACTATTACAACGCAAAGCGCAAGGAGTCAAGCTGGACGCTCCCGGGGCTCGCCGAGTTGCAACACGGCCACCACGCCAGCACGAGCGGGGCGTTAACCGAGGCCAACGACTGGAACAGTTCACGGACGAGGCCAGCGGCGCGCCTTACTGGTGGTCCGAGCAGCGGAGGCAGTCCACCTGGTTCAACCCAAGCGACCCTGGCTTTGCCGAGCTGCAGCCCAGTACGACACTGGCGCCGAGCAGCACTACGGCGCCGAGCACTACGGCGCCGAGCACTATGGGCCGAGCACTATGGCGAGCAGGAGCACTATGGCGAGCAGGAGCACTACGGCGAGCAGGAGCACTACGGCGAGCAGGAGCACTACGGCGAGCAGGAGCCTACGGCGAGCAGGAGCACTATGGTGAGCAGGAGCACTATGGCGACATTTGACATGGCCGATTTTTTGGGTTAGGGTTAGATGTTGAGTTCCCCAGGTTAGGCGGATCTGGTGGCGCAGACTCTGCAGGTGGTGGCGGGCAAGTCGAGGGGCGAGATGGTGAACGTGAGGCGCGCGCGCGTGGAGGACCTGGTGGCCATGCAGAGCACCAACCTGCTCTGCCTGCCAGAGAACTACCAGATGAAGTACTATTTCTACCACATCCTGACGTGGCCTCAGCTGCTGTACGTGGCCGAGGACTACAGCCGCAAGATCGTCGGGTACGTGCTGGCCAAGATGGACAACGACGAGCACGGCGTGCACGGGCACATTACCTCGCTGGCGGTGCTGCGGACGCACCGCAAGTTGGGGCTGGCCACGAAGCTGATGACGGCGGCGCAGCGCGACATGCAGCAGACCTTCCGCGCCAACTTTGTTTCGCTGCACGTGCGGAGGAGCAACTACGCGGCGTTCCACCTGTATACGGACACGCTGGGCTACAAGATCAACGACGTCGAGGCGGGTTACTACGCGGACGGCGAGGACGCCTACGATATGCGCAAGGACTTTCCGCCTTACACGGACAGCGCCCTGCCCGGCCTCCCCGTGATCGACACGGCCGCCGACGCCGAGGTGAAGCACGACCTGGAAAACAAGGCCGCGAATGCGCCCGAGCCGCCAGCCGAGGCGCAGGAGGAGTAAGGATCAACTAATTTTGTAACACTGGCAGGTCCCGTCCGTCACCGCAGCTGCGCCGCCACGCGCTCCTCGAGGTTCTGGTAGGCGGCCACCGCGTGCTTGAGGCGCAGCTGCTCTCGTCGTAGGCCTCGCGCGTGGCCTTGTCCATGCCGGCCGTCTTGAGCGTCTGGATCTCGTCTCGCAGGGCCTGGATCTCCTCGCTGTTCTCGGACGCGAGGCGCCGCTTCTCCTGCTCAAGCTTCCGCGCCTCCTCGAAGGCCTCGAGTGCGCGCTCTCGCCTTTTGCATCGCCTCGCGCAGGCGGTTGCGCTCCGCCGACAGCTCGGCCAGCTCAAGGTCTCGCTGCGCCAGCATCTTGGCGGCGGTGGCGCGCAGCTCTTCGGCCCGCAGCTCGCGCGCTTGTGCTTCTTTCACCGTTTTGGCCATCTCGTGCCGCGTGCCCATCAGGGCCGTAATGACCTTGTCCTTGCGCAGGTTTTCGGTCTTGACCTCCTGCATGAGCTTGATGAGCTTGCGAAACTTGCTCGAGATCTGATCCACCTCCCTTTCTAGCGTGGACACCTTGTTGTCGCGCTTCTTTAGCGTCTCGCAGGCGCTCAGGTACATGTTGGTCAACAGCTCCACGTCCATCGCCATGGCATCAAAGGTGGTTGCAGTCGCCAGGACCATGCGCTCCATGGTCTCTAGCCTGGGCCGGAACCAAGCCGCCTCGACCGTGAACAGTTCCTCTTGGCGGCGCAGCTGGTTGTCCAGCCGCGCCACACTGTCGCTCAGCTGGCCGTTCTCCAACACCAACTGGCTGTTGCGTCGCTGCAGCGCTGCGTAGTCCTCTTCGATATGCAGCACGCGCTGTCGCGCCTCCTCGATGCGCACGAGGTACTTGCTGCTCTGGGCTTTGCGCTTGTCCAGCCCTTGCGTCTCGTTTTAATCGATGCCAACGCCGAGTCGAGGAGCTCCGCCTCCACCTCGGCCTTCTTCTTCCGCGCCTTGAGCTCCGCATTCTCGTTGCGAAGCGCGTGCAGCTCGTCCACGACCTGCACGCCATCCCGCATGTACCCGAGAGTCTTGGACAGCCCCAATAAGTGCACCACGCACTTGGACACTGCCGAGACGTTTCGGAACAGCTCGCTTGTCTCGTCCATGGCAGGGCCACCCGTCGCACTGTTAGGATGCCCTTCGCCGCCTGCCTCTGCTGCGGCCTCGGTGCCCGGCACGAGCGCGAGCATGTTGTTTGTCGTCGGGCCCGCCGTCCGTCTTGAGCCCCAAGGTCGCGTCCAATTCAGCTTTCTCCTGCAGCAGGCTAGCAAAGACGCTGCACAAGAGCCGCTGGTGGTACGCTACGAGCTCTTGGATACTTCGCGCTGTCGCGGGCTGCGCCGTCGCGGCGTCCGCCGAGTTGTCGCCCTGATTCCGGAAGACAGGAAACTGACTGAGCCACGCCTCGAGGTCGGCGGCCTCTTGCTCCGCCGTGGACCCCTTGACGGCGATCGAGCTCACGGGATGCAAGCGAAAGCTTTCCATGACGCCCTCGGCCGAGTCGGGCAACTGGAAGGACTCCTTGCACGTGCTGTGCAGCGCTTGCAGGCCTCGAATGTCGGCCTTGAGTTGCAGCAGGAAGAGCTGGCTCTGGCGCGACTCCTCCAGCTCGGGCGACCCGCGGAGGAGCTTGGCGAGCGTCTTGCCCTCGCGAAGCGACTGGCAAAACCGAAGCTGCGCGCCAATGTGCTGTGCGAGCAGCTTGACGTCCTGCTGCCAGTTGGCCACCTGCTGCTTGGCGATCTCGAAGCGCGAGTCCCCTTCTAGGTGGCTCCGCAGCCGGCTGGCCGACTCGCGAAACTTGCGCTGCAGTTGCAAGCCCCGCGCAAGCATGGCCTCGGCATCCTCCAGCGACGTGTCCTGCCGGGCATCGCCGTTTCCCGCTTGCTGCTCTTTGAGCTTTCGCGGCACGGCTCTGTCGCGCCCGGCCCCTTCCCCGGGCCGCTGCGGCAGCCGCATAGCGCCCGCGCCCGCCGACACCAGCTCGATCAGCTCGTCGCAGGCGGCGCTGACCGCGGCCGCGGCCTATCCGTTCAACGGCTTCGCCGCCGACGCCGCCGTGGCGGCAACCGTTCTGCAGAGGATCACAGGGCCGTACAAGTACCGGTACCACACGGACGGAACCATGGTACGTTCGTACCATACCATACGTACGCGGGACAGAGCTACTCGGAGGCCTTGATCAACCTTGGAACCTTGATCAATCAACAAAGGAGAGAAAGCTACCAGAACCAACCGACGCGCTGGCGCTGTGCCCGGCGTTGCTCCTCCTCGGAAAAGTCGAGCATCATGGCCAGCACCGGCACAAGGTGGGCACGCTCCGAAGAGGTCACGTCGAAGGACAGGAACTGCACGATGATGTTCTTCAGGTACTGCTTGTTGAGCGTCAGCCGGCGCCCCGTGCCGGGGCGATGGCGGCCGCCTGGGTCTGCTCGAGGCGCTCCAAGCGCTCGCGTAAGGACGAGGCGGCCTCCTCGCTGGCTTCAAGCGCTGCGGTGAGCGAGGCCTTTTGCGCCTCGAGGTCCTCGACGCGCCGGTTGCGCTGCCTGCTCCCGGGCGAGCTCAATGATCTTGCGCTCGCCGACGGCGCCCTCTTGGAGCTCTTGCTCGACGTGCGATAGCCGCTGCTGCAGTTCTGCGAGGCGCGCCTCCTTCTCTTCGAGGAGGCGCCGACCGAGCTGGTGCTTGCGCCGGTCTTCCTCGGTGCGCGCCTTGTGCTCGGCCTCTAGCGCCTCGCGTTGTGCATCGAGGGCGGCGGCGCGCTTGTCCTCCGCTGCAAGCAACACGATCGCACTCCTCGCGCGCGGCCACGGCGGCGGCGTTGGCAGCCTCAAGCTCCTGGCGTATAGCAGCCACCTGTTCGGAGGCATTGGTTTGCGTTTGGCGCAGCTCATCGCGAAGCGTGTCAACGAGACCGCGGTCCAGCGCTGCGCGCTCTTGCACCTCGGCCAAGTTGTCCTTGAGTTCCTCGATGGTCGCTAGCAGTTGTGCCTCTGTTGACATCTTCTCTTGTAGCTTGGCCTTGACCTTTTCGAGTGCGGCGAGCGTCTTTTGCAGCTGCTGCGCGGCCACGCTCGCGTGTGCGAGCTCGGCCCGCATCTCGGCGGCTTTGAGTTCCAGCGTTTCCACGCGGGCCGCACTGTCACGCGCCATGCTCTCGGACTCTAGGGCATGCGCGTCTAGCGCGGCTTGCTGCTCAGCCAGCTTGGTTTCAAGCGCAGCGGCCCGCTCGTTTGCTCTCGCGGCGGCCATCTCCAGCTCTGTGGCGCGCGCCTCGGCGGCCTCGAGGGCGCCCGCCCGCGCGGCAACCTTGCCTTCGGCGGCGGACGCCTGCTCGAGGGCCGCGCGGGCCTCGGCAAGCGCGCTCTCCGACTTGGCGCGGGCCGACTCGCTGGCCCTAAGCTGGCTCTTGAGCACGCCAAGCAGCGCGGCGTCCTCCTTTGTCTCCCCCTCTTTTTCGTCATCTTGGCTACCAGCCTTTTGCTCTTCCTGAAAGGCGGCCGCCACCTTGGCCTTTACGGCCTCGCAGAGCGCATCGAGCGCCTCGCCGCCCTCGCGTCGCGCAGCTTGCAAGTCGGCGTCCAACGTGCAGTGAGCTGCCACTGCGAGTGCTTCCCACGCGACCGTGGCCTGCTCGTCAGCAGCTGAGAGGCGCGCGTTCTTTGCCTCGAGCTTCTGCACGCGCTTGGAGAGCTTCTTCACGAGAGCGCGGAGCTCGGCATACTGTGCCTCGCGCTGGTCATTCGCCGCGCGTCGCTGCTCCTCCGCCTCGGCCTGCGCCTGCACCTGCGCTGGGTCCACGGACGCGGCGGCCGCCTTGGCATGGGCCGCCAGCGAGGTCAAGGACGAGCGCAGCCCCTTGAGCGACGCTTCCCGCAAGGGCGCCTTGCCAGTAGACTCGTCCGGCCGAGGCGAGCCCGTTGTCGAGGAGCCTCGTAGCATATTCTTGGCCGCGCTCTTGAAGCCCTCGCCGAAGAGCGCACCGGGGGCGGTTTGGCCCAGCCAGCCTCGTGTCGCCGTCTTTGGGTCGGCAACGTTGACCTTGGTTGCCTGAGCTTCCTCCCCCTCGGGTCGCGGGGCGCCCTGGTCGGCGGGAGCGGCGCCCGGCCCATCGGACCCTAGCGCAGCCTGAACTTCCGGCTGCGAGGACGCTTCAGGCGGCGCGGCGCTCGCCATCGCGACGGGCTGCACTGGCTTGCCAAGAGCCGGTGGACCAACTACGTGCCACTCACGTCGCTTTGACCTCTCGACGTTGTTCTGCAAACCTCTCGAGGTCAGTTCGATGACCTCGGATGTCATTTTCAAGGTCATTGGGGGGAAAAAAAGAAAAAGAAAAAGGGGGATCCAGAACGCAGTGAGGGGCGGCGCGGGCGAGCGGCGGCGGCGTGACGGCGTCCAGAGATGGCCTCTCGCGGCAAGGGCTACCACCTCGGGCTGATCCCAAGGCCCTCGAACTCGTCCGATGAGGACGACGAGGAATCCAGCGAGGAGGAGGAGGAGGAGGAGGACGACGACGACGACGATGACCAGGTAACGCGCGTGGCCGCGAGGCCGCCAGGCGGCAAGGGCGCTGCCTTATTTGGCATGAAGGGCGTGCGCGTCCCAATCGTACCGTCAGTCTCATCTGATGACGACGACGATGAAGAGGAGGAGGAGGAGGAAGACGAGGAAGACGCGGAAGACGCGGCGGCGGAGGACGAGGCGGCCAAGAAAGCTCGCGAGGCTGAGGCAAAGGCAAAGGCCGAACAGGAGGAGGCCGCGCGCGTCGCGCGTGAGAAGCGCGAGGCGGAGGCCAAGGCCCTGCAGGAAAAGGAGGAAGCCAAGCGACAGCGCGCGCTCAAGAAGGCCGAAGATAAAAAGCGCGCTGACGCGGAAGAGCGCGCGAGGATCGCTGAGGAAGCCAAGCGCAAAGAACGAGACAAAATGGCAGAGCTTAAAGCGGCGGCTGACCGGGATCGACGGAAGAACGAGGCAGCGATTCGCGAGAAGAAGCAGCGAGAGCGCGCACGACTGGACTCGGACCGCGCAGCCGCTGGAGAGCGCAAAAAGGAGGGCGGCGAGGAGGCGGGAGGGGGCGGGCCAGATGATAGCGGCGAGCAGGAACGCGTGCGTGCATTGGTGCGCAAGAAGAGTGAAGAGCAGCGGCAGGCGCGAGAGGCCGAGGAGGCCCGCGAGCGCGAGGCGCGCGAGGCGGCAGAGGCCGAGCGCGCTGAGGCCGCCAAGAAGAAGAATGCGAGTGCGATCACCAAACGGCGCCGCTCTTCCACATCGTCTGGGGCAGGGCCGCCAGCCAAGAAGGCACTGGCCGAAGCCAAGAAGGCGGCCAAGGCGGCCAAGTCCAAGGCGGCCGAGCAGGCGCCAAAGCCCAAGGCACCAACGCCTGCAAAGGCGGAGCCCAAGGAAGAGCCGAAGAGCAGCCCGAAGAAACAGGGCAAGTCTCCGCCGCCCGCTGCTGCTGCTGCTGCGGACGACAAAAAGCTCGAAATGGAAGTGGAAACGACCAACGGAAGCAGCAAGGCGGCCCCGCCCACACTAGACGAGGCGATGAGCGAGATCGCCAACGTGACGACCAAGATTACAAAGGTAAAGTCCTGGGCCGAATCCAACAACCGCAGCAAAGCCCAGGTGGTGAGCAAGGTGCTGTCCTACCTCGAGCGCCTCGGCGACTTTATCGCCGAGCAGCGCAAAGAGGGCTCGGTCGCGGCGACGAGCGACGAGATGTGGGCGTGGGCCGCGGAGCGCTGCAACTTTGCCAAGGGCGGCGAGGCGCTGCGGCAGATGCACAGTATGATGAAGGAGGAGGAGAAGCAGCAGTCCTCTGGCGCGTGAACATTGTTTTTAATCAAACACTCTACATCTCGCCCGCCGCGGCAAGCGCGGCCGGGTCGCGCGTCGCAAAAACGCCTTCGATCTGCTCTTCGGTAAGCTCGCGCAGCTCGTCCATCGAACCGTCCGGGAGACAGTGATCTTCTCGCGCGTGCTCGAGTCGAGCACGCGGCTAATGACGCCCCAGGCCGCTGCAAAGTATAGGGGCCTGCGCCGCCGCGCTACACGTTAGATTTCTCGCCTCTGCGCGCCAACAACTACCATTCCACTGCCCTGCCCTAACTTACGCGTTGCAGATGAAGGCCTTGCGCAGATTTTCTGGATAGTTGCCCTGTCCAACCTTTAGCACCCGAGTGAGCATCATGACCCCGGGCATATACAGCTGCTGACGGCCGACGCCCGCGAGATCGTGGATCTCCACAAAGCCTTTCCACTCGTGCGCGCCTTCCGTGCTCGCTCCTGCCGGCGGCCCGGCCGCCTTGCTCTGCTGCGCTTGTGCCTCCTCCGCGCCCCGTTGCAGCTGCTGCTCGCGCAGCCAGGCGCAGTGCTCGAGCGAGTTGGCCTTGTTTTGCAGGTCCAGCGTGAGCTCCATCCACGACGTAAAAGTCGGCAAACTCCTCCTCGGTGACCTGCTTGAGCAGCTCACGAGAGTTGATCTCCCTGAACCTGAAAAACTGGATCGGCGAGCCGTCGTTGGTGGTAAAGCTTACAAAGCTGCCGGCCCACAGATGGCGAAACTTGCGGAAGCTCTCCAGGCGCTTCTTACTCCGCTCGCCAGTTTGGGTTGTCTAGCTGGGCGCTCTGCGCGGTATTGGGCGCTCTCGCGAAACATCTTCTCCGCGGCGGCCATTTTGCCATTACGCGCGAGCAGGAAGCGCTCGTAGCACCGCACGGGCCCGCCCAGCTTTAGCACCATTTGAGGCGTCGCGACATCGGCGACGCGGCGCTCCAGTTCGCCGATCATCTCGTGCCAGCGCGGCTGGGTGATGTCCTCAGGGCGCATGTGCCCGAGTTTTCCGAACGGCGTGTTGGGGTCCAACAGCCGCGGCTCGGCGGGAAGCGGCTCCGCTTGCGCCTCCGCCACGGCCTCCGACCGGTCCGCCTCGAAGAAGGATCTGCTTGCGGTTGCGTGGGCTGGCGACGGCGACTCCGATTCGGACTCTATGGCAGTGTCGCCCGACACGACGCTCGACGCCGTCGAGTAAGCACTGCGCATTCGCATGATTGGGCTCTCGCCGCCGGACAGCGGTCGGGCGTGCTCCTCTGCTGGCATGGACATTGTGCGCATGATGCTGCTCTTGCGCAGGGAGTTGCGACGACCGCTCTTGCTGCTGCTGTTGCTGCTGCTGCTACGGTCGCGGCGGCTGCGACGGCGCGAAAACACGCGCCTCAGCAGCGATTTTCTGGGCGTTGAGCGTGCGAGTCGGATCGCTCCAGCAAGCTGGAGGTCTCCAGCGCGCTTCCAGCAGGCACTTGGCTCTCGGCTTTGTTGAGGGCTTCGCGGGCCGCCTCGGCCGCCTCAGCCTCGGCTGCCACCAGCGCCTCGAGCTTTTGCTTCCGCTCTGCCACGAGGCCCGACACTTCGCGAGAGACCTGGCGATCTGGACCTCCAGGTCGGCGGCGCGCGCCTTGGAGCGTCGTATTGTGCGGCCTTCCCACCAGTGCAGGCCTGCGCCGAGCAGCGCACAAGCCGCGGCGGCCGCCGCGGCGATCTCAAAAGGCATGGCGCTAAGCGTCGCGCTTCGCGCCACCCAGACCAGCAGCAGGGCGGCGCAGACCGCCACGGACGAGTTCCACGAGTCGAGCGCCCGCGCAATGCGCCGCTGCTCGGCATCATTGAGCGCCGCTAGACGCTCGGACGCGGCCAGTAGCATGGCGCCGCGCTCCAGGCCGTCCGCGGCGCCGCCCTCCGCCGCCATCGTCGCCCGAGAGGTCGCTCGACGCTCCACCCCGACCGCGACTGTCCCTATCTATCTTCGAGGCTCCAGCACACATCATCTTCCCGCCACACGATGCGTCCAAGGGTAGGACAAAGCAATGCGTTCCATGGACGGACGGACGCAAAGATAAGCATTGGGCGTGGATGGGTTCGTTTGCATCTTTGGGATTCGGCCGCGCGCGGGTTTCTTGAAGAGAGCGTCTCTTCCTTTTGGGCTTGTCCAGAGTACGGTACAAGACCGCGTGTCTGGTAGGATAAGATCGCATGGGGTGTGGCGTGGGTTTGGTGGGAAAAGCACATCCTGTGCATGTATGGTTGGGACTCGACCGCGGAGGTGGAGACGATCAGGTCGCGGCGTGAGCAGAAGGCGGTGGTGGTGGAGGCCGTTGGAGGTCGCGACGGCGGCCGCCGCGTGACCGGGCGGTTGACGGAGGGTTCTACTTGGGCGCGCAGCATGGACGCGCTCAGGCTGTTCGCCGCGTCCCTGATGGCGGCTCTCGTGCTCGCCATCGCGCTGGCCATGGCTTTGCCGTGGCCCGAGTTCGAGGGCAAGGGTACACGGTGTTCCAGCGAGGGGCCGACTGGCGCGGAGTGTTCCTGGTATTCGGCATGCTTCAAGCGCTGGTTAGCCTCGCAATGGCCGGCGCTGGCATGCCCGCAGGCGACCCGCAGCTGTGGCGCCTGGCCGCGGCCACGCTGGCCCTGGCGTTCATGTCGCTTGTGCTCAGCTTTGCCTGCTACATCAGCGCGGTCAGCGCCTGGACGCTTGTGCATCCGCAGCAAGCGGAGGACGAGGGCAAAAGGATATATGTGTGCGATCTTGACGGCGCCAGTTGCTACGAGGCGGGCTTCGTAATGTGCGTCGTCGGGTCCGTGGTGGCCGTGGTGGCCAGCATCGTCGCGCGATGCGTGGCACACGTCGGGCAAGACGCCATCCCGGAGGGCGATTTCGGCCGAGGCGCCTACGAGGATCTGCCGGACGTCGAGAAGGACGCACTGGGTGACGTGCCTCCGCCTCGTGTGCAGTGAGAGGAGGTAAATAAAAAAGGACCAGCCTTAGGCAACCTTTCGACTTTCAAGCTCGGCCAGCGCTCACTTGAAGAGCGCCCGCGTCGACTCGGAGACGATTTCAATGCCCCGCGCGAGCTCCTCGTCCGAGATGACCAAGGGCGGCGCGAAGCGGATGATGTCGCCGTGCGTCGGCTTGGCAATGAGCCCGCGCGACTTCATCTCCAGGCAGAGCGCCATGGCGTCCTTGTCGCCGTGCGGCTTGATGATCATCGCGTTGAGCAGGCCCTTGCCACGCACGGTGTCCACCACGTCCTCGCCGACCTCCTTCTGGAGGTCCGTGAGCGCGCCCGGAAGGTCTGGCCGTGCTTCTCGGCCTTGGCGGCCAGGCCCTCGTCGACAAGCACGTCGAGCGCGGCCATGGCCACGCGGCAAGCCATCGGCGAGCCGCCGTAGGTGCTTCCGTGCTGCCCCGGGCGAATGCCCAACATGACCTCGTCGTCCGCCAGCACCGCCGAGACCGGGTACATGCCGCCCGAGAGCGCCTTGCCCAGCACCACGACGTCGGGCGCACGCCCTCGTGGTCCACGCACAGCATGCGGCCGGTGCGACACAGGCCGGTCTGAACCTCGTCAGCGATCATGAGCACGTTGTACTTGGAGCAGAGCTCGCGCACGCCGCGCAGGTAGCCCTCGTCGGGAACGAAGACGCCAGCCTCGCCCTGGATGGGCTCGAGCATGTAGGCGGCGATGTTGGGGTTGCTCTGCAGCTTGGCCTCCAGCGCGGCCAGATCGTTGTAGGCCACCAGTTCAAAGCCGGGCATGAAGGGCCCGAAGCGCTCGTAGCAAGTCGGGTCCGAGCTGGACGAGATGGCGGAGAGCGTACGGCCCCAAAAGTTGTTCTCGGCGAAGAGCACCACAGCCTCGTTATCCGGCACCTTCTTGACGTCATAGGCCCAGCGGCGAGCGAGCTTGACGGCGGACTCGCCGCCCTCGACGCCGGTGTTCATGGGCAGGAGCTTGTCGTACCCGAACAGCTTGTGCATATACTCCTCGTACTCGCCCAGCAGGTCGTTGTGGAAGGCGCGAGAGGTGAGCGCGAGCGTGCGCGCCTGCTCGGTGAGCGCGTCCACGATACGCGGGTGGCAGTGGCCCTGGTTCACGGCCGAGTAGGCGCTGAGAAAGTCAAGGTACTCGCGTCCCTCCACGTCCCACACGCGGGCCTTCGCCGCGCGCGAGCGCCACCGGCAGCGGCTGGTAGTTGTGGCATCCGTATTTGTCCTCCAGCGCGATAAGCTCCCCCGTCGAGCGCCGCGAGGCGGCCGTCGACAAGGCGCGGGCGTGCTGCCGCGCCACCAGCTTGGCCCATGCGCTGCATCGCGTCGATGTCGCCGTCCAAAGATTCTCGTGCTCCTCCTTCCTGTCCTGGATGGTGAGGCCCATCCGCAATAGGTGAAAATTTTCACCTATCATAATTATAGGTGAGATATTCACCTTTTATTTCTCCTCACAGGTTAAGAGGCCTCGAGCGCGTTTTTGCGACAATTTGGGCAAGTTTATGTGAGGGCACTTGCTGTTCTCCTCACAGAAAGTTGCGCGAAATCCGAAGAAAATCTGTGAGACGGGGCAACCTATTCGCTCACGGCACATCGAAGCAACCCCCTGGAATGTTCCGTGAGGGCATTGTTTCCATGCTCTGCTGCCCCCCCCGCCGTGCCAGAGGATCTTTCGAGGGACTCCAGGGAGGGCTCTGATCCTTGGACGACCACCTGAGCCATCCACAAAACAGAGATCTTGCACGATGGAGAGCGACGATGACGAGGGCGTGTTGCTGGAGATTGGGGAGGACGAGGAGTGCCTGTCCGAGCTCAGCGAGTATGATTCGGAGCTCCCAGACGTGAGCGACGAGGAGCCCGACCTCCCCGAGGACGGCTTGCCGGAAACCTGGAAGGAGCTGCCCGAAGTGGAACGCGAGGACCTCCGCTTTATCGACGCGGCGGAGCTCTTCGCGGCTCTTGAGGAACTCGAGGGAAGCGGCAGTTGGTCTGGGGAGGAGAGCGCGGCCGCGGCTGCCCCGGAAACCGGCTGCTTCCTCCTCGGCGCCACGCGTGCGCAATCCTGCCCCAGCTTGGCGCAAGCTGGACGAGGAAGGCCCCGTTGAGCTGTTCGTGGACGAGAACAAGGCGCAGGACTCGGGTTTGTGGAGGAAGCGCAGGAGGTTGCCAAGCGCTGGAAAGATGCCCTGGAGCTGCAGGGCCTGAAGCCGGACAACTTTACTCATCACCTGAGTTTTTGGATCGGGAAGAGCGGGCTGTTCAAGTTTATGTTGCAGAGAATGAGGTCCAACCTCCGAGGTTCAGATGTCCAGCCCGACGATGTCACCAAGTTCTTGTTCGTGCTTCTGCGGATGAGCGAATCCAGGTTCTCACCGAAGGGGTGGTTTGGGAGACCACAGCATCAACGAGGAGGACAAACGGTTTGTCATCGACGAGGCGCACTTTAACAGGCTCCTTAAGGCCATCTACCCGCGTGCCGACCGTGGCAGCGCCGGACGTGGCCCGGGGCGCAGCCTGCCGTCGCCACAAGAGCTCGCAGCCCCCACGGGGCCTTCAATATGGGCGATGCCCTTCCAGGCCGACGCCAACATGAGGGCCGTCGCTGCCATGATGCGCAAGCTAAGCAACTTTGCGTGCAAGATGTGCCTGACCAAGTGGACGACGCTCTCGAACGACGACGACGTCGTGCGGTTTGTGCCCAAAACCTTGGTCCAATACGGCTGAGGCAAGAGTGCAACGCCAAGAAGGCCGGGGTGCGCACATTGATGGTTGCGGGAGCGTCGGGACCGGCATTATGCTGAGCCAGTCCTTGCACCTGACAGGCGGCGGCCTCGTCGGCTTGGTGCAGGAGACACTCAAGCCGATCGAGGACGCGCGCAGGGAAGGCACCATAGTGCCCGTCGACACGCGCTTCGTGCTTGCCATGGGCTATGGCTACAACTCGGAACCGTTGACGAAGGAGCTGACCAGCAAGGGCTACTACGTTGCCGGCACACACGCCCGCAAGCGCGGCTTTCCGTTCGCTTGGGCCCCAACCAAGATGCAAGTACCCGAGTGGGGGCTCATCCCCGTGCAGCAGCCACGGCTTGCGACATGGGCGACGCGCGAGTACGACGGCCCTTCGGGAGACCAAGTTGCCGGGCTCGCCCTCGCGTACTCAGAGGGGCGGAGGAAGACCAACGTGGCCATTCTGCACACCACGGACCCGCGCCTAAACCCGCGCCAGTGGTCGTACGTGACGTACACGCGGACGCAGGCGTCTGGGGCCCAAGTTCGCGAGCGCCGTCGCCCCCCATCCCAGGTCGCCCGGCCCTTGGCGTTCCAGACCGCGCCAGAGCGCAGAATGGCCGCTGACCTCGAGGCCATCCAGGCGCTCACCCAGGACCGCAACGCCATCACAGCCTTCATGGTCAGTAAGGGCCACGACGCGACCCTTGTCGAAGCGTACCTGGACCGGGCAGCTGGCCTGGGAACCACGGCGGGCGGGCCCGACCTGTCCGCTCCCGGGGCGTTCGCTGCACTGGGCGCAGAAGAGTCCGCGGACCTGCGCGCGGACGCCTTTTGCGCAGTAGAGCAGCGGTTTATCAAGCTCACCGAGACCCAACGGTCGCAAGACTGGCTCGCCCTTCGCTTTGGTCGCGTCACGTCGACGGGCCTCGTCGCGCTCCTGGCGGCACTGTTGCACGGCAAGAACCGGGAGCTGCTCCACGGCGTGCACTCGGGCATGCCCATTCATGTTTGACGTGGTCGAGGCGTTGGCAAAGTGCCTGCAAATCAGAACGGACCTCAACGCGGCCGAGCCCATCCAGGCCGCCTTGGACAAGGTTTACGACGGGAGCGACTTGCACGACGCGCTCAACGCCCTCCAGATAGACCAGCTTCGAAAGGTGTGCCGGGGCTGCGGCATGATACCCCCGGGCGACTTGAACAAGGCTGGCGTGTTGCGGCTCGTCGAGTCGCTGGTCGCCGACGTGGACATCGTTCGGACTTGCCTAGCTACTGCGACACTCAAGCCGTTCTCGCCCAACCAGTCGACTGCGACTTCGACTGCGATCGGGACGTTGAACGAGAACGTAGTCCTGGCCGCGCTCCCGCTGTGGCTGCGTGGCGCGCAGGCGGTGGAGGGCGCTTGGCCTGCTCAGGAGTACGGCCTTGTGCACGCAATCGGTCTTCCAACGCATGTTACCTCCGTTGACGGTCTCCTCGCGTTCGTGCCCAAGGCCGCCGAGCAGGCACCCGAGGTGGACGATCTCGATACCTGCATCCCTGCTCGATGCCGGTGCCCCGCCTGCCTCGGTCAACGCCGCGGACGTGAACGCGTACGGGAGGCGCGCCGGGCGGCTATAAACCACGCGCAGCGGGCTGCTGGGCGTTACGGCAGTGTGTGTTTCGCGGCAGTCGAGATCAAGACGCGAACGAAACCGGCCCTCGTGGCGAGGGAAGAACAGCTCGCGGCCCACGGCAAGTACGCCGAAGTGCACCTGGATCCCAACGCGAACGACTACGACGCGGGCCTGGCCCAGTTCAAGATGCTGGTGTTTGACAAGGGTCACCGGCACCAGCTCTTGCAGCACACTGCCGCAGGCGTCTGCGACGTGTTTTACGTGGTCGCCAAGGCTACCATCGGTTCTGGCAAGGCCTCACGTACGCGTGGTGCGCTTCGTTCGCCCCGTCCATCGTGGCGCGTCTCGCGGCGGTGGTTGGCTTTTTGGGGTACCGCCACATGCGCTGGGTCTGGGACGAGGCCGCGCCGCTGCCGGCCGATGAACGCCTCACAATCAAGCGCCCAAGGTGCCCTTGAAAGCGGACCACGTCAAGCAGATGCGCGCGCTGGGGTTGGCCATCGTGGCCGCGGGCAAGGCCCGTGGGGCACCGCTTCCGCCGGCGCGAAAGATCGTGCCTCGGCTCGTCGACTGGTGGAACAACTTCAAGTGGGTCCAGGACCAGCTCAGCCAGAAAATCAAGAGGATTGAGCCGCGGATCTCCCATGTGTCGCCTCCGACGCGCATCATCATCCGACTCATTCTCACGTGTGTCCTCAACGCGGTCAAGACCCACACCCTGTGCGCCATGGCCAAGAGGCCGGAGGAGTGGTCCATGTCGGCGCGAGCCTACCGGCGCAGGATGGCCAAGCTGGCGAGCCCCTCGAGCGTGCTCGCCCAGGTGTCGGCGGCGGATCTTGCTCGCGGGATGGCGCTCATGCAGCCGAGGCCTGTCGGTTCTGGCTCCCAGGTGTCCGCCGCGAACAACCAGAATGTTGTCCTCATGTTCCGCAACCAGCTTTGGGAGCCCAGGCACAACGTGGCCCAGGCCCGCCTGGTGGAGGCCGCCTCGGAGAGGCTCCGCAACACTCCCATGCGCTTCGTGTCCCGCTACAAGCTCTACAACGAAGACGAGATGCTCAACTTTCTGCGCCGCACCTCCTACCTCGGCACCAAACACAAGCCAACGGTGTTGTCGAAGAGGAGCAAGTGCTGGCTGTGCTGCAGGCTCTGCGAAAAGCACGGAGGGGGCCACGACGCGCCACGAGTCCACGGACAGTCCCAGGCGATCTGCAAGGAGTGCATTGGCGTCCCGCTCTGCACGAAGGGCGTGAGCAGTTCGGCGGCATGTCGTGTTTCGAGGTGTGGCACGACCCGCGCATGGACACTGTTCATGGTGGCCTGCCCGAGCCATGCATGTGCCCGTGCACGAACCAGAACGTGCCTTTCGGGGACCCGTTCAAGTCGAGGCCAGTCGAGGCGAGCGGGCTGGCAGCGGCGGAGGGTGGTGCCCACATCGCTTCTACCTTAAGCACGCCGGACATCCTCGCTTCGCACAGACGGAGGAGGAAGAGGCGGCGAACCGAGTCGCCGCCTCCAACGCCGCCTCCCGCCCCGAACTTTTGAATTCACATTACGTAGAATGGAATGACATTCATGATGCTGTGAGGGGGACATGGCGGAAGATGGATGCTTGGGACACGGTGAGGTTGCGGCCGACTCCGAGCTTTGGCGGTCGAGGCTGAATGGTCTCCTGGCATTTCCCCGGTCTGTGTGATATGAAGTTGCAGGAGCAGCAGAGGTGCATGTTTCACCTCTTTGTTTTTTCCTCTCACAACCTGTTGTATAGGTGAAATTTGCACCTATCGAGAACGGGCTCGTTTTGTGCTCGTTTTCGTTTTTGTGGGGGTCAGATTCGACTTGGGAACTGCGCGAGCACAAAGTTTTCCCGCCCCACGGTCGATTCGCAACAATTTGTGTCTCGAACGTTCCGAGAACTGGGTGGCGGCACGTGCTGGGACAATGCACAAGAGATGTGCATGATCGAGCTGTGTCTGAGGCGGGTGGCCACCATTTTTTCCAACTGGGTGTCCTCATGATCGAAGGGTTGATGGACTCGGACTTGTGCTCGCTGGAGGCGGCACAGGTGCGCACCATCGCGGTTTGGGCGTGTGCGAACAGACACGCATCAGCGGCGACCACGAGCTCAGGAGAGGCACGAGACAGGAACTATGGGCGACGCGGGCGAGGGCACCGTGTACACGGCTTGGCAGAAGGCGCTGTGCTGCTGCTGCTTCAACACCGCCAAGGACTCGGTCACGGCGGTGGGCGGCGCCATCGTGGACAACGTGGCCGAGACGGTCGTCGACTCGGCCAAGACGGATGGCGATGAGAAGAAGTGATCAGTTTTGCGTGCGTTTTCCCTGCCGTGTTGCTCTCGCGTGCTTTGCTTGCTTGCTTGCTTGCGCCAGCCTGCACGCCACTCTTGCCGGCGCTCTGCCACGGCGCGAGTCGCTTGCGAGAAGCAGGAGCTGCAGTGCCGCTCCGCTCTCACTTCGCGGCATGCTGGGGCCGCGCGACCGGGCCACGGCGCTGTCGAGCACCGCGGCCGGCTGCCGCGGGCCAGGCGCCGCGGGAACGCGATGACGCCGCCGCGACCACTCGATCGACACAGCGCGGCTGCGCCATAATGGTGAAGTGAGTGAAACGGCTCAGTACCTGCAGCCACTTGAAACAACGGCCGCGTGCGCCGCGCCGCGCGACAGCAGGCCGATGGCCGGCAAACAAGGCCCGCGCCGCGCACACAACGAGCGAGGCCTGCTCGACCGTTTCCGTGACCCAGTGGAGCTTTCGAGTGGCAAGTGCCGCGCTGTTGCCGTGGCCGCAGCCTTGGCAAGATCGCCTTGGACTCATTTGAAAGCTGAGGGCGCGAGAGACGAGCGCCGTCCCACCAGTCGCGCAACGTGGACAAGCACGCAAGCAAGCAATTAGTGGAAGAGCGAGGAATCGATCGTAGGCCGGCGGCAGTCGCTCCTGGTTTTGTTGGTTGGTCGTCAGCATGAAGTGGACGACAGCGGGGATCGTGCTGCTCGCGAGCATGTGCCGGGGCGCCGGAAACGGGCTCAGGGCACCCAAGCAAGACACGCTGGACCCTGTGCTTTGGGAGCAAGGCGACCACTTTGAGGGCGACATCAGGGCCCCGTACGAGCAAATTGAGCACGTTTACGGCGCCGAGCTTGCCAATTTGCTGCTCAAGAAAGGCCTCGTCGATTCGCCGCGGGTGTACAACAGGCCTGGCGAGCAGGCCGTGTACACTGGAGCGCGCTGGAACACCCGCGACTGGGAGGGCCGCGTCCTGGTGCCCTACATGCTGGATCCTAACGCCAACTTTGGCTCGGCGCATGTCGCAACCATCAAGCTGGCCATGCAAGGCATCATGGACGTGGTGCCCTCAGTGATGTTCGTGGAGCGCGTGGACGAGCCCGTTTATCTGTTCATAAAATCGGACGAGCCAGGCTGCTGGTCGTACGTGGGCAAGGTGTTCCCGGGCGCGCAGCCGCTCAACCTGCAAAACCCGGGTGCGTGTACAAGGGCACGGTTCAGCACGAGCTGATGCACGCGCTGGGGCTGTACCACGAACAGAGCCGACCGGACCGCGACGAATACGACAGTTGACGAGGAGAACGTCATTGCGGGCTACTACACCAACTTTAACAAGCACAGCTTTGTCGAGAACCTGGACGTCGCCTACGACCTCGGCTCGGTTATGCACTACGGGCCAACCGCATTTGGCAAGTGGAAGGTCGACTGCGCGCCGGCCCCGGCCGTATGCGGCCGCGCCGCCGCCATCCATTTCGTGCTCGGCGGGGCCACGGACCAATGCATCGACGGCACTGGTCGGCTGAGCGCTTGCGACGGGGCCTCCGACCAGCGATTCTTCCTCAACAACATTGGCCACTCGGTGGAGATCCGCAAGGCCTCGGATCCGTCCCAATGTCTCGTGCCCCCCACCATCGCGGGCCGGCTGAGCTCTGGCGCGCTGCGCTGGGCGTCGTGCGCTGGCGAACACTGGGACCGCTTCCAGATCCACGGCGCCTCGCTGGACGGGGCTGTCAAGCTCAAGTGGGAGGGGCATCGCTACTATTGCATCACAAAGGATCCGTGGGGCAGCAGTGCCCTGGTGCTGGCGGGTTGCGACACCAGCACTGGCCAGACCTTTTCGCTCGACTTCTCCACTGTATACAACGAGGGCTGCCAGACCTATGCGCTGTGCACCGACGTCGATGGCACCTTTGCAACGATCACCAGCGACGAGACCTTTGGCCAGCGCTCGGGGATATCTGGCCCCGACGCCTTGCAGCTGCAGCTGCTCTACCAGTGCGAGTCGGGCCCTCGGGACAAGGGCGAGCTCTGCACTCGGGACTGCCCTTGCTATGCGGGCTTTGAGTGCAGCGCCGACGAGGCGTGCCGCGGCGACCTGGTCTGCCTCGGCGATAGCGGAACCTGTGGCGAGCCTCCCGCTCGGACTCCAGGGCCCACCCTCGCGCCCTCCGAAGCGACTCCGAGCACAGCGACTGTTTCGCCCTCTGCGGGCCCAACCAGCTCGCCAGCCCCGTCCTCGGCGGCGCCAGAGTGCGGCGCGGGGCAGTTTGAGAGGGTCGAGGCGGCGTGCGCATTCGCGGGGCTAAGGCTGTGTTCCTTGGCCGACATCGACGCCGGCAAGATCCAAGTCGAGTGCGACGCCTGGAACGAATTCGCCTGGACGAGCGAGGCCTGCGGGAACGAAGCGGGCGGCCACTATTGGCGTGCGCCTCCGCGACGGCCACACCAAATGCTCGAGCACCAAGCGCCGCGCCCAGGTCCTCTGCTGCGCGAACTAGCTCTGTAGTGCCGACACCTACCGTACTCGCTGGAGCCATATTTTCTTGAGAGCTCGAGACGAGCAGCACTCTACTCGTTTCCGCCGCGCCGCTCGCTTTGTCGTCTCGCTGCGCGCGAACTTGAACCCGCGCTGTTGCCTTTCCGTGTCCGTCCGCCACACAGCACGGCCCGCAGCGCGGCGCCGAGTGGATTGTACAAATCCGTTTCAATCTCGCCGCGGCAGGCTCTGGCGGGCGGCGCGGCGACATCCTGCCGCAGCGACCACGGCCTGCCTGCCCGTGCCGACGTGAGAGGTTCGCTGAACGAATGATCTCTGCCGCGAAAGCCCGCGCTGGATATGGCGCGGCAAGATGATCGCGAGCGTACTGTTGCCGTGCGGCAGAACCCCAACGCATCTGACCACCGGGAAACTCGTACAACGACGGCACGATGAAGTGGCACCTTGCGACGTGCCTGCTGGCCTTCGCGCCGCGCCAGGTCGAGTCGCGCGGGCTCAAGGGCCGCACTCTAGAGGAGGATATGCCGCCTGGGCGAGACACCGAGGATCCTGGGATCTGGCAGATGGGCCTGCACTTTGAGGGCGATATCAAGGCGCCGTACGAGCAGATCCTCGACGTGTATGGCGAAGAGCTGGCCAACTCGCTTCTCGAGCGCGGCCTCGTGGAGCCCCCGCGCACGCAGGACCCGGGCTCGCAGGCCATCTACACGGGCGCGCGCTGGGACACCCGTGACGAAGAAGGCCGCGTGCTGATACCCTACCAGCTGGACCCCAACGCCAACTTTGACTCGGCCGACATCGCGGTCATTATGTACGCCATGCAAGGCATCATGGATGTCGTGCCTTCGGTTGTG
The DNA here is from genome assembly GCA_022244645.1 of Thraustochytrium striatum. Taxonomy (NCBI): domain Eukaryota; class Bigyra; order Thraustochytrida; family Thraustochytriidae; genus Thraustochytrium; species Thraustochytrium striatum. The sequence goes on along the minus strand of JACDIV010000060.1, from coordinate 418,002 downwards.
TTCGTGGAGCGCACGGTCGAGGAGCCGTACATTTTCCTCAAGACGGACGAGCCAGGCTGCTGGTCGTACGTAGGCAAGGTGTTCCCGGGCGCGCAGCCGCTCAACCTGCAAAACCCGGGCTGTGTTTACAAGGGCACTGTCCAGCACGAGATCATGCACGCGCTCGGCATGTACCACGAGCAGAGCCGGCCGGATCGCGACGAGTACGTAGCCATCGACTTTGACAATATCATGGCGGGATACCAGTCCAACTTCAACAAGCACACGTTTGTGGATAGTCTCGGCAGCGCGTACGACCTCAAGTCTGTGATGCACTACGGGCCCACCGCGTTCGGCAAATGGCGTGTGACCTGCTCGTCGTCCAGCGAGGTTTGCAACCAAGCAGCAGAGATCCGCTTTGCCGGGTCGCCGAAGACCCGCCGGCTTGCATTGACGGCAGTGGCAAGCTCTCCAGCTGCGACGGCTCTGCCGAGCAAGCCTACTTCCTCAACAATATCGACCATTCGGTGGAAATCCGCAAGACGACCGACACCACGCAGTGTCTCGTCCCCGACGACAAGCTCTGGGAGGCTCGTGGCTGGCACTCTCTCGTGGGCGCCGTGCACCGGAGACCATTGGCAGCGCTTCCAGATCCACGGCAACTCTCTTTCCGGCATGGTGCAACTCAAGTGGGAGGGCCATCGCTACTACTGCGTCACTCGCAATGCCGCCTTGGCCGCCACACCTGCGGGCACCTCCATGGTCTTGCAGAGGTGTGGCTCTTCCTCGAACCACGGGTTCCAGCTGGAGTTTTCTGGGACTCATTCGGAGGGCTGCCAGGCGTACCAGCTTTGCTCGGACGACTACGGTGCTTTCGACACCATCACGGGCGAGCAGAGCTTTGGCCAGCGGGTCGGCATCTCTGAGTCGGACGCGTTGCAGCTGCAGCTCCTGTACCAGTGCGAGTCGGGCCCTCGTGTCGCGGAAGACCTGTGCACGACCGATTGCCCGTGCTTTGACGGCTTCCAGTGCTCCTCGAGCGATCAGTGCCGTTCGGGGCTTTGTGGCCCAGACGGCACTTGCGAACCAACTCCGGCCCCGACGAAGCCGCCAACCGAGCCGCCAACCGAGACTCCGACGAGATCGCCGTCAAAGATGCCGACAAAGACCCCGACAAAGACCCCAACGAACTCGCCGACGAAGTCGCCGACAAAGTCGCCGGCAGAGACCCCGACAAACCCCGACGATCTCTCCGACAAAAGCCCCGACAGAGACCCTGACAGAGACCCCAACGAACTCGCCGACAAAGGCCCCGACAAAGACCCCGACAAAGGCCCCAACAGAGACCCCGACAGAGACCCCGACGATCTCGCCGACAAAGCCCCCGACAGAGCCCCCGACAGAGCCCCCGACGATCACCCCGACAAGCTCTCCGACAGAGGCCCCGACAGAGGCCCCGACAGAGGCCCCGACAGACCCGCCCACGGAGCCGCCCACAGAGCGGCCTAAGAAAGTCAAGGCGTGCGCAAGGTACAAGCAGTCCAAGTGCCCAGCGCCTCGCTGTGAGTGGGGCACGCGGAACGGCAGGGAGGCTTGTCACGATGCCGCCTTCAAACCCATCGTGCCGTGCAAAGAAGCCAAGAGCGCCGAGGCGTGCGACCTCGAGGCGTGCGAGTGGAGCCCTTTAGTCGGCTGCTTCCCGCGAGAAACGTCAGAGAGGCCCAAGTGCATCCGCGACGAGCACGCTGAGGTCGAAGCGGAATGCGTCAAGGTGGGCCACCAGCTCTGCACTATGGACCAGATCGAGCAGGGGGCCTTTGTGGACGCATGCGTCGACCTGAAGGCGTGGTCTTGGACCGGCGAGGCGTGCGGCCGGGACAAGTTCTTGACGGTGCAGCTCGACCGTCTGGCGGTGAGGTGCATCATTGCGCGCCAGAAGACAAACTCTTGTGCTGCCCGCAGCAAACTTAATCAAAAGACATGATGACCTCGTGTGCTGCCGACCCTTTTGGATCGCCGACTTGACTGACAAGCGGCAGCTCGCTCTTCAAGCAAGAGCGGGTGTCGCGCGCTGCCCCCATGTCATCGGCCTCTTGATTGATCAAACTGCGGCCCGCGGTCGTGTTGTTATTCTGGCCAACCTTGATCGAGTAGTCGGGACATGTTGTCGACGAAAAGGCAGCAATGACCGACGGATGGAGCGCTGCGGTGGCGTTGAAGAAATGTTGCGCATCCGCTTTATGCACCGGCGAGCCCTGAGCTGGCGGTGATGACCACATGCACCGACTTCTCGGGTTCGACATGAAAAAGTCCAAATCTGGCGGCTGGCGCGGGCGGCCGCGCTGCGCCGCGGCCGCGGCCGCGGCGCGGCCGCCGCGGCTCGAAACCAAGGCAAACACGCAACCAAGGCAACAAAACAAAAGGTCCGTTTCGATAAAGGCCGCGGGTACCTCAGCCAGGCGGTGACAGCGGCTCTGCATTTGCGGCGCAGGACGCGGACATGCTTCTTTGCGGCGCGGGGCATGTGGCGCGGAGCGGATCTTAGGAATGAGTCCCGTGCCTGCCGTACTCCTTTGCTGAGACGCGTCTCTGCTTGCTCGGCTGTGTATTCAATCCCGCGCCAGGGAGACCGGGTGGGCGGGCGCGCGGGGAGAGGGCCTCTCTTAGTTGAGCGAAGGAGGACAAGGTGGGGGGCGAATCCAGGATGCGGCAGACCCCCAAACTAGAGCAGCACGCGTCCGCAAACAAAGTACTCGCGCAATGAAGTGGCACTATGCGATGGGCCTACTGGCCCTCCTGCCTCAACAGACAGCGTCGCAGAGCCTCAAGGGAGGCATCTCGAGCCGCGCCTTGAATGAGCTGCGGCCCGCAAGTGGCACAGACGACCCTGGCATTTGGCAACGGCCCGCACTTTGAGGGCGACATCAAAGGCCCCATACGAGCAGATCCTCGACGTTACGGCCGGGAACTGGCCGACTCGCTTCTCGAGCGCGGCCTCGTGGAGCCCCCGCGCGCGCAGGACCCGGGCTCGCGCAGGCCATCTACACAGGCGCACGCTGGAGTACACGCGACCAAGAGGCCGCGTGCTGGTGCCCTACACGTTGGACCCGAACGCCAACTTTGACTCGGCGGACATCGCCCTTATCCACGACGCCATGCAAGGCATCATGGACGCCGTGCCCTCGATCGTGTTCGTGGCTCGCACGGTCGAGGAGCCGTACATCTTCATCAAGACCGACGAACCTGGCTGCTGGTCCTATGTGGGCATGGTCTTTCAGGACAAGCAGCCGCTTAACCTGCAAAACCCGGGCTGCGTGTACATGGGCACCGTCCAGCACGAGATCCTGCACGCGCTTGGCGTGTACCACGAGCAGAGCCGGCCGGATCGCGACGAGTACGTGTCCATCAACTTTGACAACATCATTGCTGGCTACCAGTCCAACTTCAACAAGCACGGTTTTCTGGACGACCTCGGCGACGCTTACGACCTCGGCTCAGTCATGCACTACGGCTCAGACGCGTTTGGAAGTGGCGCGTGTCGTGCTCGCCAGTGAGCGAGATTTGCAACCAAGCGACCGATATCCGCTTCGCCGGGGCCACCGAAGATCCCCAGGCCTGCATCGACCCCAACGGCCTGCTCAACAGCTGTGACAACTCAGCCGACCAGGCATACTTCCTCAACAACATTGACCACTCGGTGGAGATCGAAAGACGACCGACCCCACGCAGTGCCTTGTCCCGGGGGACGACTCTGGCAGCATCGATTCTGGGGTCCTCGCGTGGACGCTCTGCACCGGCGATCATTGGCAGCGTTTCCAGATCCACGGAACCTCGCTCAATGGAAAGGTGCAACTCAAGTGGGAGGGCCATCGTTACTACTGCATCACTCGCAACGCCATACCCGATGCTGCCACCCCTGCGGACACTTCCATGTCGCTGCAGGCGTGCGGCTTGGGATCAAGCCAGGATTTCGAACTGGGCTTCGCTGGGACGCACTCGGAGGGCTGCCAAACGTACCAGCTCTGCGGACGACTGGAATGCATACGAAACCATCACTGGCGAAGCAAGCTTTGGCCAGAGGGACGGCATCTCCGAGTCGGACGCCTTGCAGCTGCAGCTGCTGTACCAGTGTGCGTCGGGTCCTCGCACCGAGGAAACCCTTTGCACCAGTGACTGCCCGTGCTACGAGGGCTACCAGTGTTCGTCGGATGATCAGTGTCAGTCGGGCTCTTGCGCCGCGAGCGGCGTTTGCGGACCTCCGGCAGCGCCACGAGCCCCTACGGAGTCCCCACGGATTCGCCCACGGAGTCCCCCACCGAGCCGCCCACTGAGCCGCCCACCGAGCCGCCGACCAAGTCTCCCACGGAGTCGCCCACGGAGTCTCCTCGGGTCGCCCACGGAGTCCCCCACCGGGCCGCCCACCGAGCCGCCCACCAAGCCGCCGACCAAGTCTCCACGGAGTCGCCCACGGAGTCGCCCTCGGAGTCGCCCACGGAGTCCCCCACCGGGCCGCCCACCGAGCCGCCCACCAAGTCTCCCACGGCGTCCCCACGAAGTCCCCCACGGAGTCCCCCACGGAGTCCCCCACGGCGTCTCCCACCGCGCCGCCCACCGAGGCGAGCAAGCCATGCCGCAAGTTCCGCGCCAAGAGAAAGTGCCCCGAGCCCCGCTGCATGTGGACCGTCAAGGATGGCAATAGCCGCTGCTTGGATGCCCGGTGCCGTGCAGCGAGGCGCTCAGCCCCGACACCTGCGACCCGGAAGAGTGCGATTGGGACTCCTCCCTTGGTTGCTTCCCGAAGGACTCGGGCACTGCGAACCCGAGTGCATCCGCCACAAGATGAGCAAGGTGTCGGATGCGTGCGAGGAGGCGGCCACCGACTATGCACTTTGGAGGAGGTCTCTGATGGCGCGTACATGGATGCGTGCGTTCAAAAGAAAAGTGGTCTTGGACGAACGAGGAGTGCGGGAAAGGCAAATACTACGCCTACAACATCAAGAAGAAGCGGGCCAAGTGCATGCCTGCGCGCAAGAAGGCCGACCTGCTGTGCTGCCTCAGGACGTAGAGCCACGTTAGATTCAAATCACATCCAATAATGGGACATAGATCCTGGACCTCCGAGGGTCGGCCAATCCGGTTGCGAACGGGGCTCGTGGTTGGGTGATAGCCGTCACGTCCCGCGCCAGGCGGACTATGCAGGCTGCCTTACGCGCGTCGTGCAAAAGTCGATCGAGAGACAATGCGCAAACCTTCCGGCGCTCCACAACACGATGCGCTTGATCATCACGCTTTGTGTCTTGGTCGCAGCCCAGTCAGCCGCTGCGGCGCTTGGCGAGCTCGAGCTCCTTCGTGAGCTCTCGGACGCCACTGAGGAGCAGGAGGCGGCTGCATTGGAAATGGGCGACCTGTTCGAGGGCGACATTCGCGCGACATATGAGCAGGTAGTCGCAATGTACGGACAGCGGTTGGCGGACGAACTGCTCGCGCAAGGCCGCGTCGAAGCGCCACGAGGTCTTGATAATGACACGCACAACCCCGGGCGACGGCAGCTCGCGATCTACACGTATCGGCGTTGGGAGCTTCGCGACGAGGAAGGAAGGGTGGTGGTGCCTTGGGAGCCAGCCCCGGACAGCAACTTTGACAGCGGCGACGTGAACACGATCGAGGAGGCGCTCGAGGGCATCATGGCGACAGTGCCTGCAGTGCGCTTCGTGCGCAGAGACAGTTCGCATAGCACCTGGATCAACGTCCTGTCCGACGCAACGGGCTGCTGGAGCTACGTTGGCAACGTCTTCGCGGGCGCGCAGCCGCTCAACCTGCAAAACCCGGGGTGCGTATACACAGGCACGGTGCAACACGAGTTCATGCACGCGCTTGGCGTCTTCCACGAGCAGAGCCGGCCGGATCGCGACAACTTTGTGACTATCGAGCTTGACAACATCATCGCTGGCTACCAGTCCAACTTTGAGCAGGTCATGTTCGCCGAGAACCTCGGCGTCGAGTACGACCTGCGCAGCGTCATGCACTACACACCGAATTCGTTTGGCAAGCGGCGCGTCTCCTGCGTCGCAGAGCAGGAGCAGTGCGGGCTTGCGGCTGCGGTGGTCTTTGTCGGCCGCAATGAGGCCACGCCCCACTGCATCAGCTCTGACGGCACTCTCCGGCCCTGCGACGACCCGGACTTTGCGGAGGCCTTCCATCTGCACAACGTGGGCCATTCTGTGGAGCTCCGGAGCAGCGTTGACTCATCGCAGTGCCTCTTGCCGGCCTCGACCTCCGGCTCGTTGTACGCCGGCGGCCTCACGCGGCACCCCTGTGCGGGTGACCACTGGGACCGCTTCCAGTTGCACGGAGACGACCTGCTTGGCACACTGCGGCTCAAGTGGGAGGGCCATCGGAGCTACTGCCTCACGCGGGACCTGAGCAGCGCGCAAGACACGGTCGCGGGAACCTTGCTCAAGGTCGGGCTCTGCGATAACAGCGCAAACCAGGACTTTCAGCTGACCTTCCTGCCTGCCTCCTCGCTGCCGTGTGAGGAGTACCAGCTCTGCTCGGACGCATCGGGAACGTACACGACGATAACTCCTCTCGCCGGGAGCATCAGCCGCAGCTCTATCTCCGCCAGTGACGCGCTCCAGCTCCAACTGCTGTACCAGTGCGAGGACGGCTCCCGTACGGTGGACACGATGTGCTCAGCGAGCTGCCCGTGCTATGCCGGGTTCGCGTGCTCCACAAGCGAGCAGTGCAGAGCCGGTCTCACGTGCGGCGAGGCCGGGGTCTGCGAGGAAGCCGAGCAGGCGACAATGGCGCCGTCGGCCGCGCCAACGGTGATGGCCCCTTGCGAAACGTACCGACGTGCCGACTGCCCCAACGACCGCTGCGAGTGGACACTCGTGACCGAGACCGCCAAGGCCTGCGTGCCTCGCTCTTGCGGCAAGATCAAGACGCGGGTCTTTTGCGACCCCGAGCGCTGCGAGTGGGGCCAGGTCGCTGGAGAGGAGGTCTGCTTCCCCAAGGACAGCGGCAGCGGGCAGCAGGTCGTTTGTGGCCGCCGCCGCTTTGCGCGAGCGCGGCGCTCCTGCGCAGAGGCCGGCCAGCTACTATGCACCGTCGAGCAGCTCGAGGCCCAGTTTGGCGAGGACCCGTGCTCCACGCGGCGCAAGTGGGTCTGGACGCAGGAGTCTTGCGGCCCGGACATGCAGGTGGTTTTCAAGCTCAAGGGCCGGCAGACCAAGTGCCAGAGCACGACCGAGCGCGCCCAGGTGCGCTGCTGCCCCTCCCTCGCGTGAAAGAGAAATTACCGCAAGACATCCACCACCCTACTCCCACCCTCCCAAGTCGTGAGCCGCCTTGCAATGCACGAGGCCACATCATCGACAATGCACGACGATGACGATGACGACGCTGACGTCGCGTCGTCATCCCCACCGACGAGAGTGCGTGTCGTCATCATTCTCATGCGCGTCCTCAACATCAAGGACAGACAGGCCAATGCAAGCAAGTCTCGAGAGAGCAGAGCAGAGCAGAGCAGCAGCCGAATTCGGCAGCCCGCCAGCAGCAGGCAGGCAGAGGCAGGAGGAGGAAGGCGGCCAACAGGCGGTGGCGCCTCCGACGGTTGGTCGGCAAGCGCGATCTTCAAATCGTTTTTTTCCTCATCCAGCCACACTGCTTTGTTCGTAGTGTCATCCGCAGCTGGGTCGGGAGAAGCGTCATGATGGCGCCAACACGATGGCGCCAACAGCAGAGGCGTCACAGACAACGATCGACAGATTGCCATCGCCGGTGATCAGCCGATCGACGAGCGAACGAGCAGGAACAGCACAAGCAGCAGCTCTTGCCGCAGCTCTAGCTCTAGCAGCAGCAGCAGCCGACCAGCAGGAGGGAATAGGATGCTTGGCGTCACGCGGGGACGGGTGGCCGTCGGCGCTGGGAGAAGGCTGCTCGGCAAGCAGCAGCGACTCGTGTACGCGGCGCTGCCGGTGGCGGCCCCGCCGTCGCTGCGAAGCCTGGACGAGGCCCAGGCCCGCGTGCTCGCTGTGGCCGCCCTCGAGAGACTCGGGCAGCAGGCTATCTCGCTCAGCGGCGGCGCGACCTACGTGAGCAACGGGTTTGGCGGCGTGCTACTGCAGGCGCGGCTGCAGGAGGACGTGCTGCAGCGTGTGTTGGGGCTTGGCGCCCGCGATGTGGCCACCGTGCTCGACAAGTCGGGCGGCCGCCAGGTCAAGCTGGCCGCGGACGGGGTCACCGTGACTGTGCCGGTTGACTCGCAGCTGGCACCGACCTCGGTGCTGCAAGCGCTGGCCACCGAGGTGGGCTTTGCGTTGTCTGCGAGCATCGACGCGCCGCGCGCGGCGCCGCTGCCGCAATGCCCGCTTACGCCCTTCGAGGCGCCGCGCCTGCCCGTGCCCTAAGCGCGCGACCATCATCCATCCACTGGCGGGCGCTGCCTGCACTCGCACGGCAGCGGCCAGGCCCAGTACCGTATCATGTAAACATCCAAGAAACCACGCAAGACTGCAATCAGTGTCCCGCGCGCAGACGAGCGCTCATCGCGGCCCGCCGGGACTGCAGCTGGCCGACGCTGGCGCCGCTCTGCTCGAGCGTGGTTGCGCTGGTGACTGGTGTCGCTGCTCCAGCAAGCTAAAAAGTTGAGAACATGGCGGGCGGGCGCGCTCCGAACTCGCAGGTCCGCGCACTGTGCCTCTAGAGTGCAGACCCAATCAAGTGCGATTGCTCCCCCGCAGAGAAGCGCCCATGCCCCGCCCCGAGACCGCCCGCCCGTCGCGAACGCACTTTTGATCAAGCCCTGGTGTCCAAAACCCGAAACACATCGTCAAGGACGGAAGATCGAGCTTAATTGTGTCGTGCGCGCAGGCAAGCGCTCATCGCGTCCCGCTCCGAGACTGCAACCGCCCGCCGCTTGCGCAAGGGCTGCGCCGCTCGAGGCTCGAGAGGTCTGGAAGTCGAGCCCTGCTGACTAGAACATGGTGCCTTCGGCCGGCTGCGCGCGCGCTCCGCATCTGCTCGCGCAGGAAGCACAGGCAAGAGGCGATGCTGCTCTCCCGGTTCCAGCCCGGGATCTTGGTGACCCGGCCGCTGTTCTTGTCCACGATATTAGGCAGATTGATCTTGTCCACAAAGGTGAGCTGCGGCGGGTTGCTCGGGTAACGCTCGTCGCAGTGCACGCGCAGCCGGTAGATGCGCTCGCCCATGGCGGTCTGCGCGCAGGTTAGCCACCCCGATCCTTCCCGGCGCGGTCCCGTGACGCACTTACCCTTGCGGGCCGATGATCGAGGCGTTCCAGTTGGACAGCGACATGTCCTCGTCGGCAAGCCGTAGCTCACGAAGCCCGCGTGCGCGCTGGGCACGCCGCCGCCCTTCTCGCCCTGCTCCAGCTCCTCGAGCAGCTTGAAGCTGCGCGGCACAATCACGCCCGCCATCCTGCTTGCTCGCCCTGTTCTGCCTCTGCACAACTGGGCGACAACGCGCGGCCAGTTGAGGTCAACGCCGGGGGCCTGGCACGCCCGCAACGTCCTAAAAAAGACCCAAGAAGGTTACCAGATTCAGCTCTGCGTCAACGTGGGCATGTGCGCAAAAAGACTGCCGACGTCACACGGGGCCCTTGATTTCATTAGCATTGGTGGAGAAGCGAGAGAGCTGGAGGCGATGGCGACCGCGACCTGCGCCACGTGCGACAAGGAGGTGGAGGTGGAGCCCGTGGAGGACGGCGAGGCCGGCGCCGTCATGTGCCTCGAGTGCGGCGAGGAGTTCGTGCCGGCCAACTCTGCGGCCGCCAAGTACAACGGCTTCAAGGTGGGCAAGGTGCTCTCGTCGGACGAGCTCAAGGGCGGCCTCAAGAAGCTCAAGGTAGATATTGGCGGCGGCGAGGAGGCCGCCGTGCAGGTCGTCACCAACGCCAAGCACGTCACCACCGGCTCGCTTGTCGTGGTCGCGACGATCGGCGCCGTGGTGCCCGCCGGCTGTGGTCGGGGAGGACCCCGACGCCGTGGAGGTCGCCAAGGCCTCCGTTGGCGGGACCAAGAGCGAGGGCATGATCTGCGACAGCCCCATGCTGGGCTGGGGGCGGGGCCAAGGGCGTTGTGCAGCAGCTGCCCGACACCTTTTCGCCGGGCGACGCGCCGCCAGCCGAACGTCCGCGCAAGTAGTAGGAATCGATGTATGTGGATCGTGTATGAGCCCGCGGCTTGCTGGACACATTTTCGCTCGCCGCTGCGTGCTTGCCCCTTGCGCCCAAGTCTGCGCCGTAGGCCAGCTACCTTGTCGCCAACGTCGACAGGTAGATCGACACGTCGCCAGAGCGGTGCGTATTGGCTTCGCACGGCGCTGCGCCGCTGTAGGCGGCGGTCAGAGCGGCCAAGTCCAACTTGTCGGCCGACAAGAAGGCCGGTCCTGGGCCGTGCGCGAGTCGCGACGCAAAGCCGCGCTTGATGAGGCCCTCGAAGAAGCGGTGGTCCTCCGGGTTGCGGTGCCGATGCGCCCACACGATGCTGCAGCCGTGCCGCGAGCAGAGCGCCTCGAGCGTCGACAGGAGCGCCTCGTATAGATCCGGGTCGTACACGCAGTCCGCGAACACGACAAGATCAGCAGCGGTAGAAATGCTGTCTTCGGCACCTTGCGTTTCGCCCCAAGCGAGAGCGCGAGGCGCCAGGACGCCGCTGGTAACCGAACCGACGGCCTCGTTTAGGGCCACGTTGGCCTCCAGCTGCGGCACGACCTCGCCAAGGGTGGTCAACACGGACGCAGCGCCGAGCATCGCGCAAGCGATGCCAAGTGCCCCCGTCCCCGCGCCCAGTTCGATCAGGTTTTTGCCGTCACCAGCTCACGCTGCTCGGCGAGGTGCTGCGCGAGCACGATGGCGCCGTCCCAGAGCTTTCCCCGATGCCCAAGCTGCCTGGCGCCTCCAGCAGGTGCACAGGTGGCAACCCGTCGACCATGTGCATGCGCCGGTAGCTGGACGCCTGCTGCGCGCCGGGCGTGGCGAGAAAAGCCGCCGCTACCGGGTCGTCCACTGTCGCACCCACGCGCAACGGCAGCGTCAGCGCCGACTGCACGCGTCCCTCAGAAGCGGCAAACTCGACCTGAATGAGCTTGCCTCGCAGCGCCTCGGGGATGTCCAGCACGAGCTCGCCCTTGACGCGCCCATGCTCGGAGAAGGGCGGGTCGAGGTCGTTATCGCCCTTCTCTTGCTGCTGCTCTTGCCACTCTTGCTCGGCGCCTGGCGTTGGCACGCGGATCCAGGCGCGGGCACCCGCCTCGTCAACGGCGTCGGCCACGCAGTCACCTCCAGAGGCGACAGCTGAGGCGCAGCGGGCTCTCAAAGGCGCTGTAGCGGAACAGGCCAAACTCATTGCCCAGGAACACGTGCACGGTGCTGGTGGTCCTTCCCACGGCGAGCTCGGGCCGAGATGGAGGTCCTGCACGAAGACGCGCAGCGTGTGCTGCTCGTTGAAGAGCGCGCGGCGCTCCAGTGGCGGCAAGCGAGGTGGCTCGTACTCGCGCAAGTTTGATGAGCTCCGCGCGCTTGCGCATGACCATGGGCTCGGCATTGGCCGGCGGGCGGCGCCCGCTTGGCAGATTGAAAATGGCTTCCATCGCGGAAGCCGCCTCGTCGAGCTCGAGGAGCTCCTGTAGAGCGGTGGCCTTGCGCATCAGGATCTTCCATCCCGCGCCAAGGCGGAGCGCCTCGTCGCAGTCCACCACCGCCTGCGAGGGCTTGCCGAGGTGCATGAGGGCGGCGGCATGATTTCCAAGCGAGAGACACAGCTCATCGCGGGCATCGGCGGCCCTGGCAAGACGCACGGCGTCCGCGTATAGCGCCTCGGCGCCAGCGTGGTCGCCACGCTTGAAGGCCTCGTTGCCGCTCTCGCGCGCTGCTCGCGCATCCATCTGCCGAGCTGCCATGGACTGACAGGCTCCTTGGCGTGGATGGTCGTGGCGGTCTTGGCCGTGGTGGAGCTCGAGCCGAACGCTGAGCCACTGGGAAGGCTGGGGGCTGGGGGGGCGGGTCGATCAGGAGCGAGCGCTATTGTTTTGCCTGGCTCAAGTAGCTAGCTAGATCTTGGCCGGCGCGGTGGCCTGCAGCGCCTCTAGCGGCGTGCGGGGGAACCACAGCGTCGGTCCGTCCACGCGGTTGCGGTGGCAGCCCTGGAGGACGCCGTCGTCGCCGACGGACTCGGCAAAGCGCTGCACGCTCGGCACGCAGAGCACGGCCTCACGCTCGATGGAGTCGAACCACATAGTCTCGAAGGCGTCCTGCGGTGCCTTGGGGCAGTGGAAGACGTGCACGTCGTGCGCGTCCTCGTGCAGCTCCTCAACGACTGCCACGCCTTCCCACGCGCCGTTTGTGTTGGCTAGCGCAGCCACGTCTCCGTTTTGTCGTCGCCAAAGTAGAGGACCGAGCTGGGGCGGCGCCGATGCCGAGCTGGTCGCGGAGGGCCTTCCAGTTGCCCCCGACGAACTCGCCGCCCAAGGCCAGCTGCGCCGGCTCGAAGGGCGCCTCCGCAGCGAAAAAGGCCGGCTTGGTCGCGCTAGCCACCACCAGGTCGAACAGGCCGCGCCACTCCGGCCCGGCCACCGCCCGCATGACCACCTCGGTAAAGTCTGCGCGCGAGTTGGTCATGAGCAGCAGCTTTTGGCCGCGCTCGCGACACTTGCTCAGCAGGCGCAGTACGGCGTCGCTGACGGGCTCCAAGTACGCCTCGGGCGCGTCGCTCAGCCCCGGGAAGAAGGTCCCACGGCGCTCGGGAAGCGCCGAGGGCTCAAACATGTGGTTGAGCGCGCCAAAGAGCTGCCGCAGGAGCGTCGCGTACGCCGCCGCCGAGCCATCCGCCGCCGCCGCCGAGCCACCCGCCGCCGCCGAGCTGGCCGTCGCGGCGGCTTGCTGGTCCACCGAGTCCACGAGCGTGGCCAGGATCTGCGCGGAGGGGATCACAAAGGCCGAGTTGAAGAAGAGAAGCGGTCGAGGTCGCGACGAAAGTTGCGGATGTCGTCCCAGAACTCCACCTGGCGCTCGCTGCCGTACACTGCGTCCAGCTGTGCCTCACTCAGCGGCGGCCCGCGGCCGTGGCGCGCACAGCAGACCCTGCCAGAGCTAGTAAGGTTGATTATGTTGCCGCGCGCCACGTCAAAGATGCAGCCCTTGGTGGCAAAGGCGTCGTACTCTAGCGCCTCCAGCGCCGCGTACCCGTGCATCTCCTTGAGGTAGTCGCGCGTGCCGCGGTAAATCAGTCGCGATACCGCGTCCAGCTTGTACTGGGCAAAGGTGTGGTCCATGTCGAAGCCCACCCAGGCGTAGCCCGAGATGTCCAGCGTCAAGCCGCTCTCGAACGCCGGCGGCGTCGTCTCGCTGTGCGCCATCTTCATCGTTCGATCGATCGATCGACTTGTCTGGTCATGCGCAGCCCAACAGCGAGCTGATCGAGGAGGCGCAAGCGATTGGCGCGAGCATGGACAGCGCCAGCGAGGACGGGCAGGTGCCCCTGCTGGAGGGCGACGCGCACCAGGCCGAGGCCCAGGCGGCGCCGACGCTATGCCCGGCAAGCGGTCCGCCGCGCAAGAGGCTCGGGGGATTCTCGAGCTGGCCGTTGGCATCTTGCTCTCGCGCGCCTCCTGGGTGGTGATCAAGAGCACGGACACGGCGCTGCTCGGTCACGTTTCCTCGCACGCGCTGTCCGCCTCGTCGGTGTCGGACTTGTGGACGATGGCTACTGGGGTCTTCGTCCAGGGCGGTGTGCTGGGCATATTTGTCGGCCAGGCGCTTGGCGCGGGGAACAAGCAGATGGGCACGGTGTGGCTGCAGGTCAGCCTGGTGGTGCAAGCCATGATCACGGTCCCGTCATGGTGATGTGGTTCCTCACGGGGCCCGTTCTGCGCCTGTTCCACACCGACCCGAGCCTCGTGGACGACGCGGGGTACTATGCCACCGTGCTGGCCGTCTGCTTGCCGGCCAAGACCCTGTTCTCGCAGATCAGCCAGTTCCTCTCGGCGCACTCGTACGTCAAGCCCGAGGCGCAGGTCTCGGTGTTCGCGGCGGCGCTCAACTTGGCGGTCGGCTGGTGCTCGTCCTGGGCGTGCCTTTCAAGAACTGGGACGGCTTTGGCTTCAAGGCCTGCCCATGGGTCACCGTGGGCACCGAATACTCGCAACTCGTCGTGTTCGCCCTGGTGTTTGGCTACCTGCAGCAGTTGCCCCAACAGCTTGGCTGGGTCGGCTGGCTGCCGGAAGAGGTCACGCGCGCTCGCGTTGTAGAGTACCTCAAGCTCTACGTGCCCGCAGCCCTCTCTGGCGTCCGATTTTTGGCGCATGGCCGTCATCGGCGTCTTCGCCGCCGGCTTGGGCAACGACGACGTGGCGGTCTTCAACGCGTCGTACCGCATCCTGTGGATAACGCTTACCGTGGTGGGCTCTCTCGCCTTTAGCGTGCGCATCCGCCTTGCGCGCGCCATCGGCGCCGGCGACATCGAGGGCGCGCGCTTCACCATCAAGGTGGGCACCCTGATGACGACCGGCGCGCTGCTCGGAACGGCCGCGCTCGTGCTGGGCTTCACGCGCGCCTTCGCGAGCATCTTTAGCGACGACCCGGATGCTCGACCTCTTCGTCGAGGCTCGCGTGCCGCTCTCGCTCACGCTGCTGCTCATGAACCTCGCTGTCTTCCTGGAGCAGATCCCGGCAGCCATGGGCCTTACCCGGGTCGTCTTTGTCGGCGTCGTCGGCAGTTGGCTTGGTCAGGTGCCCGGCGCCTACCTGGGCGTCTACATCGCCGACAACCTGCTCGGGCTCTACTATGGCGTGGCGGCCGGCTACGGCCTGCTGTCGCTCCTTCTCGGGGCGGTCATCCTGCGCACGGACTTTGTGCAGGTCGTGGCGGACGCGCAACGTCGCTCTGAGGCCTGACGGATCCTCAACCAACTGCAACAGTACAAACACAAACCGTGCGCTTGAGCACTCTCAGCTGCCTTGCCAGCCTTCTGCTGCGTTCATTCCTGCTCGTCGTGCTCCTCGGCTACCTCAGCGCCGGCCGCAACGAAGCCGTTCCAGGCCCGCATGATGGCGCTCTGCTGGCGCATCTGAGCGCACAGCGCCGAAACTTGGGCCGCCTGCTTGGTCACCTGCTCGAACACCTGCGCGGTCTTCGTTCCCAGCGCCTCTGCCTCGAGCGCGATATCCTCGGCCAGTTCCTTGGCGACCTCCTCGGCTTCCGCCGCCTCCATCTCGCTGCTGCCACGCTTGCTCGTCTCGGCTGGAGAGCATCAGGATGGGGAAGGAAGGAAGGGCGACGACAACGTGCGGCCAGAGGCCGCGAGATGGATCTTGGAGGCCTTGAAGGCGAAGCGAAACAAGCGGACGCCTGCACGAGAGAGCGGTCCGACTGACAGGTAACAAGCACAAGATCAATCAAGACCAACAAGCAAGCTGGTAAGATCAGTTCGGAGTTGGTGTGCGACGACGCTTGGGTTACTCGCCGACCCTAGCGAGCTCGAGCACTACACACGCCGTGCGCTCGGATGTGTTAACCAGCTCGCACTCGAGCTTGCTGACAAAGGCCCCCGTGGACTGGGTCACGGTGCTGCTGTGCACGGGCACGCCCTCGAGGTAGGACGTGAGCGTGAGCTCGCCCTGCAACAGCTTGAGCCAGAGGCGCTCGGGTAGTCGCGCGCGCTTCGAGTGCTCGCCGGGGTCGATGCGACGGATAGTGAGGCGAAAGTGCCGGCCGGCCGCCAGCAGGTTGGAGTCGGGCGCGTAGGGGTCGTCCAGGCGCAGGAACTGCGCCCACTCCCTCGCGGTTGATCCGCATGCGGTCCAGACACATGACCGCCTGCTGCGCCTCGGCGCAGAGCGTCAGGTCGTGGGCCGAGATGAAGCGAATGATCGCGTTGAGGTTGGTAAAGATGTTCTGGTCCTGCTCCTGGTGGAAGAAGGACAGCTGGTCGGTCAGGCTGGGAAGCTTGCTATCCGCCGCCGCTGCGCTCCCAGCGTGGCTGCTGCCGCCCTCACTCTTGCTCTCGTCCAGGCTAAGGGACCGCGTGCTCCGCGTCTTGTGGACCTCTTGGTCGCACGAGCTGATGGGGTCCGCCGCGCAGCAGCGACCCACCGAGGTGGCCGAGTGCACAACGGGGACGCGGTCCACGCCAGCCGAGTCGAGGTAAGCCATGTGCACAATGGGCGGCGAGAAGAGGTGGAGCGTCACGGCCGGCTCGGCGTCACTGGCGTTGCCAAGCAGGTGGAGGCCCGTAAAGAGTGGTGGTCGATCAGCTGGCCCTCCTGGAAGGGCACGCACTCGCGCAGCACCGAGCTCCCCGGCGAGCCGTCAAAGGCCTTGAGCTGCATGTTACCGCTCAGCACCTTGACCCACGACACGCCGGCCGTGCTTGTGGATGGGCGTGGACTGGCCAGTTCCAGCAGCAGACCATGAGCGAGAACTTGGAGTCGAGGGCCACGAGGCTCCGCGTGTAGCGAAAGGGGTCAAAGCACGAATTCGCGCCACTCGTGCCCTGCAGCGCCAGGCGTTCCAGGAGGGCGCCCACCTCGCGCTCGCGCTCGCTCTGCAAGCACTCGTGCACCAGCGAGTAAAACTCCCCGAGCCCCACGGGGCCGTCCTCCGCGCGCGGGCCGAGCGGCACGAACGCAAACGGGTTGTCCGGAATGCGCGCGGTGGCCATGGAGCCCACCCTGCGCGAGCCCGTGGCCTCGTCGAACAGCACAGAATGTAGGGCGGGCGTAGATGTGCATCGACACGGCCACCTCGTCCGGGTTGGGGTTGCCCATCGCGTGCACGCCTTGCGTGTCGTTGATGTAGCACACATCTTGCGGGCCCAGCGTAACGTCGCGCCGGACGCGAGGCGGCTCCACGCTGGCGTCATAGCGGATCTCGCGCACCTGGCCCTTGAGCACCTTGACCCAGCAGAGCTGCCCGCGTGGTCGTGGATGGGTGACATTTGGCCTTTGTCCCAGCACAGGATGAGCACGGTGAATTTGGCCTTGTTGTTGTGACCGTCGCCGCCGGCCATCGGCACGTCGTAGCCGACGAGGTTGCGCGTGTAGGCGCCGCGATGGAAGCGCAGATAGCGCTTGAATTCGCCCTCGTTCAGCCGCACGGCACCCAGCAGGCCGCAGATCTTGTCGATGTGCTCTTTCGAGTGCACGCCGCCGTCCTCGAGGGGTTCCACCTCGTGGTGCAAGAGCTCGATGAGGTCGCGAAAGTTGGTGTACAGCCGCAGCGACTTGGGGCACAGCGCCGCGCCCTTCTCGCTCGCCTCGCAGATCTGCCACGCTGCGCCCCGCGCTCTGCGTCCGTCACAGACAGCGTCTCGTTACACCACACCAGTTGTGTGTTGGTCGTGCAGTTGCAGCGCACGGGGTGGCTGCAGAGGTTCATGGCCTCGGTATTGTACACGTGCACGGACACGGTGCCGGGCGGGCCGCGAAAGACGTGCTGCTTGGCCCCGGCGCACGAGTGGCCTTGACCGGCCTGCACGCGCTCGCAGGCCTCGCCTTGCACATCAATGTCCAGCGAGCCGCGCACGACCCACGAGTCGACGGCGTCGCATGCATGCGAGTGGCCATACTCGCTGAGCTCTTCGTTCCAGCACACGACGACCGCGCTGACGGCCGGCGTCTGCAGGATCAGGTTGACGCGACCTTCGTTGAGGCAGAAAGCCTCCAGCTGCTGCTTCTCGGCGCCGAAAAAGTCTCCGAGCAGCTCGAGCCACGGCAGGCGCTCGCCCGCCTCCTTGTTGGCGTTCGCGCAGAGCCGCTTGCCGAGCTGCGACATGGCCGACCTCTCGCTCTCGCTCTCCTTCTGCCCTCTCTCTCTCCGTGTCCTGCGCGCAAGTCTTCTTCTGCGTTTGCTCTTCGCATCGTTGACGTGATTCTCCGTGCTGAATTCCCCGGTCGGCTGAATTCCCCGATCAGAGGCGCTGGAGCAGGGCGTCGGGGATTCGGAGGGACTTGGGCTGGCCCAGCTCTGACTCTGGGACCTTGAAGACCCAACCAAGGAAAGAAAGGCAGGCCGCCGCCGCGGAATGCTGCTGCTCTCGCAGCCGCTGGAGGTGGACTCGACAGGGACAACTGCGCGTGCTTGTCAAGAATGATCGCGATGGCCTCTGCCTCTGCCTCTGCCTCTGCCTGTCTGCCTTGCGCGGCCCGGCATGGTGAGAAATGGGCTGGTGGCACAAAATAGAAACGAGTTTGGGCTTCTGCTCTACTCTTCATCAATGGCCGCGCCGAGATCGTGATCGTTGCTGTTGTGCTGGGCGATGACGAAATGCCCGTCTCGTCGGACTCGTCGGAGTCGTTGGAGTCGTCTGACTCGTCGTCCTCCTCAAGGCGGTGGTCGTCAACATGCGCCACCTCCTCCTCCTCTTCCTCCTCCCCTCCTCCTCCACCGCCACCCCACTGTCGCCCGCGCTGCCCGCGTCTGCCGCGCCGTTGCTCGTCGTGGCCATGTTCTGCTCATAGGCGGCTTTGTTGGTCTGGATGTTGTGCAACATAAAGGCGCAGGACGGCAAGATCAACGCCATCGTCTCCCAAGCCGGCTCAACTAGGTACGAGATAAAGCCGTGCTGCACGTTGGCGACCGTGGCCTTGTCCGAGAGGTTCTGCATGTATGGCGTGGGCGCAAGGCCCAGGCGGTCCTCGTCAGCTGCCTGCGCAGAAAACTCGCTGAGCACCATCTCGGCCCACTTGACAGCAATCTTGGCGGGGTAGGTCTGCGCGCCAATGTCACAAGCGTGCAGCAGAAAGCTGCTAAAGGCCTCCCGGCTCTCCGGGACTTCGCGCTGCACCGGAGCGCCGCCGCACCGCTCGGCTTCCATGATCTGCGCCTTCATGTTGACCAGCTGCTCGCGTGGTGCTTCATGTCAGTGGCGATGATGTGCTTGATAATGAGGCGCCGCAACTCGCGGTACTTTGGCTTGCTAACGCCCTCCAAGACGTCCGTCTCTGGCTTGGAGAGGATGCGAAAAGTAACCGAGGCGTGGTACTGCTCCAGGACGGAATTGTCGTTGTAGCATATCGCGAGGTCACTGAGGCTCTTGCTCTCGAAATCGTTGGTCCGGCCACGGTGGCCGATGTCGTGGCAGAGCGAGGCCAGCGCCAGCGCAAATACGTCCTGGAAGTGCATGAATTCGGCCCCCTTGGTGTTGACGATGATGGCGTAGACCTGCTGGAACACTGACACAGCGTGGTGCCAGTTGGTAGGGGTTGTCTAGGTAACCCTCGCGGACGGCCTGCACGAAGTCGCCAAGCACGACCTCATCGATACGAAACTTGTCCACGAGGCCAAGGTGCAGGAAAGCGAAACAGACCTTTGCCTCGAGCGCCTCCGGCTCGTCCGCCAGGAGGTCATAGTGCCAATCCGCAAAACTTGCGTCAAAGGCCTCCACGTGAAGCTGCTGGAAGACGCCCGCCAGCTGCTAAACATGGCTGTCTCCGGCAGCGCCAGGCGACTGATAGGCGATCGCGCTTGCGCTTGAGCACCTTTTCTGTGGCTTCGTCTACAAGCGATGTGCAAGTACCACGCCGCGCTGGGCGCGCCACTGGGGATTTCTCCCCAGGCTTGCGCTCGCGAGATGCTCGCACGATGGTCAGAAACTTGCCGATCGCCCGAAAGGTGGTCTTGTGCCCGCGAATCAGGCTGGCGACCTCCTCCCGCGGCTCCTGGTTGTCCTGCGCGAAGAGTAGCGAACGCAGCGCGCCAGCGTGGTCTCCGTTGTCGGCGATGGCCTTGTCGTACTGGTATCGAACCTGCTGCACGCGGATGCATGCGATCCGCGAGGCGATCAGGCCGCCGACCTTGGCATGAAAGTCCGTAAAGTAGGTCAGCAGCGTGAAAGAGCACGTGCTCTGCGCACTTATCTTGTCCAGCGTCTTGCGGTTCACGCTGCGCTGCGGCTTGAAGCTCTGGTATGCGCCTCTCCCGCCAGCCTTGGACGCCGTGTCCGATCCGCCAGGCATTGATGTGTCGAGGGAACCTCGCACGACCGAGCCCAAGCTTGGCCGCGAGCGCTGCCGAAGAATTCCTGTCTGCGAGCGCGAGTCATTGACGAGAAGAAGCTTGCTTCTCGGAGTGGGCTCAGACCTGTCGGTAGGCGATCGCTCGAGCTGGATCTCTGTCGAGCTGCCGCGGCGTGATCGGCGAGTGCCGCGCAAGGGCAGCAGCCCCCTCGGCAGCGCTGTCTGCGTCCTGCCCCTCTTCCTTTGCCTCTTCCTGGACACTGGGAGCGCCAATGTTGACCTCCCCGACGCTCCTTCTGCGCGACTCGTTGGCGGCGGACTGACGCTCGGTACCGCGCCGCACCCTACCGCGCATGCTTCGTGTACTGTTGCGCTCGAGTAGGGTGCCCGACATTCGATCGTACTTGCGCGGCTGTGGCCGTTCGCGGTTGGGCAGCACGGGGTCGCCGACATCGGCAAACTTGTTGACCAGGTATATGACCCCCATAATCTGCGAATCGAGCACCACCGGGATCGCCAGCACAGATCGTGTGACCCGCGCGGTCTTGCCTCGTGCTGCGGGTCGAACCGCGGATCCTCGTAAGCGTCCAGGACGTTGGCCACCTTGTTGCTGGTTGCGACCCAGCCTGGGATGCCTTCGCCGAACCGGAAGGACTCGCGCATGGATTCCGTGTCCTTGCTGGTCGTGAACACGCTATACAGCTCCTTCTTCCGCAAGTCCGACAGGTAGAGTGATCTGAGCGCACGGCACAAGGCGATGCAGTAGCCGGATGAGGTTCTCGGCCAGTTTGGGCCCGTCCATCTCTGAGCAAATAGCGGTCGCCGCCTCCAGCAGCCGACTTTGGTTCTCGCGCTGCAGCCGCAGGAAGCGGCGGTTGTACACGTTGCGCACGACGATGCCCACGAGCGCGGCCAGCATCTTGCCGCGCTTAAGGTCCTCAGAAGAGAACCCAAACATTGCGCGCTGCCACCTCTACCGGTTTCGCCCCGTCGGTTAAACACCTGCAGCGCCACGCCTTGCGCGTTGACGGGAAGCAGATGTGCTGGGAGGTCGAGCGGGAGCGACAGCAGCGACTGCGCCTCCTTTTCGACATTGTCGGGCATCACCTGACAGCTGTGAGTCCATGTCGTTGATCACGAGCGTCTCCTTTGCCTCTAAGCATTGCTGCGCAAAGCCTGTGTCGGTCACCTTTCATGTCGAGCAGGTTGGTGCCGTCCCCGTTGGCGCCCACCTCGATCAGCCGAGTTCGCTCCGCGCCGATAGCCTTGCGACACATCCGCAGTAGGTTGTTGAGGGATTCCAACTTGCCGAGGGTGAGATGCTGCATAAACACGTCCAACATGCGCTGCGCATCCACCATCTCGTTGTTCAGGTCGGCCACGACCTCCCACTGGTCCTTGGGGTCCAGGGCGAGAAAGAAAGCCTGCGCAATGCTCTGCGCTTCGCCGCTCAGGATACTTTTCTGCGTCAGCGTCGTGAAGCGCGAGTACGGCGGCACCAGCTCGCCGCTTGCCACCCGCGAGTCGCGCCTGCCATCGTTGGTCTTGATCCTCCGGAAGCAAGGCACGTCCAGCCCTTCCCTAAACGCGCTCGTCCGCCGCGTGCTTCGTCCTCTCTCCGGTGGCTGCCTTTGCCTCCGCTCCTCCTCCCCCCCCAGGCAAGCCACCGCTGGCTTCCGCTGTCAGGCCGCCGCTTCGCATCGCTAGCAGCACGCACCCTGCCGCACAAAGCGGCGCGCGCCCCAGCGAGCTCTGCCTGCCTGCGGCGTTCTACCGTGTGTTCGTGCCAGAGCCCGAGGCTCGCGGACTTGGGCACCGCGAGCAACGGATGGACAAAACTAAAGGTCAGTCGTTCCACGCAGGCCCAGTGTGGACGGACACCTTGAGGCTCGAGGTCGGCAGGCGGAGATCTTTCATGCATCTGCCGCAAACGGATCTCGGCCCTCTCTCAGCCTCTGCCCCTCCGGCCTCCTCCTCCTCCTCCTTCTCCACGTCGGCGATCATCCCAACGGATCTCATTCTATCTCTCACTTCGGTCGAGTCGCAATGCGCGCAGAGAACGCTTTTCGGTGGACGAGCACTATAGAGGCGGCGAGATGAAGACCGCGGCGCGATGGACCGCGCCAAGGCGCGCATGGAGAGGGCCATGCGCAGCGCAGAGCAAGATGAGGCCTCTGAGAGCAGCGGGGCTGAAGACGGGGATGCCGGCGGGGAGGAGGAAGAGGAGGAGCAGGTGCGCCAACGCGCTGCCGCGCAACGGGAGGCCTTGTTGAGACGCCGCCCTGAGGCGGATGCCGACAGTAGCGAAGAAGACGAGGACGGCGAGGAGGGCGACGACGGTGACGAGTCGAGCGAGAGAGAAAGATGTCGACCCCAGGCGATCGCGGCGCGAAATGGAGGAGAACACGACGGAGATGCTGCGGCAGACGCTGCGAGAGCTGCCGCTGGCCAAGCTTGCCGAGATCAAGCGCGAAGGGTGGAAGGGCAAGCCGCTACAAGGCGCTGGGTCTGCCTGGCCCCGAGATGATTGGCGCGTGGCTCGAGGGAAGCTTCAAAATCGACCACGCCGCAGCGCGAGCCTTGCGGCACCCGAGCAGCACCAGGAGAAGCAGCAGGCCCGAAGAAGAAGGTCAAAAAGCAGCGCAGCGCGCCCATGGAAATGTCGAGCAAGAGACCAGTGCGGCGCGCGCGGCGCGTGGTGGACGTCGTGGAGCGCAAGGTGCGCGACCCGCGATTCGACACGCTGTCGGGCGAAGTCGACCCGCAAAAGTTCGAGACGCGGTACGCGTTCCTGAACGAGCAGCGGGAAGAGGAGATTAAGGACCTTGCGGCGGCCATCCGAAAGGACAAGCAGCTGCGCAGCATGCCGAGCAAGGCGCGCAAGCGCAAGGGCGTGCGAATGATGGACGACGCCGAGCTCCACGCATCGGAGATGGAGCTGTCGCGGCTGCGGCAAGAGAGCGGGCACAACAAGCGGCAGCGCCTAAAGCGCGGCGTGATGACCGAGGTGCGGCGCAAGGAGCGCGAGCTGGTGGCCAAGGGCAAGAAGCCGTACTTCTTGAAAAAGCGCGAGCTCAAGCAGCTCGAGCTCGAAAAGCAGTACGAGACGCTGTCAAAGGAGGGCAAGCTGGAGCGTTACATGGAGAAGCGCCGCAAGAAAAACGCGTCCAAGGAGCGCCGCATGCTGCCGCAGGTGGGCTTGTAAACGAAAGGAACCTTTTTTTTTGTTTTTGTTTTTGCTGTTGGCTGCGGTCTTGGATGACTTCCAAGCAAGATGGGCCTGGCTGCTGTTGGTTTGGAACACGTTTTGTGGCTGGCATGGTTACTGGCCGGGCTCTGGCTCGGCCTCCCGCTCGACCTCCTCGTCGCCGGTCTCCGCGCGGCGCGCGCGCGCCGAGCCGCAGAGCAGATATCCACTCTGCTCCGCCTCGACGCGCTCGTGCACAAGCGCGCGGATGCCGCCAAAGTGCTCGACCCACTCCTCCTGCTCGTCGTCAGGCAGGCCAAAGCGCCAGGGCGGGGCCGTGAGCCAGCGCAAGAGGCCGCTCGCGCCGCGCTCGACGCGCGTCTCGTCCACGTAGTCAAAGGCAATGCGGCTGGACGGGCACTCGTCCATGATTTGCACGATGTCGTCCATGAAGGCCTCGGCAAACTCGGGGTGCCAGTACTGGATCTGCGCGTCCAGCAAGAAGAGCGTGCTTGCCTGCGGCGAGAACCCTGCGCGCTCCAGGTCGTCGACCCAGTCAAAGTTGCTCTCTAGCGGCTTGTTGGCCAGCACGGCCTCCACGTGGTGGTGCGGGACCTTTGCCGCTCGCACGAGCCGCTGCTTGGCCTTGTGCACGCGCTTGTCGTTGACCTCAAAGACCTGCAGTGTTTCCCGCTTGGGCAGGAAGGCCAGGTTGTACGCGTACGAGGTCAACTCGCCGCCCACGATGACGATCTGCTCCACGTCCGATTCCGCGAGGCACTGGTCGAAAAACGCAAGGCGCGACATGGCCATGTGCAGCACGCCTCGGTCCTCCAGGTGCACGTCGTGCTCGATGTGAAAGCCGCTGAGCAGTCGCGCGGCCTTGAACCAGACGGCCACCGGGAGCAGCAGGAATAGGCGGCAGCCCGGCAGCGCCTGGAAGAGCGCTCCGGGGCATCCGGGCGCAGCCCGAGCTGGTGGAAGGCCCAGACGATGAAGGCCTTGGCAAAGAGCCGCGGCGTGAGAAAGGCAAAGCCACGTCGCGCACGCGAGCCGCGGTACATGACCACGAGCGCAATCAGCAGCGGGATCGCGACGGGCAGCAGCAGAATAAGAAACAGTGCCGAATGCCAGCCCTCGGGGGCGAGACCGCCCTGGCTCGAAGCGCTGGGCGCGTGCATGTGCGCCAACTTGCGCCCGCGCAGTCGTGAGCGGGCGGGCGGCAAGGCTTGGCCGCTTGCCTTGCCGGCCTGCCGCCGGCGCCGTGGGTGGTGCTTCCCTTCGCCTAGGGGCTGGGCGCGGCCGACGGCGCCCATGTCGGCTGCGTGCAGCTCGTCACCACCTCTTGGCACGTGCGAATGAGGTGTGTGCGAGTGTGAGCTCTTCACCTTCCGACGTCATCTTACTGACCTGGCCTACGTGAGTTGCTCTGACCTTGCCCAGGTCATCCGCCGGACGAAAGATCGACGAGACGAAGACGAGAAGAGAGGGGAAGGGGAGGATGGACGTCAAGGAGCATGGCAACGAGCTGTTCAAGGCCGGCAAGACCGCCGAGGCGCGCGACGTGTACTCGGACGGCATCAAGCAGTGCCTGAAGGCGGCCGACAGCCAGCAGGACGAGCTGCTCGTCACGCTGTACAGCAACCGGGCAATGTGCCACCTCAAGCTGGAGGACGCCGCCGCCTGTTTGGAGGACTGCACGGCGCGCTGGAGAAGGACCGCAGCAACATCAAGGTGCTCTTCCGTCGCGCCCAGGCGCTCATGATGCTCAAGCGCATCGAGGACGCGTACAAGGACCTTCGCATGCTCCTTGAGAAGGACCCCAGCAACGCCGCCGCTGCCACGCTGATGAAGAAGCTTCGCGCGGCAGCGCAGGACCAGAGCTCGACCACCACGCAGGCGCTTGAGCACATTGACGCCGTGGCGAGCGACTCGTGCTCGCCCAAGGACCGGACGCTCAAGCTGCGGCAGCTGCTCGGCACCGTTATGGACGACCCACACCTGGCCAAGGCGGTGTGCCTCAAGGGCGCTTGCGACAAGCTGGGCGCTGCGCGATAAGGACGCGCTCAGCCTCAAGGTCTTGAGCAAGCTCACGGAGTACGAGGGCTGCTTCGAGGCCGTGCTCGCCGTTGCGGACGAGGCGACGCTTGCCAAGATCGCCGACAGCGGGGCAGAGCAAGCGGAGGGGCAGGAGGTGGATGCCGCCTTGGCTGACAGTGCGCCCGCTGCGCTCAACATCCTGTGGCGACTCTTCAAGCACGAGACCGACAGGGTGGAGCAGGAGGAAGCGGCCGCGGAGAGCCGCGTGAACGGCGATGCGGTGCTCGAGGCGCTGGTGCGCGCGCTGCAGTCCGACGACGAGTCGGTCAGGCGCGTCGCCGTGGAGGGCGTCGTGCGCGTTTGCTCTGGTAGCGAGAGCAGGTCGCGGCAGTTCTTCGACCTGCAGGGCCTCGAGGCGCTCATGTCGATGATCGCGCGCCAGCACGACCGCGACGAGCCGATGCAGCAAGTGTCCGTGGTGCTCGGCCAGGTGCTGCCCTCGCTTAAGGACGACGAGGTGATCAAGTCGCACGCCGTGGCGTTCTGCAAGCCGTTCCTGCTGTCCGAGGACGTGTTTGAGCAGACGCGCGGCGTGGCGGGGCTGAACGCGATCTACTACGCAAACAAGGAGCTGGGCCTGGCGCTCGTGCAGGAAGAGGGCTTGCTGGAGCCGCTCAAGCGGCTGGCCATCCGCGGCAGCGCGCGCACCCAGGCGCTGTCGGCCGAGGTGTTTTCGCACGTGGCCAACTCGGAAACTGGCCGCGGCCTGCTGGCGGGCGAGGCCACGGACACGCTCAAGCTACTGTCCACGAGCGACACAGCTGCGGTGCGCTCGGCTGCGGCGGTGGCACTGGCCAAGCTCAATGCCATCGACTTCAACGCCGAGTCTGAGAACGGCATGCTCGTGCTGGCCTCAGTCAAGGCCTGCTGGACGTCAAGGCCAGCAAGGAGGACGGCAAAGGCGTGGAGGCGTGTCGTTCGTGATCACCGACTCACAGGTCAAGATGATGTTCATCAAGGGCGAGGGACTGAAGGTGCTAGAGGAGCTGGTCAAGCTCGCCACGGACATGGCCAAGGAGCCCTATGCCTACGGGCTCGCGTTCATCTTTGAGAACCTGACCATGTCGGAGGACGACAAGCGGCGGGAAAAGCTTCGCGAGATGGAGGTCTCTGAGGAGCAGTGGCAGCAGTTTGAGAAGCTGACCAAGAGCCAGTCGCGCAAGCCGGGCCAGGAGGACCCGCGGGCCAACGTGGAGATGCGCATCCAGGTGTTTGTGCAGTCGGGCGCCGTGGGCGCGCTGCGGGCGCTGGTGCTCAACAGCACGAGCGAGAAGGTGTGGGAGGCCGCCGCACGCACGTTGTGCAACATCGCGTCGGTGCAGCAAGTGCGCGGGCAGATGATCGCTCAAGGCGGGCTCCGCGCGCTCTTCAAGCTGACTAGCGCGGGCTCGGACCGGTGCAAGCAGTTCGCTGCCCACGCGCTGGGCAAGATCTTTGTGACGACGGACCCGCACGTGCTCAAGGACGAGCAGCTCATGGACACGGTTGGCCCGTTGGTGCGGCAGGTGCGGCACTGGACGAGGACCTGGTGCTCTTCGAGTGTTGCATGGCGCTGACCAACATTGCCACTGTCGTTTCGAGGCCAAGCAGAAGATCGTGACCGCGCGAGGCATCCAGGCCTTCGAGTACGCGCAGTACTCGGAGAACCTCATGGTGCGCCGCGCGGCCACCGAGGCGCTCAACAACCTGATCCCCGTCGGGAGGTCATCGAGTGGATCTGCAGGCCGGACAAGCTGCGTCTGTGGCTGCTCTTCGCGCAGAGCTACGAGGAGGACGCGCCCACGGCCTGCGCCGCGACCGGCGCGCTGGCCAACCTGGCGCAGGACGAGCGCGTGGGCGAGGCGCTTTCCAAGCAGGAGGAGAACGCCATGGCCAAGCTGGTCGAGCTGGTGGGCTGTCCCAACCTCGACATCGTGCACCGCGCCGTGGTGTGCGTGCTCTACCTGCTCGACACGTGGCCCGAGGGCGGCGGCCGGGCGGCGCTCAAGGCCGCGGGCGGCGAGGCGGCGCTCGCCAAGGTGGTGGCCAAGCACGGCGACAGCTCGGCGGCGCCCGTGGCGCAGCAGTGCCTCGAGGAGCTCAAGGCGCCGCCACCCGCGGCGCCGGTTGCCGCCGACAAGGGGGACGACAGCAGCAAGTGAGACGCGAGCAAGAGGTCTCCAGCAGCAGCTGACGGCAGTGCTGGTTGTGGAGTCGATTGGGTGAACAGCAATCCGAGTCAATCAACTCATCCATCCATCCTTGGTCACACGCGAGTTGATCAGCGAAACGGGCCCCTCGTCGCTCAGGACGACGTGAGCGTCTGGGCTACCCAGTCCAGTCCCTCGTTGAGTCCCTCCCCGGTGAGCGCGCAGCAGCCCTCGATGTGCCACTCGCGGCCCTTGATCTCGTGAAGCTCCAGAGCGGTGGCGATTCCGCCGAGGTCATGGCGTTCTTCACGTCCTGCTTGTTGGCCAGCACGAGAATGACCGCCTTCTGCAGATCCTCGTGCGCGAGCAGCAGCTTGAGCTCCTTCTTGACCACGTTGATCCGGTCGCGCTCGGTGCTGTCCACCACGAGCAGCACGGCGGAGGTATTCGCATAGTAGGTCGCCCAGGTCTTGCGCAGCGTCTCCTGGCCTCCCAGGTCCCAGCACTGAAACTTGACTTGGCCGCGTCGCACCTCCTCTACGTTGGACCCGATGGTCGGGTGCGTGCCCACGACCTCGCCGAGTTGCAGCTGGTACAGCGTCGTGGTCTTGCCGGCATTGTGAGCCCCACGATGATCACCTTGATCTCGCGCTCACCTTGGAACAGCGACTGCCACAGCGACAGCACCAGGCCCATGACGCTGGCAGACGCTCTGCCTGCCACGCCGCTCGCTCGCCGCGTGCAAGGTGGTGGCGGAGGAGGAGGAGAGCTCGCCCAGCTCGGCCGGCTCCAACTCGTTGACACTCTGTCCTGTTGCACGGTTGGCCCTAACCCGTGCTCTGACCCGGGGAACGCTTGTGCGCATTTTCGTGGTGACAGACGAGACGAGCGAGAGGACGACGATGTCGACGGTGGTGCGCCAGGCGCTCGTGCGCGGCGCGCGGCGCTTCGGGCCGACGGACGGCAAGGCTGGCAACCGGTTCTACTACAAGGGCAAGGGCGGCTGGAAGGGCGGCTTCGTGAGCCGGAAGGGGCAGTTCATTCGCCAGGACACCATGATGAAGTTTCTGGTCGTGCCAGACTTGGAGGGCTTTGAGCTCAAACCCTACGTGGCCAAGGACACGCCGAGGGGGCGCTACAGGTCGCCTGATGCGCCATGATGGTGCGCTTGAGGGATGGAAACAGCACCAAACCAACTTGTATTGCGACCTAGCATGTGGTTTCGCCTGCCTGCCTGCCTGCCTGCCTGCCTGCCTGCCTGCCTGCCTGCCTGCCTGCCTGCCTGCCTGCCTGCCTGCCTGCCTGCCTGCCTGCCTGCCTGCCTGCCTGCCTGCCTGCCTGCCTGCCTGCCTGCCTGCCTGCCTGCCTGCCTGCCTGCCTGCCTGCCTGCCCCCTGCCTGCCTGCCTGCTGCCTGCCTGCCTGCCTGCCTGCCTGCCTCGAACGAGGCGAGACTGCGAGCCAGCAAGCGCCTCGGCATCGTTGCTGCTTGTTGCCATCACTGCCGCTCTCCACCATCGCTACCGGCAGAGCCTCGCACTTGACTCGTGTTGCGGGCGGTGCTTGACCTTGGCCGCGCGACCAGCAAGAGCCCTCCATATCTGTGCTCGTGTCACCTGGACCGCGCTCTCGCCACAAGTCGTACCTGATGAACGAAACAGACGACAAATTGGGGTTGGTGTTAAAAGTTAGATGGCAAGCGACTTGAGGTCAGTCTCCATCCGGTCCATCTCCTCCTTGCGCAGGGCGTGTTGTCAAGCATCTGCTGGCGCTTGGTCTTGATGAGGTGGTTGTAGTACGGCTTGGTAAAGTGGATGACGACGATGCCAACGGCCGGGAAGATGGCCAGGATCAAGTACAGCTCGGCGATGCTCACCGTCCTGTAGTCCCAGATCGGTGCCGGCACGTTGAGGCTGACGTTCGGGTCCGTGATGTTCGAGTTGGGGTCGAGCAGTGTGGAGTTGCAGTCCAGAGTCAGGTCGCCAACATCGTTGTTGCTGAGCTGAAGGCTGAGGTACTTGAAGTTCGGGTTGCGCGTGGGGCACCCGTTGCCATCCTTGAGGTAGCTGGAAAGGCCGGCCGCGATAGCGGCAGACACAAAGTTGGGCACGGCACCACTCATGACACCATGCACGCCCGAGGCGACGGCCTTGAGACTATCCGGCGCAATCTGGTAGGCCATGTCGAGGGCGGCCGGGTTGGCCCACACCTCGCCGAGGGCGACCAGCGCGTAGACCGGGATGGACCAGAACACCGAGATGTTCTTCTCGTTGTCCTCTTTCCAGTCGCCGCGGAGCATGAGGTCGGTGACAAAGCCCCAAACCATGGCGAGGATCCCGCACAGGCAGCCGAGGTGAACTTGTTCATGTGGCCGGGCTCCATGTTGCGGTGGCGCAGCCACGGCAGGAGGAAGCGCTCGAGCACGAAGGCGAAGAGGACGACACAGACCGGGTTGATGAGCGAGTTGAGCTCGTTGGACTGCACGCCCCAGGTGGAGGACATCTCAAAGCCCTGCTGGATGACGAGCGTGTCCTGCTGCCAGTAAGCCATGGCGAAGAAGAAGTTGGCCACGAAGAGCAGCGGCACAAGCATGAGCAGCTGGCGCGTGTCCTCCACAAAGGTGGACTGGTACTTGCCGCCGTTCTCCTCCTTTTGCTTGTCGAGCGAGGGCGGGCAGGTCGAGCCAGCCTCGCGGAGCACGCGCAGGATTTCCATGATGGCGCTGCCAATCGGCTTGCGGTACACGTAGCGGGGCAGGCCGACGAGGAAGATGATCATACCTGCGGCAAAGGCGGCAGCGGGGATCGAGAACGGCTTCCACAGCTCGGCGCCCGCGCTCATAAACTCGGTGCTGCCAGTGTTGTTCTGCTGCGACTGCACCTTGAACTCGTCCTTGACGTTGTTCGCGTACACCTGCACCAGCGTAGACGTGATGGCGCCGAGGTTGATGAACATGTAGAACTGAAGGTAGAAGCCGCCGATGGTCTCCTTGTGCACCACCGGGTGGAACTGGTTGGCCCCCATGACGTTGACGAGCGACTTGATGCCTCCAAAACCCATCGGGAACAGCACGTAGAAGTAGACGGGCACCATCCAATCTTGGAACAACTCGGCCGAGCCGGCCAGGGTGATGAGAACGAGGGCGATCTGGTAGACCACGGCGGTGGCCAGCAGGGTCTTGAACACGCCAAAGTACGCGTCGGCAAACAGGGCGCTAATCAGCGGCCAGCAGTAGCCCAGGGCGCGCATGAGCTGCGCCGTGGACACCGACTCGGAGGCCGCCATGTTGGCAAACTGCGGCAGCTGCAGGTAGGCCTGGTACTCGGGGCTCAGGCCGTAGTACGCAAAGCGCTCCGCGAACTCGAGCATCAGGATGAACACGGCCGCGGTCCACATCGGCTTCCAAAAGTACGTGTACCGGTTGCCCTTCACATCCACGTACTCGAGCGGCCGCGCCGGGTCGTCCGACCGGAAACACCGCCGGCACCTCCTCCAGCGTCTCGATCGGCTTGGAGTCATCAAAGTCTCCATCGTCGGCGGGTGCCACGGCAGCGTCGTTCTTCTCGTCGGCCATGGTGCTCTTGCTTAATTTCTAACCAGCTCGTGCCGGTTCGGGGTTTGCTCGTCTGGTTCAGCCGGCTGCTTGCCTGCCTGCTTGCCTGCAAGTCTGCCTGCTTGCTCTGGGCTGTGACAAGGTGGGTTGGCCTCGCTTTTGTGCTTGGCCAAGCGCTTCTGCAAGGCCCCAGGGTGGGTGGGCTGCCACAAACTTTTTTTCTTCTTTTCTTTGGAGAGCCTTGTCGCTCTGCCGTACCGTACCTCTCTGCGCTGCGCCACCTCTGCTTGCATCAACAGTGTCAGAGCCGGTCCAAAGCAAAGGAGAAGAAGGGCAGAAGAACAGCAGCAAAACACCCTGTGTCCGCTCGTGCCCCCTGCCTGTCTGTCTGTCCAAAAGCGCAGCTGGGGCCTGACAGCTCAGTGTGATCCCACATTTTCTCCTCAAGGACCAGCGGCGCCACCCGTGCGCGCAGCCAGGCACACCGCATCAACAAAGCTGGATCAAGCAGGCCCTCCAAGGTCGTCATGGGTGGGCCAAGGGCGCATGTCAAACGAAGCCGCATCATCTCGCAGCTCGTGTGACGCACACTTGCCCCCTTAGGAACTTTTACCGAAAACCCTAGGGTTCGCGCGCCTTGCGACCCTTGCGCTCCCGCTTGTGTTGCAAAAGGGTCACAAAAGCGCATTGAAAGAACACAAGCGCTGGAGTGGCACAGCATGCAGGCAAAACGAGCAGCCGAGAAGGCAGGCGGGCAGGGAGAAAGGGGGGGCGCACCGAGGCGTCATGCGCCGACTCGTTTCTCGCCTGATTGATGTGAAGCGCTTTTACGGTTTCGTGCCAGGCCGCATTCGAATGCGCCTCGGCATCGGCCTCTGGTCGACATCAGCCTCTGGGTCGACGGACACCGACCTCGGTCGGGGCTCGGCTGAGCGGGAGGAGCTCAACCGGCTCGACGTTGGCCGAGCGGAGCCGACTGGCCGAATTTGCTTGCGCGCTGCTCTGCTTGGAATTGCTTGGAACGCGCACGAGCAAACGGGAGGCGCTCCAGAGAGCGACGACGCTTGATCGCAAGACGAGGCCACAGAATGAAGAGGGGAAAGCAGCATTCAATCAATCAGAAGGTGGCCACAGCCACGATGAGCCCTACAAAGACGCACAGGAGTGCGCCAAGGAGGACGTCCAAGACCAAACGGTCCATGGTGATCAGCTCTGGGAGCACCGGGAGGAGCACACCGGCGGCGATGATTGAAACGACCGACGGGATGGCCCACATGCCGATCTCCATCTGGTCCAGGTACCCAGCAAAGGTGACGATGGCGCGCAGGGCAAAGTTGAGCACCATGATGCCTGTGAAAAACATGACCAGGAAGGTGCGCATCGCGAGCATTAAGCGCGGCGAGATGTTGTCGCCCACCACCGCCCGCAGGATTGCATGAGCTAGCAAGCCCCCCGCGAGGAAGATCGGCGGCCAGAACATAATCATGGCCACGTGCACGTTGGCGATCGCAGCGGCGAAAAGTAGCACCGAGAGGGCAATCTGCACGGCAAGGTGCATCTCGAGCGAGCGGCGCACGGCCAACTCGGTAGAGAGGTCGCGCCATGGCACGCCTTGCGCGCCCGCAAGGCGCGACTGGAAGTCCAGGCAGCCAGGGTGGACGGTTTGTCATGTGGCGCCGCCGGCGCGCCGGCGCGAGCCTCCATCTCCTCGCGCACGTGCGAGATGCAGCAGCAGTCGCCCGTGAAGCGGACGAGGGCGACCTGGGCGAGCGCAAAGGAGACAAAGCAAAAGGCCAGGCGGGTCTGCTGGTGCGCAATCGGCGCCAGGCCTCGTGGAACACATCCGGCGAGCGCATCGCGTTGGCCATGGTGTTGTACGCCAGGATAGCAAAGCCAGCACTTACGGCCCACCACATGACCACCGGGACGAGGTCGAAAAGGGCGTGCTTGAAGAGCACGCCGGCCTTGTTCTCGCCGCGCTCGAGGCCAGCGGATAGGGCCGCCGTGAAGAGCACGAGGAGCACCGCCGTGGCGGCCAGCACACCCTGCGCGGTCGGCACCGAGGTGAACAGCCAGGTCTGGCCCTCGTACATCGAGAAGAAGACGGCGCCATAGTTGTCCGGGTTGATCTGCTGGAACACCTTGTACGTGTCGTGGGCCGCTGCGGCGCCCGCGAGCGGGGTCTCGCCTTCCGCAAAGCGCTCTGGCACTGCGTCGTTCTCTGTGAGGCCGCGCACGATGGCCAGGACATTGTCGCCTACGCGCTGCAGGGACGCCGGGCTTACGTTCTCCAGCGTGTCTTCCGACGTGTGGCCCAGCGGTTGTCCAGGAACACGAGGTCCATGGTCTTGACGCCCAACTTGGCCACCTGCGCAGAGTCCGTCCAGCCCATCTGGAGCGTGGCGTCCATCCAGCCAATGAACGAGTAGGCGGTCTGCCGCGGCGCGTAGCGCACGTATGCCTGCACGAGCTCGAGGCTGTCGCAGCGCAGCAAGTACTCCTTGTCACCGGCGCCCCCGCTTCCACGGTGATCAGCGCGCTCGGCATATCGCGGAACTTGCTGCGCTCCCGCCACAGGCCGCTGCCGATAAGCCCTGCCTCCTCCGCGTCAAAGAGCACGATGAGCACGTCCGAGTCGGCCGGCGTCTCGGCGAAAACCCGCGCGAGCTCCAGCAAGGTAACCGAGCCAGACCCGTCGTCCGCGGCGCCTGGGCCGTGCCGGGTGGAGTCGAGGTGCGCCGAGAGCATGACGGCCTTGCCGTCGCCCGTGCGGTTCGTGCCCTTGATCAGAATGTTCAGGGCGTACGTCACGCACGGCCGCTCCGGCGACCCGCCGCACTGGTTGCAGGTGCAGTTACCTCCGTGTCGTTCGTCGGGTTGGCGGCGGGCTGCTGGGCCGCGTAGGGTTCGCCGAGGTTGCCGTCCACGACTCGAGCTCCACTTGGACGCGGTCGGGGAACTGTGCCGCGAGCTCGTCGCCATAGTTGCTGGCCCAGTTCACCACGCGCGCCATCTCCGGGGAGCCCCAAACATGCGGCTTGTTGTCGTTGAGCTCGAGCATGTCGCTCAGCATGTCGTGGGCGCGGCCGCCAGCAAAGCCGCCGCGCGCCGCCGCGCGGTTGAGAGAGGGCATGCTGGTGTAGGCCACCATGAGCACAAGCGCGATCAGGCCGGCGGCGTGCACGATGGCCCAGCATCCCACCACGCGCTCCACAACTCATTTGCTCCTCCTCCTCCTCGTTCTCCTCCTCCTCCTCTTTGCCGTCCCCCTCAAGGTCCTCTTCCTCGCGCATGGGCCGGTGCTGGCTTCGCGACCGATGGTGGTGCTGAGCCTCAGACCTCTCGCTCCGTCGCGCTCGCGATGAGTGCTTTATGTCCGGATCCGAGTAGGACGACCCGGCGTCGTCGCCCTCGCTCGTTCGTGCCAGCGCGCGCGCGCTGCGTCCCAGCGCGCGCCTCGCCGAAGCCGAATCGCGGGATCATGGCGAACAGGCCTGCGTCCGGCGGCTGCTCCTGCTTCTCCTCCTCCTCGCCTTGCTCCTCACCTTCCTCCTCGCCCTCCTTCCTCCACCAATTGTGCATGCTGGTGCGAATGCAGATAGGCGCAAGCAGGCAGCGGTGACCGCAGCGATGACGGCGTCGCGAGCGCAGCGACGGGCTTTGACGCGGTGCTCCCAGCTTCGCGAATGCTTCGCGCGGCTTCTGCGCGGCGGGTTCTGCGAGTCGCGATCTTCTCTTGGATCTTGCGGCCACTCGGATGCCAGCCAGCACGAAAAAGAGCGCTGCACGTGCCGCTGCAGCTTGATGGAAGAACTTCTGGCTCCGTGCTGACTGGCGGTACCTGGTACCGGTACCGTACCGCAAAATTGGGATGCGCTTGCCAGGTTTTTTTTGGGGGGTGTTGGAACGCAGGTGGAACGCAGGTGGAACGGCGACGGGCAGGCCGGCGGCGCGATGGACGTGAGCGTGCTGCTGGAGAACAAGCTGCGCGCGGAATGGAGCGCGTCCGAGTTCGTGCCGTACATGACGGCTGAGCGACTGGACTTTGCAGCCAAGGAGTTTAACACGCTGGAGCCCAACACGCGCACAAGGGTGCTGCTGGCGCTGCTCATGCTGCCCGTGTCGCAGCTCAAGGAGTGCTGGCAGAGCATTCAGAGCTTGCTCGCCGCGGCCAAGGCAGACTCGGAGGAGTGGGTGCGCGTCGTGCTTGACCTCGTGCGCGCGCGGCTGCCCTCGGCCAAGGATATCGGCGTGGACCCTGCACCAGAGCCGAGTGAGTCGTTCTTCGAGCAGGAGATGAAGGAGATTTACGCGCGGCTCGGGCCCAGCGTGAACAGCGACCAGGAAGTGGTGGTATCGCCCGACTTTGCCCCCCTAGAATGGCCGCACCTCTGCGCGCACGTGTTGCCCGAGAAGGTCAAGATCCAGGACACGAACATGCACTTCACGCCACGGCAAGAACCGCGCGTGGTGGTGCGGCTACCCGTACCGCCGCGGCAGCAGCAGCAAGGCCCGGCGCAGCAGTCGGGCGGCGTGCCCGCAAGCCGGGCATCGACCGCAGAAAAGGTGCAGATGGCCGTCTCTGCCGTCGACCCCAGCAAGTTCCAGCGTCAGCAGGCCACCAACGGCTGGACCAGGCGCAGCCCAGCGTTCCCGAGAGCATCCAGAAGATCCTGGCCGACCCCAGCAACGACAAGCTCAACGACCAGGGCCGTGCGCTCGTGTACCAGTTCTACGGCACCGAGGGCCGCCCAACAACTGGCGTGCAGCTCGTCTTGCTCTCCGAGACCGTGCAGAACCTGGACGACTCGACGCTGCTTGTCACGCAGACCAACCTCAAGCTCAACTATGGCGACAACACGGCCAAGCGCGTGCGCACTAAGAAGAAGCTGCGCGTGCGCGCCACGGACGCACCAGCGCCGTCGTCCTCCGGCTAGAGCTAGAGGCGCACTTGCGCGACGAGGGAGTAGCTCAAACAAAGCTGGCTGTTGCGCGAGTCACAGCGAAGAGTAGCAACAAGTGTACCGCGAGTCCTTCGCCGCCAGCTACGCGTGCATCCGTGCGCGCACGCGCGCGCGTGCGTGGCCAAGACTACCTGCTCGGCTGCGCGGTCGCGGCAACAGAGGAAAGGAAAAAGTTAGCGAGTGTAACAATGGCTCACGCTAGGCCGTCAGCTTGAGCCGCGTGATGCGCTGCGGCGCCAAGAACAGCAAGGCTGTGGCGTGCAGCGCCACCTCCGAGTCGCACACCGCGTGGCGCGAGCCCAGGTCGAAGACCACGCGCGTCTGCGTCTCCAAGTTGGGCGGTAGGCTCATAACCACGCAGTAGGTAAAGATGGCCACCATGTCGCGCTTGCGCGGCACCAGCAGCAGCCGCGGTCCGTGATCGGCGGCCGCAGTACGGCCTTGCCCGCCTCGTTGCGCCGCATCGTCGCGCGGCCATAGTGCGCGAACACCGC
Organism: Thraustochytrium striatum; assembly: GCA_022244645.1. Lineage (NCBI taxonomy): Eukaryota > Bigyra > Thraustochytrida > Thraustochytriidae > Thraustochytrium > Thraustochytrium striatum. The sequence continues at coordinate 381,623 of JACDIV010000060.1, read as the reverse complement.
GTCCACGCACTGCTGGTGGGCAATGGACAACAAGCACAGCTTGGCCGCTGGCGTTCGTGCGCCAACCCAGGCCTGCGCGAGCGTGGCAATCGCCCGCGCATACGGTACCTCCCGCGCAACGCCTTCGCGAACGCCCTCAGCGTGCGGGTTGGCAGCCTCGAGCTGGAAAAGGCCGGCACCTCCGCCGCCTCGAGCACCGCTGCCGCGCCCGTGGCGGCCAGCCGCTGGCAGTGGTCGGCCAGCGCGCGATCAGTCTCGCCGCACATGCCTGCGTACGCCAGGTATAGCGCGTCCATGAGCGGGTCCAGCACGGCGTCCTCCACGCACGTGCGTACCACCAGCAGCGTGCTCCGCGTCGCGCGCGGCACGCTCGACCCGCGACGGCTGTCCTGCACGCGGCCGCCGCTCGTGTCGCCGGCGACGTCGCGTACGCCACACTCCAGTAGCACAGGGTACTTCCACGCCACGCAGCGTACCGTGGCAGTCATAAACTTGCTCACGTCATCCACGGCGGTCTTGAGCCGTGCCTCGACGGCTGCGGGGGCCGCTTCGAGGAGCGGCTCGTGCACGATCATGAAGGCCCGCCGGAAGGCCGAACAGGCGCGCCGAGCGCGAAGGAGCACTCCGGGTCGCCCGAGAAGGACCGCGCGCTATCCTGCGCCGGGATGCCGGCGACCAGCTTGCTTAGCGCCGGCGAGGCTGGCAAGCCACGGAGTACCACATTCAGGTACTGGCGCACCAGCTCGCCATTCACCGACTCGCGCGTAGCGCGCTGGCGCTGCAGCACGGCGAGCAGGTTGTCGTCCGCCTTGGCGCTCTTGGCGCGCCGCAGGCCCACGCCCTGCTGCGACTCCACGCCCAGCATCGACAAGAGCGGTTCCCAGGACCCGCTCTCAAGCACCGAGTGGGCCAGGATGATGGCGGCCTCCTGCTCCTCGCGCGACGCCTGCTGGATCGTGCCTGAGAGGGCCTGTGCGCGCTCGGGGTCGCGCAGCGACGCCAAGTACGCGCCGAAGGCTGAGGCGAACGACTTGGTAACGCTGCCGCTGTGCAGCATCGCGCGCCGCTGCTCGGCGGCCACGGCCAGGTCCTCGGCGCGACGCCGCATCATCCGCAGCCGCACCTCTGTGACGCTTCCTCGGCGCCCTCGATGCTCGGCATTGCTGTCTCATCGCTTGCGCGGTGGGAGAACGGTGACGCCGCCGATCCCAACGAGGCCTCCAAGCGGCCCTCGCGCGCGTCCGAGGACCGGCCTTGGAAGCGCTCCTTGACCAGGGCCATCCACGACGCAAACTCGCCCAGCAGCCCGCTTCCGCCGCTCTCGCCCGTCGCGGGCGGGTCGGCGACGGGCGGGTCGTTATCGGGCGACAGGATGCTGGCATCCAGTGTGTCGTCCAGTCTCGCGTCAAGCGCCGCGCTGCTGCTTTCCTTTTCGCCGTGCGCGAGACCCGTGCGCGGGTGCTGCGCCGCCGAGACGCCGGCGTTCTCCTCGTTCTCCTCATTCTCACCGGCAACCTCGTCGTGAAGTCCGCCTTCCTCTTCTTCCTCCTCGTCCGCCGCCACATCTTCTTCTCCTTTCGGAGCGGGTGCGTCGTGTTGCCCATAGACACTGTCGTCCTCATCGTCCCAAACTTCTTCCTCGATATCGTCTTCGCAGATGTCCGCGGCAGACCACAGTGGTTCGCGAGAGCAGTGCTGCTGCCGCTGCTGCTCGTCCATGACTTCCTCGTCATCCGAAGACTGGCCCCGCGATCGAACCTTTTCGGACCCAAAGCCATTCAGGTGCTCCTGGGCCTCGATCTCGTCCAGATCGTCTTGGAGCTCGTAATCCAGTTCATCATCCTCCGGTCGGCATCGTCCACTTCGTCCGGCTGACCTTCTGGGTCGGCATCCGCCTCGTCCGGCTGATCTCCAGGGTCGGGGTTGTCAACTTCGTCCGGCTGGTCCTCCGGGTCGGCGTCTAGTTCGACCGGCTGGTCCTTAGGGTCGGCGTCCGATTCGTCCGGCTGATCTTCTTGGTCGGCGTCCACCTCCTCCGGCTGGTCTTCTGGGTCGGCGTCCAGTTCGTCCGGCTGGTCCTCCGGATCGGCATCAACCTCATTGGGCTGGTCCTCAGGGTCGGCATCTAGCTCGATCGGCTGATCTTCTGGGTCGGCGTCCTCGTCCGATTTCTCCGGATCGGCATCAACCTCATTGGGCTGGTCCTCAGGGTCGGCGTCTAGCTCGAGCGGCTGATCTTCTGGGTCGGCGTCCGTCTCGTCCGGTTGATCCTCCGGATCAGCATCAACCTCATCGGGCAGGTCTTGAACCTCAGCGTCGGCTTCATCGGGCAAGTCTTGTGCCTCTGCATCGACCTCAGCAGGCAGGTCACCCGGGTCCGCGTACAGCTCAGCATGCGAATGGCTAGTGAACTCTTCTTGTCCTTTGCCTTCGGCACCGTCGAGCTCCTTGGCAGGAGCAAGGGAGACGATGGAGGCGTACGGCGGTGGCGGCGGCGGCGCCGAAGGGGGAGCGAGCTCGTCGTCACTCTCGAGTTCCCCGAGCAAGTCCTCGTCGATCCCCATTTCCACATTGTTGCTGGATGGCAAGCCATGAGCGCTTTCGCCATCCGAGTCGTCGCCGCTGCCGCCTGGCTCGCCGGTGTTGTCAGAGCCGTACGATTTCATGCGACTGTGCGGCGCTGCGGTGGCATCGTCGTGGTCGTCGTCACTGGCGTCGCTGCTGCTGCCTGCTTCGATGCTCCGTCGTCTTCGTCCCATCGCCGGCCGCGGCTGCTTCCTGTCCCTGCTCTTCCTCGTCGACCACAGGGACCAGAATCGACATATCTTCATTGGCAGTGCGCTGCGTGAGCATTGCTGCCTGCATGCCGCCGAGGTGCTCAGTTGCGACAGTAGGAGGGGCTGGGACCATAAAGATATCCGCGGCAACACGTGGCGCAACCTCGGCCTCCTCGAGCAGGTCTTCTTCGGCCTGCTCGACCTCTGCGCTCTCGGCCATTTGCAGCAACCCGCGGGCGCCGCGCCTCGGCCTCGGCCTTCTCGGCTTCTATCCGCGCCTTCTCGCCTCCTCGCCTCACCCGCGCTTCTCCTCTTCCACAGCAAGGGCCTCTGCCTCTGCAGCGGCCTTTTCGCCTCTGCCTCTGCAGCGGCCTTTTCGGCCTCTCTTCTCGCCTCCTCGGCCTCAACCCGCGCCTTCTCGGCTTCCTCGGCCTCAATCCGTGCCTTCTCTGCCTCCTCGGCCTCGACCCGCGCCTTCTCGGCCTCCTCGGCCTCAGTTGCGCCTTCTCCTCTTCCGCAGCAAGGGCCTCTGCCTCTGCAGCGGTCTTTTCGGCCTCTTCAGCGGTCTTCTCGGCCTCCTCGGCCTCAACTCGCGCCTTCTCGGCCTCGGCGGCCTCAACTCGCGCCTTCTCGGCCTTCTCGGCCTCCTCGGCTTCAATCCGCGCCTTCTCCTCTTCCGCAGCAAGGGCCTCTGCCTCTGCAGCGGCTGCCTCCGCGACTGCAGCCGCCTCAGCCTCAGCCTCAGCCTTGGCCTTGGCCGCAGCCTCGAGACGCGCCTTCTCCTCAGCTTCAAGGCGCGCCTGCTCCTCGCTTGCGCGGCGGCGGCGGCGGCCGCTTCAGTCTCAGCTCTTGCCGCCTCGTCTGCGTCTTGCCACGCCTTCTCGCATCCGCCTCTGCGTCCTTGACGCCAGGAGCCGCCGCCTCATCGCTATCCGCTCCTCCGTTCGACTGCTCTTCGCCAAGCGGAGCCGCCGCAGAAGCAGCGGCGATGTCGGCGTACGCCGGCGGTGGTTGAGCGTGCTGCGTGTTCGGCGCCGCAGGAGGTTGCTCTGTGTGCGTCACGGGTGCGTGCTCGCTTGCCTGCATCGCAGGCGCTTGACCTGCTTGAGCCGCGGCACGCGCCTCGGCTTGCACAGGCTGTGCTGTCGCCTTGGGCTGTGCACGAGAGAGCGGCGCGGCTTCCGGATGATTAGGTTGCATGGCTTCTGCTGTCTTGTGCCAGACTGGGCTGAGCGGGAGCGGGAGCAGCGGCCAACGCGGCAGGTGAGCCAGCAGCGGCGGCGGGGGGTTGCGCCGGTGACGCGGGCTGCTCGGGGTCTGCAGGACGCGTGGCGGCAGGCTGCGCTGACTCCGCCGCCGATGCTGAAGCTGGGGCAACCGGGGGCTGGGGGCGTCGCCGCTGCTACCGGGTCCGGCGGTCCAGGTGCCTCGGCAGCGGCGTGTTGCGCCGCCGCCGGTGGACTAGGGTGAGCGGGTGCCTCTGCAGCCTGAGCGTGAGCCTGAGCCGATGGCTGAGCCTGAGCCTGAGCCTGAGCCGGTGGCTGGGCCGGGGTGGCAGACTGAGAAGCGACCGGTTCTGCGGCTGCGGCTTGAGCTGGTTCCAACGTTGCAGGCTGCGCTGGCGGCTGCGCAGGTTGCGTTGGTACAACCTGAGGAGCAGCTGGCTCTGGAACTGCGGGTTGCGATTGCTGAGCCTGAACAGACTGGGTAGCGACCGGCTCTGCAGCTGCTGGCTGAGATGGAGTTGGTGCTGGCTTTGCCGGGGTCGCACTTTGCACCGGGGCGGCAGCTTGAGCAGCGACCGGCTCTGGCGCAGCCGGTTGAGTGGGCTGCGCTGGCTGGGCTTCGGGTCGGCCTCGCCTGCGGAGCTGGCTGCGCTGCTTGCGGCGGCGGGTTGGCTTGGCTGCGGCTCAGCGGGCGGCTCAGCGGGCTTTGGCGCCTCGGTGGACCGTGGCGCAGCAGCGGGCGACCGGTTGAGCCGCAGGCTGATGGACCGGCTGGGCGGCAGGCGCGACTGGAGCAGGTTGCCCGGCATTCTGCTCGGCAGGCTCGCTTGGCGCCGGTGTCGCCGACGCAGCCTCGGTTGGCTCTTGCGCCTGACGCTCATCCTCCGCAGACGCATTAGCAGCAGTCGCCGGCTGCGGCAGCTGCGGGCGCTCTTGCTCCGTCGCAGGCCTCTTCTCCCGCGGCTCGAGACCCTCTCCGGGCGGATTCGTCAGCTCAGCACTTGCCGCAGTTCCCCGGTCCTTCGCGGCGTCATCGCGCAGCGCCTCGGCGTCGTCCTGACGCGCATCCACTTGGGCGCTATGCGTGCCGTCCTGCGTCGCAGGCACCTCCTGCGGCGCCTTGGCGGCGTCGTCCATGACCCTCTCGGTTCTGGGCGTCCCTTTTTTCTTTTTTTTTTTTTTTTTTTGCGGATCTTGGGGGCTTGGCGGCAGCCCGAGAATCCCACAAGGCCCCTCGGGCAGCCCGACAGTCCGGACAATCTGCGGCGGCGCAGAAGCAGTTGACGATGGCGCAGAAGGAGGACGAGCAGAAGGACAGCGCGACGCGCGAGGACGCGTCGTCGTCGTCGTCGTCGTCTGAGGAAGAGGATGAAGAGGAGGAGGAGACGCTGGAAGTACCGCTGCGCGACGAAGAAGGGCGCGAGACGGATGAGGTGCTGAGCATCAAGGTGAGCGAGGTGCCACGCGCGGAGGAGCTGCTTGGCGTGCTGCGGCTAGAGAGCCCTCCGCTGCGGTGCTGGATGCAGTTTGCCGTGGCGTACCACCGCCAAGGCCGCATGGCGGACTTTGAGCAGCTGCTTGAGGCAGGGTGCAGCAAAGAGGCAGAAGAACACTACCGCGAGGACGTTGGCGGCCGTCTACGCATGTTGAACGCTTTGGCCGCGCACAAAATCTCTCTCGAGATGCAGCGCAGTGGTTCTGGCGGCGGCCGCACGGACCACTTGGCGGAGGCGGTGGAGCTCATCAACCGAGCGGACACCTTGGACGACCGCGTCAGCGGTACCTGGGTGAACAAGGGCGTGCTGTCGCTGGTCCGAGGTGACGACAAGTCAGCGCTGGCCAACTTTGACTCGGCGTTGCAGCTCGATGCCAAGTGCCTGCTGGCCAAGCTGGGCAAGGGCGCAGTGCTGTTCCGGCGGCGGCAGTTCAAGCCTGCGCGAGACCAGTTCAAGCGCGCGATCCGCGATCATCCCGGGTGCGGCCCGAGCGTCCGCGTCAACCTGGGCTTGTGCTACTACGAGCTGGGCGTGAAGGACCGCGCCGTGGAGTGTTTCCAGCGCGCCCTGCAGCTGGACGCGGACGACGTGAGCGCCCAAGTGGCGTTGGCGGTGATCGAGCTCGGCCGCGCGCAGGAGCAAGGCTTTGACCTGGCGCTGTCCCAGCGCGCGATGCAGCGACTGCGCCGCGCGTACGAACTGCAGCCGACGAACGCGATGGTGCTAAACCACATGGCGAACCACTTCTTCTTCCGAAAGAGCCAGGAAGACCGCGACTACTCGCGCATTGAGGCGCTGGCCACCAAGGCGTACCGCAACACCTCGCTCGACACGATCAAGGCCGAGGCAGCCTATATCCTGGGGCGCAACTTTCACGAGCAGGGTGATATGGAGAGCGCCAACCAGTTTTTATGAGCGTGCGCTCGAGCACTGGCCCGAGTTTGCTCTCGCGCAATTCGCAGGCGCCCAGATGCTACTCTTCAAGGCCGAGAAGACGCAGGCCAGCGTGGCCTCCGCCAAGGACAAGGATCGCGCCAAGCGCAAGACCGCCGAAGCAAACGAGATCCGCAGCAAGGCGCTTGACCAGGTGGAGAAGGTCCGAAGCGAGCACCCGAGCGACCGCGACGCCACCATGTTCGCAGCGCTGCTGCACATCCGCATGAACCGCCGCGGCCTTGCTCTCGGCCTTCTGCGGCAGATCACGCGTGAACGGCCGGACGACACCGAGGCCTGGATCGAGCAGGCGCACGTGGCGCAAAAGGAAAAGGCGGCGCTGACCAAGAAGCAAAAACGCGAGGCGCTGCGGGCGTACACCAAGGCGGCCGCTGGCCTGCGCCCTGTGCCCACATTCATCTACACGAACGTCGGCGAGCTTAAATTCTCCGTGGGCGACGTGACTGGTGCACTCGAGACCTTCCGCGCGGGCCTAGAGCGGGCCAAGGAGGGCGAAGTCGGTCGCGAGGACGAGATCACGCTGCGCTTCAACCTGGCGCGCGTGCTGGAGGAGACCGGGGCGTTCGATCAGGCGCTGGAGATGTACGAGGCGCTGCACACCGAGCTACCCAACTACACCGAGCCGCTACTGCGCATGGGCTTGATCGCGCAGCGCCACGGACAGCTGAACCGCGCCGAGGAGCTCTTCGTGAAGGCCAGCACAACCAAGACGGCGCCCGAGGACGCGCACGTATTTCTGGGCCTCTTGGCGCAGAGCAAGGGCGACTCGCGGCGCGCGAGAGAGCACCTGAGCAAGGTTGGCAAGAGCGGCGCCGCGCCCGCGCGAAAGGGCAAGCCGTCGAACGCGCGCGTCGACCCGTACGCCAAGCTGCTGATCGCCAACGCGGCAGTCGACTCGGTGCGCATGCTGCGCAAGACCAAGCCGGCCGAGTTCAAGGCCGGCCTCGACTTTGCCAAGGGCTGGTACATGAAGGTGCTTGAGCGCAGCAGCACCAACATCTACGCCGCGAACGGGCTGGCCAACGTGCTGAGCATGCGGCAGCAGCACGCAGAGGCCAAGCTGATTTACGAGAAGCTGCGCGAGCCGGACGACGCGGCCAACCCGTCGGTCTGGATCAACCTCGGACACATTGCCATGGAGGAGGAGCGCTTTGATACGGCCGTGAGCCTGTACCAGCAGTGCCTCAAGCGCTTCAAGCTGGAGCGCGACGTCGAGCTGTTGCTCTACCTCGCCAACGCGCTCATCTGCTGCGACAAGTACGCCGAGGCGCGTCGCGTGCTGCTGCGCGCCATCCGCGTGGATCCCAGCGACCTGCGTCTGCGGCACAACCTTGCCAACCTGCTGCGCGGCAGGGCGTGTACCAGTGCGAGAAGGCGGAGAACCGCACCTGCAGAGCGTACTGCGTGCCGTGGCCGGCTTTGAGGACGCGCGCAACCTCTTCCAGTGGCTCTCAGAGACCACGCCGCGCAAGGGCACCGCCGCAGATAAGGCGGACGACAAGGGCGGCAAGAGCAGCGCCACCAAGTCTGGCGGCAAGCAGCGCCGCATGCAGGCGCCGTCCTCGCCGCGCGGCGAACCGCCTGCCGCCAACAAGGCGTACTTTGAAGAGGTCGTGAACGCAGCTGCGGCCGCCGAGATGCAAGGCCAAGGCGCGGCGGCTGATCCTGCGGCCGAGACGGACGACCCAGCGCAAGCCGAGACCGAGTCGCGACGTGCGCTTGTGGTGCGAGCGCCCAAGAGCGACTCGTACAGGCAGGTAGGCGCGGCCAAGGTGTTCCTCGGGCAGGCCAAGAACATCTTGCAAGAGTCGCAAAAGTATATTGCCACGGAGCGGCACAAGCAGCTTGCGACGCCAGCCAGCTGGAGAAGGTCAAGAGCGTGACGCAAAAGTTCCAGGACGAGCTGACCAGAGGCGGCGCGAGCAGGAGGCCGAGGCCAAGCGCAAGCAGGATGCCAGGAACAGCGTGCGCGCGAGCAAATGGAGGCCAGCAAGAAGCTGGCGCAGGACCTGGCCTTGGCAAGCGAGAAGAAGGCGCGCGACAAGGAGGAGCGCAAGCAGCGAAAGGGCAAGGGCGGCAAGAAGAAAGGCAAGAAGAACGACGACGAAGGCTTCCTGGACGACTCGTCTGGCGGCGAGGTAGAGGAGGGCGACCTCCACGTGAGCTCGGAGAGCGAGGAGGAGGGCGACGATGACTTTGACCCCAACGCGCCAGTGGCCGAAGGCGCTGAAGGCGCCGAAGGCGCCGAAGGCGCCGAAGGCAAGAAAAAGCGAAAGAAGGGCAAGGGCAAGGGCAAGAAGAAGAGCTTCAAGAAGGGTAAGGCTGGCGACGGGGAGGGCAACACGACGACGGCGGCGGCGGCGGTAGCAGCGACAGTGACGATGAGCTGTTTGGCGGCAATAGCGATAGCGACGCTGCTGGAGACGGCGAGAGCAAGCGTAAGGCAGACGCGCCAGCAGACGAACAGCGCAAGGCAAAGCGCAAGGCCTTGGACTCGGACTCGGACTCGGACGGCGACAAGCCCACGCCGGGAAAGGAAGACGCGGAGGAAACGACGGAGGCAGCGGCGGCGGCAAAGACGGGGCCCAAGCCCAAGGCGATCGAGAGTGATGACGAAGACGAAATGGAGTTTTGATTGGCTACCACGCGCTCCAAAAGTCTTCTGGCAAGCCTTTGCCATTGCGCGCGGCAACGATAGCTTTGGCGTCGTGCCGCTGGATACGCTGCGGGTCAACTTTGCGCAGCGCCTTGCCATGGGGCCGCCATGGCGGCGGCGCAAGCTTGATGATGTCCGCTTCGTCCTTGCAAGCTGCCATCTCGACGAGGGGCATGGCCGCGAAGAAAGGGTGGCGCAGCACGTCGTCGGCGTCACCAGTCTCCCAGCCGGAGCGGCGGAAGGGGTTCTTGCTGCAAAGGTGCAAGATAAGGTCTCTTGCGGGCTAAGGCCGAAGCAAACTCGCCCATGTCTGGCATAGTCACCTCCTTGTGGAGAATGTTGACGAACACGAGCGCCTCGTTACCGCCAGCGCTGAAGGGCGTGTAGCCAAAGAGCATGTCGAAAATGAGAACGCCCACGGCCCACAAGTCGACGGCCTGGTCGTGGCCCTTGTTCTGCAGCACCTCGGGCGCCATGTACTCTGGGGTGCCGCAGAGCGTGTAGGTGCGCTCCACGATGGTCTTGGCAAGCCAAAGTCGATGAGCTTTGGCAAGCCGTCGAGGCTGAGCGCTACGTTCTCGGGCTTTACGTCGCGAAAGGCGATGCAGTTGTGGTGCAAGAAGCGCAGTGCGAGCAGAACACAGCCCGAGTAATAAACAGTCTCGCCGAGGCAAAAGTTGGTCTCCTTCTTGAGCCGCGTCCAGAGCGCCCCGCCTTCCAGCAGCTCCATGAGGAGGTACAAGCTTGAGCCCACGTTGAAGGTGGCGACGAGGCGCGTTACGAGCGGGTGCGCGCAGGTGGCCAAGATGTTGCGCTCGGCGAAGAGGCTCATCCCCTGGTCCTTGGATGTGATGCAGGCCTTGCTGAGCTGCTTGAGCGCAAAGAAGCGACTCTTGCCCCCTTTGGTCGTCGGGAAGCACCTCTGCGCGAGTGACTTTGCCAAAGGAGCCGAGTCCGATGACTTCGTGCACGATGACCTGGCCCCACTGGTTTCTCGAGCGAGTTGCGCGTCCGGCCCTGCCAGTCTGCCACTTTGTCCGCGGCCATGGTCAGGATGTAGCAGGCCGTCTCGCAGCGAAAGCGCCTCGTCTGCGCCTTGGAGAGCACGGCGCAGCCCGAGTAATAGCGCACTGTACCCGACTCGTACTTGGTGTCGCTCGAGGCTTCATTGGACACCACGCCAGCGATGAGGATCGAGTTCTCAAAAGCCTCGGGGTCAGTCCCTTCGACCTTGTTGCCAAAGACCGTGCCGATGGGGAGAATGCGCCGCCGCGCCTCGCCCAGCAGCCACTTGGCGTGGGAGAGCTGCTCGCTGCCCTTAAAAAGCTCAAGGTGAATAAGCTGGCGGACGAGCCAGGCGTCGCGCTGCTCGTCTGCGCTGCTCTCGGGCAGGAACTTGGCCATGAGCTTGGCAAAGTCGGCCGCAGAGCATGCGTATAGCGCGTGGCTGGCGCCTTCGTTGACTTGCGCAGCCCGCTCGACGCGCGTGGCAGCCACCCGATGAATCCGCCGGGTCCTCTTGATCAGAGGTGAACAAGCCGTGCAGCCTTTCCGCCACGGCGAAGAGCCGGTCGATCTCGGCGCTCAGGGTCGGGTTTTGCGTGTTGTAGTAAAAGACGCCAGCGTCCACGTCCAGACACATCTGGCCGGGCGCGACGGCGCCGCCATTGCTGCGCGTGAAGAGCTGGCCGATCTGCACGCGCTGGGAGTTTCGCAACCAGGCGAGCATGGGCACGCGCCGGAGCTGCGCGAGCGTGTCCTGCGCGGCCTTTGCGGCGTCCTGGAAGCAAATCCATCGGTAGGCGGCCTGGGAGAGCGTGTAGCAGACGCAGGTGTCGCTCGAGACCACCACGTTGGCGGTCCGGGTCTGGCGGTAGAGGGCCCCAAGCTCGCCGATGACCGCGCCGACGGTAAGCGTGGCGACCTTGACTTCCTCGCACTTGGGGTCTAATAACAGCTCGGCTTCGACGTCCTCGCCGTCGCTGACGAGCTCGCCGTCCTTTTGCTCTTCAGTATCGGGCTCCTTGAACGCGTCGCCATCCTTGTTTCTCCTGCACTGCTTGTCAATGACAACGTCGCAGGTGCCTTCTGCAATTATGTACATGTCGTAGCCGTCTTCGCCTTGGCGGATCACCCGCTGTCCACGGTTGAAGCGCTGCTCGCGCATGGCCCTGACACAGACGCGGCGGCGCTCCACGGGGACCTCCGAGAACAGGGCCGGGACGTTGGCGAGGGCAGCCAAGAGAAGCTTGGTGACCTCCTCTGACTTGGGCTGGTCCCCCACGTCCTCCACGCCGACTGGGTGCTGCGCCTTTACCGCGTGCCGCTTCTTTCCAAACTTGTCGTTCGTGGTGGTCCAGGGCAAGATGCGTTTCTCGCTCGCCGCAAGCACGCGCTTGTAGTGCACAAACTCCTCCGCAGTAAGCCCGCCCGAGTGCAGCTCGTTCGGGCTCATGCTGGACATGCTTCGGCGTTGCTTGACGCCTCTCTCTGGGGCCTAAAGGACGTCGCCTCCTTGATAATTCCAAGCGGCCCTGAGACCTTGAAGGCTGGCGTGTCACTCGCTCGCCGCGTGATAACCGGTATCTCCTCGTGGTTGCCTGACGACGACGACGTGTCAGTGCTACTCCCCACGCGTCCCGACCTTCTCTTGCTGGACTCGTACGCAAACTCAGCCGCCACCGACGCGCGCATCGGTTGCTTGAACGACGCCTCCGACGCGGTGCGCTCCATGGAGGCATGCTCCGGCAACCGCAGCTGGTTAGCGCGGACTCCGCGGCCTCCTCCACAGCAGGCTGCGCTGGCGCCTTGGAGTTCGTGGACCCCGCGGTTTTCTGTGCGACGCCCCGCTTCCCATCGCCTCCCCGCCGCCTCGCAGCGCCCTCCAACCGCCCTACAGCCACGCGAGCTTCCGCCGCGCCAGAAATAGGTCCGTTGGCCAACCACCATTCTGGAGGAACTTACCGTACATTCTACATTACCGGTACCACGGCACGGTACCGGTACACACTCACGCGGCAAACCCAATCCGCGTTCATGTCGCACACTCGCTGGGCGCCGCGGCATTCACGAAAAAAAGGATCCAAACGCGTTTCGCGTTCAGGTCGCACATCGGCTAGCAGTTAGATAGCAAGCAAGCGGCGTGCGCGAGGTCCCCCGCCCTCGCACAGCGAAAACTGCCGCGTGGCGCCAACCTGCGCTGGAATCGACCAGGTGCGCCCCACAGACGCGCCTGACCTGGGGTCAGGTATTGTAGTGAGGCGCCACAGCTCCCGCGAGTTTCCCCCGCAGTGGGTCAGGCTCTCGTGGTCCAGGTGGTCAGGTCCACACGCTGGGTGGTGCACCCGCGTTTTAGTGCACGGGACCTGGTGCCTGGACTCGGGTGGCGGCGCCGAAAATGAATGTGGAGTCGTCCGAGCAAAACCTGATTTGAGTGAGCGAGACAGAGACCGATCGATCGAGGAAGAGAGCGATGGGTGATGTTGGCCGTGGCTGTGCAGCCGCGCATTGGCATGTCTATGCTGCACGGAGTCGGTTCACCGTGGAGCGGCAGGTGAAGCGATATCAGAAGGCGTTGGAACGCAAGCCTGTGGCCACCAATGTGGCCACCGGACTCGCATTAGGGGCGCTTGGCGACCTCATGTGCCAGACGAGGGGCATCCGCTCGACTTTCGGCGGATGGCCTCGCTGGCCACCTTTAATGCGTTCTACTGCCTGGTCAACCTGCGCGTCTTCGAGCTGTACCCGAAGATGGTGCCGGCGGCGCTCAAGACCACGCCCCTGCGCATGGGCATGTCCGCCAGCGTGCTGGACAACTGCGTGCACAGCCCGCTCATGTACCTGCCGGCCTTTTACGCCTGGACCAGCGCGGCAGAAGGACACCCAGAGGAGGCCTTGGAGCGCTACACCTCTCAGGTGGTGCCAGTGATGTCGGCGCTCCTGGCCTTCTGGCTTCCCCTGCAGGCGATTAACTTTGGCTTCGTGCCGGCCAAGCAGCGCGTACTGGTGGTCTGCATGGCCAACCTGGTGTGGAACTGCGCGCTTGACTACATGGCCAACAACGAGGTGGGGCTGTGAGCGACAAAGCCAGCTAGCCGCCCGCGGCGAGCCTCAAGCGTCGGCCGGCGGTGGGAGCCGGCCCTCCTATTAAATATGCTACGATACCCCTGCGCGCGTCGCGAGTGCCCGCGCGCAAACTGTAACACAATACCAACTTGTTTCTTTAAAAGCTCACACCAACCCGTCGCCTATCGCTCTGCGCCGCTTCCGCCGTTGTCACGCCACGCACCGCTCGCACCGCCTCGCACAAGAAAGAAGCTCATGCCCTTGCCCTGCCGCGCAAGTCGAAGCTCGAGCTTCGCCAGCGCCAATGCCAGCGCACCTCGTCTCGGTATCGCATGCTCCTTGCAAAGTTGGTCAGCTGCAGCGCCATGGTCGACGAGGAGCGGCTCGCGGACGAGCTGGAGGCGCTGCGAGCGATCTACGGCGAAGCCGTCGAGGTACGCGCCAATTGCGCTGTGGTTGGCCTCACCGGCGGCGGCACCGGCGGCGGCACCGGCGGCGGCACCGGCGGCACTGGCGATGTCGCCAAGTTGACACTTCGCGCCGCGCCCGGGTACCCTGGGCGAGGCAAGGTGGCCTGCCAAGCGCAGCACCCGCAGACGAGCGTGGCGCGCCGCGTGGAGGGCGCTGCTCGCGCGGCGGCGGCGGCAGAGGATGGTCAGGAACATATGATGGATTGCATCATGGGGAAGGGCGCTCGAGGCCGCGGAGGGCGAGCTGAAGGAGCAGGAACACGCAGACCGAGCGCGACAAGAGGACGACCGCCAGGCGGAGCGGCGCGATGGCGTTGTCGCGCGCCGTCTGATCTGGTCTCACCATATTATCAACAAGAACAAAAGGCGCGACCTGCGGGAGTGGGCGCTTGAGCTCGGGCTCGGCGCCGCCGTCAAGATCGGCTGGCCCGGAATCGTGGTGTGTGAGGGCACGCCTACGAGCTGCGACGAGTACGTGCGGCGCCTGCAGGCGCTGCGGTGGCAGCACCTGGTCGTCCGCGGCGAGCAGGAGGAGGCGCTGGACGGCCGAGCGCTGGACGAGGCACGCGCGCTCCCGCCCGGCGTGCTTGAGCTGGGCGAGAACGAAATGGACCGGCTGGCCCAGGTGTGCCGCGAGGCCGGGCTGGAGGAGCTTTTCATGACCAGCATCCGATGAACAAACAGCCTGGCGCTTTGGTTGCAGCTGGAGCCGCGTCGGAAATCCACCAGGTCGATCTCTCCCGCTGATCCTGAAAGAGTTGGAGGACGACCGAGGCAGCCGCTCGCGCCAAGAGCCCCGGCGGTGCCGGCGGACGAAAGGCCCTTAGGTGTATATGTTGTTGTTGTGGTTAGTTGTGGTTGTATTGCTGTCCCTGTCACTCTACTCTTCCGCCGCCGCCTGCTTCTCGGCGAGAAGCTCCAGCGAAGACTTTGCCTTTGCCTTGTCCTCGCTGGCGAGCGGCTTGAGCGTAAAGCCCTCCGCCTCATCATCGCCCTTCTTGCGGACCTGCATGCCCTCAAAGCCCTCGGGCGCCTCGGGGGCGCGCGCGGGCGCCTTGGCAACCGAGATGCTGGCCTCCGGCTTCTTAGGCGCCGGCTTGGGCTTGGAGCCGTCGCCCTTGAGCTTGCGCGATCCGTCGCCCTTGAGCTTCTTGCTGTTGCTGGCGCTGCCGCTGGTGGCGACTCCTTCTCGAGGTCCTTCTTAAAGTCGGCGATCGAGCCCTGGTAGGTCTCGATGGTGCCGTTGTCGCAGAGCCAGATCTCCTCGGCGACCTGCGAGATGAGGCGGATGTCATGCGAAACGACGCAGACGCCGCCATCAAACTTGTTGATGGCCTCCGCGAGCGAGTCGATGGTCTCCATATCGAGCGCGTTGGTCGGCTCATCAAGGAAGATGAGGTGCGGGCGCGACTCGGCGATAATGGCGAAACAGATGCGCGCGCGCTGGCCGTCGCTGAGCTGGGAGATCTTCATGGTCTGCGCCGCGCCGGTGATGCCAAAGCGGCCGACGATGGTGCGGATCTTATCGATCGAGTTGACCTCGCCGGTGATCTTGTCCTTGGGAAAGATCTCGTGGAGGTGCTCGAGCGGGGACTTGTCAAAGGGGAGCTGGTCGACAGTGTGCTGCTGGTAGGCGGCGATCTTGAGGTGGTGGTGACGGCGCACCATGCCCTCCGTGGGCATGAGCTCGCCCATCAGCAGCTTGAGCAGAGTGGACTTGCCCGCGCCGTTGGGACCAACCAGGCAGACGCGACTGTCGCAGTCCAGGCCGCGCTCGATGCCAGAGTACAGCAGCTCGCAGTTGGGGTAGGCAAAGCCGACCTCTTGCAGCTGGAGCACCGGCGGCGGCAGCTTGCCGCACTCGTAAAACTTGATGGTCAGCTGGTGGTCGGACACCACCTTCTCGGTGAGGCCAGCGCGCACCATCTTCTCGAGCGCGTCTTCTCCTTGCTCTGGGCCTGCTTGGCCAGCTTGGCGCTACCGTGGCCAAAGCGCGCGATGTAGTTCTTCATGTCGGCGATCTGCGCCTGCTCCCAATCGTACTTTTTCATCTGCATCGTCTCCTTCTCGCTGCGCGTGCGCACGTACGTGTCGTAGTTGCCGCCAAAGTACTCGAGCTTCTTGTTGCGCAGCAAGATGATGTTGGTGCACACGCCGTTGAGAAAGTCCTGCGAGTGCGACACCAGGAGGATCTTGTTGAACTTCTTCAGGTACTGCTCAAACCACACCACAGCACCCATGTCCAGGTGGTTGGTCGGCTCGTCCAGGATGAGAAACGTCGGGTTGAGGTACAGGGCCTTGGCCAGCGCGATGCGCATGAGCCAGCCGCCCGAAAAGTCGCGGGTGGCCTTGGCCTGCATCTCTTGGTAAAGCCCAGACCGTCCAGGATGGACGCGGCGCGCATCTCGGCCGTGTCCGCGTCGAGCTCGTCCAGGCGGTCGTACACCTCGCTCATGGACTCGCTCAGCTGCGCCTGCTCTTCCTCGGTGAGGGACTCGTCGGCCATTTCCTCGGTAAGCCGTTCGGCGGGCCTCGAGGTCGTGCTTCTCCTGGTCCACCTCCAGCACGGCCTGCAGCGCGGTCTTGTCGGTCTTGTCCATGCCGCGCTCCACCGTGTACACGTCAATGTTCTTGGGGCCGCGGGACAATACCGCTGGCAATGGCGCGCAGCAGGGTCGACTTGCCGCAGCCGTTCACGCCCACCAGACCGTACCGGTTGCCGTACGACAGCACCAGCTGCGAGTCGCTCACCAGTTCGTGCCGTGGTACAGCACGGTCAGGTTGTTGACCAGAATCTGCCGCGCGTTGTCGTGCACCTTCTTCTCGTTCGTGCCGTACGTGGCGATAATGTCCGGGTACATCTCAGGCACGGGCTGTCCGAGCCGCGCGCGACTGGCCGCTTCTTCGGCGGCGGCGTACTTGTCCACATCACCGCTGGCCGCAGTGCTGGCGTCGGCGTCTTCTTCTTGCCGCCCTTCTTCTTCTCGCTTTTGGGCGCGTTCGCGAACTTGCCCTTCTTCCCCATCGCTCGTGTCCGTCGACTACGATGACCACTGCCGCCCGTCACCGCCCTCTTCGTTCTCCTCGGCTCGTCACCAACCAATTCTTCCACCGCTCTCTCTCCCGTCTTTCTCAGAAAAGCGACGCGGCCGGGTCGCTTTCTCACCGGCAGGCAGAAAATCCAAGACTCGGCAAAAGTGGATTTGCAAACTTGAGACGCGCTGCAGGTGCCGGAGGCTGCTTGCTGTCCCTGCCGACTCGCTGCCTCTGGTGCCAGGCCACGGCGCAGGTGCAGGTCACGAGCGGGCGAGGGAGCTCGACTTTCCTGCTATGAGGAGCGAAAGGTGAGTTGCCAGGGTGGCTCCGGAGGTCTGTCGCGACCCAGAGAGTCCAGGCGGGCGACAAGGCGAGAGCCCGAGGACCATGTGGATTCTTCGTCTTGCCCATCTTGCGCTGCAGGTGCTGGAAACTGCCTGCTGTCCCTGCCGACTTGCTGCCTCTGGTGCCAGGCTCCGGCGCAGGTGCAGGTCAACGAGCGGGCGAGGGGGAATCAACTTTCCTGGCCCGCCGGGCCGGCTTTGGCGCCAAGTTCCGTCGTTGCCGCTTCCCATCGAATCGTACCAGTACCAGGCGCGCAACAAGGCGGCCGCAGGTGCGGCGGCTCACAGCGCTGGCCGCAGATGCTCTGACTTGGGCTCGGGACGACCGGCACAGCGCAACGAGTGAGTCAGTTGGTGAACAGGACGGCGATAACAAACTCTTATGGCTCACCGCTTGGCGACTGCTGCTGCTGTTGTTGCTGTTGTTGCTGCACACTGGCGATCTGCGTCGCCCGCGCGCGCAGGAGGTCGCGGAGGCGCTCGTCAAGAGCCGGGTGAGCTGCGCTTGAGCTCGGCGCCGATTCCAAGTGGCCCTGAACAGCAGCCGCACGCAGCACGTCGCTGCCAAAGGCGAAGCTTGACAAACGGTTGGTTGGCGCAAGTTGCGCGTTCCCCAGCAGGCCTGCAACCCGCGCGGAATGGAGGGCCTCGCGCTTGGCCTTGCTGTGCTCCGTGGACGTTTTCTGAGTGCTCGACGCGGTGTTGCTGCTGTTGCTGCTGCTGCTGCGGCGGCGGCGGCAGCGGCACTGTGTTTGGCGTTGGTGGCTGCGACTGGGCAGACTGACAGGTGTGCGGTGAAGGGGCGCCCAGGACCGAGCCGAGCGAAAAGGGCTCCGCAGCCGAGGACCCGCCCGCGGTTGTTGGCAAGGCTGCAGAGGCCAGCAGCTGCAGAAGGGAAGGGCTCATCACCTCTGGGCTGGCGCCGGGGGACTGCGGGAGCGCGAGTGGCAGCAGCGCCCGCTGTTGCGTCGCCATGCGCGAGGGCAGCTGATGCGGCGGCGGCAGCGGCTGCCCGGACGGCGAGGGCGAGGCGAGGAGGAAGAGAGGAGGAGGAAGTGGCGGCGGCGGTGGCAGAGGGCCAGGCGCGGTCGTTGTCGTCACGCTTGCGCAAGTGCGTCTTGTAGTGCGAGTTGCGGCCGCTGGTCTGCGAGAAGCTCTTGCGGCAGCCCGGGTAGGGGCACATGTATGGGCGGGTGCCGGTATGGGTTCGGTAGTGGGTCAGGAGGTTGGCCTTGAGCGCGAAGCGCTTGTTGCAGCCCTTGTATGTGCACGGGAAATTCTTCTCGCCCGAGTGCACGAGGTGGTGCCTCTTGAGCTTGGCGCGCTCGTAGAAGGCCTTGCCACACCCCGGGTACTCGCAGTGGAAGCGCCGCGGCTGGTGCGTCAGCATGTGTTTGCGGAGCACCTTGCGCTCTTTGAACGACTTGCCGCACCCTTCAAAGGTGCACCTGTGCCCAGCCGGTCGCTCTTCGCGGCGAGGGGCGAAGTCTGGGTATGCAGCTGCGAGTCGCGAGGGCGCCTTTGTGCAGCAGTTGTAGTTGTGGTGCTGCTGCTGCTGCTGCTGCTGCTGAAGGTAGTGATGCTGCTGCTGCTGCTGCTGCAACGGCAGCTGCGGCTGCTGCGTGGTGTTGTGGGGCGCATGCAGCGCCGGGAGCCTGAGATTAACGTCCACGTTCTCCGCGCCAGTGGTAGTAAACCGCAGAGCGCGTCGCATGGCGTTCTGTTGCTCCTGGCGGTGCATCGCCGCATCCTCCGCCGTCATGTCCGCGTCCTGCCCTTGCCCGGACTGCGCTGCGCCCGACTGCATCGCCTGTGCGAGGGTCCCAGCCGATGGATCTTGGCCCAGAAGCGCGTGTACTCCCCAAGGAGCCTAGCCTCCAGGCAACCTTTACTGTAGCACTGGTACTCCCGCAGCGTCCCAGAGCCGATCGTGTCGATGGGGCGCCATCTTGGTTTCTCTTTGCAACGACACCACTCGAGGCAGATCCTCGCTCTCTCTCTTCGTTCGATCAACACACCATCTAACAAGAACCGAGAGGGTTTCAAGATCAATCGTTGTCTGTCTGTCGTCCGGTTGATCCATCGATCGATCGATCGATCAATCCATCGATCGATCGATCGATCATCGATCGATCATCGATCGTCTCTCTCGGCTCTCGTGGTCCGTCAGACAGTGACAGACAGACAGACAAGCAGACACAGACAGGTCTCAGGTCACATGTTCAGTCCGCTGCTGTCCATGAGCGCGCGCTGTCCTCCTGATTCTGAGAGAAACCACGCGAGAGGACATCCATCGTCTCTTCGATCGACCACCTTTTTGGATTGCTCGTGCCATTGGATCATGGGAAGAGAGAAGAGAAGCCAGTGGCCGACCTGTGCGTCTCTCTCTCCTCGCGCAGCCGATCCATGAGAGAGAGAGGAGCACTGTGACCGGGAGACGTGAGCGAGCGGTGGTTTCGAGGTTTCGATCGACATGACGAGCCGATGTGGCGGATCCAATGACGTCATCCAATGACGATCTTATGACGCCACCCAACTGCCAGAAAGGATATCCGTTGGCGGACAGGCGGCAGGGTCGGCACCAGACAGGCGCAGCGCGAGCGAGCTTAGCTCTGGAGCGAGATCCACCTGGGGCGGGCAGCGTGCAGCAAAGCGAGCGGAGGGCGCCACGCGCGCGCCGCGGCGAGAGCAGAGGAACTCGCAGGCATGCGCAGGCCCGCCGTGGCCGCGCTCGTCGCTGGCCTCCTGGGAGGCCTCCGCAGCACGGCAGCGGCATGATCTGGTCGATCTCTGGCGGGCTCAGCAAACCGCCCGAGACGACGCGCAAGCGCCACGTGCCCGTGATGGTGTCGGAAAGCACCACCCTGGCCGGGCTAGACAAGTTTGACTTTGAGGCGGGGGCTCCTTCGAGCTGAACGCCACTGTGCAGCTGCAGCTGCTGCAGGCGCGACCCAGCGTGGCGCGCTACTTTCAGGAGCGCAACATGTCCATCCCGCTGATCCATCTGCTGGCCTGCACCTCGGAGGAGTACGCCAACCTCTACGAGCTGGAGAGCGCCCGGCGCGGGACCTTTTGCGAGACGCGCTTCGACTCAAGCCCGGGGTTTTGCCAACGCTGGGCCGCAGAGTCTGTGCCACTTGGCTGGGCCGAGCGCAACCAGATGGTCGGGCAATGGCACATCAACACGACGCGCGTGAGTGTCCCAGAGCCCGGGGTGCTCTACTTTTTGGTGTCCGCGTGTGGCTTCATGGACGCCTTCCCAGCCACCTCGAGTAGCATGACCGTGCATGCTTCGCTGGACCTGTCCAACTCAAACGGCAGTCTCTTGGACCGGCAGGAAGCGCAGCGCCTGAACGCCCTTGGTGGCCTGTGCGCATTCGCCGGAGTCGGCACCTTGATCTGGCTTGCCCACATGGCCTTTTGGCGCAAGACACTGGATATCTGCTTGCAGCGCTCGCTTGCGGTGCTGTTCACGCTCAAGACAGCGTTCTGGTGCTCGAGGCGTCCGCTCTGGCGCTCAAGAGCGAGCAAGCCTCGCAAAAGGCCATCGACAGCGTCTTCTACATGCGCTTTGGTCTCTCCACGCTCTACTTTATCCTCTTCATCGAGAAGACGCTCTACCTTTGCCTCGGCTACAAGATCACCATCAACCACCTCAACCCGGTAGACAAGCTGCGTGTTAGCCGGCTCACGCTGGGTTTTGGGGTAATGATCTCGCTCCTGCTCTGGTGGGGCAGCACCTCCATGATGCTCTGGGTCGTGCTCATGCTCTCTACGTTTTGCTCACGTCCACCATGTACCAGGTCGTGAGCGTCGCCGTGCGCCGCCTCGAGCGCGTCCAAATGGCCGTCACGCACCAGCTGGGCCATGCCCAGGACGGCGCGGACCCGGAGCGCACGCACCGCCTTGTCCAGCGCGCAGTCTTCGTGCGGCTCACCTTGCGCAAGTTCTCCGTGCTGCAGCTCTCGCTCATCAGCTACTTTTGCATTGGCCCGCTGCTCCTCTTGCTGCTGCAGGTCGTGCTCTTCCGCACCGACGCGAATATCGACCACACACTGCTGTTACGACGCTCGCGGATTGCCTCGACCTCCTTTTCTTCTTTGTACTCGGCCTCAACTACCGCGCGCGACAGCTTTCGGGCCTCGTGGCTGACCGCTCTGCCGTGGTTGACGTCGAGATGGCCGAGACGGGAGGCAATGATGGCGACAGCGTGCGCGCCGAGCTGGACCGTTCCTCAGGCCGGGTTGCCTCGGAGGCGAGCACCGTGCGCTCCTCCGCGGTGGTGCCCCTGGTGGCGGAGGACCAGCCTGCGGGAAAGGCCAGCGGCGCCGCGACCTTCTGTGCGACGCCAGTGCTGCGAGTGGGAGACCTACAAGGACCCGCAGCCGGTGGTCGCAATCCAGCACAACTACCTCTAATAAAGATGCTGCACTTTATTCGCCTGTCAAGTCAATGCTGCTCGACCACTCCTTGCGCAGCAGTTTCCAAACGCCGGGATCCTCTCGCGCGACGATCCGCACGGCCTTGAGCGCCTGGGCGTGCAAGGCGCGCTTGCCCGCCTTTTCGCACACGCTACCGTCTGCGTTGGTTGTCACAACGGCCCAGAAGGCCTGGTGCACGAGCAACTGCCGCAGCAGGCGCTTCCGGTTCCAGGTCAGCGGCCCGCCCCAGAGGTGGCCAGCGAGGTTGCTCGTCGTGGTCCGCCACAGGAACGGGTTGCCCGCTTCGGTCACGGTCCGCATGCACAATGCCTGCACCATGCACTGCAGCGTCTCGTGGTCCGACTCGGCTGGCACCGTGAACGCGGACTCTGGGTGCTCCAGGCTTGGAATCGCCGCGCTCTCGGGCGGCGCCACAAGGCGCAGCAGATTTGCGCCGTGGAGATCAAACCACAGCAAGCCTCGCAGCTCGGTATCGGCATCCATGCGAAACATGAGCAGTAGCAGCGCAGCAGACGTCTCCTGGCCGTTCAGGCGTTCGTTAAAGGCGACAAGGAGTCCCTTCCACAGCGAGATGAGGGCGGTGCGCCCGCCCGCGGCGCGCTGCAGCGCCTCAAACCACGCGCCGTCGGCGAAGAGCTGCCGTAGCGCCGTGTCGACGAGCCGGTTGAGAAGGCCAAGGACCTTGCTCTGGAAGAAGCACTCGGACTCCTCCTCCTTGAGGAGGTGGGCAAGCGCGAGCACGAGATCGGCCGGCTCAATCGCGCCGTTGGATAGCAGCGCCCGGTGGCCTCGAGCGCAGCCTCGGCAAGTGGCGCCTGCTCACTCGTTGGCGCAGCGTGCATCGGCAGCACCGACCGCGCTTCGGGCCGCCTCCCATTTGCGCCGCCACATGAGCGCAAGCCGGTGCCGCGGGCCCCGAGGCTTCTGGTCCGATCCGCGCCTATGCGAAGCGAGGCGGCCCTCGGCGCAGCCTGGCCGAGCCCGAGGGCGTCCTGAAAGGCGGCGGCAAGCTGTGTCGCCGACCGCGTCGGTCGGGGCCAATCCCAACGCCGGCGCAAAGAGCGCCAAGGTGATCGCCAGCGCCTCCTCACGCAGCCCTACCGATGCGGCTCGGATGGCATGCACGCGCACAGCACCTTGCGCCGATGCGCCACCGTGCGCTCGCGCGTGCCTGGCCGCTGCGAGAGTGGTGCCGAACAAGCGCGCCAGCAGGCGCACTGCGGACAGCCGCGCCAGAGTCTGCGCCCGGGCAGCACACAGCCGCCCGGGCGACGCGCGGTCCGACGCGGGACAAGGTCCGGGCCCCCGCCCGGCCTGCAGCCAGGCCTCCAGCCGTGCGCGAATCGCACTCCCCGCCGTCTAGGCGGTCTACAAGCGCCCGCCGAGAGGCTTCCGAGTGAGCCAGCTGCTCGCAGGCAGGGAGCACGGCGTACAGGGTCGCCGTGACCTCTGCTTCGTCAGACGCTGCGAGCCCGCGCTCGAGGGCCGACGCGAGAACGAGCAGAGCCGGTCAAGTGCCGGCGAGGCTGATGCCCGCGCGGGCGGAACCTCTGTGCTGACAGGCCGCTCCCACACCAATGCTGAGCGCCGCTGCCCCGGTGTCAGTGGCCCCCGGTCCGTCTCCAAGCCGCCGCGCGAGCTGCTCCACATAAGCCCCGAGAGACAGCGCGCGCGGCGCCTGGCGCCGAAGCTGCTCCGCTCCAAGCGCGCTTCTGCGAGCGTCTCGGCGCCGGGCACCCCGTCCGCGTGGATGGCGAGGATCGGCATCAGCAAGGCGGGCTCGCCCCGGCGGCCCATCCTGCGCGTTGCGCCACAGCTCGGGCTGCAAACTAGCAAGAGAGATGCCAAAGTGCTCCAGGACGCGCGACAACGCCACGGCGGCCACGCAGGCGCGGTCACCACGCGCATCGAGCGCCGCGCGGATCAGGCGCCGTCGGCCTGTCCGCCACGAGCGCGGTTGTGCCTTCCCTTGCGCCGCGAGCGCTGTGAGGAAGAGCAGCCCAGGCTCGGCCGCGTCGGCCGGCACATCGGCGGCGCAAACACCTCAGCGACCGCCTGGACAAGTCGCGGCTGCTCCTCGCTCAGGGCCCGAGCCGCCTCCGCGGCGTGCAGCACGACGTGCGCAAGGAGGCGAAAGCACGCTGCGAGGCCGCCGGGCCCAAGCGGCACGCCCGCGCGGTGGTCGCCGCCAAGGATAAAGGAGATGCGCGCCACGAGCCTGTCGCACACAGGCCGCTTGTAGGCGAAGCCTCGATGCGTCGTCGACGTCGCTCTCCTGCTCGCCGGCGGGCTGCGCCGCCGCTGCTTTGCTAATCGCTTGCTCGCCTTCGTCCAGCGCAGGCCCGTACACGAGCGTGGCCCCTGCGCGCGGGAACGTGCTCGGCACGCAGAGACCGGCCCTTGCCGCCGTGCGCCAAGGCGTCCACAAGCTCGCGCTGGAAGGCGCGGGGACGAGGAAGGCCTCCGCGCGCAGGCCGGCCGTGACCACACCGGGGTTGCCCGAGTCGATCGCCACGCGCAGCGTAAGCGGCAGCTCCCGCGGAAGCGAGAGAGGGGGTGCTTGGCCGGCGATTCGTAGAGCGCAGCCTGGCGCTTGGAAAGGATTCCCGAGCACGTTGAGCGCCAGAGTTGCTTGCGCGGGCGCCGTGCTCCGCGCAAGGCCGACAAGCTCCTGGACAGAGTACCCGCCCTTGTCGGGGTCTTCTCCGTGGTGAAAGAGCCCGCTCGAAGCGGGCAGCGCTTCAGAGGCCTCCGCGGAGAGCCACTCGCCGTCAAACCCAAAGCGCGCCTCCTCCGCCGAGGCCGGTACTCGTTCGAGAGGAACTGCGCGATGCCCTGTGCGCTGCGTCCTTGAGCGAGCTCCCGCCTGCTGCCTCCTCGTCGTCATTGACGCGCCAGTCCAGCGCAGCTTGTCGCGCTCAAACTTTGGCAGCATCGCGACTGCCTTGTCGAGGTCTGCCTCTGTCTTGATCCATGAGAGGTCTTGCGTGACGTTAAGTGAGCTTGGCTCCTCCTCGTCTTGGGCCACCACCTGGGGCAGGTCCGGCATCGTCGCCGTCGCCGCCGCCGTCGCCACGCCGCCCGCCGCCGCCGCCGCCCCGCCGCCAAACTTTGCTGGAACGACTCAGCACTGCGGGGTCAAACATTGCCCGGATCTCGTCCTGTGCAGTGCGGATTTCCTGAGCAGACATGCCCGCGACCGTCGCAGCATTCTCCTCCGACACGTCCGCTTGCGAGGTGCTGCTGACAGCTGTCGCGCTGGCGGTGGCTTGCGGTGCTCTCGGCTCGGCGCTTTTGGCGACTGCAGACGCCGATGCAGCGCCACCCTTTCGCTCAAGCATGCGCTGTTTGAAGAGCGACATCTTTTTGGGCCGCGTCTCGCCCGGGCCCTCCACTCGATGACCTTGCTTCCTGCGGTGTGGCGGCTGCTGACTCGCCTTCCTTGAACACGATGTCAAACGACTCGGGAAAGCCAGTCGGCTGGGCAGCTGCTTGGGGAAAACATGGCCGCCATATCGCGCCGCTCCTCGCGCTCTTGCACGGCGCGAAGCATTCCTCCGACGCTTGTTCCAGCGTCCGCCGCGTCGAGCCGCGCCGCTGCGTCGTCGTCCTCCGGCAGCGAAAAGTGAACGCGCCTGCCGCGAAACAACGGGCCGTCCACCGCCTCGCCGCCCTCGCGCCATCAGCGGCGCTCGGCGCTGCCGCCGGGACCGCTTGCCCGAGGATGGGTTCCGGCTCATCCTTGGCCACCCTGAGCACGCGCGTGGAGGAGGACTTGAGGCGGCCTGCCTGGAAGGCGGCCATGTCCTCCTCGAGGCTAGCGACCTTGGGTCGCAGCGACATGGTGCGGCGGCGCGCGCTCTCGCTCTCGCTTCGGTCACCGCTCCCGCCGCCTGCGCCTGCCAACCACACCCGAGGCTCCTTGCAAGTCGCGGCAGCAGCAGGACTCGGCCGAGGAGGAGAAGGAGGCCGAGCACGCACGAGCTGCCGCCCGCGACCGCGGCGCAGGCAGCACGTCAAGACGACCCGACTGAGGCTTGTCGACGAGACTTTAGTAGTTTCAATGCGCTCAGATGTAGTGCAGCTGCGCGCGACCCGCGGACGTGACACGCGTGCGCCGTAGTCTCGCCGTCCACTAGGAAGGTGTAGAGGCCCAGCTTGCACTTGCCCGCCGTGGCGGGGTCCACGAGGAACTTGTACCTGCCCACCATGGCGACCGCGTTCTTGCGCAACAGCGCGCCGCGGCCGCTGACGCCGCGCGGGCTTGGAGAAGTGGTCTCGATCGTGAGGTCCGAGAGAAGCCGCGGCGGTGCGCTTTGGTGTCGAGCTCTCGGTCTTTGACTCGTTGATCTCCTCCTGTACGGGCCGCGCCAAGCTGCGCGGCGAGCCGGCCGCTCCTCCGGCTGGGCGGCCTTCAAAGCCTCAACCTCGCGCCAGCCGCTCGTTCTCCAGCTGCACCTCGGCCTCCTCCTCTAGGCGGCACTGGAGGGCGGCGTTTTCGCGCGCAAGGCTTTCAATGCGCTGGATAGCCGCCCGAAATCTCTCTCCAGCTGCGCGCTGGGCTGCGAGTCGACTGCGGCCGACGCGACGGCGTTGCGGCCTTCCTGGACGTCGGTTGTGTGGCGCCGTTGGGGCCGCGGGTCGGCTCGCAAGAGCGCCGCGCGCGCGGCCGACTCGGCTGCCACGAAGGACAGGAGGCGCTGCACTCGCAGCTGCAGCTTCTCGCAGGTGTCCACGAGGCTGCTCTCAATGAGCCTGAGGGCATCGCACTCATGGGTCATGGCCAGCTCGCCCTCCTTGGCGGCTTGAAGATCGAGCTGGAGGCGCGCTGCCTCCGCGCGCATGATTTTATCGATGAGCTCGTTCTTCTTCTCGATGGTCTCGTTCTCGAAGGAGGGGTGTCGATCTCCGTCTTGCGCATGCACGCCCGGCGGTACTCGTCCAGCGAGCTTGAGGCGGCCTCGGCCTGGTTTCGGCTCACCTCCGGATCAGACGTCGGGGTGTCCGGCTCGTCCGCCTGCACGGCGTAGCTGCCGCCCTCCTGAACTTGCTGTGGTGGGGCTCCTCCTCCGCCTCGTCCGCCGCCGCCGCCGCCTCCTCCCTGGAAGAGGGTTGCCATCCGGTCCGAGGATGTACGACTCTGGCCGCCGACCTTGCAGCTGCTGGTTTTCTCTTTAAGCTTCTGGAGCTCTCCTTCGAGCTGGGCTGCGTAGTCGATGAGAAGCAGCGTGAGTGTCTCCGTGCGCTTGCCGTTCCCGCCGCCGTTCCCGTGCCGGACCGGAGGCTGCTCAGCGAGAACACGCTCGCCTCACTCCCCATCGAGGCCTTCTCCAGATGGATCTGGCTGCCCTCCTCGTCGCCAAGCTTCCGGAGCCGAAAGCTCGCCGCGCTCGCGCCGTGGCTCGCCGAATGGCCCTTACGCTTTGGCGTCGCAGGGATTGGCTCGCTCGGCGGGGTCTCTGGTTCGCTCAGCGGGCTCTCCGGCCCGCTCAGCGACGCTCTTCTTCCTCGGATGGTATCTCGGGCGATACTCCCTCGGGCTTGCCTCTCTCCCTTTCCTCTGCCGCGGACGGCTGTCGCTTCAAGGGGCGGATGGGCTCACACGGCGGCGTCCTGGGCGACAAATCGCCCGCGACGCGCTCCATTTCAGGGATGCCCTGAGCCTCTTCCTCGCCCACGAGCGTTTCGAGCCCGTCTTCGTCGCCGGGCCCGACTCCGCTGCACACGCTGTCTTGGCCGGCCTCGGCGACACTCTCCGTTTCCTCCTCCTCCTCCTCCTCTTTTCCTCCTCCTCCTCCTCCTCCTCGAGGTTGAACGAGCCCGCCGGCGCTTTCCTGGTGTCTCTGCGCGCTCGGCACCGACGCCCTTCTGCTCCGCCTCTTTGTCCCTGCAACGGAGCCCCCAGTGGATGGGATGGTGTCCACCGTGGCGATCGCGGGCAGCTTGGCGCGGCTCGACTCCTTGCGTCGCGCCTGTCGAGGCTCGAGCGGCGGCAGCGCGTCCATTCCCTTCCGCTGTTGCCAACTTGTGCACAGATTCTTGTTCGTTGAGACTTCACACGCAGGGACTTCCAAAGACCCGCGCCCTGGCCTCGTGATATCTACGTACCATTAAAGCCGAGCCTCTGAGGCGGGGAGGTGCAAGCTGGCAGAGGCGGTGTCAGGCCGACCTCGCAGTGACCTCCTGTGCCGCTCAACCGATCCGGCCAGCCTCCATCTGCTAGTCCTTCCATCCGTTGGAGCGTCCGAGTCTCATCGACCAGGGCGTGGTCATGGCGCGGTCGCGCTGTTCAGGTTGGGGGAGCGGGCGCGAGGTCGGTCACGCTGCAGCCCCGACAAAACCCAGGCTGCCGACTGCTGACCCAACCCAGTTCACTCTTCCCGGCAAATCCAGTTCAACTCTTCTGTACGTTGCATAGCATGTCAGAAATCCAGTTTACGTTCCAAACCGCGGCCTACAAGGCGGCAACTGCGCGCAGAGCAAGGCGCCGGGCGAGATGACAGCGCGCTTGAACCCATCTGACGGCCTGCCCGAACCAAGTCCGCAGCGCGAAGGCGCCTCCCTCGCAACAATCCGTTGAGCGTCCGAGTCCCATCGACCAAGGCGCAGTTGTGATGACTTCGCTGTTCGGGTCGGGGAAGTGGGCGGAGGTCGGTCGTGCTGCAGCCCCCGACCAAACCGGGGCTGCCGACTCCGACCGGTCCAGCCAAACTCAAGTCTTGACAATGTGAGTTTAGCTCTTCACAACCACGCCAGAAATCCAGTCCTCAGTTTCCAAACCATCATGGTCAACAAAACGGCAACTGCGCGCAGAGCACGAGCGCCGGGTGAGATGACAGCGCTTCAACCCATGGTTGACGGCCCGCCCGAAGCGGCGCTCGCGGGCGTTCCCGCTACGCACCCGCTTAAACGAGCGCCGAGACCAAGACCGGAGCGCGAAGGCCCCCGCAATCACTTGCGGGCACTGGTCGCTGGTCGTGAGCCAGAGCAACCGCGCTTCCTTACACCACTGCCGCAGATGACGTGCCGCCAGCGATCAGCATGACCCGCAAGGGCAGCAGGAGCAGTGCCACCGGCCGAACGAGCCCGGTCAGAACCGACAGCGCCACCAGCACAATCAGCGCCGCCAGCTCCGCCAGCACGAGCAGCACAAGTGTGGCTGGCAGGTCACGCCTACGCTCGGAAAGCCGCCGCTTCGAAAGCCATCGAGGCAACAACTGCCGGCGTGCTCTATCGCCGGCTGCGGCCACAAGGCCATTGCGCGGTGCGGGCATTGCAAGCGCTCCTTCTACTGCTCGCGCGACTGCCAGCGGCAAGATTGGCACTCGGGCCACAAAGCCATCTGCCCGGCGCACCGCTCGCACGTTTCCGACAGGTGCAAGGCGTGAATGAGGCGGGCCTCGACACCTTGACCGACACCCTGTAGAAAGTTCATTGCGCAAAACTATATTACCGTTCATGCTCCGCGCTGTCGCAGGCCGACGCGGCTGACTCGGTCCACCCGGCGTTCGGCGCCGAATCGAGTTCCGAAAGAATGAAAGGTCTGTGAAGGCGGAGTCGGCTTCACGTCGCGAGCCGAAGCCCGACTTGCTGCTCTCCTCACTGTCGATCGAATCGTCCGCTTTTGACGAAGGCCGGCCGGTGACGGCTCCTTATTTCTTCTTTTTCGATCCGTTGAGCACTTACTCATCACGTCTCGCGCCCAGCCGGCCTCGGGACGGCGAGGGTTTGGGCTTTTCGGCCCTCGCTTGTGTCGCTGTGCCGGGATTCGGAGGCAGGCGTCGGCAACTGCTTGCTCACGAGCCGCGGAATTTGGTGCGCTTATCACTTCCCTTGCGGAGACGCAGTCGAAGGAAGGCGACACGGTCGACGAGTACTTGGGCGACGCAGTCGACGAGATGGGTGACGCGGTCGGGCCTCTCCGCGCGAAGGTCGCTGGCAACAAGCCTGAGGCGCCGCGCTTCTTTCCGCCGCTCGAGTCGGAGGAGAAAGAGGGGGAGCGTGAGTGCGTTTTCCAGCGGAGCAACTGAGAAAGCCGCTGGCGAGGCCAGCGACCGGCGCTTGCGAGGACGTGCCGCCGGCTGTGCGCCTGACGCCGCCGCAGTCCCAGCATATCCCGAACCAGCCAGCCGCGGCGCCGGCGCCGGCTGCTGAGACCAACGATGTCCCGCCGGCGATCCCACTGCCAGCAAGCCAGGTACCTCAAGCAGCGCCAGACCCTGGCCAGACCTGCAACCTGTGCCGCAAGCAAGCGATTGGGCGGTGCAGCGCCTGCAAGCAAGCGTACTATTGCTCGCGATCCTGCCAGGTGGCCAATTGGGCCGCGCACAAGTGCCCTGGCAAGCGCAAGCTCTAGCGTCTAGTTACGACGAGGTCTAATGCGAGTCGATGGCGATGTCAATCACATGGGCAGCTATGGTCATGCTGGCCGCGCCACGGTGGTTGTTGCGCAGGAGCGCGACAGCAGCGCTGGTTGAGGGCGCTCCTGCCGACGGCCGGTTCTTTTTCGTTTCGATGGATTGGCCAGCGCGATGTCGCCGAGGAGCCTTGCAAGTCGATGGCGGGATCCTGGCGCGGCTCGAGCGGCGGCGGCTGCTGGCCGCCGCCACGCACCGCGACCTCGGGGCCGTGCTGCGACCGCGCAGCGCGCAGCAGGCCCCGGCCGTGTACCTCGGCGTGGACCCCACCGCGGATGGGCTGCACGTGGGGCATCTTGCCGGCGTGCGGGCGCTGCGGCTGTTCCAGGAGGAGGGCTTCCGGCCCATCGCGCTGGCGGCGCCACAGGCCTCATCGGCGACCCGAGCGGGCGGGACGCGGAGCGGACCTGCTGTCACCTGACCGCGTGGCGGAGAACGTGGCGGGTCTGCGGCGCGACCTTGGCAACTTGCTCGAGTTTGGCGCGGACGGGCCCACGAGCGCCGTGGTGGTCAACAACCTGGACTGGACGCAAGGCATGTCGGCGCTGGATCTATTGCGAGACGTCGGTAAGCACTTTCGGGTGAACACGATGCTTAGTCGGGACAGTGTCAAGGTCGCGCCTCGGCGGGGCCGGCGAGGGCCTGAGCTTCACCGAGTTTAGCTACCAGCTGCTGCAGGCGTATGACTTTCTGCACCTGTACCGCACTATGGGCTGCCAGGTGCAGCTCGGCGGCTCGGACCAATTCGGCAACATCGTTGGCGGGCTGGACCTGATCCGCCGAGCCGAGGGCAAGACGGACGCTGCCGGAGTCACCATCCCGCTGCTAACGACGCGATCGGGGCAAAAGATTGGCAAGAGCGCTGGCAATGCGGTCTGGCTCGACCCCAGCAAAACTTCCGACTACGCCTTCTACCAATACTTTTCTGCGTACCGACGACGGGGACCTCGAGACGCTGCTGCACTGCCTAACCGACCTGGAGGAGGATGACGTCGCGCAGGTGCTGGCGACCACGCCGCGGCACCCGGAAAGCGCGTAGGCCAAGCCTCGCTGGCGGACGGCGTGACGCGGCTGGTTCGTGGCGAGACCGCCTTGCGCGCGCCAAGGGCCGCCACGGCGGCGCTCTTTGGTGGCGTCTTTGGCGGACTGCGCCGCCGACTTGCTCGATGCTGCAGCCTCCGGGGACGTGCCTCTCGTGGAGCTTTCGCTTGCCGAAGCCCCAGGCAAGCCTGTGGTGGAGCTCGCCCTCGCAGCGGGCGCCGTCAAGTCCAAGGGCGAGGCGCGGCGACTGGTCAAGGCCCATGGCCTCTATCTCGGGGCCGCCGCGTCGAAGCGGCGAATGCCACGTTGACGCGGCCACCGACGCGCTAAGGCCAAGTGGCTCTGCTGCGCACAGGAAAGCGCAACTACCATCTCGTCAAGCTCACGGCGCCATGATTATGAAATTACGCACTTGTCCGCCATGTTGGGTTTCAGCTTTGGGGGTTGCCCAGCCGCGTCCAGCTTGTTTGGTCTGCGCCCAGAGACGAGCAGCTCGAATGCGCCTCGTTGGACTTTTTCGCCCACAATGTGCAGCGCCGTGGACCCGTTCTCGCGACGTTGACGTCCCGCCGTGGTCCACCAGTGTCGGACGACTCCAGCGAATGCCTTGCCACGGCAAGCGGCGCCAAGGGGCGTAAAGCCGGCCTTGTCCGGCACGTCCACGTGCGGCTTCATGCCCGCGTCAAGGAGAGTCTGAGCGCGGCGACAGCGCGCTCCTCCGCTTGAGTTGGCGCGAGTGCAGCATCGTCTCGCCCTCCGCGGCAGTGCGCATTGGGGGTCCGCATCTGCGCGGGCCTCTGGGGCGCGCTCTTGCAGCAATCTGAGCGCGTCTGCGCCGGCGCCGGCGTCGCGCGTGTAGGCTGCAAAGACGGCGCCCAGCATCCACGGTGGCGCCACCGTCCACAGCGCCTCGAGAAGCGTGCCTCGGTCTGCCTCGGAGGGAAGCTTGACCGTGCACGCAAGGCGCAGCGCCGACATGCCGCGAAAGTCGCAGACCGCGGCAAGTTTGGGCCGGCCTTTGCGAGTAGGTGGACGGCCATGGCGAGATCGCCTTGCTTTACGGCCTGGTGCAGCACCGAGTGGCCAAGGATAGGCTCTTGCGCGAGTGCGTCGGCGCCGGCGTCCAAAAGCAGGTCCACCACCTCAATGTTGCCGCTACGGGTTGCGAAGAAGAGCTGGCTCCTCCTCCTCCTCCCTCCTCCTCCTCTCTCGCCCTCGTTGGAGCCAGGCGCTGCCGCCTTGCCGGGTTTCACTGTCGGGTTGACCGCCGCGCCGCTCTCAAGTAGCACGCTCACAAAGTCTGCGCGGCCGCGCTGGCAGGCCCAGGCCAGCGCCGAGCGCCCGTGGTCGTCGAGCTGGTTGATGTCAAAGTCGGCGTCTTCCGCGCGCTCCTTGTCGAGCACTGCGCGGAGCTCCGCGACGTCTGGGCTTCGCGCGCGACCTCGTGAAGTGAGCACGACCAACGGGCTTCTTGAGCGCTGGCGCCGGACCAGGGCCCTCCCCCTTGTTGGTCGGCTCCGGCACCAGGCAGGCCCATCCCGCCAAAGGGTTTCCGCCAAAGTCGTCGCTGCCGTCGCCAAAGCCGGGCGGCATGTCCTCCCAAACATCCCCCGCCATCGGGGCATGCCCGCCTGGCCGCCAATCAAGTCCTTCATCTCCTCCTCGAGCATGCGCATTAAGGCCGGGTCCTTGAGCGCCTCCTCGCGAATCTGTGGGGGCAAGTCGCGCAGCCACTCGGGCTCGGCGGACTGCTTTGCAGCCTTCTTGCCGCGCTTGGCGCACTTGCGGCGCAACACCTGCAGCTCCGCCTTCTGACGCGGTCTTCGGCCAGCTCAGCCGCGAGCCGCAGCGCTCCCTCTGCGTCGTCCAGGTCGACGTCCATCTGCAACAGAGCCTTGCCGATGCGCGCGTGGGCCTTCCACCAGCTCGGCTCGAGCTCCGCGGCGCGCTCGGCGTCGTCGAGCGCCTCCTCGGGGCGGCCAAGCTCGAGGTAGCAGGCCGCGCGGTTTCCGAAGAGCACGTGGCTGTCCGGGGCGAGCTTTATGGCGCGCGAGTAGAACGTCTCTGCGCGCGCAAAGTCCTTGGCCGCGAACAGCTCGTTGCCTTTGCGCTTGAGACGTCGTGCTCGCCCTCGGCCAGCTCGGGCTCTGCCAAACCAACGTCCGCCGCGCGCGCGAACACGCCAGTCTTTGCGGGGCACGTAAAGTACGCCGCCCCTTGACCTCGCCGTCGTTCTTTCCGCGCGGCTCGTCCAGCTGGATTCCGGCCCAGGTGCCCTTGGCATAGTGCACGGGGCCCACGTAGCGCACCGTACCGGCGCGTCCAGGTGCTTGACCGTCACGCGCTCGCCGACGCCCACCTCCATCGCGCGACCGACCGCGTGCTCGTCGTCGCCGCCGCCTTCCCACCGCACGCCCGCTCGTCAACTGACGACGATCTGTATCCTTCGGGTGCAAGAGGACCAGACCAGTCCGAGCAAGAGCAAGAGCAGGACCAAGAGCAACCAAGAGCAAGACCAAGAGCGAGCAGGCGACGCCGACGGAAAGCAGCACGAAAACAGCAACATGGTTTTAGGAGGAGCTAGTAGATGGGGCGGATGCCGTTGCTCCGGGCCTGGAAGGCCTCGAACAGGACCGTGCCCTTGTGCTGGCGCGCCTTGTGCACCATGGTGGCGACGCGCTTCTCCAGGGCGTCAATGCTCAGGCCGCGCATGAGGCGCTGCTCCAGGTCCTTGATCACGCGCTTGACTCCCGCGGGCTGATGAAAGCACGGGAAGCTCGACTTGAAGGCCGTGATCTCGACCAGGCCGAGCAGCGTGTCCGCCTGCTCGCGCGCGGCTAGCAGGCCCTCAAAGCAGAGGGTGCCAAAGTACTTGTACAGCTCGCTGTCGACGCCGCCCATAACGCTCACCATCTCGTTCGTGAGCTTGAACGGGCCCGCTCGAGGCTAAAGTTGGTACCACGCACCTTGTCCTTGCCACGCCATGCCCAGCACAAAGCCAAAGTCGATGTGGACGATGCGGCCGTCGTCGCGCAGCATGATGTTGCCGTTGTGGCGGTCCTTGATGCCCAGGATGTAGCAGGCCACGCTGTAGCCGGCGAGCGACTCGGTGAAGCGGCGCTGGGCGTCGCGCAGCTCGGCCGCGGAGCGAAAGGTGCGCTCAAAGTGCTCGAGCAGGGTCACGTTGCGGCCGAGGCGCTCGCGGTAGTCGGCCTTGAGCGCGTCGAGCGAGACCTGTCCTCCACGACCTCGATGAGGCCGGTGGTGGCGGCGGTGGAGAGGATGCGGTAGGGCTTGACCCACAGCGCGGCGTCCGCGGCGGCCCAGGTTTCCGAGAGGAACTGGATGAGCTGCATAATGAAAACTTCCTGGCGGACGTCGTGGGACTTGGCAATGAGCTTGGACTGGCCCACGTCGGCCTCGGCGCGGAGCTTGGAGCCCGCGACGACGTCCTCCTCCTCGTCCCAGAGGCTGGCCTTGGTGACCGACACGCTGAGAACGGCGCGAGGGTGGCCTTGACGCGGTCGCGGAAGGTGTTCTCGTCGCGGTGCTCGCCGTACTTGTCGTGTAGAAAGTTGGCCACGTCGACAACGTCGTCCGCGTGCGGCTTGGCCGTCTCGAACGCGATGAGGCAGGGCAGCGCTCGCGCGTGTTGAAGACGCGCGA
This sequence comes from Thraustochytrium striatum, assembly GCA_022244645.1. NCBI lineage: Eukaryota > Bigyra > Thraustochytrida > Thraustochytriidae > Thraustochytrium > Thraustochytrium striatum. Next base: position 347,033 of record JACDIV010000060.1, on the reverse strand, counting down.
GTTGTTGTAGTCAATGGCGACCACCTTGTAAAAGTGGTCAGCCGACTTGCATAGCGGGTTGTACAGTCCAGCTCCTCGCCGATCCCGTGCAGGTTCTTGTTGGCCTGCAAAAGGCGGCGCTTAAGCACGTCGGCGCGGTCCCCGGGGTCCATGCCGCGCAGCTCTTCGGCGATGTCGTGAGCCCGCGCACGAAGCGGGTCTCCGCGGTGAACCAGTCGTGGCGCATGCGCTGCCGGGGCGTGAGCTTGGCGCCGTCCAGCGCGATTGACTTGTAAATGGGCGGCAGCTCGGCCGCCTTGGTCAGCTCGCGCACCCACTTGCGGGTGGCCTCGTTGGGCGCCGCCAGGTGGAACACGCGGTCCGTGTTGTTCTCCGCCCTCAAAGTAAAACTTGTGCCTGCGGTGCGGCTTCTCCGTCACGGTGCAGTTGTTGAGCGGGATGGCCCGCTTGAGCACGTTGTCGGCCTTGCGGTAGCACAGCAGCAGGCGGTTCTTGAGCACAAAGTGCCGTTCCTTCCACGGCTTTTTGGCCAGCGTCGTGGTGCGCTGGTGCCTCTTGAAGCAGGTCGCCCTCCAGCTGCGCGGCCTCGTCCGAGCCGTAGGCCACCAGCTCCTTGGCGTGCTTTTGCCGGATCTCGCGCAGCCGCAGGTCCATCTGCTGCTTGGTGATACGCCCGCTCGAGTACTCGCCCTCGACCTCGGCGATCATGGGCATGTCCCCGCCGTACACCACGGCGCGCTCCAGAGAGGCCAGGAGCATCGAGCAGCGCAGGAACAGGTCCACGTTGCCCTGCGGGTTGAGCTTGCCGTTCTCCAGCTCGGGCTGGCAGTCCTGCAGCGCGCCCTGGAGCGACCAGTGCAGCTGCAGCGCAAAGTGCAGCGAGACCTGGCACACCATGTAGCAAAACTCTTGCAGCACGTCGGTGGCCACTTGACCTCGAGGTGCAGGATCATGTGGAGCTGGGCAGGAAGAACTCGACACCGGCGAATACCTCCTTACTGGCATGCCTGTCGAGCAGCAGTTCGCTCAGGCCCTGCACCATTGCGGGTCGCCGCGGCTGCGCCACATGGTCACGTCATGGCGCGCATATCGAGCGTGCCATCGCGCTGGATCACGCCCTTGGCCTCGCTCAGCCGCGTCAGCTTGCGGGCAGCCATGGCCGCGTCAGGGCTCTGTTCGCGTTTGGCACCTGCATTCGCCACCTTCTGCACGTGGCCAGCGGCGCTAGGACCCGCCTACCGCGCGCTAGGACCGAGGGCGATGCGAAAATCGCCGCTAAGACCCGAACGCGGACTCGGTCGTTCCGGCCATACGCAGAAATGCACCGCGGATCGCATTTCATGCGGGCCAAGGTTTTGAGAGCCCTCGCAAGTGACGCGCGAGGCGATGGTGCTGGCGCCGCGCCTAGGCGAGCGCCGGCCGCCGGCGCTGGCCTTTCCCAGAGGTCAGCAGCGCCGCGGCGCATCTGGTCCGCTTGACGACTTGGCGGCGGCGCTGCGGAGGAGGAGGAGGAGGCGCAGGAGAATGGGACGACGGCGGCTGGGCCAACGCTCTGGCCGACGCCCTGGCCCACGGCGGCGCCAAGCCCCAAGCCGACCGTGGCACTGGTGTGGCCGCCGACGCCGTGGCCGACTGGCCCCACGAATGCGCCCACTGAGGCCCCCACGTCGCCGATCAAGCCCGACATCACCTACGACATGTTTAAGACCACGTGCACCATGGCCTTTGTCGGATTCTGGGTGGTGTCGCGCTGTACAGCGTAGTGCGCTCGCAGCGCGGCAAGCTCGCGCGCAAGATGTACGCGCCGCGCATGTTCACCGCGCACATCCCGCCCGCGCTTGCAGCCGCGCGGCGTAGTGGGCTGGTTCCGGTCCCTTGTGGGCCGCAAGGCCTCGCGCCGCGTGCTGGACGAGGTCGGCCTTGACGCCTTCATGATGAACCGGCTGCTGATGTTCTGCGGCACCGCGTTCTTGTGCCTGGCGCCCTTCGCCACCTTTGTCCTTTCCCGCTCTACGCATCCGAGGCCGGCGAGGCGACAGGGTTCAAGCGCTACACGATCGACTCGCTGCTGCGCAGCGAGAACCCCGAAAGCCAGCTGTGGATCGCGGTGGGCATGACCTACTGGAACTCCATGGTCGTCCTGTACCTGCTGCACAACGAGTACAAAGTGTACATCCACCACCGCCACGAGTTTCTCCGCAGGGGTGCGCCACAGGGCTACACAGTGTTGGTGGAGCGCATTCCGAAGGAGCTGTGCAATCGGCCGCGCTCATGCACTACTTTCGCAAGATCTTTGGCAAGCGCGTTGTGGCTGCCACCGTCGTGGACAACAATCCGGTGCTAAACTTTGCGGTGAAAAAGCGCTTACAGTCCGTCGAGCGCTTGGAGCGCGCGCGATTTGAGCTCTCGCGCACGGCCGCCGGCCGTGGCGGCTATACCTGCCGTGGATGTGCGGCCAGCTAAAAAAAGATCGAGCCGCTCGGGATTTCCAACGACGAGGTCGACGTGCCCGAAGAACAGCCCGCCCAAGCAGCAGGCAGCGGCGCCTTTGAGAGCGCGGCGACTGTGCAGAGCGTGGCCAACCCGGGGGCCGGGCCGCCCTCGGCGCCATCCTCGGACGAGGATGAAGACGGGGACGCGGACGCGGACGCGGACGGGCGGGAGGACTTTGACACAGACGACGACGACGGTGGCGGCGGCGGCGAGGGTGACCACAACGTCGACCCGACCACACCACCGCCGCCGCCATCATACCTGGGTTTGGCACAGAAAGAGGCGAGCGGCCGCCGAGCCCCGCGGCAACAGGCCCACACCTTCGGCACCGTGCGGCGCAACAAAGCAGCCAGGTTGACCCTGCGCGACGCGTTCGGCGAGCCCGACGACGAGAGGCAAGTGGAAGAGGCCTTTCTGCGCCAGTGGCAGCACGACATGGAGGGCGGCTTGGTCTCGGAGCACCTTGCAAGCCCAAACGAGCGGGAATCGGCAGCCCCCGCGCCCACGGGAACCCCGCGCCGGCCGTCGACGCATCAACTACTGCCTCTGGTTCCTGGCGCACCTCAACATTTGCATGTACATCGACGCCATCCGGAGCCACGAGCGCGAGCTTCGGTCTGGAACCGGCGCGTCAAGCGCCTGCAGCAAAAGGCGGAGCGCAAGCGCCTGCAGCAGGAGCGCGAGGCGCTCGAAAACGTCGTCGAGCCCTCCCGCAACACCATTCACGAGCAAGTCCGAGTTCGGCTGCGACATGAACGCCGCGGCCGCCGGGCGCACGCACGCTCATCCATGAGCTTGCGGCGGCGCAACAGCGCAAACATGAGCGACGCCGACTTCGGCCCGCGGCTCGGTCCAAAGCACGATGCTCAGCAGCGCCGCCGCTGGCCGAAGACACCAGCACCAACGCTCGCAGACACAGACGCAGCAGGCGCTGCGCGGCGCCGGGGCGCGGCGGAGGCGCCTATCAACACGGTGAGCTCGCTACGCAGCATGCCCCTGCCCTCGAGCGTTGGCGCGGAGCGCGCCGAGCGCGCCGCGGACCAGAGCAGCTCGCACGGTAGCGTGAAGAGTCGCAGCGCCGCGCGTCGCGGCTCGCCGTCATGCCTGGGACGACTCGGGCACCTCGCTGTAACCACACGCTCTTGTCGGACGGCCGATACTCGTCCGGAAACATCTCGGAGGACGGCTCCGCGGATGACGACGACAGCACCTTTTATTTCGACGAGGACGACCTGAGCTTTGGCGACATCGTGGGCGACGGCGACGAGCTGCTGTTCGAGCACGCCGGGCTCGACGACATTCTGCGTATGCCGTGGACCAGAACGAGCGCACCTCGGCCTTTGTAACCTTTTCTACGCTGACCGTGACCATGTGCGCGGCGCAGAGCGTCGTGGACCGCCCGCTCAAGATGAGCATCAGCATCGCGCCCGAGGCGCGCGACGTACTGTGGGACAATCTCGGCCTCCCGCTTCCGTTGCTGGCCATGTTTACGTGGCTGATCCGCGCACTGGAGCTCACGCTCGTGCTGGTCTTCGCACGCTTACCGCGTCGCTGGCGGCGCTGACCAACCTGAACGCGCTCGTTCGCGTCTGGCCAGAGCTGCGCACGTGGCTCAACAAGCACGAAGACTGGGTCGTGGTGTTCCAGCAGATCACGCCACTGGTGATGGTCATCCTCTACAACGTGGTGCCGCCCATCTTAAACCTCCTTCTCAAGCTGCAGCGCCGCCGCTCGCTCTCCGAGTGCAGGTCGAGTTCTTCAGGATCTACTTTCACTTTCTGCTCATCCAGGTCTTTCTCTTCTACACCGTCGCGGCGGGCTCCTGCAGCACATGTCGGAGATCATCAACCACCCGGTGGCAGTTCCTCAGCCTGCTTGGCAAGGCGCTGCAGAGCAACGAGCTCTTCTTTTTGCAGTACCTGGTCGTGCGGTGCTTTCTGCTCTCTTTTGACCTGCTGCGCGTGGCCGACCTGAGCATCGCGCTTTTGCGCGGGCTGTTTAAGCGCTCGCGCACGGCGCGCGAGCGCCGCACGCCGTGCTGCGGCTGGCACACGATCGACCACCCGAACGGCGGTAACACGGAGCGCACGCTGTCCACGATCTGCTTGTGCTTTGCAATCGGCCTGTCGTACAGCGTCATTTGCCCGGCAATGCCGCTCGTGGCGTTGATCTACTTGGCATGGCCACCATCGTGTACCGGCAGCAGTTGCTCTACGTACAACGCACGAGCGCGAGTCGGCGGGCGCGCTGTTTCCCTTCGCCTTCCGCGCGCTGCTTACCGGCGTCATCATCTTCCAGCTCGTCATGGTGGGCGTCTTCCTCCTCGGCACAACAGCCCGTCCTCGGTGACTATGCTGGTCCCGCTCATCTTCATCACGCTGACCTTCCTCCTCTTTTGCGAGAACGCGTACGAAACGCCCTCGCGCTTCCTGCCGCTTGGGGACGCCGCCGAGCTAGACATCATCAACGGCCCGAGCAAGGCTCGGCAGCCACTTTAAGCACCCCAGCACGCGCGCGCCCTCGCGCCTCGAGCCCGAGCCGCCCGACACCGACTCGTTCAAGCAGCTGCGCCATCCAGACCTCTAACAACAGACCAACCCGCGCACCAGGGTGTGCCGCGTTTTGCTTCGTTTCTCGTTCTCTCTACATCTTGCCCTCGCCGCCGTCGCGAAAGACTTGCGTGGCAGGCGCCACGCCCAGGCCCTTGGGCAGCGCCATGGAGCACTCCTGGGCCTGATCGCAGTTGGTCGCGATGACGCGCATCATGGCCTGGTGATGGATCGCGTGGTGGGCCACAAACCACAGCTCGCGCTCGCCGCTCGACTCGAACTCCTTCTTGTGCTGGCCTGCGCCGTCCAGGCAGAACTCAACCTTGACCGGCGAGGCCAGCCACTCGGGATCGATCTGAGCCATCTTGATGCTGCAGTCCAGGACGGCCTCCAGCCCCGCAGAGAGGTCCGACTCGACGTCCGTGCCGCGCAAGCGCGCGTCATATCGCACGACCGCGCCGCGCCAGGCTTGCCGCGCGCCTCGACCAGCGCGTCCACGAGGCAGGTGTAGTGGTCGAGAGCGTGCCGGGTATGCGCGCCGATGGAGCCCCCGACGACGCTGCACGGCGCCGCATACGCGCGGTCCAGACCCAGCCGCTCCATGCCGGCCAGCAGCGTCTCCTTCTGCATCAGCACGCGCCGCGCGGCCTCGAGCACGGCCGCCATCGCGACAGGATCGCCCGCCTGCCTGCCTGCCTGCCTGTTTGCCTCTGTTCTTCTGCCGCAAACACCGCCGCGGCCGGGTCCAATCTACCGCGGCCGAGTCCAATCTCGCAGGAACTTTCGCGGAAGGCCCGACTTGAGGGGGATCCGAGTGGCTCGCCGGCCACACAGTGAGCACACAGCTGCCGGGTGAGGTATGCGGCGTTTCAACGGGATGGGCACGCGACCAAGCGAGCACAAGCACAAGCGGCCTCGGCAGCGCGGGAGAGGCCTTGCTGGCAGAGCGAGAGCGGTCGGGCTGGCAGGCAGGCTGCTGGAGGTGATGGGCCGCGGCAGGGCAGAACGCGCGTGGTGGCGCTGCGGCGGGACTGGGCGCTGTGGGCCGTGCTGGCAGGGTATGCGGCGGGCAACGTGGCGCTCTTTGCGTTCAAGTTCGAGGCGTATCGGCGGCACCGGGAGCACGCGTTCGCGGTGATGGGGTACTGCGTCTGCGTGGCGCGAGGGTGCGCGATGGCGCTCAAGTTTAACGTCGCGCTGGCGCTGGCGCTCATGTGCCGAACCTTGCTCGCGCCGGTGGGCGAGAAGCGCGTCTTCTTCCACAAGGTCGTGGGCTCGGTGTGCGTGGTGCTCGCGGTGGTGCATTCGGCGGCCCACGTTTGCGACTTTTCGCAGCTGGACGGCGCCTCGCTCGAGGAGCTGCGGCGGCTGTGGCCGATGAGCACGTTTACGGCGGAGAGCAAGCCGACGTCGCGGGACTTGTGGCTCAGCTTGCCTGGGATCACCGGCATCGCCATGCTCGCGTGCTTTGCGGTGAGCTACGGGTGCATTCTGCTGCGCCACCGTTTCTTCCAGGCGTTTGTGCTGTCCCACCAACTGCTGGTGGTCATGCCCGTGCTGCTCTTGTTTCACGGCCAGCTGGGCCTGCTGGAGCCTGCCCAGGCGCCTTATTGGGTGGTGCCGCCGCTGCTAGCCTACCTCGCGGACCGGGCGCTGCGACTTGCGCGCACCACAAGCCGCGTCGGGCCAGGCTCGGACCGGTCGCTTGTCGAGGACGCGCGCCTCTTGGGCTGGAACCAGGACGTCGTCGAGCTGACGCTGGCCAAGCCGGTGGGGTTTTGCTTCAAGCCGGGCGCCTTCGTCCTTGTGCGCGTGCCGGCCGTCTCGCGCATGGAGTGGCACCCGTTCTCCATCGCCTCCGCGCCGGAAGACCCGCACATCGTGCTCTTTGTCAAAGGCCTTGGCGATTGGACGGCCAGTGTGCTCGCGCTCTTCAAAGAGGCCATCGAGCAAAACACAATCAGCGCCAAAATATCGTCCTCCCTCCACGCCGAAGAGGCGCTGTGGCCGCTCGTCGACCTCGGCCCGCCGGAGGGGGCGCCGGCTCAGCAGTGGTCAGGATACGACGTCGTGACCTTTGTGAGCACAGGCGTAGGGTGACCCCGCACCTCTCCATCCTGCGGCATTTGGTGCACCGATACCGCTCTGAGCAAGCGCGGGGCGAAGGCACAGAGGGGCCGCCGGACCTGCCCGCGCGGGTCTACTTTGTTTGGGTGGTCAAGGACGTGGACGAGCTCGCGTGGGCGAGCGAGGCCCTGGCAGAGCTGGCGAGCCTGGACAGCGGCAGCGGCATTCTGAGCACGCACTGCTACGTGACGGGGACTGCGGCGACGACAGGGCGCGCCTGGTGGAGTCAGAAGGGCTAGAGTCGGTGCGCTTTGGCAAGCCAGAGTGGGCCGAGCTTTTCACGGACATTCGCGTGTCGTGCACCTCGGCCATGGAGTGCGCGGGCCAGCGCTCGTGCGTCTTCGCAACAGTGCCGCCGGCGCTCGACCGGGAACTAGAGCGCGTTACGCTCGCGCTTAGCGATAGCAACGTGGCTTTCGACTACAAGTCCGAGTCGTGCTGGTGATAAAACGCGATGATGAAACAGAGTGATTTGGTAACAGTTGGTACGGTACACGGGCCGTTGTTGTTCTCGTCCTACACCCAAGTGTCCGCTTGGTCGTGGTGGCCCGAGTTCTCCATGAGGACATGCAGCACCCCGGGGCACGGGCGACTGGCTTACAGCCTCGTCGTATGCAAGCGAGATGGTATCCTCGAGCTCGGGGTTGTTCTCAAGGCACTTGAGCATGATGAGCAAGAGCTCTTGGTGGTCCTGGTTGCCCGTGTTGAGTGCGCTCGTCTTGACGAGGTTGAGAACGTGCTCGGGCTGCACCGCCGCGCGGTGCGCCTCGTCCATGTCGAGCACGCACGCCAGCGCGTACAGGTTGGGGTTGCACGCCGTGCTGATCCGGTCCACGATGGAGGCCACGTGCTCCGTCGTGATCGCCTCGTTGTTCTGCGCAAGGAGGTCTACAAGAAGCTCGCAGCTATCGTCACGGTAGCTGTCGTTGGTGACAGCCGAGCGCAAAACCTCAACAAAGGTGTGCAGGTCTGGCTTTGCGCCAGCTTGCTGCAGGCGCTTGGCAAACGGGAAGGCCTGCGCCTCGAGCGCCACCTGGTACGAGTCTGTCAAGGAGCGCTCGCAGTCTGCGCCGAGGTACGGTAGCAGGACGTCGAGCAGCGACACGCTGTCGTTCTGCGCCGCGACGGAGAGCAGGCGCGGCGCCCAGATCTCAAGTGCCTCGGCGTCCTCCACCTTGGCCAGCAGCCGGCTCAGGACGCCGGCGTGCCCGTTCTGGCAGGCAACCTGCAGCGCGCGCATCTTCTCGTCCGTGGAAGCGCGGCGCTGGTCGCGCCGCGACATGGTCGCGCCGGGTGCGCCGGGCGTGAAGGACTTTGCGAGGCCGCTCTTGAGGCGGCCCCACGCGGTCCTGCGGCGCTGCGGGCCCGACCCCGACCCGGACCCGGACCCGGACCCGGACGGAGACCCGGGAGCGGGCGCAGGCACAGGCTGCTGGTCCAGCACCGGCTCGCGGCGCTGGGACGCGTGCTGGCCGCGGTTCTTGCCCTTGAACTTGGCCCGCATGCCCCGAGGCGCCGCCCCCGGCGCCTCGCTTGCGAGAAAATCCTCCACGCCGCAGTCGAGGAGCGCTAGCGCCGAGTTCTCCGCGGCCTTGCCGCTTTGCTCAAGCGTGGCCAAGAATACGTCAAAGATGTCGCGGTTCCGCTCGCGGATGGTGTCCCGGTCCAGTAGTGCCAGGCCTTCGAGCGCGCGCGCCAGGCCTGCCCTGTTCGCGTGCTGCGGGTCGGCGCCGTCGTCAATGAGGTTGCTTATGGCAATACTGAGAGCGTTGCGCACAAAGTCACCGTCCGTGCGGTTGCCCGGGTGCGCCGTGCGCCGTGTTGTGCCGCTGCCGCTGCCGCCGCCGCCGCCGCCGCCGCCGCCGCCACTCACGGCCTGCTCGGAGATCATGGGCTTCATCACCTGCAGCGACTGGCGCCGTTTTCGGTGCTTGGCCATGCTCTCCGAGGAGAGCGAGCCCGAGAGGCCCGCGTCGTAGGACGAGCCGCCGCCACTCGAGTCGCCGCCACCGGACGTGCCCGAGTTCCACGACGCGGTCGAGCTGAGCGACGAATGGCTGTCCATAGGCTCGTACATGGCGCGGCGGCCCGTACCGGGCCCGCCACCCACGAGCGTGCGCTCCTTGAAGACCGTGGGCCGCTTGCGCTGCTTGCCAAAGCGGCGCGCACTTGGGGCCCACTCCTGCTCGGCTTCCAGCAGCTCAATGACAAACTTGAGCTTGTCCGGGTCGCCGTTTTCGGCCGCGGCGCGCAGCGCGGCGGCTGCAGCGTTCTCGAAGAGCGTGACCACGCGGCGGTCTTGCGGAAAGTTGGGAAGGCCCGTGATGCGGCCAAAAAGGTACCGAAGTGCCCGGTGCTTGGTGTCCTCTGTGAGCTTGGCAGCCTCCGTGAAGGCCAGGCACTCGTGCGCAGAGATGTCGGCGCCCCTGCTGACGAGCATCTCGACGATATGCTGATCACCGTTGGCAATAGCAGCCGACAGGGCGTGGCCTTGCCAAGTTGGCTTTTCAGAACGGGCATGCGCACCGTCTCCAGCCCGTGCACGGAGTAGCCCGTGCCCCACCACATGCGCCGTGTGTCGCCGTCGCAAATGTACGAGTTGACCGAAACCTCGTCCATGACGATCTCGGCCAGCCGCGACGAGGACTGGCGCACCAGCGTGATGAGCAGCATGCCCGGGTGCGAGCCGCAGTCGCAGCTGGAGAGGTCGCCGCGCAAGTCGTTGTACAGCTGATCCGCGCCCTGCACGGACGCGCCCGATTCGATCAGCATCTGGGAAAACGGGATGTTGCGGCTGAGCATCGAGTAGAGCAAGGCCTCATCCAGCGTGTACTGGTTGATCTTGGCTCGGATGGGCCCGCCGGGGCGGTCCTCTCGCACCTTGGCCAGCACGGACCCCAGCATCTCGATATCCTTGCACTTGCGGGCCCACCTGAACTGCGCCAGCAGTGCGTCGGGCGAGTCCAACCTGACCGCGGCGGTCTTCTTCCTGCCACGGCGCGACCGCCGCTTGATGAGCGGCCGGTACGGCTTGATCCCGGCAGTGCTGCCTCGCCTGCGCCCTTCACCGTCGCCTGCCTTGCGCTCCGAATCGCTGTCGCCCTCCTCCGCCAGCGGGCTTTCATCAGCATCACGCGCATCAGGCGCATCGGCATCGGCATCGGCCAGCCCCAGCTCATCCTCGAAGCGCACGGTGCGCCGCCGCTCGGCCGCAGCGCCCTTAGCGCGGCCGCCTCTGCTGCTCATGGCGCCGCCCTCGCCTAGCCGCTCGCTCGGCCGCTCTGGCTGGCCTCCGCGCGAGCGCCCAACACAACTTTCGCTGCTCTCGCGCGCGCCGCCGTGTCCGGTGACCACAATCGCCACTCCGACCGCGCGGTCCTGTGGGCTTCGCACGCGCGAGGGTTTCCCGAAGGGGTCACGGCGCGCACCCCGTAGGACTCCACAGATCCGCTACAGCCATCGCCTGCTCGCAGCCGGGTAGTGCACACACGGCTAGGCGCAGTAAGGCAGCGGGCAGGCTTGCGCACTCGGTAGGCCGGCGCTAAGTCCGCTGATAGGCGCCAAGCAGGCGGCCTACCGCAGCTGAGGCGGCCTGCACATGGGCGTGCATTTTCTTTCGCGGTTTCGCCACGTGCACATTTGATGATGTGGAGAGGGATTTGACTTCGAAGAGGCTCTCTGCACCTCATGAGCACGTGGGCCTGCCGCCTCGTGGGCCAGGGAATGGCTCACGGGCTGACTGACAGACTGACTGGCGACCACGTGGTCGTGGTCGTCGACGACGAGAGAGCGGTCGCGACGACTGGACGGGAGGGATGGCGTGTGCCGTTCGACAGTCTGGCGGGCGACCAGAGGGCGCTTTGACGCGCTTTCTTGCTTTCCCGATGCCGTGATGCTGGCCCGGACGAGGGAACGCGAAGGCCCGCCCGCCCACCCGCCCACCCACCCGCAAGCACATGGTGATGCGCAACGAATCACACCTTTGCTCGCTCGCGCGTCGCCGACGAGCCGGTTTCACGGCGATCGGAACAGAGCCTTCGTTTCAGAGTGAGTTTCCAGAGTTTCCAGAGTTTTCGGCGTGTCCAGAGTTTCCAGAGTTTCAGAGTGGTCGCGGGAATTAGATTCGGTTTTCCGAATTGCCGGAAGTTGATGTTCATGTTCCGATTTCCGACCATGGTGCTCCTCCACAGCAGCTTGCAGAGTGAGGCAAGTCAGAGCCATGGAGCAAACTCGCAAGGACCAAGCGCAGATCGCAAGAGCAAGCAAGCAAGCAAAAGCAGCAGAGATGGTGAAGCAGGTCGTGGTGCTCGGGGCGGCTATGCCGGCACGAAGATCGCGGTGGAGCTCGACGCGTCACCCGCCGTCGCGGTGACCCTGGTAGACAGGCGCGAGGGGCAGGTGCACAAGATCGGCGCCCTTCGCGCGGCCGTTAATCCCAAGTGGCAGGATGCGGTGGTGGTGCCACGCACCAAGACGCTCAAGAGGGGCAAGTTTGTGCAAGGCCAGGTGCACAGCGTGTCTGAGAGCGCCGTCACGATGGCGGACGGCACGGAGATCAAGTTTGACTACCTGGTGGCTGCCACAGGCGCGCAAAACATGTCGCCAGGCGAGCCGAGCAGCGAGGCCGTCAGCATAGCGGACATGAAGAAGAGCCTCGCCGAGGTGTCCGACGCGGTCAAAGCGTCGAACGACATCGTGCTGGTGGGCGGCGGCGTCGTGGGCGTCGAGATGGCAGGCGAAATCAAGCACGCGTACCCGCAGAAGAACGTGACCATCGTCCATAGCCACAAGGAATTTGTCAACACCGCGCAGCCGCCGCTGCCCGCCTCGGCTCAGACCCAGATCAAGAAGGCGCTGGATGCCGCTGGCGTCAAGTACGTGATGGGCCAGCGCGCCAAGGTCGAGCGCAAGGCATTCCAGGGCAAGGCGTTCTTGTCCGGGTCGAGGACAGTCGAGCTGGCGGACGGCTCGACGTTGCCGGCCGACCTAGTCATTAACTGCAGCGGCACGGTGATCAACAGCTCCTTCTTCCCGCCGGCCTGGCGCAACGACAAGGGCCAGCTCAAGGTGGGCCCGACGCTGCAGGTGGCGGGCTTGCCCAACGTGTTCGCCGCCGGACGTGGCGGATCTCAGCGAGAGCAAGATGGCCTACCTGGCTGTGAGTAAGCACGCCCCCGTGTGGTCAAGAACATCCTTGCGCTCGCAAAGGGCAGCGGAGCAAAGCCAAAGCAATACAAGGCGCCGAGTAGCGCCGTGATGCTGATTCCGGTAGGCCCGAAGCGCGGAGCGATGGTGACGCCCCTGGGCACCTTTGGCAACTTTCTCACTTCAATGGTCAAGGGCAAGGGCCTTTTCCTGGACCTGGCAAACAAGCCGAACGGCGTGAAGCGCGTCGCGCCGTCCAACAACCTTTGATTTTCACTTCAATAATCCTGGCTTTCTCTTCAGTTTTTTCAACATCACGCGGCGTCGCCCGCCATCGCCTTGGCGGGCAGCACAAAGCACGGCAGTGGCGGCTCAAAGAACACATCGCGCGCCAGCAGCTCTTTGGCACTCGGGCGCGCAGCGGCGCTGTACTCGAGCATGTCGCGCGCGCTGCGCAGCAGCGCGCTGCTCGCGCCCGCTGAATCGAAGAAACCCTCTGCGGGGGCCATTTCTGGAAAGCTCACTTTGCCAGCGTCAGGCAGTCGACCGAATTCGCCCTCCAGCAGCGCCGCGGACGGCGACCCGAGGACTTGCATGACGCGGTAAATTTGGTCAATGTCGTTGTCGCCAGCAAACGGCGCATACCCGAGCAGCATCTCGATGGCCACGACCCCAAGCGCCCACAGGTCCACCTTTTCATCGTACGTGCGCGAGCCAAACAGCAGCTCTGGGGCCCGGTACCACCGCGTCGCAACCTGATGACTGAGCAGCCGCGGCCGCCTCCGGCCCTCTGGCGGGTCTCTGGGAGCGCGCATCGTCCGCGCCAGGCCAAAGTCTGCCAGCTTCACCTGGCCCCCGTACCAAATCAGAATGTTGGAGGGCTTGATGTCGCGGTGCATGACGCCGCGCGCATGGCAGTGCGCAAGGCCGCGAGCCGCTTCCCGCAGCACGTACTTTGCCATTCTTTCCTCCACGCGCCCGCCCTCCAGAGCCTGCTTAAGGTCCAGGTCGGCGCGCTCCATGACAAGGCATAGGCAGCCCCCGCTCGCGTGCACGTCCAGCACGCGCACCACGTTCGCGTGCGGGCCGAGCACGCGCCACAGGGCCTGCACCTCCCTAAACGCCCCCGTGGGAATGGCCGGCCCGCCGCCCTCGCCGGCCGAGCGGATCTTCTTCAGGGCCACGCGGCGGCCGTCGCGCAGCGTCCCGGCGTGCACCACGCCGAAGGTGCCGCCGCCCAGCTCGCGCCCCAGCTGCACGGCGCCCGTCTGCTCCGTCGCCGTCGTCGCCATCTCGGCTCATCCGCGATGTGGTGAGCACGAGCGAGAGCAGCACAGCGAGTGGACGAGGACGATGATGTTCACCAAGCAGCGCGAGCAGCGCGAGCCCGAGCGCACCAGCGCCGCGCTGGGCGGGGCCATCTGGGAGATCCTGGGCAGCTATGTGAACGACCCCATCGGGCAGCGGCGGCTGCGGCGGCTGCATGCGGCGGAATGCGGCACCGAGGCCGAGCTGTACGAGGAGTGCCTCGGGCCGGCCACGGCGGAGGCGCCGCGTGGCATCGTGGTCGAGGACACCAAGACCTTTCGCTGCCTCACCCGCCTCATCCAGCCCAAGGACCTTGTGGTGGAGATCGGCTGCTCGTATGGGTTTTGCACGGACTATGTCGTCAAGTACAACAAGGATCCCAAGCGGGTCGTGGGCGTCGACGTGTCCGAGGAGTGCATGGAGGGCTTTCGCAAACGCCTTCCGGACGTCAAGGCGCTGCGCTGCAACGTCATGCGGGAGTGGCGGGACCTGCTCTGGGCTGTGGAGGAGCTGCGCGCGAATGCCGAGCCGGACACGCCGCTGGTGGTCATGTGCGACATCAACGGGACGCGCGAGCTCGAGTCGCTCATCGCGCTGCTGCCGTTTTTGCTCATCCGCCTCCGGCCCAAGCTGCTGCTCGTAAAGGCCGAGAAGCTGTACCGTGCCGTGCAGCGCCTTGGGGCGCTCAACGAGCCCGAGTGGCTTGCCCTGCACGAGCGCGGGCGCCAGGCCGTGCTGGACCGCCGCGAGTGGGAGGAGGAGCGGCATCGCTTCCGGCCGCAGCAGGCCCCGCTGCGCCACGTGCCGGGCACCGACATGCCCATCTGTCGCTTTCACAACTACGACACGCGCGTGGGCTGCCTCAAGTGGTCCACCGACCCCGCGATCAACCGCTGCGAGTTTGATCACACCATTTGCCACGCCTGCCTCAAGCCGGGCCACAGGGCGTGGGAGTGCCGCGACGAGGACCGAGAGATGAACCTGGTGGAGACGCTATTCAAAATCAACAAGAGCGCTGACGACGAGGAGGCCGGCAAGCCTGCCGACGCCGACGCCGACGCCGACGCCGACGCCACCGCCGACGACGCTACCGTCGACACCGCCGCCGACGCTACCGTCGAAGACGCCGCCGACGCTGTGGAAGCCCTCGCTATCGACGCCAAGGCCGTCGCCGCGGACGCCCCGATCGTCGACGCCGAGGCGTAATGCGGTTCGCGGCGGAGCGTCGAGGCTATTCTGGCTCGGCCTTGGTGCGCTTGATTAGTCGCAGCGGCGCGTCAGAATAGCAGAGCACGGCACGTCCCCAGTGCGTGCGGCCGAGCTCCGTCTTGTGCGGAAAGCGCGGCAGCAATGCCTCGTCAAGCAGCGTCGCGATGGCATCGTTCCCCGAAATCTTAAGCTCGGAGAACGAGGCAGGCGCAGCTGCCCCGGCCACGCGAAGGCGGCGGCGCGCCGTGCGGTACGAGCGCCACAACTGTGGCTCAATCATCACGACGTGTTTGCGAGCGCGGCAAGTCGCTCCACGAACCGGCGCAGCCCCGCGTCGCCGTGGTTGAGGTGCACCCACATGGTCGTTCCAAAGCAGGTCACCAAGTCGTAGGTCCTCGACAGCTCGGCGGCCGAGGCGGGCTCTGGCGCCGCCACGTCCGCGGCGACCAGCGCGAGCTCGGCGAACTGCTCGCTGCCGCGCGCAATGAGCGCCGCGTCAATGTCCACGCCCGCAGCGCGCACCCGCGGGCCGCGCGACGCAAGCGCGACGCGGAAGCGGTCGGTCAGCGTGCCGTCGTTGCAGCCCACGTCCAGCAGCGAGGCCTCTGCGCCGCAGAGCTCTGCCAGCGCGCCCCACACCTCCTCGCCGATAACCTTCATGCGCTCGTCGGGCGGATTGAACGCGTAGTATGCCGGAAAGTTGCCCAGCACGTGGCCCGCTGGCGCCTCACTGCGCTCCATCCGCGCCACCACGTCGCTCTCGTCCGCCGCGCCGCGAGCTTCGCCTTGGCCGCCACCCCGCAGCCCAACCGCGTCCCCCGCGGCGCTGTCGCGCGCTTCCGCCTGCGCAGGCGGCGCTGATGGCGCTGTCACGGCGCATTTCTCGCCATGCGAGCGCTCGGCGCCCGGGTCGGCCATGATGGCGCGGGGCGTGGGCAGGGAGGCCGCAGGAGACGGCCAGCAAGCCAGCAAGCAAGCCAGCCAGCAAGCGAGCGAGCCCGGCGTACGCGAGCGAGCGAGCGGCGGCAACGACGCTGCCGCTGCTCGGCTCGCACGTCGTCGGATCGCGTCCGACAAGTTGGCGGCAGAGCAAGAGGTCAGCGAGCAGAAGGCGAGGAGGACGAGCGAGCACGGGGCGAGGATGGCGCTGAGCATGCTGGCGAGGCGCGCGGCGCTGCCTGGGGCGCGCGGTGCGCGCAGGCTGAGCGCGGGCGCGGGCAAGAACAAGCTGGCGGTGCTGTGCGTGCTGGACGGCTGGGGCTTCAATGAGCGGGCGGCCAACAATGCCGTCAAGCTCGGGCACACGCCCAACTTTGACCGCCTGTGGGGCGAGCACGCGCAGCGCGGCGAGCTGTCGTTCCTGGACGCCTGCGAGCGGCACGTTGGCCTGCCCGAGGGCCAGATCGGCAACTCGGAGGTGGGCCACATGAACATTGGCGCCGGCCGCGTGGTGTGGCAGGACATCTGCATGATCGACAACGCCATCGAGGCAAACACGATGGCCTCGGAGGAGGCGCTGTGTAACACATCAAGGCGCTGAAGGAGAGCGGCGGGACGTGCCACGTGATGGGCCTCGTGTCGCCGGGCGGTGTGCACGCGATGCAGTCGCACGTGGCGGCGCTTGCGAACGAGGTGAAGCGCAACGGCGTGCCCGTGGTGGTGCACGCGTTCACGGACGGGCGCGACGTGCCGCCGCAGGAGGCCATCTCGACCATGCCGACCTTCCTGGACGACCTGGACGAAGGCATCACGGTGGCGACGGTGACGGGCCGGTACTACGCGATGGACCGCGACAACCGCTGGGAGCGCGTCGGCGCCGCTTACGACGTGATGGTGAGCGCCAAGGGCGTCGCCGCGCCGGCCCCGGACGCCGTGACCGCGATCCAGCAGGCCTACGACGACGGCAAGACGGACGAGTTCGTGGAGGCCACCGTGGTCGGCGACTACCAGGGCATGAAGGACGGCGACGGCATCCTGATGGCCAACTTTCGCGCGGACCGCGCCCGCGAGATCCTGACGGCGCTGGCGGACCCCGAGCCGCCCCAGGAGCTCGGCCTTGGGTCGGAGCGGGCCCCGCAGCCCAAGCTCGCGCACAAGTGCGGCGCGGTGCAGTACAGCGAGCGGCACAAGGAGTACATGGAGGCCATCTTCCCCGTCAAGGACATCCAAAAGCCGCTCGGCGAGGTGATCGCCGACCACGGCCTGGCGCAGTTGCGCATCGCCGAGACGGAAAAGTACCCGCACGTGACCTTCTTCTTCAACGGCGGGCGCGAGGAGCCCTTTGAACTCGAGGACCGCATCCTCGTGCCCTCGCCCAAGGTGGCCACCTACGACCTGCAGCCGGAGATGAGCGCGCCCGAGGTGGGCAAGCGCCTTTGCGAGGCCATCGACACGGGCAAGTACAGCCTGGTGGTGATCAACTTTGCCAACCCGGACATGGTCGGCCACACGGGCGACCTGCAGGCGGCTATCAAGGCCGTCGAGACGGTGGACGTGTGCCTTGGCGACCTGCTCGCCGCGGTGGAGCGCCAGAAGGGCGCCATCCTGGTGACGGCCGACCACGGCAACTGCGAGACGATGTGGGACGAGTCGAACAACGGCCCGCACACCGCCCACACGCTCAACCGCGTGCACTGCATCCTGGCCGACTACTCGTCGCCCGCCAGCGAGCAGAAGCGCCTGCGCGACGGCGCGCTCTGCGACCTTGCGCCGACGGTGCTGGAGCTGCTCGGCGTGCCGCAGCCTGCGGTGATGACGGGCACCTCTCTGATCAGCAAGGTCGAATGAGGGCCGCTCGGCGGACCACCATGACCGAGCGACCGAGCGACCGACCACCGCGACGGCGGAGGTGGCAGTCCGGCAGGCCGCTGATCTCCAAGCCGGGTGGGGACATCGCGATGCAATCCGCAAACCCAATCTCGTAGCAAGCGTTAGTCCATTCCTATGCTACGGAACGCTTTGGCCGTTTTCTTCATGTTCTTTGTCGTTTTTTTTGGAAAAGACCCAAAACATTCTTTGCCCAAAACGCCGCGGAATCTGCCCGAGGAGGAGCAGAGCAACAAGATGATCGAGGGCAGCGCCAAGGCCGACGTCGACCCGCCCGTGATGACCGCCAACCTGAGCCGCCGCCGCCATGAGCAGGACCAGGGCAACGTGGTGACCGAGCACGAAGTGGCCATGCTGTACCGCGAGGCCACGCCCAACCGGCGGCCGAGGCCGCCGAGGTGCACGCGCCTGAGCCGCGAGTCGGCCTGCGCGGTGGTGCACGAGCGGCTGCCGTGCCTGGACTGGCTGCCAAAGTACAGCCCGCGCGAGAGCCTCGGGATGGACGTGCTGGCCGGCGTCACTATCGGGGATTCTGATCCCGCAGGGACTCTCGTACGGACTGCTGGCCGGGCTGCCGGCGCAGTACGGGCTGTACGTCTGCCTGGTAGCGCCCCTGGTGTACTGCATGATGGGAACGTGCACGCAGCTGCACATCGGGCCTTTGCGCTCATCTCCTTGCTGGTAGTGAACACCAGTCAGCGAGGTGGTGGACCCGGACCAGAACCTCGAGCTGTACATCGACGCGGTTATGCTCTGCTCAATCCTCGTAGGCACGCTGCTGATCGTCATGGGCCTGCTGCGGCTCGGCTCGGTGGTCCACTTTCTGGCCGCGCCCGTCATGAGCGGCCTCACGACGGGCGGCGCCTTCTTGATCACCACGTCACAGATGGGCAGCTTTCTAGGCCTGAGCGTGCCGCGGGGCAAGTTCTTTCCCACGTGGGGTCACATTCTCCAGCAGCTGCCGCAGGTCAACGTCGCTTCGCTGCTCATCGGCTGCACGAGTCTCGCGGCGCTACTGGTTTGGCGCGAGCTCAAGACCTCGCGCTTGGTCAGAAAGTGGCGATTGACCAACACGCCCATGGCCTTGTCGTCATGGTGCTGGCCACGATTGTGACGTGGGCCGCCGCCCTAGACGAGCGGTACGGCGTGCGCGTGCTGGGCGAGATCCCCGTGGGGGTCCCAGCGCCGCGCGTGCCGTCCGAGGCAGTCCCTCTGGCGGGCGAGCTGATGGTGCCGGCGGTGATTATCAGCCTTGTGGGCTACGCGCTCTCGATGGCGACCTCCAAGACCTTTGCGTCCAAGAACAAGTACGAGGTCAACTCGAACCAGGAGCTGTACGCGCTGGGCATGGCGAACCTGCTCGGGGGCTTTTTAACGGGCATCCGGCGTTCTCAAGTTTGAGCCGCAGCGCCCTTGCCGATGCTCTGGGCGCCAAGTCGCCGCTTCACAACGTCGTGTCGTCGCTGATGGTGGTTGTGGTCATCACGCTGCTGACGACCTCTCGAGAAGCTGCCGTACCCTGCCTCGCTGCCATCTTTGACTCGCTCAAGAGCCTCTACATGCAGCTCTTCGAGCTCAAGGGCCTGTGGCGCACCGACAAGCGGGACATGCTCATCTGGCTCGTCACCTTCTTCGCTGTGCTCATCCTGGACGTCGCCCTGGGCCTTGGAGTGGGCGTGGCCTACTCGGTGGCCGTTCTCCTCTACATGTCTTCGACGCCGACCTACGCCGTCATCGGCCGCCTCCCAAGCTGCCCTGGCTCTTCAAGGACCTCGCGCGCTTCCCGGAGGCCAAACCCGTGCCGGGCCTGCTCGTCTTCCGCTTCGATAGCACGCTGCACTTTGCTAACGCGGACAACTTTCGCGCCGCACTGCTCGCGGCCGCCGCGCGCCGCAACGCCGAGTGCCGCGACGCCGGCGACCGCCTCCACTCGGTCGTGCTGGACGCCTCGGCGATTTCCGACTGCGACACGTCGGCGCTCAAAGCGCTCGCCAAAGTGCAGGCCGCGCTGCACCGAGACGGTGTCGAGCTCATCCTCTGCACGTGCCGTGGCCGCTTTCGGGCATATTGCGGCGGAGCGACATTCGCTTCCAAGAATACGTGTCGCTGCAAGACGGCGTGGCGTACGCCGAGGGCAAGATTCTCATGGAGCAGCGCGGCATGCCCTCCCCCATCTCGATGCAGCTCGCGCAGCAGAACGCGAGCGGCGCGCCCATCGTAGAAGACGAGACCGAGGCGGACGAGACGGACGCCGAGGAGACTGAGGGGGTGGAAAGCGACCTAGAGGCGCCCGCCGCGGCGGCAGCAGCGGTGCCGCCACCGCCGCGGGAAAGCAATGAGAACGTGTAAAGTTGTTTCTTTCTTCGACTGTTGGCTCTCTCTCTCTCTCTCGCTCTCCTTCCTATCACGGCCCGGCAGGAGCGACTGTTGTTCCCGCCGCCGCCGTGGCCTCGGCGACGGCGGCGACGGCGGCGGCGGCGGTCTTGGAGCGCGCCGCCGAAGCGGCCGCCGCCACCGCCTGTTTCTGCTTGCGCAGCTTCTGTTTCTGCGCCTTGAGAGCCTTTCGTTCGGCCAGGCGCTTTGCGCGGCGCTGGTTGCGCACGCGCGCGCGGCCCACAAGGTCTGCGCCCTTCTCCAGCGTCCGCACCAAGAAGGGCTTGCTCTCCGCCCGAAGGAGGTCCGGGTACTGCTGGCGCGTAGCGCGCGACAGCGCGTCGAGTGTCTTGCGCGCCGGGCGCGCGCGCTGCACGTTGATGGCCAAGCGCCGCTGGCGCCGCGCGCGCTCCTGATGGATTTCCATGACCTCGGCGGACTCTGTGTTGATGAGGCGCTTGAGCGATGGCGCCTTGAGCAGGCCCCCGTTAGCTTGGCGGATCCAGCGCTCGAGGGTAGAGATCTTCTTCTCCACAGCCAGCAGGTCGCGCTTGGCCTGGCTGTCGCGCGAGGTGACCGAGTTGAGCGTCCCGCGGCAGTCCGGAGCGCCGCAGAGGCACTCAAAGTCAAGCTCGGACGACTTTTGGAACGAGTAGTCAAAGCTGAGCTCCTCGCCCGGCGCGATGGCGCGGTCGGCAAAGATGCCGATGCGGGTGATGCCGCGCACGTTCCACTTGTGCAGCACGCAGTTGGGCTGGCACGAGTGGTTGACAAAGCGCGCCAGGTTGCCCTTGTGGCGCGCGTCGATGATCTGGTCGTTCCCCAGGTCCATCTGGAAGACGTGTCGCTCCTTGCTCTGCACGACTTTTCCAGCCGCTTTCGGGCCTCCTTGGCGCTAATCACCTCGCCGACATACTCGATCACAAAGTCGCCCGCTTGCGCCGCCTCGTCCAGCGCCAGCCCAACCCGCGGCCCGGCGTCTCGAACACGGTCACCTTCTTGTACTCTAGCCGCTGGAACTGCCGGTTGTGGCAATCCCTGGCCCGGCAGTTTTGCTCGCAGCACTCGATGCGCAACAGCCGGTTCTGGCACGAGTCATCGCACACAGAGTGGCACTGGCACACCTGCTCCAAAGTGTCCTTGTTCACCACGGGCTTGGTCTTGGCGTACTGGTTCATCCGTAACGGCGTGTACTTTGGCGTTTTGCCCTTGCCGCGTCTCTTGCTCGCCCCGGCCTTGGGCGGGGCCTGGCCCAGAAAGTTGGGCGGCAGTCGGAAAGCTTCTCCGGCTTCCAGATTAAGCTGCTGCGCTTGCTCCTGGAAAAAGCGCGCAAAGTCTATCTTGAGCTCCATGCTCTGCCGCTGCCGCTCCTGGTGCAGGAACACTGTGTCTTTCTCACACAGCGGCGCGTCGTACTCCTTGGCGCACTCTGAGCAGAGGAGGCCCAGGGCGTTGCGCAGTGACCCGTACGGGACGCAGCCGAGATGGAACCCGCGGCTGCACCCCAGGCAGAACACAAACTTGCCTTGGAACATGCGGGGGTGCGTGCCTTCCCCCTCCTCGCGCCTATTAAAGCAAGTAGTGCAGCAGTGGCCCGGGCACGAGAACTCGAATTCAAGCGGCGCGGTCGGCACGGCGGCGGTCCCATTGCTGGTCGCGGCGGGGGCGACAGCGTCGTTTTTCTCGGGTCTCACGGCTTTCTCCTCGGTCACCATCGCAACGTCGTCGTCGCCGTCGTCGTCGTCGTCGTTATCGCCAGCGCTGTCGGCCTTGCCATTCGCACTCGCACTGCCGCCGCCATCTTCGTCCTCATAGTCGCTGTCAGCTCCCTGAGCGCTTTCCGATGCGTCTTCGTCCTCGTCCGCCCCAGCCTCTACGTTCGAGTTGGCCTCGCTGGCGACCTCCGAGCCCGAGTCGCGCTCGGCATCTGCGACGACAGACTGTCTCTTTTGTCGCTTGTTGTTGTTTCCCGCCTGCTTGTTATTCCGCTCGGCGTCGCTGAGCGCGGCGTCGCTGTCCTTAAAGATGCGCGACCGCTCGTCACGGCGCACGCAAGAGGGGTGGAAATGGCGGCCGCAGCCGTACGTCGAGCACTGCAGCGTCATCTCATGGTCCATGTCCTCCTCCTCCGACTTCTCGAGGCAGAGCCAGCAATTGTGGCTGTTTGTGCTGCACCTTTCGCAGATCAGCTTGCCAGCGGGCGCCTTTTCTAGCCAAGACACGGTGCGTGGTACACCTTGTTGCAGCCGCCCTCGCAAATGTAGAGCTCGTGCTCGGCGTCCAAGTCGCGCCCGTAGTGCGCTTCGCCGCACATGCCGCACACGGTCTCGCTGTACTTGGCCACAAACTCGGCCATCTTTTCCTCCTCCTCCTGCTTTTTGCGCAGCTCGACCACGTAGTGGCTGGTTGCCTTGCGCTTGCGCCGGCCTTGCACAATATTGTTGCAGTCGATGCTGCACAGCGCCTCAGGGAGGTTTAGCGCACCGCTGGCGCCCACTTCAGGCTCGTTCTCCTCCTTTTCCTCGTCGCTGCTCTCCACTGTGACCCTCTTTTTCCGGCGCCCGCTCCTCGGGAAGCCGCTGCGGTCCGTAAAGACGCCGGGCGGCGCTACGCGGATCGGCGTTTCGCCGCGCAGGGTCGCGGATCTCAGGCCGTTGTCGAATCGAAGCCACTCGGCGGACTTGGCCGCAAAGCCATAACAGTGGACAAGCAGCTGCGCGGGTTTGTCCAGCTGGTCGATCGGGATTCCCTTATGCACTTTAGCGCCCTTGTCGTCCTTGATCTGGGTAACGCGCGCGGGGTAGTACCGCTTGGTTTTCGGGTCCCGGAACTCGAGGCGCTTGCGCACCATGAAGCCTGCCTCCTCGAACTCACGCCACATGGCATCCACTGCCTCCGGCGATCGGTCAATATCCTCCTCCGTTTGTCCGTCCTCCTTCTCCTTCTTCTCCTGTTCCTCCTTGACTGTCTCCTGTTTGGCTGGGGCAAGCAGCGGCGCGATCGAGGTTGCTTGTGCCTCGCCCGCCGCCACGCTTGCAATAACCAAGCCGGCCTGCTCCGCCTTGATCACCTGCTGTTGCGGCGGCTCGGCGGCCTGGGGCAAACCGGCGGTTGAGTGGCCGTTGCTGACGGCGTTTTCGCACTCCATGGCCGGGTCTTGAGTTCGCGCGTTGGCGTCGGCGCTAGTTGGACTGGCCTCCTCGCTTCCCTCTGCGCTGGCGTCCATGTCCACCGGGCGCGAGTCCACGCTGACCCGAGGCGGCCACCCAAGCGCGCGGGAGCTCGCGGCGCGCTCGAGCGCTAGCTTCTCGAGCGCGGGGTCCAAGTGATTGGCGCGCAAAAAGCGCACCACTTCATGCGTGAGCAGGTCATCGTACTGAAGCCGGCGCGCGGCGCATTCCTCTTGCAGATCCTGCTCGCTCCGCTCTACGGCGTCGCTGGCCTCCAGCCCGTGTTCCTCCCGGTAGCAGTTCTTCTTGACGTGGCGCTCATACCCCGCCAGGGACACATACTCGCAGCGCGCGCTCGGGCGGGGCACCTGCAGCAGCAGCTGGTCCGCCTTGCTGCGCTCCTTCTCGGCGCGGCGCTCATCCAGCGCGCCACTGGCGAGGTCGCGCAGGCGCGCCGACCTCAAGGGCCGTAGACGGGCCTTCTCGGACGCCTTGGCCGCGCGCAGCGCCCGCCCGCGCCCGCCCTTCTTGCGCGCCGCGCGCTTGCCCATCGCCGCCGCCGCCGCCTCGAAGATCCTCCTCTCATTCTCACGCTTCGCAAATGCGTTCCGCAAATCGTTCTCAGAGCGAATGAGGAACGATCCGTTCATCGGGACTCGACCGCACAGCGTCGGACTGGGCGGCGGCGGAAGATACGTATCGACGCGGGCGACGAGGAGGAGATGGAGCTGCAGGGGCAGGAGACGCACGGTGCGGCAGGGCGAGGCCATGGGCTTGGACGTGGGCAAGCTCGCTGGGTACCTCGCAGAGCATGTGGGCGAGAGCGCTGGGCGGCAGGTGACGGTGCGCAAGTTTGCGCTGGGCCAGTCCAACCCGACCTACCTCGTGAACGGCAACATGGTTTTGCGCAAGCAGCCGCCTGGCAAGTCAAGCAACAAGACTGCGCACCGCGTGGACCGCGAGGTGCGCGTGCTTCGCGCGCTTGCTGGGAGCGCGGTGCCGGTGCCGCGCGTCTTGGCGTTCTGCGAAGACCCTGCGGTGCTCGGCTCACCCTTCTACGTCATGGACAAGGTGGACGGCCGCGTCTTTCGCTCCGCGGCGCTGCACGGGCTAGACGCCGCTGAGCGCCGCGCAGCGTTCTACTCGGCGGCCGACACCTTGGCCGCCATCCACGCGCTGGACTGGCGCGCTGCGGGGCTGGAGGGCTTTGGAAAGAGCGACGTAGACATGTATGAGCGCCAGCTGTCTAGCCTCGCCTTTGTGAGCGAGCGCCAGCAAGCTGTTTCGCCAGAGGTGCCGCGTATCGACAGCGCATCGTTTTGCGAACGGCTCCGCCTGCACGCGCCGCCAACGGCCGTCACGCTAGTGCACGGCGACTTCAAGTTTGACAACCTCATCTTCCACCCGAGCCAGCCGCGCGTGCTGGCCGTGCTGGACTGGGAGCTGTCGACCGTGGGTCACCCCATGTCAGATCTCGCAAACCTGTGCGCCCTCTATGAAATGCCGTTTCTGGATGGGGCCTCGCCGCCCGTGTACGGCGGCGTCCTGGGCATGCCGCAACTGGAAGACTCTGGCGTGCCCTCGCGCGAGGAACTCGTGGCGCACTACGCGAAGAAGGTGGGCCCGACGGTGTTCCAAGAAGCCTTTCTAAGCAGCTGGTCGTTTTTCATGGCCTTTCATTGGTGGCGGGGCGCCGTGATCAGCCAAGGCATCGCGTCGCGCGTGGTCGCAGGCCAGGCTTCAGGGCTGCGGCCGCCAAACTGTACGCTGACTCTACGAAACTCAACTTTGGCAAGGCCCTCGCGCACCTCGAGGCGCTCGAGGCTGCCAGTGGCGCCCCGGCTGGCCGTGCCGCGCGGCTTTGACCAAACAAAAGCACATGGGTTGTTGTTCTTGACTCAAGCTACTCTTTAGAGCTAGAGCTGCTCCTCGAAGCGCGGGTTGGAGACCGCGCCTTCGAGTTGATCCGCGCCCACCTCAGTGCGCGCGGCGCTGCGGCGGCGGCGGACGACCACAGCCGCAGCCGCGATGGCGATCACGCCAACAGCAGCGCCCGCCGCGGCCACCGGCGCCACGAGCGAGGTCGGCGACGATTCAGGCTCGACATCGGGCGACTCGGGCTCGACGTCGGGCGTCTCGGGCTCGACGGCCTCGGTGCCCGGCGGGTCGGGCCCTGGTGCAGGGCGTCCTCCGCGCCGTCTTCGAGGCCAGCGGAGTTGGCGGTGACACAGCGGTTGGTGGACAGGTCGCACACGAAACCAGGCGACGCCGAGTTGGTGTTGCCGCAGTACAGCGAGTCATACGGGCCACGGCAGTCGGGGTCGATGCGGCCGCACGCACAGTCGCAGTAGCGGCCGTCATCAAAGTACTGCGGGCTGCACTGCCACTCGGGCTCGGGCGTCGGGGCGGGCGTCGTCGGCGGGGTCGGCGTCGGCGGGGTCGGGGTCGGCGAAGGCGGGGTCGGCGAAGGCGGGTTGATCGGGGTGCCGCTGCACTCCTTGTCCATGCGGGTGTACTTGAAGGTCATGGTCTCGCCGACGGCAGAAAAGTCGGAGAGGCGATGACCGCTGCACTTGTCGTACTGCATGAGCACATAGCCGTTCAAGCCGGGCTCGGTGAGGTCGTCGATGACCTGCTCACCAGCCTCGGCGCGCCACCAGTCGCCCTCGTCGCCGCGGTTGCCCACATCCGTGGGCTGCTCGAGGTCTTTGCCGTCGGCCTGGATCACACGGACCTGTAATGCGCCTGGGGCCAGCCAGCCTTGCCCGGGTAGCCCTCGTCGCGGTTGTTTCCCTTGGGGGGTCAATGTGCCAGATGGATGCCACCGGGCAGGAGCTGGTCAAAGCCGGTCGGGTAGCGGTTCTCGATGGCAATGTAGTCCTCACCGAGGTAGTTGTTGTACCGCATGCGCAGCACGAAGAGCGTGCCCTCCGGGGAGGACTGGACGTTGGGCAGTCGTACACGCCGTCCTCGGTAATCTCGATGGCTCCGCGATGCCGAGCTCAATCTTGGCCCAGGCGACAGCGAGGGCGGGTACCGCTGCGACTTGTCATAGCCCCACGAGTACGCCATGAGGCCATAGTTGGCAATGCCGCGGGACGAGTAGTCGGTGTCGTAGAGGTCTGGCAGGCCCAGGTAGTGCATCGACTCGTGCGCGATCACGCCGATACGGCTGATCTCGTAGCCCTCCTCGCCCCACAGACCCGGGTTCACGTTGTACTGGTACACGCGGGCTTGGCCAAAGCGCGAGGTGTATGCCCGCGGCAGCTGCGACTTGTGGCTCCAAATCCAGTCCACGCCAGCGTCCGCGCCGGTCGACGCGTCCCAGCCGCTGTGGATCACCGTAAACATGTCCAGGTATCCGTCCTTGTCGCTGTCCATCTCCGCGATGTTGACCAGGCCGTTGCGCTCGGCGGTCTCGAGCGCTTCCAAGATCGCGGCGCGCAGCTTGGGGTTGCCAGTGCTGCACGACCCGCCGCACGACCGTCCATCCGGCCGAACGGAGCCTGTCGCCTGCTTTTTGCGTGAACGACACGTCGACCCAACCGACGACGTCTCGATGTCAAACAAGTTGGCGTTGAACGTCGGTCACCGAGCCTGTGGGCGCCACGTCCGGGTCGCCGCCGGCGAGACGAGCATGCGCTTGTACGACTCGGGGCTCGGCACGGGGCTGTTCTTGTGGTCCGCGAAGCGCATGAGCAGCACAAGGTTCTTGAGGCGGCGCACGGCCTGCCGGCTGAAGGTGCCAGCCTCGCGCTCCGTGCGGATGCGCTCCACGAGTGGGCGTCGTCGCCGCTCGCCAGGTCGGCAGGCGGCAGAATTGGCGCGGCGATCACGCCCTTGGCCACCGCAAAGCTGGGCGCTTGCTGGGCACACGTCAGCCTCGGTGCTGCACGCCAGGCCCACGTCGTCTCCCTTCTCGGCAAAGAAGTACACGGCCTTGCCATCCTCCAGCTTCTTGCACACCGTGTAGCCGCTCTCGGACACCCATTCGTGGGTGAAGGCGTTGCCGCGCAGCAGCACGCGCACGGGCGGGTCGCAGCTGTCGTCCACCGTGCGCCAGGTCTCTGCCGAGGGCATGGCGTTGCAGGACGAAAGTGCGGCAAGTGCCAGTGCGGCGACCATGACCCCATCTTGTTCGTGTTTGTGCTCGCTTCGTGCTCGGGCTCGTTTCTGTTTTGATGTTGATCAACAAGAGCGCGCACCGTCTTTGCCAACTTCCGACCCTTGCATGCATGCAGCCACCACCCGCCCGCCCATGACGCCAACTGGAGGCAAGCAGCAAGTCAAGGCTCGCAATCGAGCGCAGCAGCTTGTCCCAAATCACACGTTGCGAGCCCCCTGTGAGTCGCACAGTCGCTGCTCTTCCTTCGAACGAACGGGCTCACCGTCCGCTCGCGCTGCTCGCCACAAAACGAAACACGAATGCACGTGGGGCGCGTTCACGAACAAAAGGCGTCAGGCAGAAAGCACTGACGTGCCAGCAACCAGGATTTGTGGCCACAAAACGCGCCAAAACGAGCCAAGCCAACACGGTGTGCACAGACAGCGCGCCCTTCCGACCGCCCTCCGTGCGTCGCAACAGTGTCGCGACACTGTCGGCCCACGCCAGTCCGCGGGTACGTACAGGATCCGGGGTGCACTCGGATCCACGAAAGATCCGGTGGCGGATTGCACCGCGATGCTGGTCATGGCGCTAGAGGGCGCTGCCGGCCCAAGTGAGGAGAGGCTGGCGAAGGCTCGGCGCGGCGTAAGCGCAGAGTATCTGTCCTTGGCGACGCGCGTGACCCGTCGCGACGCGCGGCTTTGGGGAGGATGCAGCAGGACCAGCAGCAGGACCAGCAGCCGAGCACGGCTGGGGGCGGCCGTCGGGCGGGGCCTGGTCAGGCCGTGCTTGAGCAGCAGCAGCTGCTGCAGCTGCAGAAAATCAAGCTGCCGGCGGCCAGCCAAAGGCCAAAAAGCATTGCAGGACTCGCGGTATCAGGGCGGGACGCTGTCGGCGAGGCGACCAAGTGCGGCGCGAGAACCGCCAAAGCTGAAGGTCGTGTCGGCGCGTGCGGTGCCGCTGAGCTTCAAGTCGAATGCAGCTCTGGCCTTGGGCGACCTTACAGACGCTGGCGCTGGTTCGTTTGGGCAGAGCAAGGAGCCAACCTTTGTCAAGGTGCAGCAGAGCTTGCGCGCAGGCATTGGGACCACCGCGCACAGCCCGCGACGACCAGTAAACCAGCACAATGTCACGCAGTTTCGGAACCCACCAGGCACGAGCCCGAGGGCGCGCGCAGGCGCGCGCGGCGCTGCGGCCGGTGGCGGCGCAAGTGCAGCAGCAGCCGCCACTTCAACTGCGGCAACGAAACCCGTCTTGTTGAGAGAGCAGCCCGCTCCAGCGGCAGCCGCGCAACCTTCATCGCTGTCACAAGCGCAAGTCGCGACGGCGGGAGCCGCGCAACAAGAAGAGGTGGCGCGCAAAGCCCACGCAAGTCCGGGCGCCCAAGCGCCTCAGCGCGTGCTCACTGGCGTGGAGGTGCTGCGCGAGTGCCCTGAACTCTTGACAGACTTTGAGCGCAAGGAGATCGAAATGGTGCGCGAGGTGAGCTACATCGGGACGCAGGCTTCCAAGCTGCAGCATGACGTGGCGCACGTTTGACGACAACCAGGGCAACTATTGCTTCCAAAAGGGAGGCCATATCGCATGGCGCTACGAGCAGCTGGCCATGCTCGGCAAGGGCTCTTTCGGCAGGTCTGGTCCGTGCGGGACCACGGGTCGGCCGGAAAGCCCGTGATCGCGATCAAGGGATGAACAAGCCCAAGTTTCACCAGCAGGCGCGCGTGGAGCTGGCCGTGCTGCAGCTCATCAAGCGCGAGGACCTTGCAGACGACCACCACCTCATCCATATTCTCGAGAGCGTGGAGCACCGCAAGCACATGTGCTTTACGTTCCCGCGCTACTCGATCAACCTGTACCAGAGCCTCAAGTCGCGGCGGTTCAAGGGCTATGACACAGACTCGATCCGGACGATTATGCGGCAGCTCGTCAAGGCGCTGGCGTTTCTGCACGCGCACGGCATCATTCACTGCGACATCAAGCCGAGAACGTGCTGCTGGAGGAGCCGGGCGGCCTCGCGGTTCGCCTGATCGACTTTGGGTCGGCCTGCTTTGAGGGCAAGCAGATTTTCACGTACATCCAGTCGCGCTTCTACCGCGCCCCAGAGGTCATCCTTGGCCTGCCGTACTCGACGCCCATCGACTGGTGGAGCGCAGCCTGCATGCTGGCCGAGCTGCGGCTCGGCCAGCCGCTTTTCCCGGGCGAGAACGAAGCGGACCAGTTGTCGCGCATGATGGAGGTCCTTGGCGTCCCCTCGGCGGGGATGCTGGCCGCCGCCAAGCGCAGCGACAAGTTTTTTGACGCCGAGCGCGGCTATGCGCCGCTTCCGCCCAAGAACACACGCGGCCCGGTGCGCGCGCCGGGCGCCAAGGCATTCGGCGACGTGCTCGTCGGCTCGGAGGCGGATATGCTCGCCTTCTTGCACGAGTGCCTGAGACTGGACCCGAGCGAGCGCGCCGAGCCAGCCCGTCTGGCCGAGCATCGCTTTCTGGCCGCGACACCCCTGGGTCTTGAGAGCGACGACGAACGCTACACATGTTGTTGTTGTTGTTGTTGTTGTTGTTGTTGTTGTTTCGGTGGTGTTGTGTGTGGGTGTGGTCGCGGCTGCGCGACCAGTCACTTGCTGGCGCGTGGTGCAACCGGCTCGAAATTCGCGTCCAGCTCCACGCAAATATCGCCGAGGCTCACGTGTACCCATCGCAGCGCGCACAGCAGGCGCTCGGGAAGCTCCTCCTCCTCCTTGGCTTCTAGCAGCCAGCAATAATCGACGACCATCTTGGCCGACGCCTTAATCATCGTAGAGTTGAGCGCCGCCGCGACGTACGAGCTACCCACGTCGTGGTTCCACTGCACAAAGTTGGAACCCACCTCGAACCGCGACGCCAGCTTGCGGGCGATAAGCACAGGCTTCTCGCCTCCAAGAATGGCCACCGACCGCCGCACCGCGGCGCCTGCCTCGCGCACTTTGAACAAGAACTTGAGCCGCTCGGCCCGCTGCTTTTGGCTGCCGCGCAAGAACTCGCCAAAGGCCCTGTGCAGCGGCCCGCCCTCGACGAGATTGCGCAGCACGTGGTCCTTGCGCCGAAACAGGTGCACCACGCAGGTGTGCTCGCGCGTCCAGCTGTTGCGAAAGTTCCAGCACACCACTAGGAACTGCGGAAACGGCGCGCTAGCCTCGCCACTCGGGCCCAAGGGCGAGGCCTCGGCGCCGCGCTCGAGAATCTCCCGCAGCGACCGCACCTTGGTCGCGGCTTCGCGCAGGACGCCCTTGGTCTTGAACACGTTCACGCCAGCCACTTCGTACAGCGCCGGCCGAGGGCGCCTTGAGCGTGCGGTCCACGATTCGCCGCCCGTCCAGATACCCGTGCCCGCGCACATGAAACGCGGAGGCGGGCGGCTCGGTGTATGCGTTCGTCACGGCCGTCTCGTCCAGCGGCACCGCGCGCGGCAGGTAAACATCCCACTCATCCGGCGCGCCCTGGCGCTGCGCGGGGCCTTCCTCTTCTTCCCCGTCCTGCTCCTGCGCCTCACCAGGTGGCATGGCGGCCTCATCCTTGCGTTCTTGCGGCCGCTCCGACTCGTGCCACAGCTTGGGGAGCAACAGGCCGAATGCGCGCCGCACAGAGCTTCGCTTGCTCTGCTCGTGCTCCATCGTCGCTGCTGGCTGGCGCTGGCAGGCTGGCAGGCTGGCAGGCTGGCAGGCTGTGGCTGAGCTGCTTGGTTGCCAGGTCTGACGCTCGCATGTCTCGTTGCAACCCAGTGATCGCTGCTAGCCGAAACTATAGCAGTATGTACGGTACCTTATTTGGAACTATAACTTGCGCCATCATCGAGTGGCGTCATCGCCGCCTTCAGCGCTGTTGCCTTCGTCTGCGGCGCCGTTGTCGCTGCCGTCGGCCTCGGCCTCGTCGTCGTTGTCGTCGTTGTCGTCGTCGTCTCCCGACTCGGCGTCCGACTCGGCGAGCGTGAACCACTCGCCTGCTGCGATGTGCGGCACGCGACCAGGGCCAGGTCGCCGTCCTCGAGCTCTACGACCTCGCAGTTGGCCTTGCCGCGCGGAAGCTCCACGTCGGGCATGTCCTTCTCGCGGACGAGCACGGTGCCGGCCTCGATGGCGGTGGGTGCATAGAAGCCCTCGACGTTGGTGAAGTCGGACTCGCCCGTCGCAGACTCGGACTGGTACAGGAAGAAGTCGCGCGCAACGCTGGCGCACACGCCATCCCGCGCGTTCGCCGTGGGCATAATCAAGGTGCTGTGGCGCCACAGCCCCGTGTTGAGCGCCAAGATATCCCCTTCGCGGCACTCGACCTCGTAGTCGTCGTCCGAGAGGGTCGGCACTGGGCCAGGAGCTCCTCAGTGGGACGCAGAAGCCACCGCTTGGTCCCGCTGGTTTGCAGGTGCCACGTGCCGTCCTGCGGCACGTCGTCCGTGTGCGGCTTGCGGCCTGCCAAGGGCTCGCCCGAGGCGTTGCGGCCGATGAACGCCCAGAACGAGTTGGTGTAGCGCACGGCGTTCTTGGGCGCGTCCTGCAGAGGCATCGTGGTGGCCGGAAGCACCTTGCTGAGCGCGTCAAAGTCCTCGGAGGTCTTGGCAATGAACGAACAGTAGCATGTCGCCGGCCCGGTGCCGCTCAGAAAGTCCTCGGGCTTGACCGGAGCCTCGTCCTTCCCGACAGCGCTCTCCACGCTCCAGGACGCCTTGAGGTCCGCGCTGGCGTCGCCAACGACCTTGGCCAGCGCCGCGAGCTCGCACTTGCCTTGCACGGCATCCCGAATCAGCACGGCCTGCGCCTCCACGAAGGCCTTCTCGAAGCCAGCCCAGCCCGCAGGTGCCAACAGCTCGGGCACCCTGCGCGCCCCGCCCGCGTGCCGCTTGCGCGCCGGCTCGCCCACCTCGCCCTTGCCAGCGTCCTCCATCTCGATGGGCACCAACCCTTTCACAGTACCGGTACGGTACTGACAGTACCGTCTTGGTGGTACGGTACCGGTACCGGTACCGTACCGGTACCGGTACGGTACTGTGAATCTTTCTTTGGGACTACGACGCCAGCGGCGGCAACGAACTCTGTGACGGCGATGGCGATGGCGACGGCGATGGCGGCGCGGCGGCGCGCGCGTGCAGGCGCCCGGCGGTGGCGCGGCACATCCGCGCGGTGCACGCGACGGCGGCCAGGCGGCGCGAGCTTGAGACGGAGTTCGTGGCCTACGAGGAGGCGGGGCATCGGCTGCTGGAGAACCGGTGTACAACAAGGGATCTGCGTTCACGATGGAGGAGCGCAGCGAGCTGGGCCTTCGCGGTCTGCTACCGCCCCACGTGGGAGTGCCTGAGGAGCAGGTGTGCCGCGCGTACGAGGCGTACAAGCACAAGCCCACCGACTGGAGCGGCACATCTACCTGCGGCAGTGCAGGATACAAACGAGGTGCTGTTCTACGCGCTCATGCAGAAGCACATCCGCGAGTTCTTGCCCATCCTTGTACACGCCCACCGTTGGCCTCGCCTGCCAAAAGTTCTCGCAGATCTGGCGGCGCCCGCGCGGCGTCTTCATCTCGTACCCGCAGCGCGAGCACATGAAGGACATCTTCAAGGACCTCCTGGGCCGCGGCTGGACGGGCGCGCCAACGGACGTGGACACACGGCTGGACGTGCGCGTGATCGTGGCCACGGACGGCGGGCGATCTTGGGCCTTGGCGACCTGGGCGCCAACGGCATGGGTATCCCGATCGGCAAGACGTCGCTGTACACGGGCATCGGCGGCATCCCGGGCTGGGAGACGCTGCCTGTGTTTCTGGACGTGGGCACGGACAACGAGGAGTGCCTCAAGGACCCGAGCTACATCGGCTGGCGACACGAGCGGCTTCGCGGCGACCAGTACTTTGAGTTTGTGGACATGTTTGTCAGCAACGTCAAGCGCTTCATGCCGGACGCGCTCCTGCAATGGGAGGACTTCAATATCGACTGCGCGCAGCCGCTGCTGACGCGGTACCGCGACAAGCTGTGCAACTTTAACGATGACGTCCAAGGCACGGCAGCGGTGACGGTGGGCACGCTGCTGGCGGCGTGCAAGCAGGTGGGGCGCAAGATCTCCGAGCAAAAGGTGGTGATCGTGGGCGCAGGCAGCGCCGGGTGCGGCATCGGTGCGATGATCCGGAACGCGATGGAGGAGGAAGGTCTGGACCGCGAGGAGGCACAGAGCCGCTTTTACATGATCGACCAGGTCGGGCTCCTGCACGACGGAATGACGGGCCTGCGCGACTTTCAGCAAGGCCTGGTGCAGCGCCAGGGCGCGCTCTCGGGCTGGAAGGGCGGCGACGGCAAGTCGTTTTCGCTGCTCGAGGTGATGGAGAACGCCAAGCCGGACATTCTGATCGGTGTTTCGGGCGTGCCGGGCCTGTTTACGGAGCCCGTGATTCGCACCATGACTGCGGGCTGCAAGCCGCGTCGACCCATCATCCCCGCTCTCCAACCGACTGTGCGCGTGGAGGGCGAGCCGCGCAACATGATGAAGTGGAGCGACAACACGGCCATCGTGGCCACGGGCACGGCCTTCCCGCCCACAGAGGTGGTCACGCCGCTGGGCAAGTACACGCGCGAGGTCCGCACGCACGTTCACACGCAGTGCAACAACAGCTACATCTTCCCGGGCATCGGGCTGGCCTGCAAGGTCAGTGGCGCGACCCGCGTCACGGACAACATGCTGATGGCCTCGGCGCGGGCTCTGGCGGGCTGTTCGCCGGCCACGACGCCGGACAGCCAGGAGCCGCTCTTGCCGCCTCTCGAGGACGTCATCGCGGCCTCCAAGTGCGTGGCTGCCGCGGTGGCGAGCCAGGCCGTCAAGGATGGCGTGGCGCGACGCAACACGGACAAGAGCGAGGCGGAGATGGCCGCCGTCGTGGAGGAGAGTTTTGGGTGCCGCGCTACAAGCACGTCCGCATCGAGTCCGCCATGTGGACCATGGGCTCGGTCGACACGCGCAGCATGCCGCGCGGCCCGGGCGAGACTTAGCCAGTGAGGAGAGAGCTTGGTCACATGTGTCCATCAGAGCACGCTGGTGTTTCCCTTTTTTTTTTCACGATCCTGATCGATCCTACGTAGTCTTGATCAAGCCTTCACTGGCGGGTACATGGAGAACACGACGCACTTGCGCGGCTCGCCCTCCGAATCGACGCCCTCGGGGCGGAACCCGTTCGGGTTCTGGCTCTGCCAACGCCAGGCGTCCTCGATAGACTGCTCAATGGTGAACTTGGCCTCCCAGCCCAGCTCCTTCTTGGCCTTGGTGGCGTCCGCATAGCAGGTGGCGATGTCCCCCGCGCGGCGCGGCGCGACCTCGTACGGCACCTTGTTGCCGCTAGCCTTCTCCATGGCAGCCACGACCTCCAGCACGGAGATGCCGTTGCCGGTGCCCAGGTTGTACGGCTCCGCGCCCATGCCCTTGTCCTTGAGGACCTTGTTGATGGCCGCGACGTGGCCCTTGGCCAGGTCCACGACGTGGATGTAGTCGCGAACGCCGGTCCCGTCGGGCGTGTCGTAGTCGGCGCCAAAG
Organism: Thraustochytrium striatum; assembly: GCA_022244645.1. Classification (NCBI taxonomy): domain Eukaryota; class Bigyra; order Thraustochytrida; family Thraustochytriidae; genus Thraustochytrium; species Thraustochytrium striatum. The sequence continues at coordinate 312,191 of JACDIV010000060.1, read as the reverse complement.
ACGCTCAGCTTCTCGCGGCGGCCGACGGCCACCTGGGACACGTACGGCACGAGGTTGTTGGGCGGGCCCTTGGGGTCCTCGCCGATGAGGCCGCTCGGGTGCGCGCCGATGGGGTTAAAGTAGCGCAGAAGCGCGATAGACCACACGTCGGGCTGGGCCACCACCATGTCGCGGAAGATCTCCTCAATAAAGAGCTTGGTCTTGCCGTACGGGTTGGTGCTGCGCAGCGGGTGCGTCTCCGTGATGGGCACCTGCTCGGGGTCGCCGTAGACGGTGGCTGAAGAAGAGAACGCCAGGGCGTGGCACTTGTACTTGTCCAGCAGGTAGGCCAGGTTGACGGTGCCCTGCATGTTGTTCGAGTAGTACAGCAGCGGCATCTGCACCGACTCGCCCACGGCCTTGAGGCCGGCAAAGTGGATGCACGCGTCAAAGGGCCCGTAGGTCGCGAAGAACTTGTCGCACTTCTCGAGCTCCATCAGGTCCGCCTCGAACAGCAGCACATCGTGCGCCTCGCACTGCGAGATCTTGCGCACGCGCTCCAGCGACACCTCCGACGAGTTGTCCAGGTTGTCCAGCACCGTCACGCGGTACCCTGCGGCCAGCAGCTCCACCACGGTGTGCGTGCCCACATACCCTGCCCCGCCGGTCACCAGCACGTTCTTCTTGCCGCTCGCGCGGGCCTTCTCCAGCAGCGCCGTCTCGGCGCCGCTGCTCCGTGCACGCTCCATCGACTTGCGGATCTTGGTCAGCATCCTTCCTGCGCGCTCGTTCAGGGTTTGCCACCCACTCACCTCTCGCGTGCCTCTCCCTCGCTCCCTCGCACACTCCCTCCCTCTCCCTCTCTCTCCTCTCTCCACACATCATCACACACCCAACAGCATTATGACGCGCCGACAACACCACGTGCTGCGTACACCCGCCTGGGACAACTCCTGGCCGTCCCTGCTGGCGGCCTGGCAGGCCCTGGCAGGCAGGCCAGCTCGCAAGCCGAGCACGCCCAGCCCGTCGCGCAGCGAGGACCAGGCCACCTCAGATTCGACGGAAGGCTTCAGGATGGATGCATCACTCGGGCGAGTTCCGAATTCCGAGGAGGACGCCACTCGCCAAGAGTGGCGCTCGAGTGAGGCTGCGACCCGGACGGGGCGCGGTCGGCGTGGGACGCGGCCGTTGTTTGGGACGCGAACTCGGAGCGGCGGAGAACGAACGCGACGACGGCGAGGTGCAGGGCGAGCAGGAGGATGGGAGGGTGGCGTCGGTCGTGGGCCGCTGCAGGGGGCGTGCGTCGCGGTGGCTGCGGTGCGCGCGACGCCGGGCGGCGGCGACCTGTGCGGCGCAGGGAGTGGCGCGTGCGAGGAGGGGCTGACGCGGCTGCGGGACGCCACGGACTTTGAGGCGCTTGTGGGCAGGCGGACGCGACCTGTGTGGTGTTCTTCCAGGAAGGACCTGCGTGGGAGGCGGTGCGCGGCGAGTTCGAGAAGCTTGGCGATGCGCTTGCCGGGCGCTCGGACCTTGGCGTGGCGAGCATGGCCATCGAGGACGTGCGCGAGGTGTCGCACAAGGTGGCGGCGACCGGCCCGATATCGGTCAAGATATTCGACAAGCGGCTCCGGACGAACAACTATTATGACCTGTACGCGCTCCACCGCAACGGGCCTCGCTTTGCGATGGACGCCCATGGCATCTTGAGCTTGATGACGGACTACGTCCTCAACACCGCCGACGGCAACTTGGACATCATCGCCACAGACATGTCCAAGCGCGTCCTGGTCGGCGACGACGAGGGCGCACAAGCCCTTATGGCCCGCGCGCGCGGGTACGTTCGCGAGCAGGAGGGCGAGCGCGGCGAGCACGTGCGGCTTCGCTACCTGAAACTCATGGCCGAGATGGTCGAGTCCGGCATCTACGTGCCCGCAACGCACTTCAACCGCGCCTCGCTCAAGCTCGCGAACGCAGCGCGGCCCAACACGAGCGCGCGTCCGCTGCCTCTCGTCGACCGAGCCGCCGTGCTGCTTGACATGCACATATCCAGCGTCCTGGCAGGCCCACTCCTCCAGGACGTTTCTGCGTCCCAATTCAAGCGCCCGGCTATCGAGCAGCACGCGCCACGTCAGGACGAAAGCGCGGGAGCTCCGGCTAAGCCGACAGCCCAGGTCCATCTTGCGGCGGAAGAGGTCACCGCGCTGGAGTGACCGCCCGCCCCGCTCGCACCGCTCGGGAGGCGACCACGTGCGCGATTCCGGCGCGGAAGGCCGCGCGTACCGTGGACGCACTGAGGCGCTGCAAGACCATGCGTCGGTGCCGCGCAGCAACACGTGCTGGGTCCACTCGGTTTGCCGGGTCCCGACGAAACCGCGATTCCGCGCCATACACGCTGTAGGCCCAGAGCGACCCGTTCGCGAGCGCGTCGCTCGCGGTAAATTCGATACACGAGCTGGATCTTGGCAGCAGCGTACTTGCGGCGCCGCTCTTGTGCGCGGATCTCGAAGAGCTCGCGCTCCACGCGCGCCAGGCGACGCTGCGCCTCGACATTGGTGCGCTCCACGGCGCTCTTTTGCTCGGCCGCCGTGAAGGCAGCGTTCTCCGCGTGGCGCACGCGCTTCTCCAGCGTCTGCAGCTTGATCCCCCGCGGGCTCTCCTGCCGCCGCTGCACGATCTTCTTGTCGTTCTTGCGCGCCACTGCGCGCACCGAGCTCTGAATGTACTTGTCCAGCTGCGCACTCTCTTGGTGCGCTTGCCGCAGCTGCTTTTCCAGCTCCTCGACCTGCGCGCGCAGGCCTTCAATCACAAACTTGGCGTTGCCGAGCTCGCGCTCTTCCTTGCGGCGCAGGGAGTTGACGAGCTTGATCTCGTCCTCCAGCTCGATCCGCTGCAGCCGCCGCTCTTCGCCCTGATGAAGGCGCACCAGGAGCGCCTCGATCTCGCGCTCCTTGATCTGCAGCTCGGCGGCGAGGCATTCGCTTGCCTTTTCTCCATCGCGACCTCGTCAGCGCGCTGCTGGGCGACTTGCGCCGCCCGCTCGAGCTGCACATGCGTTGTTGTGGAGGCCATGATGCTGTTGGCCAGTGCGCGCCGCACCTGGTCTCGCTCGCTGTCGGCCTGGGTCTCCTCCCAAAGCATGTGCTCGAGGGCGCCAGCGAAGCCGTTCTTGACGCAAAAGTCGCGCGCCGACTTGCGCAAGCTCGTCTCTGCGCTCATATCGGCGCCGTGCTGCACCAGGAAGAGCGCCACGAGCTGGTGATTCTCGTGCGCGGCTTCGTGCAAGGCCGTCTCGCCACCGGTCCCTGTGGCGTTCACCTCGGCCCGCGCGCAAGCAACAGCCGGACGAGCCCGAGGTGCCCTTTCTGGCTTGCGATATGCAGCGGCGTGTACCCGTAGTACTCTTCGTTCGCAAAGTCGACCTGCGCGCCGTGCCGCTCAATCAACGCTCGAGCCATCGCCTCGTTGGCACCCTTGCAAGCCTTCCAGAGCGCCAAACTCGCGTCTCCATGCCCCATGATGCGCAAGAACCGCTTCGCCTCGGCCTTATCTGCGACGTGATCCTCGGGCGCCGCCTCGAGCCTGGCCCGCACGGAAGGCGGCGGCACCGGCTTGGCCTTGAGCAGCACCTGCGTCTTCCGGTCGACCATCCTCCCTCTCCTCTCCTCCTCCTTCTTCTTCTTCATGCTCCCTTGCCCGGCCAGCGCCGGCGCGTCCCGTGCCTCGCCGATGCATTCCGCGCCCACTGCAGGCAGCGCCTCCGCCGCGCCGAGCATCGCGGCCACAGTCCGGGGTCAATCGGTCGGTCGGTCACGGCACGCAGCGGGCCAGCCAGCGCGCCAGCCAGTCAGCCAGGCGCCGTGGCGCCGCTATGGCTCGCGCGCGCGCAGAGGCAAGCCTCGCCGAGCTCTGGTGCTGGCGGCCGCGGCGCCGCGCTGTGTGCACAATCGGGCTTGCAGCGGGAGAGCGGTTGGTTCTTATTCTGGTCAACGGATGGATACTCTGAGTATGGTGATGGATTCTAAGAGTAGCTGCTAGTCGCGCGCAGCCATGGCCTCCAGGCGGAGGTGGCGCTGCCGCGTCTCGTGCGCACTGGCGTGCGGTGGTCGTCCAGCCAGGAGAGCACTGCGGCAATCTCGCGCTCCAAGGTGCCGTCGTCGAGCTGCGGCAGCTCGCCCTCCTCGAGCTGGTGGCGGAGCAGGTAGCTGAACCGCTCGAGATCGCTCTGCGCAGTCACTCGGTCCAGAGCCTCGCTGTCCTCCTTGGCTAGGCGCGCCGCCTCGGCTACGTGCCGCTGGATCTCCGACTCGGACATGCCCGACTTGTCGCTCGAGAGCGTGATGGACCGGTGCTGCCGCTCGTAAGGTCGCGAGCGCTGGCGTGCAAGATGCCGTCCACGTCCACGTCGAACGAGACCTCGATCTGCGGCACTCCACGAGGCGCCGGAGGAATGCCAGAGAGCACGAACGTGCCAAGCAGGTGGTTGTCTCGCACGAACGCCCGCTCGCCCTCAAAGATCTGGATGCGCACCTCTTGCTGGTTGTCCGAGGCCGTCGTGAACGTCTGCGTGCGCTTGCTTGGAATGGGCGTGTTGCGCCTCATGATCGGGGCCATTGTGCCGCCGTGCGTCTCAATGCCGAGCGTGAGCGGGGTCAGATCGAGCAGGACGGGCGGCTGGTCGCGGGAGCACGCGGACGTAAAGATCGACCCTAGCAGGGCTGCACCTCTTGCGACGGCCTCGTCTGCGTCGATGCCCTCGTTGAGCTGCTTGCCGTCGAAAAAGTCGCGCAAGAGTTCCCGCACTTTGGGGATGCGTGTGGACCCGCCCACGATGACGACCTCATCTACTTCCTTGTTGGACAGCTCAGCGTCCTCGAGCACCTGGCGGACTGGGTCCAGCGTCTGCTTGAACAGCTCCAGGTTGATCTCCTCGAAGCGCGTGCGCGTGAGCACGAACGAAAAGCTAAAGTTCTGCTCGCCGACCAGCATGTTCTCCACTTCGATCTGCGCCTCGAGTTGGCTCGACAGTGCGCGCTTGGCCCGCTCTGCCTCTGCGCGAAGCTTTTCGCGCGCCTCGACGTGTCGGCAGGGGTCCAGGCCACCGTGCCGCTTGGCAAACTCGCGGCACAGAGCGCTGACGACGCGATTGTCGAAATCCTCGCCGCCGAGGTGGGTGCTGCCGCTGGTGGCCAGCACCTCAAACACGCCGTTGTCGATCGTCATCAGCGTTACGTCAAAGGTGCCGCCACCGAGGTCAAACACCAGGACGTTCTTTTCAGCGCTTTCCGGGATCGTGGTTTCGTCGAGGCCATACGCAAGCGCGGCAGCCGTCGGCTCGTTGATGATTCGCAGGACATCAAGGCCAGCGATGGCCGCCGCGTCTTTGGTCGCCTGGCGCTGCGCATCGTTGAAATAGGCCGGCACGGTGATCACCGCCTCGGTCACGCTATAACCCAGGTGCGCTTCTGCGATGCTCGCCATCTTGCCCAAAATCATGGACGAGATCTCCTCGGGCGAAAAGTCGGTCGTGCCTTCTTGCCCTCCGGTGGACACGCGCACGTGCGGCTTGCCCTCGTTGTTGACAATCTTGAACGGCATGTTCTGACGCTCCTCCTGCACGATCTTGTCGTGAAACGAGCGGCCGATGATGCGCTTGATGTCCGACACGGTGTTCTTCCCGTTGTACATGGCTTGATTCTTGGCGGCCTCGCCAATGAGTCTACCTCCGCCAGGCGGCCAGGCCACCACAGACGGCGTGATCCGGTTGCCCAGCTCGTTGGGGAGGATCTTGACCTGGCCCTGCTCGACGATGCCAACCGCCGAGTAAGTTGTGCCGAGGTCAATGCCGATCACGATTTTCTGCTGGTCGCACTCGTCCGGCTCGATGATGTGAGCCGCGCTCGCGACGGTCAGCGCGCACAGCACGGCGACAAGCAGGCCCACAGCGGTCCGAAACGGCAGCGCCAAGGCTTGATCACGGCGGCTGCGGCGGCGGCGGCGGCGGTGACAGCGGCGCTGCATAATGGCGGCGAGGGTTGCCGCGGGTTCGCCTTCCATCCTTGGGCAATGTTCAGGTCGGGCTTGCAGCGCGCGTATGCTACTCGGGTTGCTTGTGAGTTTGCGGTCGGTCGGTGGTAGTCGCAGTCAGTCAGGGGTCTGCCTGGACGCTCATCAGCCCAGGTCGGCCTCCAGCCTGTATTCTTCGTGAAGACAATCAAGCGGGCGGCGAGCGGTTGGTCTCCAGGTTGGCGCCAGGCCGATCCGCCTCCTTTCTCCTTGGGAAGAGCGAATGAGCTCTTGTTGGGACGCCCAGCTGCCCGTCCAGCCTGTCCGCTTGCCTGTCCCACTCTCGGCACTGTTGCTGGAACAGGAGAGGGGTCATCAGGACCAGGGCTCCGAGCACGAAGGAGGTCCTTGTCAGCTGCGACGAAAGTCCACGGCAGAGCAACCAGGCCATCTGGGCAGCGGCAGGGCGCTCGCGACAGTGACTTGAAGATGAAGGTGAAAAGAAAGCAAAGATAATTCGGGCAAGTCGCAGGCCTCGCTCACATGAGTCAGCGCTTCGTGCCCTTGCACGCGCCGCGCCGCGCCGCGCCGCATCGCACGGATGGGTGTCACGGCATTGGCTCCGTCGAAGGCCCGGCCGGGGGCGGCGCCGCCGTCGGGGCCGAAGCCTGCGCTGCGGCCGCTGCTCGCTTTTGCGAGCGCTCCGCGAGCGCGGCTTCAAAGTCGAGCGCCCAGACCAGGTCGGCGTCGGTGGATGCGCCCCCCGCGGGCTCCTCGACACAGAGATCGTCCATGAGCTGGTTGAGCAGCTTTTCGCTCGCAAGTCCCGCAGCGCCTTGCAAGACCTCCTTTCGGACCGCGGGCCACACCAAGCGTAGCGCAGACCGGCCAAACACCTTGGTCGGCTTGTTCTGCTCGCTCTTGGCGCGATTCCACGTCATGTGCAGCACCTTGTACCGCATAATCTGGTCCATGCGATCCACGCCGGTCTGCTCCTCGCCCTGCGGCGTGGCCTGCGCCCAGGCGCCGGGATCCGGCACCGCCAGGCCATTGACCGCCCTCAGAATGGCGCCGGCCATGCGCTGGATCGTCGTCGCGTCGAGGTCCTCCATTTCCTCGCGCACCTCAACCCCATCCTCCCCAAGCACGTGCACCTTGGCCTCCACGTGCAGCACCTGCCTCTTGGCAAGCTTGACCGCGAGCAGGTTCTTCACCGCCACGTCCACCTTGGGCTGCTCGGCCAGCAGCAGCTGCGCCGCCTGCACCATGGCATCTTCCGCCATCTTCGCGAACGAACGAACACGCTGGGCCTGATCCTGGAGCACAGACACTACGATGACGCAGAGGCGGTCGGTCGGCCGGGACAGGGCTTCCTGGCGGACGGGGCACGTCAAAGGACGACGCGCATAACAACGTGCGCACTGACGTTGAGACGTGATTCGCTCACGCGTCGCGAGCGTCTGTGGCCACGGCGGCTCTGCCGCAGAAGCAAGTCGTGACAACAACGGACATCGATCCGTTGGGTTGGCAGAAGGTCACGACGGTGGCGAACAGCAGCGGCCTTGGTGGCGCGCGAGGCAGGAGCGCGGCGCCGCCATGTCGGCGGAGCTGGCAGTGCCGCAATGCAGCGCCCAAGAGGGCGTGATTGGCGCGCTGGTGGTGGTGGTGGTGCTGATGGGGATTGGCACGCTGCACATGAGGCGCAGTTTGACGCGGCACTACGTGAACCAGTCGGCGAGTCAGTGGCGCGTGCGCTTCGAGGACCTTGTCATGGTGAAGAAGCTCGGGGAGGGCGCCTTCGGGTCCGTGCACAAGGCGCGCTGGCTCGGCAAGGATGTGGCGGTCAAGGTGTTCAACCAGCAGCAGTGCAAGGGCGTGCACCTGACGGCCTTCGTGCTCGAGGTGTCCATCCTCAGCGACATGCGGCATCCAAATGTGGTCATGTTTCTCGGTGCGTCGTTCAGCTCGTCGTCCGAGGAGGGCGGCGGTAGCAGGCTGGCCATCGTTATGGAGCTCATGAAGTGCTCCATCTATGACTACATCCAAGCTATCCGCGCCCGCTACCCGGGCGACGATGAAAAGCTAGCCCGGGCGGTGCCCTGGCTGGACCGGCTGCACATGCTGCTGGAGTCGTCCCTGGGGCTTACCTACCTGCACGGGTCGTCGCTGATCCACCACGACCTCAAGTCGGCCAACATTCTGCTTGCTCTCACGGGCTTCTCGGCCAAGATCTGCGACTTTGGCATGGCCAGCCTCAAGAGCACCGCAGGGAGCACGCGCCGCGCGCAGCTCCTGCGCAAGTCCACCGAGTACATGGAAAGCGCGGACGCGAGCGGTGGCATGAAGACGTCGCGGTTGCCCGGCTTTCGACGCGGGCGCAGTTTTCGGAGCGAGAGCCGCGTAGCGAGCAGCAACCTCTCGGTGACGTCAACTCCAGTCAAGACTGGCGGGCCCGCCGCGAAGGTGTCCTCGCCAACCAACCGCGCGTCGGCCCAGGGCCTCTTCCGGCGCGACACGACGACCCGGAAAATCACAGACCTGTTGGACGGGGCCGCGCGCAACTCGACCCCGCAGTGGACCGCGCCCGAGGTGGTAGAGGGCCACCCGTACACGGAAGCTGCGGATGTGTACAGCTTTGGCGTCATCATGGCCGAGGTGTGCGCCTTGCAAGAGCCATACCCGGGCATGACGCCGTACCAGGTCACCCTTCAGGTCGTGGACGGCTTGCGACCCCAGATCCCCAGTGACAGCCCCGAGAAAATTGTGGCCCTCGCTAAACGCTGCATGCACGCTGACCCGGCCGAGCGGCCCCCGTTCAGCAGCATCGCCAAGACCCTCCAGGCGCTGGAGCTGTCCTGGGAGACCAAGGGCTCGCCCGACAGATTGGCGAGCAAGTTTCGCTCCTCGGGCTTTCGCAGCCGCCAGGCCAGCAGCCACCAGCCCGACGCGCAACGAGCGGGCGACGACATCTTTTCGCAAGAGAACGCGCACCAGCGGGTGGATCAAAGAGAACACGCTGCGTCTCGGCGAGCGAATTTCTGCGGGCGACTACAGCGAGACCTTCAAGGCGACCCTCGAGCCAGCGATGCCTTCACCGACGCGCGCGCGTACAAACGAGAGCAGGGGCCGAAGTACGCGGCGCGTGTCCATCAGCGGCGTGCTCGGCATGAACCGCCCAAAGCGGTACGCGGCCGGCACACGCGCCGAATCCGGGATGGCCCCGGAGAAGAAGACGAACCTTGCAGGCTCGCTTATCTTCACGCCGTTCCACTCGGCCAAGAGCCCCGCCGTGCAACCGGACGACCAACCCAGCAAGGACGTGGTTGCCAAAGTGTACGACATCAGCGGCCGCAACGACCTCTGCAAGCACTTTGTGCAAGAAATGGGCAAGCGCTTCGAGTTGCGGCACAACAACTTGGAGGTGGTTTTCGGAGGCTATACGAACGCCACAACGTGCTGCGTGGTGACAGAGCATGCCAAGCTGGGCTCGCTGCGCGACGTGCTAGACGCCGGGCACCTCCGCGTCGGGGTGAACGAGCTGCTCGGCGTGCTGACGGGCCTCAAGTACCTGCACGACCGGTCCGTATTGCACAACCGGCTTAGCGCCGAGACAGTGCTGTGCTACGGCGTGTCGCGGCCCACCATGGTGCAGGACGGCTCGCCGCAGGGCTTTATCTCGGTCAAGCTGGCAGGGGTCATGTTTCACTTTTTGGCCAAGGCGTTCTCAAAGCAGGAGCAAAAGGTGGGCAGCCCGGCGTATTCGGCGCCCGAGGTGGTCATGGCGGAGCAATACAGCGCGCAGGCGGATGTGTACTCATTCGGCATCCTGTGTTGGGAGAGCCTCACGCGCAAGCGCCCCTTTGAGGGCTACACGTTTCAGCAGGTGGGCCATGCGTTGTGCATGGAGAACGAGCGGCCCCAAGTCCCCGACTATGACGCGCAGCAACACGGGCCGCGCGACTACTACGACATGGTCACAAGCATGATGCGGGACTGCTGGGAAGGCGACGCGGCCAAGCGGCCCACGCTCGACGCCTTGCAAGCCCGACTGGCCCAGAGCTCGCTGTCATAGAACCCCGCGGGCCACTACTCTACCACCGTAGCGCCCATTTTCGCGCCCGCTTGACGAACGAGGTCCATTGTGCGCTCCTTGTAGTACTCGTGCTTGCGCGGGTCCGCCTCCACTCCGTCGCCCTTGTGGTACATCACGCTGAGCACCTGGCAGCAGTTGGGGTGCCCCAGCTCGCACCCGCTTTTCATCAACTCGTGCGCGCGGGCCGGGTCGCGCTTCACGCCGTGCTTGTCCTCCCCATCAAGGAACAAGCGCCCCAGGTTCATGCACGCGTTGGCGTCGTTCTCGCTGCAAGCGAACCGCAAAACGCGCTGCGCCTCGGCCACATCTTTGCGGCACCCAAAGGCGTGCAGGTAGCACATGCCCAGCACCGAGCACGCCTGCACCGACTTTAGCTCGCACGCGCGCCGGCTGAGCTCAAACGTCTTCACCTTGCGCTCCTCCTCGGTCTCGCCCAGCCGGCCGCCCTGGTACAGCTGGCCGAGGCTGAAGCAGGCGTTGCCGTTGCCCATCTCGCACGCCGAGTCGAACAGCTTGTGCGCCTTGTCCGCGTCCTTGCCGAACAGCAGCCACCACTCCCCGAGGCTAAAGCAGGCGCCCGCATCGCCCGCGTCACAGCTCTGCTCAAACTCGACGCGCTTGTCCTCAAAGTACTTTTGCCGCAGCGCCTCCTGCTTCTCCGCCTCCCCGCCGTCCCCCAGCAGCCCGAACAGCATCGCGGCGTGTCCAGCCTCGCGTGCTCGCGTGTCGTCTGCTCGTGCAAGAGCTTCACAATCAGCAGCGCCGAGTTGACTTTAGCGATTCCACAATGACGTGACAAGAGGGGGCCCGGTCACGTCCACGATGTCTGGGACATCAGGCGTACCAGGTGCGCGCCTCGAGCTCCTCCTGCTGTTGCGTGTAGTAGGCAGCAATGGTCTGCTCCGGCGGCTGCAGGATGTATTGCGAGTCGTGCACGCCGATCGTGTGGATCACCCGGCTCCGAGGCACGGCGCCGTGGTTGGAGCACGGGCACGAGTGTGCGTTGCACTTCCGAACGAGGTCGTCTAGCTCCTTGTCCGCCTCGCCCATGCGCAAAAAGATCTTGACAACGACGCAGCCGGCGACAAAGTCGGTGTGCTCTTCGAAGTGCTCCCGCGGCATGGTCAGGTACCTGACGCGGTATGGCCGCCGCGATCTATCCAGCGCGATGTCCATGTTGCCGCGGCGAAGGTGCTCATCCGCGCTGACGCCCTGCCAGGACACCTGCGCGTGGGAAATGTCCTCCGTCGCGAGGTCCGCGCTATGCATCTCCAGGGCCGCCAGCATCGCTGCGTCCAGAGAATTGAACAGGATTGGCTGGCGGGGCGGGTCCGGAAGCGGCACGGCGCTCAAGTCGGCGTGGAAGGAGCATTCAGGCTTTGGGCAACCCTTATTGACGCCAAAGTAGGCGTACGAGCAGTCCTGGTGCACCTCGGTCCCGCAACACGGAAGCGCGACGAGCAGCGTACCCCGCACGGCGTTCAGGTCGCGCTGGCACAACGCGCAGGCCACGCCGCACGGCTCCGCGTTGGTAAACACACGGCGGATGGTGAACCGCGTCAGCACTCCCGGGTTGAGCGATCGCGCGTTGGCCCCGCTCGGACTGGGCCATTCTTCGGCACGATGCCGCGCCCTGCCCCCTGCTGCTGCTGCCCCCCTTGCCCTGCTGCCGCCGCCGCTGCTGCCGCTGCCGCTGTTTGCCCTTACCCTTGCTCTTGCTGCCCTGTCGCGCTCTGGCTCATGATCCGCGCAGCCGCCACGCGAGTTCACCTTGTCGCGCCAGGCTCCTCGATGGACCGCTGGTCTGGCTCAGGCTGGCGCTCGGGCGCCATCGCGAGGAGCTGACAGAGCTCACCGCGCCGATGCCTGTGCAGACTCAGTGCGCAGAGGCCGCTGAGAGAGCCAACAACCGGTAACAACCTGCTTGGTGCTAGCTAGCTATAGACGCAGCGAGGCTCGAGTGCCTCCTGGCCAGAGTGCAGCGCGACAGTCTCCTCGCGCGTCAGCAGCGTGAACTGAAAGTTGTCCACGGTGATGGTGTGCACGGCCTTGTTGCGCAGCCGCAGGCAGCCTTGCGAGTCTGCGCACTCGCACGGCGGGACGAGCGAGTCCAGCTGGCGGTCTGGCTGGGAGGGCCGCAACAAGACCTTGACGGTGATCTCGCCGGAGAAGATCTCGGTGCGCATCAGCAGGTCGCGACGCGGCATGGTCACGTACACGAGCTGGTTTGGGTGCCGCGAAACGTTGAGCGCGATGTCGCAGTTGCCTCGCGACAGCTCGTCCTCGGTGACCATTCCCTCCCAGGTCACGACCGCGTGCGTGCTCTCGTCGCTCTCGATCATGGCGCTGTGCATTTGCAGCACCGCCTTGAGCGCGTTCTCGAGGTCCGCGAAGCGCATGGCAGGCCGCGCCGACTGCGGCAGCTCGACGGTGGCCAAGTCGCGAACCTCGCACTCGGCTCGCGGGCAGCCCTTGTTCTCCCCGAAGAACACGTAGGCGCAGTCCATGTGCAGCTCCGCTTCGCAGCAGGGCAGCCGCACGAGCAGCGCGCCTCGCACGGCGTGCAGGTCGCGGTCGCAGACCGGGCATGCCGAGCCAAGTGGCTCGGCATTGTCGAACACGCGCCGGGTGCGAAACAGCGCCAGCACGCTCGGGGCCAGCGAGCCGTCCTCGGCGCCGCTGGGCACGGGCCGCGGCGTCCACACGAGCGGCGCGCGGCGCCGTCTGCCGCTCTTGCTCTTGCTCGCGCTCGACATCTCGCCAACTCGGCGACGAACGACGGAGAAGAAGATCGCCGCGAAGGAGGCGGCGCCGGGCACGATGGACGCCGGCGCGGCGCGCGAAGGCGCGCAGGATCCCGAGGCGGGCCCCGAGGCGGGCCCTCGCCCCGAGGCCGTCGCGGGCGCGGAGTCGGCGCCCAGCGTGTCGGATGCCATCAAGGCGAGGCTGGACCAGCTGCGGGACGTCGTGCTGGACGGGCTCGAGGCGGAGGAGGCCGGAAAGCTCGAGCAGGAACAGCGCAAGCTAGCGGCGCTGTATGACAAGCTGGATGGACTGACTGACGGCGTGCGGAAAGACGAGGAGGTGCGCCGGCACGCGACTGAGCTGCTGGCTGAGACGCAAGGCCTGGTGGACGACCTCGCGCAGCAACCCGAGACGAAGGAGCTGATGGAGAAGGCGCGCCGGCTGTGGAGCGAGCGCGTGGGCGACGAGGCTGCCGCGAGCCGGCTATATGCCAAGCAGGAGAAGCTGGGGCAGAACAAGGACGCGGTGCAGGAGCTGGTGCGCCGGGCACCGGGCCTGCTGAGCAAGCTGAACGAAAACATGGAGCACGTGACTGGGCAGGAGGACATGACGCTCAAGGAGCTCGTCGACAAGATGAACGCCAAGGGCAACGGCGTGGTGGCGGTTAAAGGAGACGTCGGCCGGTGCCGAGGACGCCAAACTGGAAGAGCTGCTAGCCGCCCAGCTGGGCCCGCTCATCAAGGAAAAGGCCGGCGCGCTCTCGGAAGCGCTAAAGGCCATGCGCAAGGAAAAGCAAGGCCAGGACTTTATCAGCAAGGGCCTGAAGATCGTGGACGCCTCCAAGCTCGGCGAGCTCGACCCGGGCATGGACGCTGACCAGGTGATCGAGTGGGGTGAGCGCATCATCCGCGACGCCGAGGCACGCAGCGAGGTCATTGACAAGGTCAAGGACACGGTGCTCGACTTTCTCATTTCTTACCTGCCCAATGTGTCCATCCCGCCCATCGAGGGCGATCGCGAAGGCATGCTGTACACGATCGAGAACCTCGACATGAGCGGCTTCAAGATTCACAAAGAGGACGTCGATGTGCAGCTCAACGGGTTTGAGCAGATCGAGCAGGGCGGGCCCTTCTTCGTGGTCTCCGTCACCAACGTCTCGGCCGTGCTGCACGACATCATGTGGTCCTTCAAGCAGTCGTACTTTCCGCACCTTGCAGGCCGCGGCTCAGCCGACGCGCGCATGCGCCAGGGCTCGGTGCGCATCGGCTTGCAGCTTATCAAGCGGGCTCTGGACGGCGAAAGCGGCGGCTGGGCGCCGCACTCTTGCTCGCGGGCTGCGACGTGGCGGTCGACACCATCGAGGTCAACGTCAAGGACTCGCAGCTCGCCTGGCTTTACAACACGATGAGCGAGCTGTTCTCGCAGAGCTTGCGCACGTACATCGTATCGCTCCTGCAGGACACGCTCATGGAGCACATGTCCAGCCTTGGCGACACGCTGAATGGCTTTGTTTCCGCAAACTGGCCCATGGTAGCCTCGTTCCTGGACATTGACGTCGAGCAACTCCCGGAGCGCGAGGTTGCCGAGCAGTACCTGTACGAACAGCGCATGGAACGCGCCACCCCCAGCGGGCGCAAGGGCGTCTACTCGGTGACTTTTGCTCAAGCCGGCCAGCTCGGCATCATGTTTGAGCAGCAGCTCCAGTACGTCGTCGTCAAGGGCTTTCGCCGCACGCCCGACAACCAGATGCTCCCCGGCGAGCGCGGTGGCGAGGTGCGCGTGGGCGACATCCTCATCGCGTTCAACGGCCAGCAGATCACCTCGCTGCCGCTACCGCGGGTCATCGAGCGCCTGCGAAAGGCCTCGCGGCCCTTGCACCTCACCTTTATGGCACCAGACACGAGCCAGCTGGCCGCAAAGCAGCCCCAGGCGGCCTCGTCTGCCTTTGACGTCGATTTTGAGGAGCAGCGCCTCTACCTCGTCATGGTCTCGCGCTGGGAAAGCGACCTGGACCGCAGCGACCCGCATGGCTTTGCAGGGCTCGTCAAGGGCTTTCGCCAAAAGGACGACGGCTCGGCCGGCCCTGCCGAGCTCGACGGCCGCGTCAAACCAGGCATGGCGCTCGTGGCGGTCAACGGCGTGAGCGCGCAGGGTCTCAGCTTTAACCAGCTTTTCCAGATGATCCGGGCGCAGGGCCGCCCGCTGCGGCTGCTCAGCGTCGACCCGAATACGAGATCGTCTTTGCGGACGACCACCCGCGAGACCTGAGGTGCAGCGCCTTCCCGGGCGGCCACGTCGTCGTCACGAGCTTTGTGCACCGCAAGGGCGCCGCGGAGGAGCAGTGCGCGCATGCTTTGCAGCAGGGCGACTATGTCGCGAGCATCAACGGCGAGTCTGTTCTGGACGTGCCGTTTCAAGAGCTGGTCCCGCGGCTCAAGGACGCGCCGCGGCCAGTCACCGTCGGGTTTCGCCGGCCCGGGGTCCGACAAAGACCACTGCGAGGCCGTGTTTCAGGACGGCCCTCTGGGCATCATCTTCTTTCGTACGCCCGAGTTGCGCGTGGCCTTCAAGGCCTTCTCAGCGTTGCCCGGCCCGGCCCAGGCCACCGGCCGTGTCGCCGTGGGCCACGTGGTGCTCGAGTCAACGGAGCGGAGCCGCCAGCAGACATCGACTCACTGCACGACCTGCTCAGCACGGGAGCTTTGCCGCTGCGACTACGACTGCGCAACATGGCCCTGCAAGAGGCAGCGCTCGAGTCGTCCTCGACGTCCTCGTCGTCAAGAGCATAGACCCTTGAAGCTACTTTATAGTCACAATCACGTGCGGGCCGCGCGACGCGCGAGGGCGCGCAGCTCAGTCTGTTGCGCGGCGCCGTCCGTGGGCGTCCGCTTGTTGTCGTGGATGAGCTCGTCGATCTTGCGGGCCTTGTCGGCGTTTTGCTTGAGTTTGCACAGCTCGGCAATGCTGCTGCTCCCGGGCGAGCGCGGTGCGGCGGCGGCGGGCGCCGCTTTGGGCGTGGCCGGCGTCTTCTTCAGATTAACGCCCCCCTGGATGCCGGCCAGTAGCGAGCCCATGCCTCCCGGGGGCCGCGGGCGGGGTCGAAGAGTCTTCGGCCACCTGCAGCGCGGCATTTGGGACTGCCGCGGCCAGTGACACGGTCTGCAGGGCCTCCAATTCGGCGCACTGCTTGCGGCTCGCCTCAAGCTCGCGCTGCGAGCTCGCCAGCTGCACGCGCAGGCTCGTCACCTCATCGGCGAGCTTGGCTTCCTGCGGGTCGCCGCCGGCGCCTGCGGCGCTTTTGGCCGTGGCGAGTGGGCGTGGAGGCGGTCGCGATCCTCGTTTGCCGCCCGCAACTCGCTGCGCACAGTCGCCGCGGCCTCTTCTGCGTGTGCGAGCCTGCGGTGCAGCGTGTCTACGGAGACCTGCTGCGCGTACTCTGTGCGGAGCTCGAGCGCCTCCTGAAGCTGGGCCTCCAAGGATCGTACGCGCTGCCGTTCCTCGGCAAGCGCGTCCGGAAGCGACGCTGGGTTCTTGGCGAGCGCCAGCTGCTCGCGAGTTTCGCTCAGCTTGTTGTAGGCTGCCGCGAGGGCCGTCTCGCGCTCGGCCAGCTGGCGGTGTCAACCATCTTGTCCATGACATCAGAGAGCTTGTCGTGCGACTGGTCGCGCTCGGCAATGGCCTCGTCGCGCTCTTTCCGAAGCACGATGAGTTGCTCTGCGGCAGAGCCGCCCTTGAAGATTAGGTCCTCCACCTGCGCGTGCACGGCCTCCAGCTCGGTGCGGGACACCTGAGCCTCCTCAACGGCAGCGTCCTTGGCCTCTTGCAGCGCCTTGGCCTTTGCCTCCCAGGTGGCGCTTGCCGCGGCTTCAACTGCCCGCTTGGGCTCCGCCTCTTGCTTGGCGACGTTTGCGGCGCTCAGGGCGCTCTCGGCCCGCGCCAGTTTATCCCGCAGCTCGGTTTCTTCTGCGTCAGCACCTCTGTTCCTCCTTTGCCATCGCCTGCTTGGCCTCCTCCAGGTCGCGCACCTGGGCGCGAAGGGCCTCGATCTCCGCGGCCGCTTCTTCCGCGCCGTGTCGACCGCCTCCGCGGCCGCCTTCTCCGCGGCGTCCGCGCGCCCCTCAGCCTCGAGAAGCGCCGAGGTCACCTCGTCGGTCTCGCGCTTGAAACGGTTGCGCTCGGCAGCTTGCTCGCGCTGCACCCGAAGCAAGGCCTCCTCCAAGTCGCCGGTACGCGCCTTTTCGTGCGACTCGGCGAGCTCGTCAATAAGCTTGGCGCGCTCTGCGTGCGTCTTGCGCGCTGTCGCCTCGGCTTCCGCAGCGTTCGTGCGTTTAAGCTGCTGCAGCGTATCGTGCAGCTGCCGGTTCTCCTTCTGAAGCGTCTTGATGCGCAGCTCCAACTCGGAGAGCTCGCTGCTGGGGTCAAGGCCCATCATTTGGCTTGGCGCAGCGCGAATTGCGTTGCGCGGCTTTCCCCGGCCGAATTTGAGTCCTGCGCCTTCTTTGTCGTCTCTGTCGCTGCCGCGGCCGGCGGAGGCGGGGCCGATGCCGCAGGTGCCGCAGGTGCCCCGGAAATGCCATGGAAACGCGGCTCCCGCCTGGCACACCCCGGCCGGCGGCTCTTGGCCTGCAGAGGGTGCACTCGCTCAGCCGCGGCGCGCGCGGCGCGGCAGGGGCGGCGGCGGTGGCGCTTCGGCCGCTGGGCCCGGTGGCAGCGGCGGCGGCGGCGGCGGCGGCGGCGGCGGCGGCGGCTCCTCCGAGCTAGCTTGCCCGCTTTGGACGGTCTGGGTCCTCGCGAAGCGCGAGCGGTCAACGGGCTCGACAGTGCCGTCGTTCTTGCACCAGAGCGTCGTCCCGTCCGGGTTTTTCTGGAACGGTCCCCGTTCGCCTCCACGCGGATGGAGGTCCCGTCTGGAAACGTTTGCAGGCGCGAGCCGTCCGTGTAGATCTTCTGCACGCCGTTCGGCGAGCGCTGCACTCGGAGCCCGTCCTCGAACATCTCGAGTTCCGTCCCGTCGGGGCTGACCTGCTTGGTATGTTTGCCGTCCGCGGACGACTCGATCACCGTCCCATCCGGATTCGTTTGCGTCTTGCTGCCGTCCGCGCGTACGACCACGGAGATGCCGTCCGGCAGCTTGGTCTCGCGCCCTCCGTCCGCAAACGTGCGAATGGTTGTTCCGTCCGGCGACTGCTGGAGCTTGGTCCCGTCCTCGAACACGATTGTCGCGCCATTGGACAGCGTCACCACCTGCACGGCCTTCGCGCCGCTCATCTCGCCGCCGCGGCCCCTCGCCCTGCCTCGACCTGTCCCGGCTGCTGGCGGGCCGAAAAAAATATCTTTGCTGGTTGCTTCACCTCGCCACCCTCCGGCGGACGACATGCGGGAGCGAGCTCGGGATCGAGCTGAGAGCCGAGCTCGCAGCGGCGACGGCGGTGTGCCTGGCTGGCGGAGGGGGCTGGTTTCGCATAGCCTGTTCTTGCTTTTCTTGCTGTGGAGTTAGGGTACATGCACTGCACTAGCTAGCTAGCCCCCAGGCGCTCGTTGTGCTGGTTGCGATGGGCATGAAGAGCTTGACGCCAGAGTGCTGCTGGCCGGCCTGCCCACCCAAGGCCGGCACCGGCGGCGAGGGCGGGCGCGGGCCAAGGCCTGCCTCTTCACGCGGAGACTGCAGGGTGGCGGCGGCGGTGTCCGGGGACGGGGAATCGCGCTGCTCGTTGCTGGCGGAGTTGTTGCTGAGCGGGCTGAGCGACTTGCGGCCCAGGAGTGCCTTGTCGCGTTGGCGCGGCGAGCTGACCTGGAAAGCGCCGCCGCGGCCATCCCACGCGGCTGCACGGCGCAGCGAGTTCTCGCGCTGCAACAAGTCGAAGCTGGGTCAAGTCGCTGCATTTGGCGTCCGAAGCGCGGCGCTCTTCGAGCGCGCGGTCGCGCGTCGCCTCGCGCTGCGGCGCTTTTCGGCGCGCAGGGTCGCGGACAAGCCCTCGGCCAAGAGCAGCTCCCGGGAGACGGCCTCCTTCTCGTCCTCAAGCTGCCGGATGCGCGCGTCCCTTGCTGCCAGGTTCACCTCGAGCTCGGCTAGACGAGCCGCGTGGTGCTGGCCTTTGCCTGCTCGTTCTGCGTCGTCTAGCAGCTCTCGCACGCGCCGTCGCTCGCACCGCAGCGCAAACTCAGCCTCGGCGTTCTCCCGCGCCTGCCTCTCGATGATCCTGCCCTGGCCTCTGCTGAGCTCTTGCACCGCCTTGAGCTTCTTCTTGAGCGCTTCTCGCTGCCGCTTCTCGCCCGCTTCCGCGCCGCGCGCCGCGCGCCCAGCCAGCCGCGCCCGCAGCTCGGCCACCTCCCTCTCAGCGTCCTGCAGCGCCACTCTCAGCAGCGCCCGCGACCCCGCGTCGCCTGCCGTCTCTCGGCCAGCCGCCAGGCTCGACCCGTCGAGAACCGGGATACGGCTCTTGGCGGCCGCCGGCGTCCCCGGCGTCGCAACGTCGGCGGCGGCACGGCTCGCGACTGCGTGCGGTCGCCGGTCTTCGCGGCCCTCGCGAGGGTCTCGCGTGGAGCTCTCCATCTCGATCGATCGATCGATCGATCGATCGATCGATCGATTGGTCGATCAGTCGATCGATCGACCTGAGAATGGATCTTTGTGTCCGAGCGAATGGAGGTGCCGCGGCAAAATGAGCGGATTTTTGGTTAGGGTACTGGGTTAGGTCGCGAGTCACTCGTGGACGTGTTGGACTCGATGGCGCTCGCGAGGACAGCGCTTGCGCGGGCGGCCTGGGGCGCGCTGGGCGCGCCCGGCGCCGCGCCAAGGCCCGCTGGAGCCGCCGCCCGTGGGTGGGCGGCCCGTGCTGGCGCGAGCGGCCGGGTCGCCGCCGGGGCTTGCCACAGCGGGATGACGGCGATGGCGGCCTGGCAGACGCGGACGCCCGCGGCCGCGCGCTCGGTGGCGTCCATCGCCGGCGCGACGCGGGCGCGCGGCGCGCAGGTCGTTGAGGCGCCCAGGGCCGTGGGCGCCGCGCGGGGCGTGCTCGTGCCCGAGTGGGTGGCGCAGCAGGCTGCCGCGGGCTCGAGCCAGGGGCGCAAGCGGTTCCGGCGAACGGCGAACGGGGGTTCAAGTACCTGAGCGCGGGGCGGTCGCATCGCATGCGCAAGAAGACTCGCGAGCGCAACCGCAAGGCTGGGGAGCCCAACCGCATTGGCAAGGGCAACGTTGACTTGCCGCGGGTCAAGCGGATGATGGCCAGGCACTGAGTCTGAGTCAATAGCCTATTGAATGCGTTTCTGAACTGCTGCACCAAAGACCTCATGCTCTTTCTATGCTCTTTATGCTCTTCATGCTCTCCATCTTCAGCGTTCGTTGCCTCGTCCTCTTGGAATCAATCAAGGAACGCCTTGGCGTTGATGCCCTTGTTCTCAATCGTGCTCGGCTTGCAAGGGCGCCAGCGGCCGATGCTGGCGCCGATGCGGCTCGCCATCGTCTGCAGAGGCCACTGCCTGCGGGCGTGGCGTGGAGATCAACTGCGGGATCTGCCACTTGACTCCGTCGATCGTCGTCAACACGGGGGTGGCAGAGTTCAGGCCGATGTTGGAGCGCTTCGTCGTCGAACGGCAACGGGTGCCGTGACGGGCTGAAGCACAGGTTGTACGGCTCCGCCAACGGGAGCGCAATTCCGTGATGCTTGGCCGCGGGTTGAGCGGGGCCATCTTGTCCGAGCGCTCCTCGCCAGCACGCGGCGCTGCCTCGTCGACCCGGAGCCACTTGAAGGTCTCAGCCAGCACGGGGTCCGTGTCGTCGTCCTTGGGCTCGACACTCTTTTGCGAAAAGCTCTCGTTCGTCGGGTTGAGGGGCGCCGATTTGGCGCTGCGAACCTCGCCGCTGCGGGCCACGGGCACGTCTAGACGAAGAGAGCTAAATGCGTCGTTCTTGCTGATGTCCCAGTCCTCTGCCTCCACCTCTTTGGCGTCCTCAGCCTTGTTCTCAACGACTGTTTTCGCCGCCTCCTTGGCCTCTTGCTTGGCCTCGTCTACCTTCACGCCCTCGAGCTTGTTCTTGCCCTTGGAGGCGTCGGCACTCGGAGAGCCTTTTACGTTTTGCTTGCGCGGCCCGCGACTCGAGGTCCTGGGCTGCCGCGGGACCGGGGCCTTGCGTGTCGCGTGGACGCGCACCGGGGCCTCGGGCCCGCCCCCGTCCGAGAAGCGCTCGTTGTCGCCGTCCTCCTCGGTCTCCGTGGAGCCCCGCTTGACGCACGGAAACTGGGCCAGGTACCACTCGGGTAGCCGGCCGTGTGCTATGACGTGCGGGGCGATAGAGTCCATCTTGGACGCAAAGATGTTGATCGCTTGTGCGATTTCCGGACTCCATCCACTGCTGTTCTCAAAGTGGATCATGAGCGGGCGCCAGTGGATCGACTCGACGCTGTACTCGTTGTGGCCAAAGGGCAGGCCCACGCCGACGTGCTCGAGCTTGTGGCCAATGGCCTGGTAGCTGTCATGAAAGTCCTCTAGCAAGTCAGCCAGCGATGAAAAGGTCAGCTCCTTGAACATGAGCGAGCTCTTGCGGCTGACCCAGGGCGCCCCACTTGCCGCGGTGTCCCACGGCCATCACGATGTGCTTGTAGTGGTACTTGTTGTCCTGGGTCGACGTCTGGAAGCGAATCGGGATGCGGGTCAGGTCCTTCATGCCCAGCGTCAGGTAAAAGCCGAGAAATACAGCCTCGATGCACTTGATTGGCAAGCACTCGCGCATGATCTCGCGCGCCGTCGTCGCCAGCCGCTTGGGCCCGCGATCCTTACGGATGCTAAAGTAGTTGGTCGTCGTGTGGTTGTACTCAAAGCTCGAGATGTAGCGCTGGATGCGTTGCAGTCGCACGTGCGCGCGCATTTCCGGCCGGCACTCGACCGGCTTGGGCCGCGGTCTCGCTGGTAGCTTGGCCTGCTTTTGTTCCACTTCATTCAACATTGCTTTAAGCTCTGCGGCGTCGCGCGGCGTCCGCGCGCGCCACTTTCCAGTGCTGTCGAACAGTTCCTGCGACTCTAACTTGGCCGGCGCCGCCTCGACACCATCGCCATCTTGTTGCCCTTTTTTTCTGCTCTTGCTCCTCTGTTGCTCCTGGCCCCCTTTCTCCTCCTCCTCCTCCTCGTCCTCCTCCAAGGCGTCGTCACTTGATCTTCCGCCTTCTCGCCCTTCGAGGCGCGGCGAGCCGAGTGCACGTGTCGGCGAGAGCGCCAGAACCGGCGAGCGCGGCAGCGCAGGGACCTCGCAAGCGTCGGCGATTGCGCCGCAAGCGTCGGCGAGGTGGCCAGCGCGGGACTCAGCTTCCCGTTCTGCCCACGCCGTCCTCCAGCTCGCGTTCATTGCGCGACGTGTCAAGTGCCGGCAAGTGCGTCGCCGGCCCACGCTCCCCCATGGCGCGCTGCTGCGCACCGTGCCCGGACCCTCGCGCCGCCTGCAGGCGCTTTCTGTCCCTGCCCCCGTCGGTCTCGACCCCTGCTGCCAACCGGATAGATACATACATGCATGCATGCATGCGATACATGCATACTTGGCATCAGCGCGCTCCTGCGCGCGCTCCTGGAGAGAACCGGATCGCGCCCCGTGGCACTCGATGACGCCACAACGGCTCGCTCGACCAAAACGAAGCGCTAACTCTGCCGGACGTGGCGGCAAGAGTCCGCGCCGCAAAACTGCCTCTCCGTCGAGTAGCTAGCCATCGTCTGCCTGCCCGTGCCGAGCATGCTCTGGCCGTGGACGGCTGTGCATGTGCATGCACCTACGGCACCGTACCTGCCTGCTGCCCGTCTGCTTGCCTGCCTGCCTGCCTGCCTGCCTGCTTGTCTGTCTGCGGGAGGGGTTCGGGGACAGCGGGCTCTCGGCCTGGCAGTCGTCGACTCAGCTCGGTCGAGTCGAGGCCAGTCTGGTGGGCAATGGCCTCGGCTTGCCAGCAGAATTGCCAGCAGCCTACTTGTCAACTGATGCGGATTCTGAGTTTTCTTCTTCGTTCAGGTTTGATGTTTCGCGAAATCTTTTGCCACGCCGGAAAGAGCGATCGAGCAGGAGCAGGCGAGGCAGCAGGCGAGGGCCGAGATGGAGGCCAGCCCCTTCAAGAAGGCGTGCGACGCGTGCACCAAGGCCAAGAGCAAGTGCAACGGGAGCAACCCGTGCCAGCTGTGCGCCAAGCGCGGCACGCCCTGCGTGTACGCCTTCAAGCGCAAGCGCGGGCCCTCAAAGCGCGCCGCCCAGGTGCTGAGCGACGAGCCGGTCCTGGCCAAGAAGGCCAAGACGGGCGTCGTGCTCACGCCGTACGAGCGACGGCTCTGGACCGTGTTCTTCACGATCTTTAAGAACCAGGAGAGCAGCTACACGACTCGCAGGACCGCGGCATGGCCTGGTGCTGGTTCGCGCGCCAGCTGGAGCTGCTCAAGACGCACTGCACCAAGCAGGACAACCAGCCGCTATGCGACATGATCCAGGCCTTCTTGGACTCCATGAACCTCAAGATGCGCGCTGTGACCAGCAAGCTGAGAAGAGCTGCCCGTTTACGCCCAGCGTCTGCGTCGAGTGCGCGACCACGGTCATCAGGCATCCTGCGGCGGCTCAGTCCCACAGCCATGCGGGCGAACCAGCGCCGCCGCCGGCGCAGCGCGGCAGTGCGCGGATGATCGTGCGCGCCGTGCCAGAGGACACGCGCGACATGGCCTGCGAGCCAATCGGCGAGTTTATGCAAGAGCTGGTGGACCGCCACGAAAGCAACGCGGTACCCTCGCTGGTGTTCCGCCAGACGGACATGCCCTCCTGGTACAGCATCAAGGTGAACTCGGCGTTCGAGCGCGTGTTTGGCGTGAGCGAAGAGGAGGCCAACAAACTGCTCGGGTGGTCTGGTAACGGGTTCTTGCCGTGGGCGGGCGACATCGTCGCCAAGCTCCTCGTGTCGGAGGCCGACCTGGTCACCTTCTTGCAGATCATGTGCCTCAAGTTTCAGGCGCTGGGTCTGGCAAAGGGCGAGAAGGCGTATATCCGCGAGGTACCCAGCTCGCACTCGTTCAAGTTCTGGACCAAGGACGCGACGGGCAGCGGCGCGTGGCGCCAGCAGCAGTGTATGATGCACTGCTGCCACCGCGTCCTCAAGACGCCGCGACACCTTGCTGGCCACGTCGTCCTGAGCTTTGAGGTGATCGGGGCGCCGTACCAGGCCGACCCGACCCAGTGCGTGCCGATTGTCACGCGCCTGGACGGAAACCAGAGCGGCGACCTCGAGGCCGGCGCCAGCGCCGCCAGCGGCCCCGGCGGTGGACGCACCGTCGACTACCGACCCGCTTGCAGAGGCAGGCGCCAAGGCTGGCATGCCTGCGGCCTCGTCTCTTCCTTCTTGCCTCAGCAGCCTGGACCTGGCTGTGGACGAGATTCCGCCATCGGCGCGCCAGTACTATGACGCCTGGGAGCAGATTGACTCGACTGACCTTGGCCTGTACCCGCCTCGCTCGCAGGACTTGGGCCCGGAGCACGACGACTTGGAGCTCGCGGACCTGAGCGAGCCCCAGCCGGACGCAAACGAGAGCGCGGAAAGCGGTGCGGCGGGGGCCGCAGGAGAGGCTGCGCTGCACGAGGACACGGCCTGGCTTGAGGGCCTGCTGGACTGGAAGGAGGAGGCCGCGGGAGCGGCCGACTTTGACCTCGGTTTGGGGCTTGATGTGGAACAACCAGCAACAGCAGTTCCCTGACGACCGATCATCACCACGTGACCAAGGTGACCTTGAGCGGCGGGCAACTTGCCACGTGCTGCTGCTCGCCGAGCGATGATGAATGAGGAAAAATAAAAGGTGGTGAGTGTGTTGGTGGAACTGATGCTCAAGCTTGCTCTCTTGCGCGCCTTCGGTCAAGTCATGTGCAGTAGTCGCCCACGCCAGCGGCTGACCAGGCTCCCTCCCTCCCCCGTGAGGCAGGCGGTACCGGCGGAGTGCGGCGTCACACAGTCAGGCCTTGTCGTTAATCTCCAGGTCCGTGAGGAGGTGCGAGACAAAGTCCTGCAGGTGCGGGTCGTCCACCTCCTCGGCCGGATCCTCGTCGCGTTGCGAGTCCGAACCGCGGCGCATCGACTGCTGCGCAGCCGAGCCGCCTTGCGGGTGCTGGCCGAGATACCAAAGGAAGAAAGGCGCCACTCCCAAACATGAGCGGCGGCGAGCACGAGTCGGGCCGCACCGCGGGCGAGACCGAACAAACGGACGAGTCCCCGCTGGGACCCATCATGAAGGGCGAGATGGCGCCGCCAAAGCGCTGCGACCCTGGAGGGCCCATGCTGGCCGAGTAAAAGCTGCTGCTGGCGATGGACGAGTAGGTCGCGGTGGAGGCGCTGGTCGCGCTGCTGTTGCTCATCCGGCTGGGCGGTAGGCTGCTGCCGGGCGCAGCGGAGAGCTCGGCGGAGACGCTCTCGGGCGAGCCGTTCTCCTCGGAGCGGCGCTTCTGCATCAGCTTGATCGCCTCGCTGATGAAGGGGCACTCGCGCGCCACGTGACCGACTTTGCCGCACTGGAAGCACTTGCGCCCGTACGGGCAGTTTTTGAGTCGATGGCCCGGCTCGGAGCAATTCAGGCAGATGTTCTTCTTCTGCTTGTCGCCCTCGTCGCTGTCGCCGCCCCCGTTGGCGGCGACGACTATAGTCAACCGACTTGTTGTCCGCGTCTGTGAGCACGGAGGAGTTGAGCAGCTCCTCCGCGCCGGCCTGCTTGTCTGCCTCCGGGTTGGGCTGCTCGGCCTGGGCCTGCTCCTCCTGCGCCAGCGCCGAGTACTTGCACTGCTTGGCCACGTGCGTGGTCTCGCCGCACAGAAAGCACGCGCGCGGTTGCTGGCAGTCGCGCGAGAGGTGCCCGATGCCGTCGCAGTTGAAGCACCGCATGGCCTCTTGGTTCTCGTCGCCGGCGCCGCCCTCGCCGTCCTCTCCTCGCCCGCGGCCTTCTTCTTCTTCTTCTTCTTCTTGCGCTTCTTCTTGCGGTCCTTATCCTCGGTCGTCTCGTTCGACAGCTGCGGCTCCGACGCAGGCTGCGCATGGCCGCTCCCGCCCGGCGAACGCGCGAGCGCCTGCCCGAGGGAAGCAAGACCAGCGTTGCCACTACTGTACAGGTCGTTGCTGCTGCTGCTGCTGCTGCTGCTGCTGCTCTTGCCGTTCATGGCCGCCGTCCCGGGCCGCCGTTTGGCTCAAGAGTCTTGTGGTGGTCGCTCTTGCCTGGATCAGCGCCACCTATGCGAGCGGTCGGCACGGACGGGTCAAACTTGTTCTCGACCTCGTCGAAGCCAATCACCGAGTCGGCGTAGCTCAGCCGGCCCGGACCCCCGGGCAGCTGGTGCTGATGCTGGTGCTGGTGCTGCGGCACAGCGTGCGCCGCCTCCTCGAAAGGAAAGCTGGGGGCGTGAAACCCGTTGTAAATGGGCTGGAATGGGCTCGGCTGCTGGTCGCGCTGGCCCGGTGTGCCAGCGTCGGGGCCCAGCGGCGCGGCCACCGACGGGCTGTCAAAACGCGGCAGCTCCTGCTCGGCCTCCATGTGACTCCCGAGGCCGCCGCCCCCAGTGCTAAAGTACGAGTCGTAGCTGCTGTTGCTGTTGACGCTGGCACTGCGGTACTTTGTGCTGCCAGGCACACCGCGCACCCCAGCAGGCGCGCCTTGCTGCCACGCAGAAGCAATCGAGAAGGCGTGCTGGTGCGGGATACCGCCCATCGGCGGCGGCGGTTGCTGCTGCTGTTGCTGCTGCCGCTGCGCCACACGCTGCTGCTGGAGTTGCAGCTCTTGGTGCGCCGCAAGCACCTGCAAGTGCTCCTGCTCTTGCTGCTGCTGCTGCTGCATGGCGGCGGCGCTTCCAACTTGGCAGTGCTTGGCGAGGTGACCCTTATCCCGCAGGTAAAGCACGAGCGAATATCGCGCCCGCGGTTCGGGTGCGGGCACGCCTCGGCCAGGTGCTGCGGGCTCTCGCAGTTCATGCACAGCCTCCCCTTTGGGCAGGCGCTAGAAATGTGATCCGGAGACGCGCACGAGAAGCACCTCGCCGCGCCACTGTTGCTCTGCCGCTGCGCGGTCGCGTTATCCATTCACGACTGCGCGTCCTGCGTCCGCGCTGCCTGCCTGCCTGCCTGCCTGCCTGCCTGCCGCGCTGCCTGCCTGCGCCGCCTCAGCGCCGCTGGCGACGAAATGAACCGGTCGATGTATGTCGGTCCCGACCGAGCAAACTAAGTCGATCCAGGCGCGGTGGCGCACTGCCTGCGCGCGCAGGCCAGCGCTGCCGTCGACGGGCGCGCGGCGGCCGTGCGGGGGGCCCTGACCCTCGCTCCGCCCACCGCCTCCTGCTCGAGCTCCGCCTATCCGTGTTCTGCCGCCTCTTCACTTGCCGAAGATCTTTGCGCCACTGGGTCCCTTACTCCTATGCAACTCCCCAATCCGCATCTGCGGCCCACTCTCCCCTTCCTCGGACGCTCCTCCAAGCACCGCGTTTCACACCCGCGCGATCCGCGCTGCTTGCGCCTAAACCCCGCCGTAAACGCGCGCAAGCAGGCCAAGAGCAGACTGGTTTCGATCCCACATCGCGCCACGAGACGGCTCCCATCCGCGCTCGCGCCAGCGGGCGTTGTGCGCGCGGTCTGGTGCGCCGCTCTTACTTGGCTTCTACCTCTATCGTGCAGACCGGGTGTCGCGGACCTCCACGCGACCAAGCGCAAGGGGTCGCCGGCGCGTGGTCCCTCAGCGCGTCATCGGACGCCGTACCGTTCGGGCGAAACGCTCGGCGATCGATCGAAACGATCGAGCGATCGATCGGTCGGAGGCAAAGATCCAGTCCTGCAGGGCCATCGTTGCCGCCGGCGGCGGCGGCGGCGTCTGGCCGCTGCGTTGCAGCCCTGCGCGGGCCCGTTCGGCTCGCGGCCTGCCGCGCGTGCGCCGTCCGGCTGGCCAAGGGGGAATGAATGGTGGCAGGCGGGATGCGCCTGCGTCAGTGGCGGGCGAGCGGCGAGCGCTGGAGGAAGCTTTTGCGTGGGCTTGCCAGCCGGGCGGCCGTCTTGGCGCGGGAGGGACCGGGGTTGTGCCCGCTCCTCTAGATCTGCGCGAAGTTGCTCCCGTCACGGCGTGGAGGAGGAGGGCTGTTGCGAGCCCAGTCCTTGCTCACGCAGGCTTGACGAGGCGCGCTGTGTCAGCTGGAATTGCTGACCGCGGCTGTGGAGCTGCGCGGCGGCGGCGGCGGTGGTGGTGCGGACTGCGGCGGCGCGAGACGGGTCCGCTGGCGCGAGCGGGCGGCCTCGATGTGGCGCATGCGAGCTTCGGCACGCTGTCGCTGGGCTGGCGAGGCCGTGTGTAGGCAGTGCGCGCAGTGCACGCCCTCGCGAAAGGTAGGCGCGGCGCGCTCGGCGGGCGAGAGCGGGTGGCGACAGCCGCCGCAAGGACGGTGCGAGCCGGGGCGCAGGTCGTGGCCAACCGAGACGCGGTCGTCAAAGACAAAGCACTCGCCGCGCCATAAACTGGCAGACTCGGGGACTTCCTCGAGGTACTTGAGGATTCCCCCCTTGAGGTGGTACACGTTGTGAAAGCCGCGCTGTCTCAGGAGCGCGGTCGACTTCTCGCACCGAATGCCTCCCGTGCAGAACATTGCGATCTTGCGGTCTTTGTCCACGCCTGCCAGCAGTGAGTCGCACACGGACGGTAGCTCGCGGAAGGAATCGGTCTTGGGATCGATGGCGCGCTCAAAGCTGCCGATGCCCACCTCGTACTTGTTGCGCGTGTCGATGACGAGCACGTCGGGGTCCGAGATAAGCGCGTTCCAGTCGCGCGGGGGCACGTAGGTGCCCACTTGGCGCGTGGGGTCTACGGCCGGAAGCCCCAGTGGCACAATCTCCTTCTTGACGCGCACCTTGAGGCGTTGAAAGGGCATCCGCTGGTGCACGCTTTCTTTGTGCTCTAGGTCGGCGAGCCGCGGGTCGCTGCGCAGGCGGGCCAGCAGGGCGTCTATCCCTTCCCGCGTGCCGGACACGGTGCCGTTGATCCCCTCTTCCGCGAGCAGCAGCGTGCCTTTGACGCCGTGCTCCTCGCAGAACTGCGCCAGCGCTTCGCGCAGGGCCTCGACGTCGTCCAGCCGGGAGAATTTATACAGCGCGGCCACGACGAAGGCGCTGGCCCCGGCCGCCGCCGCCGCCGCCTGCTCCTCCTCAGCCGCCATGCCTCCTGCCCGTCGCACAGCCACACGCGCCCACGCGATGCATCACTGCCATGAAAGCCTGGAAACGGTACCGCGGTACCGCGGTACCGAAATAGCAATGCCTGTTCCTCCCTGAGCGTCCTGGAGCGCGCTGCGTCGTCCTGGAGGCCGCTACCGTAGCAAGTCGTGGTACGTACCGGTACCGTACCATATGTTCTTTCGGAGGAGCGTCTCTACGGCAGCTCGCTCTAGCGAGCAAGCTCTGCAGCGCTCTCTTGGAGAGCTAGAACATCTGCAGCAGCATCTTGCCGCCCTTCTGGTGCGCGGCGTAGTCTTCGAGCCGCTTGAGGAGGTCCTTGTCGTTCAGGCGAATCTTATGCGCGAACTCGGTGGCCAGCTCGTTCGGCAGCATCTGGTACAGCCGGTACAGGCTCTTGGGCAGACGCAGCGGGGAGCCCTGGAGCCAGGTCGGCAGCAGGAGAAAGTCCATGCTCTTGGGCGCCGTGCGCCCAGAAGGCCGTCCGGCGGCTGCTCGCCAGAGAGCATGCCGTACACGTAGTTCTCCGACTTTTCCGGCATCGCGTCGTAGACTTGCTGCGCCATCTTGCCGTTCACGGCGTCAAAGGCGAGCGTCGCGCCGGTGCGATCCACGACCGCCTTGAGCGAGGCGGGAAAGTCGTCCAGGTCGGAGCGCACGATCAGATCGGCCGGGTGGCCCACGTCCGTGAGCATCTTGGCATTCTTCTCGCCACGCACGACGCAGACTACGGTCAGGTTGTCCGTCTTGGCCGCCCGCAAGAGCTGAAGGCCCAGGGCCGAGCTCGCGGCGGTGTGCACCATAGCCTTGTGGCCGCCGGCGCTCGCGATCTCGAGGAACATGATCACCGTGGCAGGGTTGACAAAGGGCGCGGCGGCCTGCTCGTAGGTCCAGTTGCTTCGCACGGGCAGGGCCTCGGTCACGTGCACCTTGATGTACTCTGCCCACGTGCCCCCGTCCTTGGCCGTCACCATGACGCGTATCTGGTTGTTTGTGTACCCGTAGGGCACGATGCCGCCGCCGCTTTTGACGACCACCCCGACGCCTTCGAGGCCGTTCATGTGCGGAAACACAGTCGGCCCGGCGTAGTTCTCCTTGTACGCCCGGTAGATGTCACTCGGGTTGACCGGCGCAAACTTCATCCTCACAAGCAGCTCGTTGTACCCGGGCTCCGGCACAGGCCCTCCTTGAGCTCCAGCTCTCCAAGCTTCTCGCTCACAAGCGCCTTCATCATCCGCGGCATGGGCTTGGGCATCGCGGGCCCTTCCTTGGGGTTGCGCGCCACGTACTCAAGCAGCACGCCCGCCACCACTGGGTACGCCAGGAACATGCGGTTGCCCATCTTCTCGGTCTGGGTAGCTCTCGAGCAAGCACACTGCTCTCCTCCTCCTGCCTTGGACCTATCTATCGCCCTCTCGATCTTTCTCATGCCCGCAAAGTGCCCGGCGCGCCGAGCCTGGGCCACCCCATAAGAACGTTCTGGGAACACGGGGGGGCAGGCTGACACACCGCGGATCGTTGAATCTTCGGCAAGACCAAGAGGGAGCAGGAGCAGGAGTGGATGGCAGAGGTCGAGAGCGAGATGAGCGACTCACCCATCCTGCGCGAGTGGGTCGGCAACCACGTGACGTCGGTGGCGTTCATGACGCGCGAGTCCGTGGCTGCGCTGTTCGCTGCGGCGGACAAGTGCCGCAGCGCTGTGGGGGAGGCGGACGCGGACAAGAGCGTGCTGGAGTGCTGTCGGCACAAGGTCATCGGCCTGGTGTTCTTTGAGCCGTCCACGCGCACCAACTGCTCGTTCGCGGCCGCGATGCTGCGCCTTGGCGGGCAGTGTGTGCAAGTTAACGAGTCCACGTCGTCCGGCAAGAAGGGGGAAACGCTGCAGGATACGCTGCGCTGCATCGAGTGCTACACGGATCTGATCGTCATGCGCCACCCCGAGGTGGGGAGCGTCCTGCGCGCGTCGGCGTACTTGACCAAGCCCATCATTAACGCCGGCGACGGCGCGGGCGAGCACCCGACGCAAGCGCTGCTGGACGTGTACACGATGATGCGCGAGCAGGGCGGCGTCATCGACGGGCTGACCATCACGTTGCTGGGCGATCTCAAGTACGGCCGCACGACGCACTCGCTGGCGCGCTTGCTGTCCAACTACCGCGTCAAGATTAACTACGTGACGCCGCAGGGCCTGGAGATGCCGAAGAGGTGCGGACCATCGTCAGCGCCTCCGGCTTGGTAGAGCAAAAGAGCTTTACTGACCTCGGCGAGGTGATCGGCACCACGGACGTGCTTTATGTCACGCGCGTGCAAAAGGAGCGCTTCGAGGACCTCGCCGAGTACGAGCGCGTGCAGGGCAGTTTCGTCGTGGACGCCGAGACGCTGGCGAGCGCCAGGAGCACGATGATCGTGATGCACCCCTCCCGCGCGTCGGCGAGATCACCGAGGAGGTAGACACCTTCCCCAACGCGGCGTACTTTCGCCAGATGGAGAACGGCATGTACGTCCGGATGGCCATCATCGCCAAGGTGCTCGGAGCCCTCTAACGCTCCTGCAAGCGCCCGACTGCCGTTCCAAACTTATTAGCACAACAATTGAGCTTCTCATCGCATCCATGCCGGCGGGGGCTTGAGTTTGAACTCGCCCGCAAGCCTCTTGACCAGCTCGATTTGCTCTAGCGAAAGCGGCTCGTCTGCCGCCGCGGTCGCCTCAACCTCCGTGCCCTTGCCCTTGCCCTTGCCCTTGCTCGGGGCAGCGGCCTCCTCCCCCCCTCCGTTGCAGCCTCCTCGCCGCTGCCGCCCTCGGCGCGCGCAAGGGCCAACGAGGCCTCGATCTCCTCCGCCAGCGCCGCGATCGAGGTCTGCTGCACTGTCGCGGCATAGTCATCATCTAAGGCCGCGAGCGCCACTTCCGCGATCTCAGGGTCGTCCGCCGTCACCTGCTCCTCCTCCGGCTGCTGCTGCGCGTCGCAATTATCGTCCCCATCGTCCTGCGCTGACTCGCCATTCTCGAAGCCGCCGCTGACCTCGTCGTCAAGCCAGCCGTCGGGCGCCTCGCTGAGGGCCACGTAGCCGCCGCTGTCGGAGCCGCTGTCGGCGCCGTTGCCGGCCTCGGCCTCGGCGCCAGGCGTGAGCTCGACTGCCATCAGCTGCCTGCTCTGCTGCCTGCCTGATCGTGGTTGCGCGAGAGATGGACGAGTCCGTGGAGGCCCTGGTGGGGTACCTGAGCGCCCGCGTCGAGACGCTCAAGGCTCGAAGCGCGACGCCGAGGGCCGCGCCGCGCAGCTCGACGGCGATAACGCGCAGCTGCGCGCGCAGCTGGCCGAGGCGCAGCGGGAATTAGATGACCTACGACTTAACGACGGCGCTGTGACGCCACAGGGCACGCCCGGCGGCGCAGGCGGTCGACCCGGTGTCCGAGTACGTGCTGAGCGCCGCGCAAGCCGTCAGCGAGGCGCTAATCAAGCCGCTGGGAAGCAGGCCGGACCTGGACATTCGCGGGATGATGTTTCTGCGTGCCATCCGGTCCGGCAACGCGGACAAGGTGCGCGGCATGGTGGGCAAGGACCCCGACCTGATGCAGATGCGGTCCCTCAGCAACAAGGAGACCTTTGGCTTCACGCCTCTGCACGTGGCCGCGGACGTCGGCAAGGCCGCGGTCTGTGAAGCGCTGGTGGCGCTGGGCGCAGACCCCGCCGCCACCGACCTCGTGGGCCGCACCCCGCTGCACATCGCGGCGGCAAAGCTGCACAATGAGGCCGTGCTGGCCCTCATGCGCATCATGGGCGACGTCAAGGGCGAGCAGGCGCCCCAGGACGCCAGCGGAATCACCCCCGCCGGGTACTCGGCGCTCAGCAAAGCCAAGCGCGAGTCCCGCGCCGACACGCTACAGCTATTGCATGCCCAGGGCGACGCCTGCATCTCGCCCGCCGTGCACACGCGCCACAGCGCGCGCCGCAGCGCGCTCAAGAGCAAGAACCGCAAATCGACGCTCTATGCCGACATGATCGTGCAGCGCCACCGGCAGACGCCGGGCGCCGATGCGCCCTTGGCGAAGAGCGGCGACGTAGACTCGGGCGCGCAACCGGACGACCGTGCTGCCGACCTCATTTTTGGCAGTGCAAGCCTGCCCGGTTACCGCGTGGCCATGGAGGACTCGGTATGCCTGGCAACTGCGGTCGGCGCCGCGGGCCGCCTGGCCGTGTTTGCGGTCTTTGATGGCCACGGTGGCCGCGGGGCCTCCGAGTACTGCGCCAACCACTTCTTGCCCATCTTTGAGGCCATTCCCGCGGTGCAATCCGGCTTGGCCCATCGCGACCGATCGGCACTGTCTGCCGCGGTCCGGGAGACCTTCTTGGAGCTGGACCGCACCATGGCCCTGGAGGACCGTTTTCGCTTCCACGAGACGGTAGTGCGCGAGGCCATGGGCGACGAGACGCGCGTTGTGGAGCGCAGGCCCAAGAGCGCAGTGGAACGACGGCCACCGTGGCCGTGGTCGCGCCAGACTTCACCGTGGTGGCAAATTTGGGCGACTCGCGCACGCTTTTGCTCGAGGGCGGCGAGGTCGTGCTGGCGACGCGCGACCACAAGGAGCCGACAGAATCGCGGACCGCCAACCCGAGCAAGACGCCTTCTGGGCCGGCGAGCTGGACCGCATCAAGCGCGCCGGGGCGCGGTCATAGAAGGCGGGCGGGTTGTGTTCGACCCCGAAGGCAAGGCCAACCATCTTGCGATGACGCGCGCCCTGGGCGACTTTGACTTCAAGCAGAACGTGGAAGACCCGCTGCAACAGGTCATCGTGCCAGAGCCAGAGCTTTACGTCCGCGACAGACACGCGGGCCAGGACCAAGCTCGTGCTGGCGTGCGACGGCATCTGGGACGTCATGTCGAACGAGGACTGCGCCGCTCGCGTGGTGCAGGGGCTTGCGGACGTGCCGGTGACGGCGAGTGACAAGCAGAGCGAGGCTCTGGACGCACTTGCTAACGACGTCGCGTTGGCCTGCCTCGACTCCCACGACAACCTTTCGGTGGTGCTCGTGCGCCTGGCGCCAGTCGCGGCGCCGGCGCCGGGGCAGGCCCAGGGCGCATGATACGGCGGCTCATGAGCACAGGGACGTTCAGCGCAACCTCATGAACGACTTTGACCAGGAGAGCCCAAGCGCATTCGATACCTTTGAGGTTCCGCCGGCACAGCACCAGGGCCCGATGCAGCCGGCGCCGGCGCAACCGGCTTCGGTCCGCTGGGCGCCCCAGCCGCTCTTGGAGCAGGAGGCGCCGCCTTCGCAGCATTTCGAGCCGCTCCAGCACCCGCAGCACTACGAGCCGCACCAGCACCAATACCAGCAGCAACAACAACAACAAGATGCAGGCGGGGGGGCGCCGGCTGGGCAGGTCCAACAGGAAAGCAGCGGGGACGGTGGCATCACGGTGGACGAGGCGGTGGCATTTGTGTGACACACGAGGGCGCGCTACTTGAATACAATCGTGTCGAGGGACGCCGTCATGGCCTGGTCAATGTTGTCGGCCATGAGCTCGTCCACGTTCTCCCCAAGTGGCGCTTCGGGTCGATCTTGCCCACGTTCTCAATCATGATCTCCTCGGCGGTCTTCTTCTCCTCCTCCTGCACCCTGCCGTTGTAGTCCTTGGCCAGACTGAGCATCGACTTGACCATAGCCTGGTTCTTCTCCGAGTGCTTGTCAAAGTTGTGCGCCACGAGCCCCTTGGACCACTTCTTCGCGTGCACGTTGGACAGCATCTTGATCTCCAGCTCGTTCTTGCGGTAGGCAATGTTGAGGCTGTAGTGGCGGTTGAGACCGTGGTGAGCGCCTGGATGGAGGGCCGGTTGAGGTGACCCACGTTGGAGGTGGTCTGGCGCGACTCCTGGCCCATCATGGCCAGCTGCGGGTTCATGAGCCGGAAGGCGTCGATCACCACCTTGCCCTTCACGGACTGGATCGGGTCGATGACCACGGCAATCGCGCGCGTTGAGTGTCTCAAAGCTCTGCTGCGTGTTGCAGTCCGTGCTGGACAGCCAGCAGCCAAACCCGGGTGCGAGTGGTACCAGCCCACCACCATCTCGGGCCTGCCTGTCTGCTTGAGCATATCGAGCATCTTGGTCTGGAATACCGGGTCAACGGCCTCGACGCTCACGCCCGTCCCGCTCTGGGGCATTGCAAACACGTCCAGAACCTGCACCGTATAGTCGTCAACAAACTCGCCCAGCATGAGGCCCATGACCTCCATGGGCACGCCCGCGCGGCCGTGCTTGAGCATCTTGAGCAGCGCGAGCGAGCTAATATGCACCGTCTCGGCCGTATCCGGCATGGGCGCGTCCGGCGCCTGCCGCATGCCACCGATGCCGGCGCCGCCGCCCTGCTGCAGCAGTCGCATGAGGTTGTCCATCGCGCCTGGCTCCTGGCTCTCGCGTCCCTCCTCCTGCTCCTCCTCCCTCCTCCTCGTCTGCTTCGACGTTGTTCTTCCTTCCAAAGCGTTCCGCACTTCGATCCTAAAACGTTCTCTGAACTATCCGTGGCTGGGAGTCCGCGGCCAGGTCTCAGCGCGACGAGATCCGTTGGCAGGAGCGCGGTGGCCATCGCGTAGTCGTGGCACGAGCAGGAGCGCGCGGCGGCAGAGCGACATCGCGCAGCCTGGGGCGAGGCCTGGCTGGAGCGGCAGCGCTTGACGACGCGAGATGGCCGACAAGGCCGAGGGCGGCGGCGAGGATGACTTTGAGACCTCGGCGTTCGAGGCGCTGGAGAAGGACTTCCAGGAGGTGCTGAGCGAGCTTGTCGGCGACAAGAGTCTGGAGAAGTTCAGGCTCGAGTACGAGAAGCTGCACCGTGCGCTCAAGAAGAGCCACGAGCAGGAGAAGCGCCTGATCAAAAAGTGCCGCGAGCTCAACTCGGAGATTGTGAGCAATGCGGCCAAGGTGCAGACCGCGCTCAAGCTGAGCCAGGAGGACCAGTCCACGATCTCGAGCCTCAAAAAGGAGATTGAGAAGGCGTGGAAGATGGTCGACGCGAGCCACGAGAAGGAGCGCACTGCCAAGGACACGATCCAGAGCCTCAAGGAGGAGATCGTCAACCTGAGCCGCCTCGTTGAGCAGGGCGCCGGGCTGTCCATGGGCCAGGAAACACGATGAACGAGCTCATGAAAGAGCGCGACGAGCTCGCGCGTAAAGCTGAGGAGCAAGGCAGCACGATCGTGGACCTCAACTCGCGCGTGGACGAGATGCACCAGGCCATCGAGCAGCTCAAGGAGGAGCAGTCGGGCCTCAGCGAGCACAACGCCAACCTGCAGGAGACGCTTGAGACCAAGCACGCCGAGCAGGAGCGCGAGCAGCGTCGCAAGCAGCGCGTGGAGAAGGAGATGAAGGAGCTCAAGGCCCGCCTGGAGCAAAAGGACCTCGACTCTGGCGAGCTGCAGGCCGAGCTGCAAAACCTGGCCGACCAAAACAACAGGCTGGAGGCCGAGCGCAAGGAGTCCAAGTCGGCCATGGAGAAGGTCGTCCGCGACTACGACACGCTGCTGCAAAAGACAAAGGTCCTGACCGTCGAGCTGGAGGGCAGATCACGCACGGGCAGCAGATGTCGCAGGAGAACAGCAGCATGCAGGACGAGGCCAAGCGGCGCCAGATCGAGATTACCAAGCTGAGCAACGAGGTGGAGCTGACCAAGCGCAAGCTAGACAAGGAAAAGAAGACCGGCCAGGTGCTGCGACAGCAGATCGACGACAGCAAGGGCGGCGCGCAAAACCTGCTCAACCAGATCACACAACTTAACAAGGAGCTGGCTGCCGCGCGCAAGCGCGAGGACGACAAGGAGAAGGATATCGAGGCGCTCAAGCGCTCGCTCGAGTTGCACGAGAAGAACGTCACGCGCGAGCAGCAAAAGACCAAGGCCGTGGCCGACCAGGTCAAGATCAACGAGCGCACGCACAAAAACCTCGAGAACGAGATCTACGCCTACAAGCAAGAGGCAAGCAAGCAGCGCAAGCTCATCTACCAGCTGGAGAAGGACCGCGAAAAGTACGGCGTGGAGGCCAGCGAGGCCAACGCAAAGTACATGCAGGCCCTCGAGCAGGTCAAGCTCAAGGAGATGCAGCTAGGCGAGATCCAAAAAAGGTGATGGAAGGCGAGGGCAAGCTGAAACAGCAGCAGCAGCTGTACGAGGCGGTGCGCTCGGATCGCAACCTGTACAGCAAAAACCTGATCGAGAGCCAGGACGAGATCGCCGAGATGAAGCGCAAGTTCAAGATCATGAACCACCAGGTGGAGCAGCTCAAGGAGGAGATCACCTCCAAGGACCACGCGCTCGTCAAGGAGCACTTTGACCACCAAAAGGTGGAAAAGCAAAAGGAGCAGCTCAAGAACGAGCTGAGCAAGATGAAGGGCCTCTTGGAAGCCAACGAGCAGACCATCAACGCCCAGAACGCCGAGATCCTCAAACTGACGCACATGATCCAAAAGATGGACGAGGAGGCCTTGCGGCAGCGCAAAGAGTACGATCAGGTCATAAACGAGCGCGACATCCTCGGCACGCAGCTGATCCGCCGCAACGACGAGCTGGCGCTGCTCTACGAGAAGATCAAGATCCAGCAGTGCACGCTGCGCAACGGCGAGACGCAGTACCGGGAGCGCCTGCAGGACATTCGCATCCTCAAGCTCAAGATAGGAGACCTCAAGCGCCAGGTGCAGATCACAAAGCACCAGGGCTCGAGCACGGGCGAGCTCAAGCGCGAAATCTTCAACCTGCAGCGCGAGCTGCTGCAGGAGAAGACCAAGGTCAAGGCGCTCTCTGAGGAATTGGAGAACCCCATGAACGTGCATCGCTGGCGCAAGCTCGAAGGCAGCGACCCAGCGACGTACGAGATGATCCAAAAGATCCAGACGCTGCAGAAGCGGCTGATCGCCAAGACGGAGCAGGTCGTGGAGAAGGACCTCATTATCCAGGAGAAGGAGAAGCTGTACGTGGAGCTCAAGAACATCCTTGCCCGCCAGCCGGGGCCCGAGGTGGCCGAACAGCTCAGCGTGTACCAGCAAACGCTCAAGGAGAAGACGCGCCAGATGAAGGCGATGGCTTCGGAGCTCAACATGCACCAGGCGCAGGTCAACGAGTACAAGTACCAGATCGAGTGCGTCTCGCGCGACTTGCAGGACATGAAGCGCAAGTATTACCTGCAGAAGCGGCAGCAGGCCGAGCGGCAACGTGCGGGCGGTCTGGAGGGCGACGAGCAGCACCAACACCAGCACAGCAGCAGCAACAACAACAACAACGCCGTGGAGGACGCGCGACCGCAAGTCCCACAGCAGCAGCAGCAGCAACAGCAGCAGCAACAGCACGGCAAGGCGGGCGAGATCCCATTCGCCGCGTCCGTACCGCCAGCGAGACGCATCGCGGGTGGCGGGTTCAACTTTCAAGGCGCAAAGTGAAAAGTGAGCCAATAGCAGCGCGTTACCCTCTTACTGCATCATCTGGTTGTAGAAGGCCTTGCGGTCCTTGCCCTTGTTGGTCTCGCGCTTGGCCTTGGCCGACTCCTTGCGGTCCGACTTCTGGCGCTGCGCGAGCTTCTCGGCGGCGGGCGGCCTCGGCGTACGGGTTGAGCTTGACCATGACGCCAAAGTTGCTGAGCGCGTTCTTCTTGCGAAGGGTCTTCTTGGGCTTCTCCTGCTTGGCGCGGAGCACCTTCTGGATCTCGTCAGAGTTGATACGGTCGATGTCCGTGTTGGTCACCATCGAGCGCGGCATGCGGTAGTCGGACTTCTCGGTCGACTTGGTGTCAAGGGTGCCGTACAGGGCGTCGAGCTTCTCGAACGCGTCCTGGGTCCAGATGACAAAGCGGCCGAGGTGGCCACCCGGAGCCAGGCAGGAGGTTGAGGCGGTCGACGCGGCACAGGTCCACGCCCTCAATGTTGCGCAGGGCGCGCGCCAGCTCGGGGCCCGAGCTGTTGTGGATGACGAGGGGACCGCGGCGCTTCACGTAGCGACGGTTCCGCATCTTGCCCTTGCCGGAGCGA
The DNA here is from genome assembly GCA_022244645.1 of Thraustochytrium striatum. Taxonomy (NCBI): domain Eukaryota; class Bigyra; order Thraustochytrida; family Thraustochytriidae; genus Thraustochytrium; species Thraustochytrium striatum. The sequence goes on along the minus strand of JACDIV010000060.1, from coordinate 273,170 downwards.
AGGTTCTTGCTGGCCTTGACGCGCTTGAGGTCCTCGGCCACGCCAAAGCGCTCGAGCATCTTGAGCGCCTCCTTGGTCTTGCGGATCTGGGAGAGCGAGTCGCCGCCAATGACAAGGGGCATCTCGGGGACCTGGCTGATCTTGTGGCCGCGGGCCATCACGAGCGCCGGCACCGCCGAAGCGGCCACCGCCGAGCACACCGCAAAGCGGCGCTGGTTCTGGTTGACCTCTTGTGCCACTTGCGCCAGATGCGGGTGGGTTGAACATACGGCCGCCACGGCACATGTTACCGAAGGCACCCTGGCCAGCGCGGTGGGTACCACCACCGGGCACGCGCGGAATACGCGACACGGCACGGCCGGTACCCACGACTCGGCGGCGGTATCCATGCCGGCCTGGTCGCGCACGCAGTACGCCTGGCGCTTGTTCTTGTTCACCTGGGAGTGCACGAAGGTGACCACATCCGGGCGGATGGGCGCCACCATGACACGGGCAGGGCGACGCTGCTCAGCACCTTCTCGCCCTCGCCGGCATCGTACACCGACACCGTCGGCCGCGCGCTCGCCTCAGACATCCTGCTGCTGCTGCTGCTACTACTCCCACCACCACTTCTGCTGCTCCAACCTGATCTACTTGCGCCGCAACCACTCGCCGCAAACCCTAACCCCGACAAAGCGTTCCTCTCGCAAAGCGTTCCGCAGGTTAACAAAGCGTTCGCGACCCTCGCCAAAGCGTTCCGCAGGTGGCGCGCGTTGCGAGAGGCTTGGTTGGCGAGGTCGAGGCGAGCGATGCGGGCGACGGCGACGGCGGCGCGGGCGCTCGCGGGGCCCGCGGGGCGCGGGCGGCGCGGGGCGGCGCGGCGCGCGGCGCGGGGCGGCGCGGGGCGCCCTGGCTGGCGCGCGGGATGGCCTCCGAGCCGCCCACGGGCGGGCCCCCGGCGGGCGGGCCCGAGACGCCGGATTGGCGCGCGACGGCGCGCGACGAGCTGCGCAAGGCGGACAGCGAGCTCCACGCGGGCAGGGCCCGCGGCGGGCAGAACAAGGGGCACATGTCCATGCTGCCGGATATTGAACTTGAGAGTATCAAGCCGGAGGACCTCAAGCTGGACCTGCCCGCGCTCAAGCTCGCCGACCTGGACTCCAAGGCGCTCTCCGACCACCTGGACGCCATCATCCCCATGTGGCACAGGATCTGGGACAAGATCAGCGCCAGGGACGTCGAGGAGCTCGTCAAGGCTGGCAAGATCGCCAAGAAGGACAAGGTCAAGAAGTGTGGCCCTCGCAGCAACCGGTCGTGCGCGTGCAGAAGCTGGACGAGCAGGGCCGCGCACACGGCCTGGGCAGGCGAAAGAAGGCCGAGGCGACCGTGACGCTGAGCCCGGGCACGGGCAAGATCGAAATCAACGGCCGCTCGCTGGCCCAGTACTTTATGGTGGTCGAGCCGCGCGAGCACGCCATCGCGCCACTTGTAGCGACTGCGCAGATCGGCAAGTTTGATGTGCAAGTCGAGTGAGCGGGGGCGGGCCTACGGACAGGCCGGCGCCATTCGCCTCGGCATTGCGCGCGCGTTGCAGAACTACGACCCGATGCTGCGCAAGATCATGAAGCCGCTCGGCTTCCTCACGCGCGACTCGCGCCGCGTCGAGCCCAAGAAGATTGGCCAGCCCAAGGCGCGAAAGAAGAAGCAGTGGGTCAAGCGCTAGCAGCACTTTGAGCAAAGAAGAAGAAGAAGAAGAGGAAGAAAGTATTCACAGCAAGCCCGCCTCGCGCAGAAAGTCGTTGGTCACGCCCCCGGCGTAGCCCCGCTCGCTCTGGAGCATCGCGGCGTGCTCGAACAGGCCCACCTTGCCGCCCTGCGGCAGGTCTGGGAAAACGAGCCCGCGCAGGCTCGTGCGCCAGAACGCGGGCGGGTCGCAGTTGATCACGATGCGCGGCGCGGCCGACAGGCGCGGCGCCGTGCTGCCCAGCGTGCGCCCGCGGCGCGTCTTCTTCTCGGCGGCGAGGTCCTCGGCGACGGGGATCACCGGGTTGTCGAACTCGAGCCGCGAGGCATGCAGCATGATGGGCTCGTACTTGAAGGGCGCCACCGGGCTCGAGTCGCTGGTGGCTCCCGTACAGCCGGTCGCCCACGATTGGGTGGCCGAGGCCCGCGAGCTGCCGCCGGACCTGGTGCTTGCGCCCGCTGGCGATGCGCACCGCGACCAAGGAGTACACGTCCGGCGTCGCGTGGCTCTGCACCGAGAAGATGCTGCCCAGCGTGGCCCAGTGCAGGTCGCCGTCCGGCGCCCGGTTGCGTGGCTTGTTGTCCGCGCGGGCGTTGGTGCCGCCCATGCTGCGCTTCTCCCAGTAGCTCGCGTAGCTCGAGTTACCGCCCTCAAACTTGCCCGCCCCTCAAGGTTGCCCTGCACGACCACGAGGTACTCCTTGTACACCTTGTGCTCCAGGAACATGCGCTGCATGCGCTTGGCCGCCTTGCTCGTCCTCGCCAGAAGCAGGCAGCCCGAGGCGCACCTGTCCAGCCTATGGAGCGGCGCCACGTACACGTTGCCGGCCTTGCGCGCCTGCTTCTTCACAAACCCGGTCACGTACGACCCAATGTCGCTCGCGCCCGAGCTGTCCAGCTGGCTCGGGATGCCCGCGCGCTTGTTCACCGCAATCAGGTGGTTGCTGTGGTACAGCACGTCGTGGCCCATCAGCTCGTCGCTCCTGCTTGCCGCCGTGCCGAGCGGCCTGCGTCATCGAGCGGCCAAGGGCCCTCGCGCGACCTGCCATCGTCGCCGCCAGCCAACGAGTTGCGCGTCTCTTGTGCCAACTTTGGCTCGGGCAGAACCCATTGCGGTGGAGGAGGAGCTCGAACTCGAGCTTTTGCTCGAGCTCGAGATGAGGGGCGGTGAGCGAGGCGTACAGGCACTGGCGGTCGGCCAAAGCTGCCGGTGGGCTCCAGACTCTCCTAGTTGGCCGGGCCCACACGGCGCAGGGGCAGAAGGGTGCGCGCGTTGCTTGCGGGTTGGAGCTGGACGGGGTGAGGCTCGGCCGGCGCCGCGGCAGGGCCGGCGAGCAAGGGCCAACCGGCCTTGTCGGCGGACGTGGTTGTAAGCGGCGCTGGCATGGCCAGGGGGCAGACGGTGGAGCGAGCGCCGACGGAGCCTGGCCGTGCTTTGAAGCTTTGCCAAGGCTCTGGATGGGCTGGGGGCGGCGCCGCCGGAGGGGACCGCCACCGCCGCTGCTTGATTGCTCGCAGACTTGTGCCAGCGCCTTCCCCGTGAGCATGCGTACGAAGCGTTGCGTGGCGCTTGTCAAGAAGACGGCGCACGTTGTCCGTCATATCGCGCAGGTCCTGTGGCGCTGGGAAGCGCTTGAGCAAATGTCTTCGTCCATTCCATTGTCGTGGCGCGCCAATGTCACCTCGGCCCGCTGCACGCGGTCTGGTAGCTTGCGTGTTGCCTTTTCATTCGACCCAACTTGGCCCGGTCGGTTCACGTACTTTTTCTGCGCCCGTGAGCACTAGGCGTACGATGCAGCGGCCGCGCGCGGTCAAGCTTGGTCGCGCGCTTCCGAGGCCAGGGCCCGAGACAAGTTGGTCCCAGCTTGCGAGGCGCTGCAGCGTGTCCTGCCTCGAACATCTTCATCAAGGACGGTGGGAGGGTCGAGGCGGTAGAGTTCAGGCTTCAGTTGTGCAACACCCGCAGGCCCGTGCATTCTCTCCGCAGCGGCCTACTCCCCGAGCCACGCTCCACACGCCGCACATTCGCACGTCGAGCTGCGCGGCCTGAGTTGTGCGGCCTCGAGCACGCCAGCAACCCCGTCGTAGCGCATGCTGGCGCCTCTCAGCCCTGTGCAAAGCCAGACTCAGAATGCCACCGCGGCGCCGATCGTCCCGGCGCGGCCTGGCCTACCTCCATCCCGTTGCAACACGAAAAGAGCAACCGACCGTTGATACCGGGGCCGTCTGTGTGAGGCGTGTGTGGGCGTGTCCCGCTGTGACATCACTCAGACCAGACCGTGGCTAGAGTAAGCGCAGAACTCTGGGAACTCTCCTCTTTCGTTGATTAAGGGGTGCATGCCTCCGCGCAGAGGCTCCGTGCGCAGAGCTGAGGGCGGCATCCAACGCTCGAGAAAGGGAGTGGACACTGTGGAATACGCCCACTCGAAACTTGCACGGCTAGCCCCAATCGGGGCTCCACGGTGCTTCCCAGCCCACCGACCTCCGCCCCCACTTCGGCCCCGAGTCCGTGGCTCACCGACCACCGCCCCATTTTCGGGCCCGAGCCTGTGGCTCCAGACGGCACTGTAAGCCGACTGCGTACGTTCAACTAAATGGCACTCTACGGCCGCCACGCGGCGGAGAAAGAAACGATCTGTGACCAGCCGCCAGAGAAAGTAAAAGTAAAGCTCCGTATTCCACATCACCCAACGCCAAGTTTCCGTTGAGCCGCGTTCGACCCGGACTCGGACTAAGACTCGGACTCGGACTCCGATTCCGAGCAGCGCGAGTTTCGCGGTGGTCGTGATCAAGGCCCGCTTGGGCCACTTTGCCCAGCGTCGCAGGGCGTGGGGTGCGCCAACCGATAGGCGCCAACCGATAGGCGCCGAAGGCGCCAGGAAAAAAAAAAGAAAGCGAATCGGGGAACTGGTCGGCGCAGATCCGTTGAGGCTTTCAGCCAGGCTTCTCAGTTTCGCGCAGCCCAGGCGCTGCCGTGCAAGGAGCAGAACCGGAACCAGAACGAGGACGAGAGCAGGCAGCAAGCAGCAGGCAGCAGCAAGGCAGCAGCAAGGCAGCAGCGCGGGCGGGCGGGCGGGCGACGTTTGCAAAGGAGAAGGACAGCGGTGAAGATGGTAGCGGAAATTGCGAGCGAGTACACGGCGGCCTGGGGCGGCATGCGGCCGTGCGAGTCGCCTCCCGACTGCTTCGTGAATCAGTACGGTGAGCTGCTCTCCCCGGTATCGGCGACGTGCACCATGTTTATCACGGAGGAGCTCGTGGGCCGCTTTCGCACGTGCAGCTTCATCCAGGCGAACCAAGCAAAGTGTCCGTTCAACTGACACTTCCCAGTCAATCAACGTGCGGCGGGGACAGGGAAGATCTCCGCACACCAGCCGGAGAAAGACGTGTGACTCACAGCCTCAGAGGCAAGCCATGTGATCGGTGACACGTGAGCCTCACCATTTGGCCCTTTCGCTCTGCGCTTCCGCTGGCTGCTCGGGCGTGGCGTTGAGCCAACCGATAGGCGGGAATCGGAACACCTGCACGACCAGTTTGGCTGGTGGCTGGCGCTGTCGGGCGTCAGCTGCATATCCGTTGGTGAATCTCAGCCCAGACGTTGCCGCATTCGAGTTGCCGAGACTCTACATTGCCATGAGCAGAGCCAGAACGACGAGAGCACACAGCCAGCAGGCCGGCCAGCAGGCAGGCAGGCAGGCAGGCAGGCAGGCAGGCAGGCAGGCAGGCAGGCAGGCAGGCAGGCAGGCAGGCAGGCAGGCAGGCAGGCAGCAGGCAGGCAGGCAGGCAGGCAGGCAGGCAGGCAGGCAGGCAGGCAGCAGGCAGGCAGGCAGGCAGGCAGGCAGGCAGGCAGGCAGGCAGGCAGCAGGCAGGCAGGCAGGCAGGCAGGCAGGCAGGCAGGCAGGCAGGCAGGCAGGCAGCAGGCAGGCAGGCAGGCAGGCAGGCAGGCAGGCAGCAGGCACGCAGGCACGCACGCACGCACGGCAGGCAGGCAGGCAGGCAGGGCCAGCAAGGCAGCAGCAAGGCAGGCAGGCGGGCGACGTTTGCAAAGGAGAGGAACGGCGGCCAAGATGGCAGTGGAGATCCCGAGCGAGTTCACGGCGGCGTGGGGCGGCATGCAGCGGTGCAAATTACCTCCCGATTGCTTCGCGGACCAGTACGGTAAGCCACTCATCCCGTTCTCGTCGACGTGCACCACGTTTGTCGCGGAGGAGCTCGAGGGCTCGTTTTGCACGTGCAACTTTGTTCAGGCGAACCAAGGGCCGATGTGCAATGTGCCGAGCAGCGTCACGTTCCAAAAACTTGTCGCCTTCAGTGTTTGTGCCCTCGTCGACTTGATTGGCATCATCGTCATCTTGTACAAGTTCAACCTCGTCCGCCGCTTCGGCAAGCTCAGCATCAATATCAACTCTATCGTCGGCCTCCTCGGCTTTGCGACGCTCGTCCTCGAGACTGGCAACTCCGTCTTCAGCGCGCTCGGTCTTTTCTATGTCAGCAGCGTAGCCACGTTTGTCTTCCTCAGCATCACGCCAACGATTCTGCTGACGCTGCCCGGCTGCGCGCTGCTCCTCTGTGTGATCGTCTGGAAGAATATCCTCATGCGCACGACCAACGCCATGAGATTTTCGCTAGCGGACAAGGCGCTCTGCTTCCTCACGCTCGCGTTCGCTGTACTCCAGGCTGTGCTTCGCCAGGCTGGTCTCGTCCAGGAGGCCACCCTAGCTGCGGCTGTTCTGTTCGGCCTCGCCAGTGTCGTGTACCCGGTGACCGGGTTCAAGCTGTTGAGCAAGCTCAAGGGTCCTGCGTCCAAGGTGGGCAATTCGAAAGAGGACAGGGGCTCGCATCTCCGGCGGCTCCTGATCAAGGTCACGGCCCTCTGCGTATGCAAGACTGCATCGCTGCTTGCGTTCTCGAAGATTACCGAATGGGGCCCATCCAGCTCACTTACGCCGTCAATCGGAACCACAATGCCGCTGGTCTTCGTCAAGCTGTCGTTCTCTGCCGTGGCATACACACTAGCCTCATTCACGCTTGACACGCTGATCGCCAAGTGGGCAGCCGTGAGCTCGCGCCGCAGCACCCCTGCTTCGCACCGGAGCAGCAACAAGTCAGCCCCGCTCCGACCTCTAAATTTGCAACGACACAGCAGGGCTCGAGCGCGATGGAGGGCTAGCTAGCTCTGGAGTAGAGCCCGACGCGAGGCGAAAGTGATGCCATAGCTTAACGTCGACCAAAGATCAACCGAGTGCATGTCATCAAAACCAATCCTCGTTGCTGGCTACCTGTTATGCATCAAACAGTGCTCGCACTTGCAGGCACCTCGATTTTCGCCGGCTCTGCCTGCCTGTCTGAGGGCAGTGTGCACAGAGACGTCCCCGCGCAGAAGCCCCATGCGGGCGCCGGGCCACTCCCGCGCTGCAGCTCGAGCAGCAAGAAAGGAAGGTCGCTGAGGCACGAGGCGACCAACCAACGTCAACCTTGCTTGCCGTGCAGCAGAAGCACGTGCGGGCACTTGCAGGGCAGGACTCGTGCAAGTCGGGCGCGGAGCCCAGCCTCGACCTCCGCCCCCTCTGCCTACACGCACTTGGCCGCTCGCTCACACGTCGATCACCGATCGATCCTTCGATCCCGAAAGACCAAACCACAAAGAAGAGCCGTTACCGGATCACTCTGGCGTCGTTCAGACCAGGCCGTGGCTAGAGTGGTGCCCTGAGTGTATATTGGGATTCGGCCGCGCTGTGCTCGGGGGACATTTTTTTGTTGATTGAGGGCTGCGGCGCGTGCGCACAAGTAGAGCGTGCACTTGCAGGAGGGGTCGCGCGAGTGGGACAGCGGCGCGCAGCTCAGACTGGCGGGCCAGGGGTGAGCGCGCAGGCGCCGCGCGATGGTCCTGGCGGCGGGCCGGGCCGGGCGCTCGCGCTGGCGGCGCTGGTGGCGGCGGGGCTTGTTCGACGGGCGCGGCGCAGGAGGACGAACTCGGGGTGGGCCTGCGCATTAAGACCCCGCTGCCGAGCCAGTGCGACCGCGGACTTGCCAAGGCGTGCATCCAGGCGCTGCCGGAGGAGGACGACTCCAACCTGTGCCTGGTCGTCGACACCATTCTTGACAGACTGCGCTGCGCCTGGGAGCACAGCTGCGTTGACGCGGGGGTAAACGAGGGTACTGCGAACAGCTATTGAGCACGTTCGAGGTGGGCTGCCCGCAGCGCAGGTGCTCTGTGGAGCTCATCATGTCGCGGGAGCCAATTGACCCAGCGCTGTACGTCCCAAAGGCCGACTGGAAGTCCAACACGGCCCTCAAGGGCACGCTCGTGCTGGGCGGCACCGTGGCCGCGGCTGCCGGCGTAGGGATCGTCATGATTGGGGCTAACAGGCACAAGCGCGAGCGGCGCGTGCCCTCTGCTCCCGCGAGCTCAGAACTTGTGCTCAACAACCACTTCACCGGTTCGCTCCCGGCCGGGATCGGCGGCGTGGTGCCGCCTCCGGCCATGGTCTTCTATGGAAACGACCCGCGCGCGCAGCTGGCCTTTGCCGCCGCGCCGGGCAACACGCCCAAAGCGTCGTCCTCCTCGTCGTCGTAATGTCCTTTCCTCACGACGATCATGAGTTGCGCTGCACTGCAGTGTTCATCCATCATCAGAGAGGCTGCCTTGGCCGATCCAGCACGAGCCAAATGCCCGGGTCCAGCTCTGGCGGATCCTCGTTTGGATCGGCCGGCTCCTCGTCGAGTCGGGGGTGGTCCTCCCAGGGCCGTAAGCAGAACGGCGGCAGCTTCTTGTCGTGTCTGCGGGCCTGCGACCTGGCAAAGTGGTCCTCGATCTGCGCCATGGAGAGGTCGGGGTCCAGGACGGCGTACGGCGCCGGTCCCGCGTCGAGCTCTTCCGTTTTCCAGTTGAAGTGCCCGAGCGCCAGGCGTGGTATGACGTGCAGCACCCGCTCCACGTCAGGCCCGATTGTCTCCTCGGGCTCCTTCTCGATCTCTGCCACCACGCTCGCCGTGACGGGCACAGAGTACTTGAGCTCGCCGATCTGAAGCTTGACGACGCCGCGCACTCGCACACGCGCGCCGGGTCCAGGCACACGCGGATGGCGTTGGTCATCCCCGCCGGCACCTTGGTCGAGTCAAAGTGCAAGAGGACGTCCTTGGAGGCGAGCGGCAGCGCGACGAAGCGCTCGGTCGAGGAGCCGAGGTTCTGGATCGTGATGCTGAGCTCGACCGGCGGTCACCGGCCTGCAAGGTGCCAAAGTCAATGGCCTCCGGCGTGACCAGGAACTGCGAGCGCTTGAGCAGATGCTTGCGGGCTCGCAGGCCCTTGTCGCGCGTCAGGAAGGATATGTCGTCGTCAAAGTTGAGGATAGTGACGCGCTCTGTGGGCACGGCGCTGCCAGGCCGCGCCGGCGCACCGCCGCTGGCGCCGCGCGAGCGCATGCTCTTCGCGCTAGCCGAACGCTTGAGCGCGGGCGTGGAGCGGCATGCGGCTGCTGACTTGGGGCGCTCGCCCCGCATCGTGGCGCGCGCCGACCTCGCCGCCGTGCTGGAGCTGGAGCTGGAGCTGGAGCTGGAGCTGGAGCTGCGTGCGTGCCTTTTGCGAGTTGTCCGTTGCTTTAGACGTTGCAACTACTGACAAGGTGATTCTAAAGACCTTTTGGAATGACCTTACCCAGTGATTATATGACCTAGTCCAGTCTTTGTGCCAACGTCCGGATGACCTGGGCCAGGTATGTGTGTTGACGCGATCGTTCGAACCGCGACGAAGACTTTGGGGCGGGAAGGCGAAGGTGAAGACGAGGAGGACGATGTCGGCGCTCACGCGCAGCGCTTGCCGGGCGCGGCTGGCGCTTGCCAAGCGGCGGCCCGCGGCCACCAGCGCGCGAGACTGAGCGACTGGACCGGCAATCTGATCCCAATGGTGGTCGAGCAGAGCCACCGCGGCGAGCGGTCCTACGACCTCTACTCGCGCATGCTGAAGGACCGCATCGTGTTCCTGCAGGGGCCCGTGCATGACGGCATGGCGGGCACGATCTGCGCGCAGCTTCTCTTTCTGGAGGCTGAGCAGCCCACCAAGCCGATCCAAATGTACATCAACTCGCCCGGTGGCAGCGTCACCGCGGGCCTGGCCATCTACGACACGATGCAGTACGTCAGCGCTCCACACTGTGCATGGGCCAGGCGTGCTCCATGGGAAGCCTGCTGCTGGCCGGCGGCGAGCTCGGCGAGAGGCGCAGCCTGCCCAACGCGCATCATGCTGCACCAGCCCTCGGGCGGCGCGCAGGGCATGGCAGCTGACATCGCCATCCAGGCCGAGGAGATCATCAAGCTGCGCAAGAGACTAGCCGAGATCTACGTCAAGCACACGGGCAGGACCCCGAACAAGATCAATAACGCCCTCGACCGCGACACGTTCATGTCGGCGGAGGAGGCCAAGGAGTTTGGGCTCCTGGACCACGTCATCGAGCGCCGCGGCGCGTCGACGCTGGGCCCCGGCCCTCCAAGTAGTGCTGGGGCTCTCCGCACGGGTAGAGGGCTCCAAGAGACGAGTATTGCATAACGCCACGAGGTCTGGTTCCACTAAGTTGGCGGCAGCTCTGCCCGGCACGTCGGGCAGTCCATCTTGCGGCAGGTCCACTGCAGCAAGCAATCCCGGTGAAACAGGTGGTCGCACGGCGTGAGCATGTGCTCGATGTCGACGCCGTTGACCGGTAGCATGCAGATCGCGCAGTCTGTGCCGCGAAGCGGCTCTGGGATCTTGCGGTTGTAGTCGTACTTTGGCGGCAACAATCGCGCAGGCACGAAGACGTGCGGGCCAAAAAAGCGCTGCGCGAGTAATGCGAGCGCCTGGGCGGCCACCCAAAGCACCAGCACGGCGCAAAACCACGGGTCGTACGTGCGCTGGCGCGGCTCGACCAGCAGATTCAGGAACATGTGCGGACAGCCGTAAATGTACAGGGGGTCAGCAGGCGCGACACGCTCATCCACGCGAGAAAGCCCAGGTGAAGCGGGTCTGACGTCTCGCGCACGACGTTGCAATAGATCTGCGGCACCCAGAACGAGAACGCCACGAGCCACAGCAGCCGCTGGAAGCTCGATAGCAGCCCAACGCAGGCCAGGCTCGAGAACAGCGCGACGTACACGCGCGTGTACAGCACGCTCTGCTGTCGCTGCACCGCGGCCCAGCCTTCGCTAAAGGCTTGCGGGTGCCGCGCCTTCCAGATGATCAGCAGGTACCGCATCTCGAAGACGGAGAACAGCAGCAGCTTGAGGAAGGCCGTGATCGCCACGGCGGAGAAGAGGCGGTCCATCAGGAGCCCGCTGCACATGCACGCGAAGGCAAACCCGGCGTCCGCGATTGCCATCATGCCAATACTCGCCAGCGACACCTTGGCAGTGCCCGTCTGCGTGCCGCTGTAGTTGAGCTGCACGACCAGCAGCAGGGTCTGCAGAAAGGTCACCAGCGTCTCCATGGCGGAAAAGTTGCTCGCCTTGCGCACCACCAAGTCGGCGTCAAACTCGAGCGCCGACGCTTCAAGCACCAATGCCGCGTCGCAGTTGTGGCTATACGCGACTCGGCCAGCTGCATAGCTGGCAGGGATTCGGTGGCGCGCCGCGCCGCTACGCCCAGTAGGTCGCTCTCGGGGTCGAGGCCGGCCCGCATCCCGGGCCCGTCCGCTGGCGCCGTCAGTCGTCTTGCCTTCAGGTCGAGGCGGAAGAAGCACGGCGTGCTCGTCTTAAACGGGTCGTACGCATGTCGCGGGCCGTTCGGAGATGGCGGGGTCACCAGGTCCGAGTCCCAGACGCGGAGGCTCGAGACGCTGCGGTCAACATTAAACGCAGCGCGCGTGGCGTTGTCCAGCAGAAACTTGGTCGGCGCGGGCTCGTTCTCGTGGCCATGCGCCTCTCGCGCCACTGCCGCGCTTTCCCGGGATGCTCCTGCTCCTGCTCCTGCTCTGCTCCTGCTCCTGCGGCTTGTCCGCGTTGTCTTCGTCGTCGACGCGCTCCTCCTCTTCCGCCTGCTGAGGCGGCCGGTCTCGCTCGTCTGCTTGCTCGGCGCCCAGCAGAGCAAGCGAGGCGTCGCGCATGGCCTTGCGCATCCGGCTCACGGCCGAGCCCCGTCCTCGTCCGTGTCCCTGGCCACAGCGGCCTCGAGCTCCTCCAGTAGGCGGCGCCGGCGGCGCCGGCCGTCCTCGTCGTAGGCAAGGGGATCGAGCGCCTCCGGCTGGGCCCCGTGGGCAGCCGGAGCTCCCGGCGGGGCGAACTCGACGCCCACGTGGCTGCTCTTAAACCCTGTCGAGAAAAAGAGCGTGGCGTGGCCGAGGTGCGCAAAGTAAAAGCCCGAGACGCTCGCCAGCACGTCGCGCTTGGTCCTGCTGGCGCCGTCCACCAGATCAAGGCGGCCCGTCAGGTGGTGCAGCCCGTCCACCTTGGTCGGTGCGCTCTGCAGCTTGAGTTTCAGCTTGCCCGCCTCCTGCTTGAAGGGCAGCGAGTCGGCCGCCGGCGTGAAGTTGCCGTTCACCTCCACGGCCGCCACTGCGCACGCTGCCCGTCATCTGCGCCCGCGGCCGCGTGGTCTCGGCGCCCTCCCAGAGCGTCCACGAGCCCTTGAAGGTGCTGGACAAGTTGGCGGGAAGCGCCTCGTCGAGCTCCAACGGCGCTGCGGCGGCCATGGTGGCGTTGAGCGCCGCAAGGCACACACGCTGGTCGCGCGCCTCAAGTATCGCGTCGGGTACCTTGACGGCGACGTCTGGCTTTCGGAGGCGGTGTCGCCCGGCACGCAGAGCGGCTTGCTCCGAGGGCGGCTGCGCGGCCTGGTCCTCGACGAGGAGCGCGAGCGCCCAGATCATGATCACCAGCCGCATCACCATCCCGCGCTGCCGGCCTCGCACGGCCGCGGCCTCCTCCTCGCCGCCGCCCTCCATCTCGCGCGCGCTTTGCGCCTCGCCGAGCCGATTTTGGTGATGCGCGGACGTGGAATTGACCTCTGGCGTGATCGATTTGACCTGGATTAGGTGAGTTGGAATGACTGGAGAGAGTCTTTAGACATCGTCGCGAGGTCATTGCGCACGTTTGCGGCGGACGTCGGCGACGCGACAGTTGCTGCAGGGGAAGGGGCGGGCGCGTGCTCGACGCGCGTGGCTCTAGGAGCGGGCCATGGCGGTGCAGGGCGCGCAGGTGGTCGCGCTGGTGGTGGACGCCGTCGCGAAGGAGCTGCTGGGCAGTGGTCTGGCGCAGGAGTGCGGTCTGGCCGGAGAGGATGCGCGACAGTTGAACGAGCAGCTGCTGCCGGTCTGCTGGGCCGTCCTGGACCGCTTGGGCACGTTCAAGGACGGGCGCAAGCTGCAGTCAGACAAGGCAGAGGCGCTCGTGGGCATTCTGGCAAAAGCCATGCTTGACAGTCTGCTTACGTCGGGCAAGCGACGCGCCACGGCCACCGAAGCGCCCGCGTCGCCAAAGGCCGCCGCGTCGCGCACGCCCAAGCGTCGTGCCAAGTCGGGGACTAGGGGGGCAGCACGAGGGCTGGCACGGCCTCCTCACCCAGCCGCAGCAGGAAAGCCAAGCCCCGGCCCAAGACTCGCGCAGCCGCCACTGCTGCCGCCGCCGCCACGACACGGCCGGTAGCACGCCCAACGACATCCCGCGGAAAGCCGTGTGCCGGCACCAAAGCCAGCCCGGGGGCAAGAAGAGCCCGTCGCGCAGGCCGGGTACCGCCCGGCACGCACCGCGCGAGGGGCGCAAGAGCTTGCGACCACGGCATTCGCCGCCGGGGCAGGGTCACAAGATGGCGCGCGTGCTTGCCAACTGCTCGGAGCACGTCATCACGCTGTCGCAGCAGTCCTTTGGCGTCATGGTGCGCCAACTGAAAAGTACACCCTCGGCGACGGAGAGGTGGGCTTCCTGCGGACGCACCTCCTTGCGCTGCGCGAGTCGCCGAGCGTGGCCATCGACTCGTACGTGCGCATCGACCTGAGCGCGCACCTGCTGCTGGCCTACATGTCGGTGCGCGCTCTGGCAAAGCAATTTGACCGCCAGGTGCGCGGCATGGGCAGCCCTCGCCGACTGGAGCTCCTGCGATTCGCGTGCGCCTTCATCAACCGCATCCTGTCTGTCGAGGCGTCGGCGCGCTCCGAGCTCGTGGCCGTTTTGACCGAGTTGTTTGGCGCGGCGTCCATGAAGGCCTTCGAGCGCAACAACCTCTTCGAGATCCTGGGGCCTTTCCTCAAGGACATTGTCGAGGAACTCATCGTGCACACGCGGCTGGAGCTTACGAGCGTCGCGGCGGAGCGCTGGGCGCGCCTCCCGCTCGAGCTGCTATCGTCTTTCACACTACAGCACACAGACGTTGCGGCTCTGGCACGCCATGAGGCCGCCAAGGCGGGCGCACGACCGTCGCCGTCGCCGTCGCCTCCCCCGTCGCCACGTTCGCCTCCGCCCTCGCCGCCCTCGCCACGGCGCGCCGGCGAGGGGGGCGAGGCGACAGCCAGGCGCCAGACGTATGCGCCAGAGGACGCGACGCAGGGCGGGATCGACCTCGGCAGCGGCGAGCACCGCGTGCGCATCGACAAGAGCGAGTGGAGCAAGCTGTTTTCTAGCAGCAAGTCGAGCCCGGAGGAGACCGGCGCGGAAGCCGCGGCAGCGGCAGAGCGCGACCAGGACGACAACAGCGCGCTGGACAGCAGCGCGCTGAACGCCTCTTGCGAGAGCAGCGTGGGCGCGAGCAGTATGTACAGCGGACGCCACCGCGGGCGCCGCATCTCCTTCCCCTCGGACGAGGAGCTGCAAGAAGTGCACGACATCCCCAAGTACTCGGAGCAGGAGCGCGACGCGCTCTTCTACTCCATGAGCGACCTGCGCTCCTTCCTAATCGACGCCGCGGACGACGCGCCCGAGGGCCAGGCCAGCGACCTTGTGGCCAACCCTCTCGCGCACAGCCTGGACAAGGCCGGAGGCGGTGCCGGCAGCTCGGACGCCGCCTACGACTTTATGGCCTCGGGCATCGAGGTCAGCGACATTCAGCGCCGCGGCGACGTCTCGCCGCTCATGAGGGCGCTGCTCTCGGCTTTGCTTTGGCCTGAACGCTGCTCGCATCACCGATGTCAGATGTCATTGGCATTGCATTGGCATTGGTTCGAATTCGGTCGGTCGTGGCGGTGATCGCGCCAACAAGCAAGAGCACAGGCGAGGCTTTGGCTCAGAGATCTAGGCGCGATGGCTCGCGAGCTGGTGGAGGGCAGCGAAGGCCTGGAGGCCCTGGTGACGAACGTGTGCATGTGGCTGGCGCTGTTCTTTGCGCTGGCGCTGCTCGCGCTGGGCGTGGGCGGCATTCGCGCCCCGTATGGGCGGTACTCGACGGACAAGGTGGGCGGCCTGAGCCTGCCGCTGGTGCCGGGCCGCGTGGACTGGTGGCTGCACTCCACGTCGTTCTTTGCCGTGCTGCTTATCTATGTGTACGCCGCGGACCAGCGGTGCGCGCTCAGCGCGGTCAACCTGTGGATGGCAGCGCTCTATGTGCTGCACTACGTGAACCGCGGGCCCGTCTTTAGCATGCTACTGAACGCGCCCAAGCCCATCCCGCTCCCGCTCTTCTTCATGACCACGGGGTTCTGCATGGTGAACGGTTGGCTGCAGGGTGCCAGTCTGCTACAACTCTACCACTTTGACAACGAGACGGCGTTCGAGCCGCACTTTATCATCGGCAACCTGGTCTTCGCGGCGGGCGTGTACATCAACATCACGAGCGACCTCGCGCTCATCCGCCTTCGCCGCGACGGGCCCGGCTATAAGATTCCGCGCGGCGGCATGTTTGAGTTTGTGAGCGGGGCCAACTTTTTCGGCGAGTGCGTCGAGTGGCTGGGCTTTGCCATTCTGTGCAAACACGCCGGCGGCTTGGACCTTTGCGTGGTGCACGTGGTGCAACATCGGGTAAGTTTGCGGGAGGCTGGCTGGTCGGTTGTAGGGGGGCTTGTTCCTTGTTTGGTGCGGGTGGCTGACCGAGCACGGAAACAGCCCGCGTGCGTTCCACCACCAGTGGTACTTGAGCAAGTTTGAGGACTACCCGAAGAACCGCAGGGCGCTGGTCCCGTTCCTCTTCTGATCGTGAGCGAGCCTTGTGGTAGCCTAGCCGCAAGCAAGTGATTGAGATTTTGATGCGCAACCCGCCTCACTTGCACGTGGCAATGGTCGGGGCCTGCAGTACAGCCTGTGCAGCGCCGAGCTCGTGCGCCGCCCACCCTCGGGCTGGCCCACTTGCCGCGACCAGCACATGCCAGCATCGCGGTGGAGTTGGCGGCCGTGTCCGACCCGACAACGGCATTCTTGCAAGCGGAGGACTAGCCCAGGGCGCGAGAGCGAGCAAGCACAGCTCGCGTGGCACCTGGCACTGCTGCCAGAGGAGAGTGCTGCGCACGCCGCGATGCCGGTGCCACGGGACCGCCGGCACGCGCAGCTTGTTGGCGCGCTTCGTGGCGCTCTTCTTGCAGGGATTCGCCAGCTTGCGCTGTGGGACGAGAAGGTAGGTGGGCGGGCGGGCACGGGGGGCGGGCGATCGGACATGTGGGCTGATGTGGCGCGGTGCAGTACTTCAATCTGGCGGCCGCCTTGCGGTTCGAGCGCTTCGAGGACGACCTGGCCTCAAGGAAGCCTACTTTTTCACCGAGTACAAGTAAGTTTCGAGCGCGGCGCAACGGGCGGCTGGGGGGGGGGGGTGCGCGCTGACAGCTCGGCGTGCGCGCAGCTTCTCCTGGCTCCTTGGCACGTCGATCACGTGCAACCTGATCGAGGTGCTCACCATGGCGCTCGGGCATCCCTCGACGTCCTCGCGCTTCAACTTGCTAGCCATGGTGCTGCACATCATAGGCTGCGTGCTTACCCTCTACCTGCTGGTCCAGCCATGGCCCATCCAGCTCTACAACGCAGTCTTCCTGTGCAGCGCTTTGCCGATGATCATCAGCATGGTCTTCGCCATGGACCGCTTCGTGCTCAAGTCGAGCGTGCTGCGGCGCATCGACGTGCATCTAGTCTTGGCCGCGCTTCCGTGGCAGAGAGCGGGCGCGCCAGCTGCCGAGGCTTGCCAACGCGCCGGCCACGTGGCCGGTGGTGTCGCTTGCCAACACAATGAATAAGAAAGGCCTCGTCGTCGTCGGTGTGGTTTGCTGTTGTTGTCGCCGATCAGCAGAGGGAGGGCGCGCGCGCGATGGAGGGGCTGTACGAGTCCGAGATCTGCAGCAGCTGCAGGCGGTGCGCGACCAGCTGGAGGACGAGCCGTTCGACGAGGTCAAGCTGGACCAGACCTTCGGCCAGCTCATGCAGGCGATCAAGCAGCTGGAGGCCGAGGCGCGGACGCAGGCCGACGCATCCAGCCGCAAGGCGCTGCAGGCCAAGGTCAAGCAGTACAAGGACGACGCCAAGGTAAGCGCGGCAGGACGGGGCGGAGGGCCGGAAGGTCGAGCGGCCGCTGACGCGCCGTGAACTTCAGGCCGTGCGAGCAAAGGTGAGGGCGGCCAAGGAGGCCTCTGAGCGCTCAGCTCTCATGGGCGGCGGCCCGGATAGCGACCAGGTGCGCGACCGCATGATGGGCGTGAACCAGCGCATGGAGGAAGGGGCCTCGACGCTGGAGCGCTCGCACCGCACCATGCTGGAGATCGAGGAGACCGCAGGTAAGTTTTTTGCACGACAAGCGCGCCGCGCCGGTCGGCAGCGGCTGACACCTCCGCGCTTGCACTTGCACTTGCAGCGGGCGTGGCCGAGCAGCTATCGCAGAACCGTGCCACGCTTATGAGCACCAAGCGCAAGCTGGACGAGACCAACAGTCTCGGGGGCCGCGCCACGCAGCTCCTGCGCAGCCTCGAGCGCAACCAGCGCTTCAAGACGCTCTTCGCGTACGGGGCGATGGGCATCGTGGCCTTCGCGCTGCTCTTCCTCCTGTACACGATGTTCTTCGGCCTGTCCTGAGTGATCTATCGATCGAGTCCATCCTCTTGCTCTATCTCGTGCTCGCTCCTTGCCAAAACTTGGTCGTCGAAAGGGTTGGACGCTGGCAGCAGTCGGGCGGGCGAGCGAGCGGCTACCATGCGCGCAGAAGAACTCGCGCAGCTCCAGAGCAAGACAGCAGGTGCGCAACATCTGCATCCTCGCGCACGTGGATCATGGCAAGACCACGCTGTCGGACTGCCTCGTGAGCTCGAATGGGATCATCTCGGAACGTCTCGCCGGAACCGTGCGATACCTGGACAGCCGAGAAGACGAGCAGGAGCGAGGCATCACCATGCAGTCGAGCGCGATCTCGCTGGTGTTCAACCACGAGCGGCTGAACCGCAAGTACCTGGTGAACCTGATCGACTCGCCAGGCCATGTGGACTTTTCCTCGGACGTGTCCACGGCCGTGCGGCTCTGCGACGGGGCCCTCGTGGTGGTGGATGTCATCGAGGGCGTGGCCATCCAGACGCACGCAGTGCTGCGCCAGGCCTGGGAGGAACGCTTGCAGCCTTGCCTCGTGCTCAACAAGGTGGATCGCCTCATCACGGAACTGCGCCTGGATCCGATCGAGGCGTACGAGCACCTGCTCAAGATCATTGAGCGCGTCAACGCCGTGCTGCAGGGCTTTGTGAGCGCCAGCGTCATGGATGAGGCCGCCCAAAAGCGGGCCCAGGAGCCGAGCAGGGCGACGACGCCGCGGAGCAGAGCGCGCGCTCGAGTTTGACGACGCGCAGGAGGCCGCGCTGCTTTTCAGCCCCGAAAAGGGCAACGTGGCCTTTGCGAGCGCCGTGGACAGCTGGGCCTTCCGCGTCATCGACTTTGTGCCCATGGTGGCCGACTTAATCGACCAGCCACGACCCAAGGTCTTGCGGGCGCTGTGGGGAGCTACTCGTACAATGCCAAGACGAAAAAGATTGTGCAGCACATGCAGGGCCAGGCCAGCGTCACCACGGGCGAGTCCTCGCGCAAGCGTCCGCCCATGTTTGCGACGTACGTGCTGGAGAGCATCTGGCAAGTGTATGGCGCGACCGTGCTGGAGAGCAGGCCCAAGCGCCTGGACAAGATCATCGCGACGCTTGGCCTGCAGGACAAGATCAACAAGCGCGATATTACCAAGGGCGGCAAAGCCGCGCTGCGCAACGTCATGCACGCTTGGCTTCCCGTAACGCGCGCGCTGCTCTCCATGGTCGTGCGCTGCGTGCCGGGCCCCGCCCGCGCGCAAGCCCGCCGCTGCGAGGTGCTTGGCCGTCGGCGCAGGCCGGGCACGCCGCCGACATGACGGAAGACCTGGAGCGCGCAAGGTGCGGCTTGCGGGACTGTGACCCTCAGGGGCCGCTTATTGCCTACGTCACCAAAATCTTTGCGGTAGAGCGCCACATGCTGCCGCCCCAGACGCTGGTGCGGCTCGAGGCGCTAGCCGAGCTTCAGAAGACGGCGAGGAGCAACAGGAACAGGAACAGGAACAGGAACAGGAGCCGACGGCCGCCCAGCAAGAGTTCTTCTTCGCCTTCGCGCGGTGTTCAGCGGCACGCTGCGGCCGGGCATGCCTGTGCACGTCCTGGGCCCCAAGTACGTGCCTGGTCTACCGGAGCGCGAGCACCACCGCTACGAAGTGCTCGCGGGCGTGGTCCCGCTGCTCATGATGAACACTGAGCTGGTCGCCCTTGACGCGGTCCCGGCAGGCAACATCCTGGCCATCGCCGGTCTCGAGAAGGACGTGCTCAAGACCGCCACGCTCTCGGACTCTCCTGCGTGCTGCTGCTTAACCAAGATGCCCTCGCAGAGTGCGCCCATTTTGCGCGTCTCCTTGGAGCCCACAAACCCGCTGCAGTGGCCGCAGCTGACGGCCGGCCTGCGCTTGCTCAACCGTGCCGACCCCGTCGCGGAGGTCCGCGTGCAGGCCAACGGCGAGCACATTTTGGGCGCCATCGGGGAGCTTCACCTGGAGCGCTGCATCAAGGACCTTTCCGATCGCTTTGCCAAGATCGAGCTCAAGGTGTCGCAGCCCATCGCCATCTTCCGCGAGACCGTCGTGGCTGCCGAAGCGGCCGAGCCGGGTCAAAACGAAGTGGTCCGGCAGACGCTCCGCCACCAGTTTCCGCCCATCGACGTGGAGGGCCTGGAGCGCGAGTACGCCGAGTATACCGCGGCGGCGGCAGCGGCCACAAGCGACCCCGACGCGGGCGCTCCGGGCGCAGCGCAGCCGCCTGCGCCACCCTCGCCGTCCCACGCCTCGGGAGATGGCCCCGCTTCGGGCCGGGGCGGGCGCGGGCACGGCGTCGGGGAGGACGCAGCAGAGAATGCTGGCAAGAAGCTCTTGCCGCTTGCGCAGCGCGTGTTTTTCCGGCGGCCGCGTGCTCGCTTGCACCGGCGGTGGCGCGGTTGTAGTGACCCTGCGTGTCGTGCCTCTGCCCAAGCCCATCCGCGAGGCGCTCGAGGCACTCAAGCCGGAGCTGACCAAACTCTTGGAGGCCGAGGAGCCGCTGGGAGAGGACGATGCTGGCCTCGACGGGACGCCGCTGCGCTCGGCCGGCGCGCCTCGCGGCGTGCTTCGCGACGCTCGTCGCGCAAGGCGTCGCTCTCGCTGGCCGACGGCGCTGGCGCCTCGGAGGAAGACCGTGCCAAGCGCGAGGAGCTCGAGGCGGTCCGACGCGATGTGCTTGACAAGTTGGGTGACGCCTTCCGCGAGGCGGGCCCCGAGTGGGGCGAAGAGGGGCTGCAGCGCGTGTGGGCGTCGGCCCGCGCGGCGTTGGCTGCAACGTGCTGTTCAACATGGTCGAGGGCGGCCGTTTTTTGCGCAGCAAAGCATGCCCGCGCTTCGCACGCCCGCACAGCAGGAAGCGCTGGACGCCGAGGTGGAGCCGAGCGGCAGTCTGGTCGAAGAGGAGATCGCGTCTGGCGTGCTGGCCGGTTCCAGCTTGCGTGCCGCGCGGGCCCGCTCTGCGAGGAGCCACTCTGGGGAACCGCGACGATCGTGGAGGCCATTGCCATTCGCGAGGACCAGAGCTCGGCGGCTTCGCTGCGGCGACACGCCACCGTGGCCGGCCAGGTCATGTCCGCCTGCCGCGAGGGCGTCCGGCGGGGCTTTAGCGCCCACCACCTCCAGCACAAGCACGGGCATAGCACGGGGTGCGAGGTTCGGCTAGTGGAAGGCGTGCTGCGCTGCCTTTGCAGTGCCACGTCGAGTCGCTTCAGGGCGACCAACTGGGCAAGATGTACAGCGTCCTGTCCAAGCGGCGCGCCAAGGTGGTCAGCGAGGACATGTGGGAGGGCACGTCCATCTTCACGGTTGAGGCGCTCATCCCCGTGGTGGAGAGCTTCCGACTTGGGGACGATCTGCGCAAGCAGACCTCTGGCGCAGCCTCAACGCCGCAGCTCGTCTTCAGCCACTGGCAGATTGTGCCGGAGAAACCCTACTTTCGCGCCACCACGGAAGACCAGCTCGAGGAGTTTGGCGAGCGCGGGTACGAGGAGTCGTACTTGGCCCACAACCGGGCGCACGTTTACCTGCAGCAGGTGCGCAAGCGCAAGGGCTCTCCACGATGGAGAAGGTGGTGGTCGCTGCCGAGAAGCAGCGCACCTTGGCCGCAAAAAGTAGGAACGAAAAACGAGAAAGAGGCCACTCGATCCAGCTCTTGTCGCGCGGTGTCAAGCTGCGCGGATGCTTCGCGGGTGTCAATCTACGTGGATGCCGCGCTTGAATAAGTGCGAGTACACCTGGCGCGTGGCATCAAGCTTGTCGATACGCCCGCCGACCAGCTCGTCCGCCTGCATGGATGGTGGCCGCTCGGACTGCACCAGGTGCCCGCGACTGACGAGAATGCGCTCCGCTTGGAAGGACATGGGGTTGCCCCAGCCGCCCCAATGCTCGGGGCTTGCGATGTCCTTGGCCGGCGTCTCCTCGCGCCGCGGCCCGCCCGTGCTGCCGCCGTCGACGGTTTTCCTCCCACGACCGCGGCCTGGCTCGCGGCGCTCTCGAGTTCGCGCCGCCGCAGCGCCGCCAGGGCGCTGCGCTGCGACACGAGCGGGACTGGAAGCGGCCGTGGGCCAACAGTGCGGCGCGACACGGCGGTGTCGGCTGTGGCGGCGGCTCGCGAGGCAAGTGCCCTGCGCTGCCGCCGGCTTGCTCCGTAAGCCCAGCGGTGGTCTTTGGGCGAGCCTTGCTCTGGGAGGTGGAGCCGCTAAATCCCGACAGAAGCCCGTCGACAATGCTGTCGCCGTAGCCCGCGTCGCGTAGTTGCTGCTCGTAGTTTTCGTTCGCGCTTAGCAGGTACTGCGACATTTCGACATTGGAGACGAGCTTGTAGTCTTGCAAGAGGCGCATGACCATGTCTGCCGTCTCCGTTCGCTCCTTTGCCACGCGGAGTGCCTCGTGCGCGCCTGGCGCGCCTGGCTGTTGACCTGGAATAGGACCTTTTCGCGCGCAATGTCCTTCTTCTGCTCGAGCTGCACGATGTGGAGCACGTGCTCCAAGCGCTGAAGCCGGATTTCTTGCTTTCGGCGCCGCTGTCGCACCCAGTCGAGCTTCTCCTTTGCTGCAGGCAGAAACCTGCTCCCCTCCTTGTGCAGGCGCACCGCAAAGTCGGCGCGCTCCTTGTCCTCCTCGTTCTGGTTGAGCACGGAGAGCCACTTGCGCTCGTAGGGCATCTCAGCGCCGGCGCTCCCGCGCGCGAGGGGGCTCCGCCGATCGAAGGCGTAGGCCACCTTGTCCTCTACGCGCAGGGCCAGCAGCTGCTCGTCCCGTAGCTCCTTTTCCCGCCGCGCCTTGGCCGCCTTGCGCTTGCGCTGTGCCACGACATACTCCACGTGCTCCCGCTCCACGCACCGCGGGAAGGCGCGCGCCTCCTTCCCGTGAAACAGCGGGTCAAACAGCCCGGCCTGCTCCTCCCGCATCGCCCTGATCCCAGCGCGGATTCGATCCACCGCTTCCGCAAGCACCGCCCGCAGCTCCCGGCCCGCCTCCAGACCTGTCAGAGTGGGCACCTCGCTGAGCTCTGTCAGCCGAGCCGGGCGGGCATGCTGAGCGTGCTCGAGGCCGCCCCAGAAGCCGCAGTCGAGGGTCTCAGCCCCCGCGGCCGCGTCGTCCATGCACCGCCCGCCCCCGCCCTCCCGCCCTCCGTCGCCAGGCGGCCAGAATGGATCTTTCTGGTCTTGTCCGGTGCGCGGCCGAGTCCCGACGGGTCCAACGGACATGGCAGGAGCGCAGGCGGCGGTGTCCGTTGGAGCGATATCGCGACGCTAAGGTCGGCGCCAGCGCGGTTCACGGAGGAGTAGAGCAGTCGCAGACGCTGCGATAGCACGCGGACGAGCAGCGAGAACGATATGTCGGACCGTGGAAGCGCGCACGGCGGCGGCGGCGGCGGCGGATACGGGGGCAGGTACCGCCGCGTGTCGAACGGGCAGGAGGTGGATGAGACGCTGTTTGCGTCCGAGCATGCGCACAGCGTGAGCAGGCTGCGGGCCAAGCGCGAGAAGGGCGCGGTGGCGCGCAACTTGGGCGGCGGGGAGAGCAAGCAGGAGATCGTCATGACCAAGCAGCAGCTCGATGCGATGCGTGCGCGGTCCATTATCGTGTCGCAGCGCGAGCGCGAGCAGAAGAAGCGCGAAGAGGAGGAGTCGCGCCACGAGCGCATGGCCAAGGCGCGCGCGCGGAAGGAGCGCATGCTGCAGCTCGAGGCGGAGCGCAAAAACAAAAAGACGTTGACGGCCGAGGAGGAGGAGGACAAGGTGGTCAAGAACGCCATGCTGGAGCGCGCGGCGGACATGCGGTGGAGAACCTGGACCAGGTGAAGACCATGCGGCGCAAGATGATACGCTCAGTGCGCCCGCATTCGCGAGGCGCAAATCGAGGAGAAGGAGCGAGCCAAGGAGGAGGAGAAGGCGTTCGAGGAGCGGCAGGACATTCTGATGGAGATCGACCGCCTGCGCGATCTTGAACGCAGCGAGTTCAAGCGCAAGGAGCGCGAGACGCAGCGCCGCGAGGACGCCAAGAAGATTCGCGCGCAAATCGAGGACCGCGAGCGGCAGCGATCGATGAGGAGCTCCTGCAGCAGGAGGGGGAACAGATGAAGGCCTCTATCCGCCGCCAAGCCGAGGAGGACCGCGCAAAGCGGCTGGCGCACCAGAAGGAGAGCAAGCTCCTCCTCGAGGAGGTGCTCAAGGCCAACGAGGACGCCATCAAGGTCAAGGCCCGGCGCCGCCAGGAGGAGAAGGAAGAGGACGAGCGCATTCTCCAGTGGCAGGAAGAGAAGAGGCTGAAAGAGGAGAGCCTCGAGGCGGAGAAGCTTGCCATCCAAAAGGCCAAGGACAAGGAGTTTTACGAACTGGCCTCGCAGATGAAGCGATCCATGGACGACCGCGCCGAGCAGGATGCGCTGCGCGCCAAGCGCCACTGGCAGGAGCAGGAGCGCAAGCAGCGCGCCAAGGAGCGCGAGCTGCGTGAGCGCCAGGAGCGCCAGCTCGCCGAGCTGAACGAGGCCCGCGAGGAGCAGCAGCGTCGCAAGATCGACAACCTCAAGCGCTTGGCGCTGGCCGACAAGCAAGAGTGGCTCAAGATTGAGCGCGAGAACGCGGAGATCCAGTTGCGGATCGACGAGTACGAGCGCAAGACTCAGGAGGCCAACGTGCGCCACCAGAAGGAGCTGCGGCTGCAGATGCAGCAGCGCGAGCAGGAAAAGAAGAAGCGCGAGCAGGAGAAGCGCGAGGAGAGCCTCCGCCTCAAGCGCGAGAACGAGCGCTTCCTGAAGACGGTGGAGAAGAAGAAGAAGGAGATCCTCAAGGAGATGGAGGAGGGCGGCGTGCCGGAAAAGTTTCGGGCAGACGTGGAGCGCATGAAGATCACCCTCCAATAGAGATTCCACATCCAAGTCAACTAGCTTGCTAGCTCTCGCTCTGGAGACGCTAAGCTCAATCTTGCTCGGGCTCTGGGTCGGCCTCCTCGAGCAGCTTTTGCGCCAAGGCGTTGTGCGGCTCCCGCTCGAGCACCTTGCGAAGGCAGCCCACGCCAGTCTTGCGCTCCTTGTTGTTGTTTTGCGTGAGCAGCACAAGCCAGCCGCGCACGAGCTGGACCGCGGCGCACGAGGGCCATGCCTTGGCGACCTTGCCGATTGCGCCGAGACAGCGCCGGGCCCCGGCCGTTTGCGCGACAAACAGCGCTTGCTCCACGCGCGTGCTGCACGCCAGGCTCGGAAGCTCGCCGGTCTCGTTGTCCTCGGCGGTGCAGGCCACGGCGCTTGAGAAGCAAAATGCCGCGGCCTCGGTTGGGCCGGTCGCTCGCCAAAGCTCATGCCCGAGTTCGATCCATAGCAGAGCGCTGTCCGGCTGCAGGGCCAGGGCCTCCTGGAACCGCGCGCTCCCGCCCTGCGTGTCGCCCATGCGAAAGCAGAGCCGCCGAGGCATGCGAGCGCGACAGAACGCTCCCCTGCGCTCCCGTCGCCAAGCCCCGCAGCGAGAAGATCTTTTGCCTTGGCGCGCGCCTCGTCGTCCAGCAGCAGCGCGGCCTCGGCCAAGCTGCAGCGATCAAGCAGGTCCGCGTCGCCCTTCTCCTCTTGCTGCAGGAGGCGCTCGAGCATGACGAAGGCGGCGCGAGCCGAGCCCTCCCGCTCGCCCAGCACACATGCGAAGGCCAAAAGCCGGCGCGCCTCGCGGTGCCAGGGCCAGGCTCGGCACAGCTGGTGGGCAAGGTGCAGCAGCTCGGGTACTTGCTGCCGGGCCTGCAAGACGAGGGCCTCGACGCGTGCGGCGCGCAGCCGGGTGTCCACATCGCCAGCTTGCTCGGCGAGCTCCCCGGCCCTTGCAGCAGCGGCAAGCGCGACTTGCATAGCTAGGCCGTCGGCCTGGCCAAAGGCGAGCGCGCGCTCGGCCACGCTGACGTTGGCCTCGGCGCTCCACGGCGCGAGTGCGAGTGCCGCGCGCAGGGCGGTGGCCGAGCCGGCCGCTCCCACTGCGATGCTCACGCGGACCGGCGCGCTACGCACGAGCGGCTCGAGCTGTGTGGCGTGAGACACATTGCCGAGGCGAAGGGCCGCCGCAACGACGGCTTCGACCGCCGCGACGCGGCCGTTCTCGTCGTCGACGCTCTCGGCCCCGCCCGCCGCCAGACGGGCGACGATCTGCGCGCGCTCGTCGCCCTCGAACGCCGAGTAGGCGCATGCGAGCCATGCCGGTGTTCTGGTCTGCTGTACCCAAAAGCAGCTCCTGCGCCTCCTTGAGCCGGCCGCCCGAGACAAGACAGCGCGCGGCGCGAAGGCGCGAAGCGTCGTCCGCAGTTTCGGGCACGGGCAAGTCTGCGCCTGTCGCAATAAGCTCGAGCGTCGCAAGGCCGGGCTCGAGCGCCTCGGCTGCGCGGAGCGCCTCGGCGCGGCCGCGCGAATTGCCCCGCGCACCAAGGACGGTGGCCAGCATCAGGTGCGCGCGCGCGTCCCGCTCGCACCGCGAGAGATAGCGCTCGAGCAGCTGCTGAAGCCGCACGAGCTCTTGCGGCCCGGCGCAGTCCGTGCGGCCCTAAAACGCAAGTCGTGCGCTTTCGTAGCTAGCCTTGATTCCGGGCGGCGCGCGGGGGCCCTCGCCGGCGGCCTGCACCGCGCAGTCGAGCGCGGCGCGGGCCTTGGTATCGGTCTCGCTTAGACGGGCGCGCATGGTCCACACAGCGGCAGCATCGGTGCCCGAAGCCTGCGCCTGCACCAGGAGCTCGACGGCCGGCTCTCGCTCGCCGTGCAACTCCATGAGCGCTGCCAGGTTGGCCCAGGCGTCGCCCAGGTCCTCGTTTAGCTGCGTGGCGCGCACAAAGCAGTGCTGCGCAAGGTCCAGAAAGCGGCGCGCCTCCGCTCGCTCCCCGTCTTGCGCGGCGCCGACCAGCAGAAAGGTGTAGGCCACGCCAAGCAAGTTCCAGGCCGGCGCGTCGGCGGGGTCCAGGGCCACGCAGATCTCCGCGAGGCGGCGCGCGTCCCCGGCGCGCGGCAAGGTGTCGCCAGCGTTGACCGCGTCCAGCGCCTCGTTCTGGCCGTGCGCGACGGCGTGCCGTGCGGCCTGCATGCGGGCGACCTGATCCCACGGTTGCAAATGCACGGCGCGGGCTGCGGCACGGCGCGCAGCCGTCTCCAGCCCCGGCCGCCCCGCTGGTTCGTGCGCCGGCATAGCCGCGAGCGCCGAGGCCGGCAGCGCGGTCGCGAGGAACGAGAAGGCGTCACAGCGCAGCGCCTCGACGCTGTACAGGGGCTCGCCGCGGACCGTCTCCAAGAGCTCGAGCGCGCGACCCGCCGCAGCGGCGGCTGAGGTGAACCGCCTGGCGCGCGCAGCTGGCGCGCGAGGGACAGCTGTACGTCCGCCAAGGTCCAGTCTGTGACGGGGGAAGCGTGCAGGCCCCGCGCAAGCTCGAGGGCCTCGGCAGCGGCGGCGTGCTCGTGCGCAAGGGAAAGCAGCTGGCCGCGGCGCAAGAGGCAGTAGGCATGCTCGGCCGGCGCCGCCGCGGCGCCGGCGGCTGTGAACGCCTCGTGCGCGAGAAAGGCCCCGCGCGGCGGCGGTGCAGCGGCCCATGCGGCGGTAGGCGTCGCCGAGGCCCTGCCAGGCAGGCGCGTGCTCAGGGTTGTCGTCGATCACCTTTGAAAGTGCGCGGCGGCGTCTGCGAAGCGGCCCTGCTGGTGCAATCCACGCGCAAGCCCGACAAGGGCGGCGTGTTTGGCCGGCGCAAAGGCCCTGACGCGGCACCCGCGGTGCGCAAGCTCATCCACGGCGGCGACAGTGCGGCGGAAGAGCGCGTCGCCGAGGGAGCTTTGGCCACGGTCTTGGTAAAGGGCGACGAGCTGGCGCACAACGCGTTCTGCCTTGGGGTCGAGCGCAGCGGCGCGCTGCAGGCACTTTAGCGCCTTATCGGGCTCGCCTTTGCGCGTATAAAGGTCGCCCAGGGCCGCAAAGGCGTGCGTCATGTCGCGGTCCAGCTGGGCGGCCTTGAGGAGGATGGTTTGCGCCTGCTCCAGCGCGCCTTGCGCGAGGAGCGCGCACCCGCGCACGCAGACGTACCACGGGGTCACAAGCGAGGTGCGGGCGCGGCGCCCATTAGGGCCACCATTTCGGCGGGGAGCGCCGCCGCCACGGGCGGCGGCGGCGGCGGCGGCGCCATGGCCTGGGCCGCCCACTGAGAGGCCTGCTCGGCGCCGCTGGCTTGCTGGCAGGCGCACCAGGCACGGAGCGCAGCGGCAGGGCGCGCCACGCTGTCGGTCTCGGCGGCCTTTGCGAGCCACTGGGCGGCAGCCTCGAAGTCGCCCTCGGCCCATGTAAAATAGGCACCGAGGGCCAGCTGGTGCTCACCCGGCCGGGCATTGTCGCGCGAGCAGAGCCCGTCGAGCCGGTCGAGTGCAGTGCGCGCCGCCTTGTCGCCGTTAGGGGCGCAAGGCCGCTTGTGGCTTCGAGCGCAGCGACGGCCAGTGATCTTGTGGCTAGCAGCCGCTTCCTTGAGCCAGCCGAGCTCGGCCATGGCGTCGACGGCGGCGAGGCCCTCGCTTGTGAATTGCTCGGCGGCCAGCAGGTCCTTGTCTCTCCGGGCGAGCCTTGCGAGAAGCAGCGCATGAAGAGCCAGGCCCGTTCGCGCCAAAAGCGGCATGCCTTGTGGGCGAGCACGGTGCGCAGCGCCTTGCGTCGCGCCAGCTGGTCTGCCGCGCCAGCTTCGTCGTCGCCGGCGCCGTCGTCATCCTCGTCGTTGGCCGGCGCCGCGCCGAACACAAAGACCTTCTTCTTCTTCTTCTTCGCCTTGTTCTGGGCCTCGTTGGCCGCCTCTTGCTCGGCGCCGGCGGCGCGGGCTTGCTCAGCAAGCTCTCGCGCGTGTCGCATGTGCGTCGTGGCCAGGTCGGACGCACGCCGCGCCTCCGCTAGCGCGCCCGCGCCAGGAGGTTGGCAGCGCGACGCCCCCAGGCGCGCCAGCGCAGCTGCTCGGTTTCGAGCACGGCAGGCGCAGCCTCAAGCGCCGTGAGGGTGCCCTGCACCAGCTCGCCATCGGCAGATTGTTGCTCGAGCTGCAGCGCGAGGAGCGCTGAAGCGGCCATGACCCAGGCGGATCGCGCCTCGGGTACATCTGGCCGCGCCGCACACACGGCGACAGCGCGGTCACACAGGCGGCGCGCGACTGTGGCGTCCTGGGCCTCGGCCAGGACAGCCTCGAGCGCGTTCGCAAGCGTCATACGCTGCTGCTGAACAGGCGCCTCGGGGTCGAACGCGGCAATGCGCGCCTGTGCTAGCGCTACGAGACATTCGGCGAGCAAGTCTGCCCCCGCGTCGGCGCAGTGGTGCTGCACCAAGAGGCGGAGGACGGCCTCCGCGGCGCTGGGCGGCGCGGTCTCCAGCCCGTCCGCAAGCAGGCGCCAGCGTGGCCATCGCCTCGCGATGCATCTGCGCGGCCTCTTGCGCCGCGGCCAGGCTAAACTCCAGCTCGCGGGCCTTGTCCGCGTTGCCTTTCTCCGCAGCCAGCTTGGCCTGCCGCTCGAGCACGCCAGCGAGCTTGGCCTGCTCCCGGTCCGGCCATACAGCTCAACCACTTGGCGAGCGGCGCCATGAGTGACGCGTCAAGCTCTGCCGCGCGGCTGAGCAGCTCCTCCGCCCGCGTCAGCTTGTCGCATCCAAGCGCGGCCTTGCCGCCCAGCAGGAACGCGCGCGCATTGTCGGCCGCCTCCTCGCTCTTGAGCGCCTTCTCGATCAGCTCGAGGCTGCGCTTGGCGTCGCCGCCCTCGAGCGCCTCTTGGCTCTCGCGCACCACCGCACGCAGCGCGTCCATCGCCGACCAAAGATCGTGGATCGTCGATCGATCGATCACCTCGAGGTCGAGGTCGAGGGAGGGCGAGGGCGAGGCGAGGGCGAGGGGAGCGCGAGCGCGAGGGGAAGCGACGGCGCCGCGGCGATGGCCGAGGCCGAGAGGGTGCCAGTGCGCTCGCTGCTCAAGGGCGAGCTGCGCAACGTGCGGCTGCAGCTGGCGTCGCTGGCGCAGCGGTTGCGCAGCGGCACGAGCGGCAAGAAGGATGCGCCGCAGGCCACGGAGATGGCGGCTTTTGGCGCCCTCGCAGCAGCAGGGAAGCTGCGCGGCGCCGTGCAAGCTGCGCGAGCACCAGCAGTTCCAGACCAAGCTGATCGGCTTGCAGCGCCAGATTTCGGCCAAGGACGCGGAGATTCTTAAACTGTCAGAAGTGCTGCGAGAGGCGCAGGCCGGCGTCGAGCAGGTCGTGTTCCAAGAGGCAAAGCCGCTATTGGGCAAGGCCGTGGGTACGGAGCCGCTGCGTCCGGTAGACGCTGCCACGGTGCTCAAGCTCGCGGAGCGGCTCAGCTTTGCCACTGCCGCGCCGCCTGGGTGGCACTTTGCGCAGGGGATGGAGATCCCCTTTCCGTCAAGCCGCCGGCGCCGCAGGAGGACGTCATTCGTAGCGGCCATCTCTTCACCAAGGTTGAGCGCATCGTCAAGGACCTTGCGGCCGCGCTCAAGGTCCCGGCGGAGGGCGAGGCCAAGAAAGCCGAGGAGAAGGACGGCGACGCGGCCTCCAGCGCCAACGATCAAAAGCCGAGGTCGATGGACAGGACGGCGGCAGCGGCCCCGTCGCCGCCACTGCCGCCGCCGCCGCCGCGTCAGCACCAGCTGCCGCTGGAACTGCAGCTCTACCGCCGCTGAAGCAGCCGACGGCAACGCGAGCAAGGCCAAGGAGGAGGCTGAGGCCGCCGCCCCGGCGGCGGACAAGGCGGCAGGAATTCGAGCCCGCGGGCGCAGACGACTCCGCGCCGCCACCGGCCAAGAAGCTCAAGAAGGAGCCCAGCGATGGCGGCGACGGCGGCGACAGCGACGATGAATTTGACATTTAGCTTACTGGAGACTAGTTGCTGCCGCCTTGGGCAGCCCCGTTGGCCGCCTTGGGCAGCGTAGAGATATGCTGCAAGATGTCCCGGCGCAGATCCTGCCGGAAGACGTTCCACAGCGCCTGCTCGATGCCCGGCGGCGCCGCAAGCAGCTCGGGTGGCATAAGCCCGCCCTCCGCGTCGGCCGCGGCGGCTTCGGCCCCAGCCCCTCCGCCTCGGCCTCGGCCGGCGTGCGCGCCGCCGCCTGCGCCGCCGCCTGCGCCCCCTTGCCGCCACGTCCAGACCCGCCGCGCCGCGTCCGATCCCGCGACCGGCCCTGCCCGCGGCCGCCGGTCCTGCCCTTGCCGTTCTGCGCCGCGGTCGGCGTCCCGCCCTCGCCCTTGCCAGGCGCCTTGCCAGGCGTGGCCGTAGACGCCGGCCCGCTCATCTCACCGCGTCCTCCACCTGCTCCTCCTCCACCTGCTCGTGCAGGTTGTTGTCTTGGTCGTCGACAGTGGCCGCGCCGCGAGCTTGGCGCACGCTGGCGCCGGCCAAGCAGTCGTCGGCCTCGTGCATGAGCTGGTCTCGCAACTCCTGGCGGCGGCGCGCCATCTGGTCGCTGGCCATCTTGGCGCGCACGCCCCGCTGGATGCGCTGCGCGGCTCGATCTTGCCGCATGCCAGAGACGGACTTGCGCGCCACGCGAGCGCTGCGCGCATTGCAGCTTGGTGGCGGCGCCTTGGCGGCGCTCTTCCTCTCGGTGCCGCTTGTGCCGCGCCTGCTTGCCACGGTGCACCGTCTGGATACGCACAGCCGCGGCGTCTTGGCGGCGCGCCACCTTGACCTCGCCCACGCGGCGCAGGGCCGTCTTGCGGCGCACCGAGCTCTGGATGCGCACCGCGGCCGTGTTGCGCTTCCGGCGCTCTTGCAGGCGGCGCACGCGGTTGCGCGCCAGGCGGCGACGGGCCTGCGCCTGGATGGCGGTGGCCGCGGCGTCCTTGTGCCGCTGAGAGACGATGCGCCGCGCGCTGTTGCCGCGCGCCACGCGCTGGATGGAGACGGCCGCGCCCTCGCGCATGGAGTCCAGCATCGCTTGGCGCACCTGCATCGACCTGCGGCAGAGGTGGCCGCGAAGCGCGCTCTGGAGCTTGATGGCGGACTCGCGGCGCTCGATCTTGCGCTGCTCGATGATCGCGCGTGTGTGGTAGCCACGATAGCCGGCCTGAACCACTGTGCTGGCGCGCACGATGCGGCGCTCGACGACGCGCCTGTTGGCGGCCTTGGCGCGCAGAAACTTTGCAGCTTGATGACCGCACCAGCCTCGCCCATTGCGCGGCGCAGGTGCACCCTGACGCGCTCCACGAAGCGGCAGTCCAGGTGGCGACGCACGTTGGCCTGGATCTTGATCACGGCCATCGCGAGCTCGCTCATCTCGCGAGAGCTTTTTCTTGCGCCCGTGGTATGCACGAAAGTGCGCCTGGATCGTGATTACGGCGTCGCGCAGGCGCTCCTCCTCGTTGTACTGGCGCAGCACCTGTGCGTGGCGCCAGGCTAGGAAGCGGCGCACGAGGCGCTGCATTCGGATGGCGTGCTGGTGCTGCTTTTTGCGCGAGGCCGCGTACTGTGGCCGTCGCTTTCGGGATGTCTTGAGCATGAGCTTGGAGTCGCCGAGGCGGTTGCCGACGCGCCGCTCGGTCAAACGCTGCAGGTAGGCGAGGTGCTTGCGGATCTTGCTGTGTTCTCTTGCCTGCTCCACGTAGTCGAGTGGTCTTGCTCGCGGTCGTTTCTTGCCCCACGGCCGCTGCACGGCCAGCTGCGAGCTGTCCTCGTCCCGCGCGTCCAGGGACGCTTCACTCGTGGGCGCGTCGCCCCAGCGCGCCCTGCGCAAGGCGCTCCCGCGTGAGCTTGCCGCGTACCATGGCCTGCACCATGCTGGCCGCGCCCGACTCGACCTGATACTGAACAAGCGCTCTCGATACAAGCGCTCGCCAAATAGCTTGCGCTCGACCTGCAGCTCGCGGTTGAGCTTGGCCGCTGGAATGGACAAGCTCACCTTGACCTTTCGCTGGTGCTGCTTGTGCTGCTGGAACATTAGCGGGCCGTCCATCGCGTCGGGCTGCACGAGCGTCGTCACAGTGCTGAGCACATCCGAGTGCGTGTCCCGCCTGCTGGCCACGTAGCACACGTTGGCGAGCTCCATGCCGCCAAAGCAGCCAGAGGCCGCGCCAGCGGGCCCTCCCACCGTGGCAGCGAGTCGTCCTCCATCCTGCCCTGCCTTCTCCTCGCTCGCCTAGATGTCCGTTCGCCCACGGTGCCCGGCACCGTTGGCACTCCGGAGGTACTCCCGTGGTCGGCGGCGACGACAACGACGACGATGGACGCGACGACGGCCGAGGTCGAGGCGGCGCGGGAAGGCCAGGAGGGCCAGGGGACAGGACGAGGAGCAGGAGGTGGAGATGTACGCGGATGGCAAGGTCAACTATGACTGGGTTGACGGCAGCGACTACGAGGACCTCGTGGAACAGATTTATGGGGATGGCAGGGAGGTCGTCTGCTCGTGCTGCCAGGGCGACGGCCAGGCACCGCCCGCGGAGGGAGAGGGGGTGGCGGCGAGCACAGCCGCGGATCCGCCGCTGCCGCCTTCCGCCGCTGCGCCAGCCGACGCTGCTCCGGCCGAGGCGGAGGCGGGCACTGCGGCGGCTGCGCCGCCGCACCTCCATCGGCGCCCGAGCAAGGGCAGGAGCAGGAGCAGGAGCAGGAGCAGGAGCAGGAGCAGGAGCAGGGGCAGGGGCAGCTGCTTGGGCCGTTCGACACTGGGCGCTTTGAGAATGGACTGCCCGTGCCGCCACGATACTACGACTGGCGGCAAGTGTTTCCCGAGGCAGGCGCGCTGATAGACAACTATGACGCGCTGGTGGAGGAGCTCCAGGCGTGGTGCGCAACCGTGGTGCCCCTGGCCCGAGTACAAGCTGTATGAGGCGGACGACCAGTCTGGGGATTGGAAAGTGATCCCGCTGCTGCACACGTTTCCGGCGTGGGACCCAAGCCGCACCAAGCGCATTGAGGCGAACTGCGCGCTCTGTCCGCGCACTATGGCGGTGCTCGAGTCACTCCCCGGGCTGCGCACGGTATTGTTCTCGCGCCTGGGCCCGCGGACGCGGCTGTCATCGCATCAGGGCTGGGCCGACCTCGCCAACCACGTGCTGCGGCTGCACCTGCCGCTGGTGATGCCAAGCGCGGAGCGGTTCCGGACAGCTGCGGGATGTGGGTGGAGGGCCACGTGCAGTTTCACCGCGCGCGGGAGCTCCTTGTATTCGACGACAGCAAGTACCACAAGGCGTTCAACGCCTCGGACGAGGAGCGCGTGGTGCTCATTGTGGACCTGCTGCGCCCCGACACGGTGCCCAAGGGCCTGGCCACGGCGGCCACACGTCGCAGCTGGACGAGTTCATCGCCGCGTACGAGACCTCGATTGGTGCGTAATAGTCTCTTAACCCGCTGACCTTGATCGGCTTTTATAGCAGAGACGCACGACACGACGACGGGCGGCGAGGCCACGCACGCACGAGCGCACGGTCGGTAAGGCGGCGGGCAGGCAGGCAGGCAGGCAGGACGATATGGACGTCCGGTTTGCTGGCGAGATCGCCATCTGCATCCTGGTATGGTACTCCACGTCGGCCGTGGCCAACACGACCTCCCGCAAGCTGCTGACGCAGATGCCCTTGCCCCTGTGCTGCTGACGCTGAGCCAGTTTACGCTGGCCACGGCGATGGGACACCTGCTGCTGCGCGTGCTGAAGTTGCGCGCGTACCGGCCGCTGCCCAAGGGCGCCGCGCGCAGCCTCAACCTGCTCACGGCGGTGTACAGCGGGCTTTCTCTTCGTAAACGCCGGGTACGTGGTGGTAACGTTTCGCTGGCGGAGACGCTGCGGTCCGCCGAGCCGCTGGTGACCGTGGTGCTGGCGCTACTCTTCGTCAAGTCGGAGCCCGTGTCGCGCATGGAGATGGCCGCGATGGTGCCGATTGTGGTGGGTGGCGCGCTGTCGAGCCTAGGGGATAGCTCGTTTAGCTTGCTGGGGCTCATCTTTGTGTGCATCTCCAACCTGTCGTTCAGCCTGCGGTCCATGTTCACCAAGCAGCTGCGCGAGACCTACGACGGCGATGCTTTCAACGTGTTCTACACGTCTCGCGGCGCGGCGCGCTGTGCCTGCTGGGCTTGGTGGCGGCGGTTGAGATGGCCTCGGTCGGCTGGGCGCCGGCTGGGCTGGCGCCGTCGCGTATGACGGTGCGCGGCAACCTGGAGATGCTGTGGACTTCGGAGACGCTTCAGCTTGCCTTCCTCAACGCGCTCACTTACGTGCTGTACAACCAGACATCGTTCTACGTGCTGTCGCGCGTGCGGATGGTCACGCACGGGGTGGCGAACGCCTTCCGTCGCGTGGTGACCATCTTCTTTTCGGTCTGGTACTTTGGCAACCGGGTGAACGGCACCAACGCCTTTGGCATCGCGCTGGCCGTGTCGGGCGTGCTCTTGTACGCCAAGGCCAAGGACTCGAAGACAGTGCTGCCGAGCGTGACCTCGCCGTTGTCCATGGGCGGCAAGAGGTAGAGGAGCGCACGGTGTGGTGGTGAACATGTAGGTACGGTACTTTAATAATTCCCTCTTTCCTGACCGACTGCTCTTGTTCGTCGAGGCGCAAGCTACGTGTAGTTTGAGGTCGTCAGCTCGCTCAGGACCGCGATGAAGGGCGACCTGGGGTTGGCCGCGAGAATCCAGGCCCACCGTGATAGAGCTCAACCAAGCGGCAAGCGCTCGAGCACCACCAAGCGAGCGACAAGGCCGGCCGCGCCTTCGGCAGCCTCGGACCAGGCCGCCGCATTGGCGGGACGGGAGTGCAGGCTCGAAAGCGCCGACGCGGTTGAGCGCGCCGTTGTCCGAGGCGCGAGAAGCGGAGGACGCGGGCGATCTCACCCCGACGGTGTTGCGGCGGGACGGGGCAAGTGGACATCGCGAGCTCGTTCAACAAGTGGGGCGAGGAGACAGACCCCGACGCACAAGCCCGGCGGCGACTTGCTCAGCAAGTCGGCGCGCAGATCACTCAGCTCGCGACGACGACGACGACGACGACGACGACGACGACGACGACGACGACGACGGCATCGTTCGACAGGATGAAGAGGAAAAAGGGGGAAAGCTGCTTGTTGTCGTCTTATGCTTCGTCTACTCGTCAATGATGTACAGTAATGTGGCCGGCGCGCGAGCTGCTGCGCTCTAGGAACTTGGGCTGGGGCGCGCTTAAAAGCCCTCGCCGCGCAGCCTCCTGCATGGAGAGCACCAGCACGGGGTTCATGTTCTGGTGGATGGCGTTGCGCCGGCTACGGCGCTTGCCGCCGCTCATGGGCGGCGTCGCCAGGGCCATGCCAATCGCCCGGCACCGCTGCCTTGGTCGGGTGGGCGGCGCCTCCTCCTCGCTGCTCACGCTCTCCCCGCGCTTGCGCGGCGGTTGGAGGTGGGTCATCGGCTCGAGCATCTTGAGCGACATGCGGCGCAGGCCCATCGTGCTCGCCTCGCTGGTGTTCCGCTCCTGCTGCTCTGGCTTCTGCTGCTGCTTTGGCTGCTGGCTGGCTGCTGCTGCTGCTGGTTGTCGCTGCTGGTGTTGTGCTCGAGGTTGGGGTTCTGCTGCGACTGCATCTGCACCGCAGTTCCATCAACCATGCCCTGGCACAGCAAATCTCGGCAACGCATCTCACTCCACACCAAGACCTCTCCGCCGCTTTCGCAAAACCCTGCACAGCTGTATCTCTCTCGCGAGCGCGGCAGGACATCCGTGCGAGCGTCGCGAGTCAATCACACTGGGACGGCGCCGCTGGGACTCGCGATTTCCGAGGTCTGCAAGCGAAGAAAATGCTCGAGAAAGAGAGAGAGAGAGATGCTGAGAGAGGCTTGCGCAAGCAGCGCAGCAGAACGCGGAAAGCGAGCAGCGGTGCGCGGCGAACGCGGCCAAGGCAATTGCCAAGGCGGCCAAGCCGAGCGCGGCAAAGCCGAGCGCGCGGCCGCGCTGGAAAGAAGGAAGCCAAGCAAGCCGGGGTGCCCAGAACGACCTCTTTTCTCCGTTCTTCCCGGCCGCTGGACTTGCTTGCTGGGCGCTGCCGCTCTCTGGCAGACAAGGAGGGGTGGGGAGAAGGAGCGGGTGGGGGTGCTGCTCGGCAACCTGCTGCCAGCGCTCGCCTGCCTCGGCCTGCCTGCCTGCCTGCCTGCGCGACTGTTCTGTTCTCGGGTGGAGGGACACCGACAACCGCTTGCTGCTGGACGCCTGAAGCAGCAAGTCTTGACAGGGCAGGAGAGAGAGAGCCGGAGTGTGCTGCTGCTGCTGCCTGCGTTCGCTCGTTCCTTTGTTTGTTCTCAGAACAGAACCGCGCGGCAGAACTGACCGCTTTTGATGAGAGTGAACCGGCGCATGTCGCACAGCAGACTCGCTCCCCGTTCTCGGGACTTTCGACTCCACTCTCCTCTCTTCTCCTTGATTGACTGACCTCGATTGACCAGGCCCAGCGGAGAAGAGAGGAGGGAGTCCCACCAGAGTTTGGGACTGACTGATGATGGGCTGGGTCCGGAGTCTGGACTCACATGCGACCCGCCACGAAAATTCCGGGAGGCGGCATGCCAGCCAGCCAGCCGGCATCGTCACCGCGACCGAACAGCGCGCCGTGGCACGGCTTGCCAATGCCTGGCGCGGCTTGCGTCGGCCGGCTGGCCTCAAGAGTCAGTTGGGAGCGCCTCTGGACGCTGGCTGGGGACGGCCACTTGTCTTTCGCTTGTTCGGTTCACGGCAGGCGGTCCACCGACGCACCGACCGTGTCCTCTCCTCGTGTCTGTGGATGCCAGGCAGCGATTGCCAGCAAGCCTTGGGTGGACAATGGCTGCTGGGCTTTCACGGCAGGCGGACCATGAGGCAACGGACGGTCAAGGATGCGGACAGAGTCGCTGCCAACGCCGACGCCGACAACGGCGGCGGCAGTTTCGAGGGGGGCGACGTGCTGCGCAACTCCCGAGTGCGTGGTGGTGGAGGGGCGGCGCAGCACAGCGCGAGAGAGAAAGAGGTTGCACGAAGTGGTAAGATCATTTTAGGTCGTGCACCGGAAACATCAGCGCAGGCTTACTCCGCGGGGGCGATCGGCGCCTCCTCGGTGGCAGCGGGGGCCTCCTCAGTGGCGGCCGGAGCCTCCTCGGTCTCCTCGGTGGCGGCCGGGGCCTCCTCGGTGGCGGCCGGGGCGGCCTCCTCGGTGGCGACCGGGGCCTCAGCGGCGGCGGCGACGGCGGGGTCCTGCACGACCTCGGTGGTGGCGGCCTCCACGTTCTCCTTGACCTGCTCGGCGGCGGGCTTCTCGTACGAGACCTCCTCGACGTTGGTGGGGGGGACGGCGCTCATCTTGGATGTGTTGTTGTTTTGTTGTGGAATGTGTTTGTTGCTTGAAGGTGTTTGGGTTCTGCCCGAGTTGGCAGCACGCCACAGGCGCAAGCCAGATGGAGCCCAAGCAGAGCCCTCTGCTTAATCCAGAGAGCGAACTACGTCACTGACTCGTCAGAGCCTGAGCCGTGCGTCTCCTGCACCCATCTCGAACGCGCGGTCCACCAGGAGCCAGCGTCGTCAGCAGCTGCTGGCAACAAGCGAACCGCGCGAAAGACCAGCCTCCCCGTTGCATGACAAGCAAACGGCGCGGAAGGAAGACCAAGCCAGCAAAAGGCAAGCCAGCAAAAGGCAAGCCGGCGAGCAAGCACTTGCAAGCACTTGCGCAAGCGCAACTCCAGACTCTGCAGCATCGCACCTGCGCCAGACCAGCCTTTGTTCGGCTCGTTTCACGCACTCCCTCCTCCGCCCAGGGCAGCTGGCAAGACAGAGCGAGGCAAGCACGAGGAGGATTCGAGTGTCTCATCATCATCTTCATCGCATTGGGTCCCCCCCGGCAAAACCGAACAAAGGTGCGCTGAACCTTTTGCTGAAAGCGAGGGACAAAAAGAGCCAAGCAGGACGCGGACCAGGGAGCCAGACCAAAAGCAGGGTGAAACCGCCGCTGCAACAGGCAATGCGTGGGTGTTTTCCTTTCCCACAGTCCGCTCAGCTAGTGCGCGGAAAATTCTTGTCCAGAGGTTCAAAACGCGTTTTGTGATGACAGGCTGGCCTGGCTGGGTTTGGTTGGGGCCTTCCGAATCCGCTCGCGGAATCGGGCGCCGTTGGATGGACAGACAGAGCAGCAGAGCAGAGCAGAGCAGAGCAGAGCGAGCGGAGCGGTTCAAGGCTCTTGGCGGCGGGGTATGGACGGGCTAAAATAGCTTTAAAGAGGTTTACTCCTGGGCAGGGGCGGCCTCCTCGGCGGGGGCAGCGGCCTCCTCGGCGGGGGCGGCGGCCTCCTCGGTGGTCTCCTCGGTGGCGGCCGGAGCCTCAGCGGTCTCCTCGGTGGCGGCCGGGGCCTCCTCGGTGGCGGGGGGCGGCCTCCTCGGTGGCGACCGGGGCCTCAGCGGCGGCGGCGACGGCGGGGTCCTGCACGACCTCGGTGGTGGCGGCCTCCACGTTCTCCTTGACCTGCTCGGCGGCGGGCTTCTCGTACGAGACCTCCTCGACGTTGGTGGGGGGGACGGCGCTCATCTTGGATGTGTTGGTGTTTTGTTTGTGGATGTGTTGGTCTGCTTGGATGTGTTTGGGTTCTGCCCGACTTGCGCTCGCGGGGCCGCGAGATTCAAATAGGGCCAAGCAGACCAGCCTGCTTGGCGCGTAACTCATCCGTTGTTCTGGACTCGCCCTGCCGGACGGCGTGTTGGCCGTCCATTTTCCAAAGCCAACATCTGCGCGTGTCAGACGCAGAAAAGGGCAGCGGCCACCAGCCTGCATTTGGAAAAGCAGCAATGGACTCAGCCCAACAAGCCCAAGCAGGAGAAACAGTGATGCAAGCGGAACGCGTCTTTCACCTCGTGAATGATGATGTTCACAGCCGACAATGGGGGCAAGCAGGTGGGGCTCCCTCGCCCTGATGAGGCACAGCATGCATCCAGCCAAATCGATGATGATGATGAGGTGGAGGAGCCAACCAGAAAAAAGACCAGGCCAAGCAAGCCAAGCAAAAAAAAACGAAAAAGCAAAAAAAAAAAAGCCAACCAAAAGCAGCCCAAATGCCACAAAGACGACATCTGGCTGCATGCGCCTGCTCTGCCTCTCCCTCTCTCCTCGCGTTTCGAAAGAAGCCAAGTCAGTCAGGGCAGTTGCCACCGAGTTGCCAGCGCAGAATCGTTCAGCACCACGAGCTGTTGTTGTTGCAGTTGTCGTTGCAGTTGTCGTTGCACTTGCACAAGCAACGACGGAACCAGAACGCACCAGAAGCCAGAGGAGGGGGAGCCAGCCCACTTGCCAGCCCACCTCCCCCCACCCACCGGCCGCTGGCCGCCCGCCCGCCCAGACCGGACGAACGACCGCCCGGATGGCTCGGGTCGGACAGGGGTTGAGGTTTCATCCATTTGGGACGTGGCCGCGGACTGGGTTTGTTTGTTGCGCCTCGGCCGTCGGGGCTGGGCGAGCGCGGTGCGGCACTTGGTGCGGGCGCGAGGCGGGGCGCGAGGCGCAGGAGTGGGGCCGCCTGGCGACGTTCGCCAAGGGGTCGGCGTCGGGCGGCGTGGCGGCGCTGGCGCTGCAGCCGCTGGACGTGGTCAAGACGCGGCTGCAGGGCATCGGGGAGGCGTCCTCGGCGCGCGTGACGGCCAGGGCCGCCGTGCGCGAGGTGTGGCGGCAGGACGGCGCGAGCGGGTTCTGGCGCGGGCTAGCGCCCAGCCTCGTGCGGGCCACGCTTGGGCCCGGCGTGTACTTTGTGATCCTGGACGGCTTTCAGCAGGGGCGGTCGCGCGCGGCCAAGCGCGAGCAGAATGTGGGTCGCGTGTTCATGGAGGGCGCGGTGGCGCGCGGCGTGGCCGGGGCGCTGCTGTGCCCGCTGACGGTGGTCAAGACGCGCGTCGAGTGGGCGCGCGGGAGCGCCGGGCGCGAGGGCATGCTGCACATGCTGGCCCGGATCGCGCGCGAAGAGCGGCTTGGAGGGCTCTTCAGCGGGCTCTTGCCGACGCTCGTGCGCGACCTGCCGTCCTCGGGACTCTACCTGGTCCTGTACCAGAGCGCGTTCCAGCCGTGGGCGTTTCGGGCGTTCGGCGGCGCCGTGTCCGAGCCGGTGCTCAACCTCGGCAGCGCGCTGGCCGCGGGGGGGCTCGCCGCGCTCGTCACGCACCCGGCTGACGTGCTCAAGACGCACGTGCAGATCCACGGGGGCTCGCTGCGCGCGGGGTGCGTCGCTTTGGGCCGCGCGGGGAGGGGGCTTCTTCTCGGGCGTGGGCACGCGCATGCTCCGCCGGCCGCTCAGCATGGGCATTACGTGGACGGTGTACGAGTTTTGCACGAGTAGGTAGTGAGTTAGTAGTTTAACGTCTTGTGCGGCACCCCTTCCCTCCACAGCTAGCCCTCCGCGGCGGCGTCGTTGATGCGCCGCATGTAGTCTGCCAGGGACATCTTCTTCTTGGCCGGCCCGCGCCGGCGGCGCCCGCCTTGTCCGGCCCGCCGGCGCCGGCGCCCGTCTTTTGCTTCTTGGCCTTCTTGGCCTTCTTGGACTTCTTGTCTTTCTTCTCGCCGTTCGCCGCGGCGCCGTTGCCCGCCGCATCGCCGCCGCCCTCGCCGCCAAGTCCGTCTAGCTCAATATCGATCTGCCCGTGGATCGTCTTCACCTCGGTTACGCGCGGCGCGGCTTGCTTCTTCAGCGTCGAAAGGCCCAGCGTGTCCTTCTTGGCCGCCTTGCGCTCCAGCTCGGGCAAATCGGCGTCCTCGGCAGCGCCCGCGTCGCCGGCTCCCCGCGGCCCCGTTCTCGCTCGGCGGCACTGCGCCGGCCCCGTTCGCCGCGCCGCCCGCCGCCGCGCCATCCGCCGTGGCCCCCTCGTCGCCCGGCTGACTCGTGGACCACAGGTTGTCAGGCCGCGTGGGCATGCGCGCAAAGGGGTTCCACACCTTCTCGCCGCTCGCGTTGACGCGCTGCCCCGTCGAGCTCTCCCCGCCCCGCGCGCGGTTCTCGCGCACGTTGCGCGCATTCACCAGATGATTGGTCTCGTACTTTTTCTGCAGCGACATGGCCCGCTGCATCTGCTGCTCCTTGAGCGCGTCCAGCTTCTCCTCCAGCTCGCGCACGGTCGCCGGGTCCCCTTCCTGCCGCGCCGCCATCAGGGCGCGCTCCACCTCGGCCTTGGCCATGGCCAGGTTGACCACACCACGCCGCCTTTTGCGGTTCTTCTCGATCTTGCGCTGAAGGTCCGCTTCCGTCATCACGTATCCGTGGACCTTCTCGCGGATGCGCCGCTCAAACTTGTCCACGTGCCCGCGCGTCGGCAGCCGCTTGTGCGCCTTCTCCATGTTGCTCCGCCACAGGTCAAATTCCTCGTGCGTGAACGGCTGGTCCGAGATGCAGTCCAGCTTCCACTCGCGAAACACCTTGGCGTGCCGTAGCTGCAGCGTGCAGTCCACCGTCTTCCCGTCCACCTTGTACGGCTGGCCCACGTCCTCTTTCAGGTCGGTCACTTCGCACACGCGGTACGTCCGCCGCGTCGGGTCGTTCTGCGCAAACCCGATCATCAGGCGCACAAAGCCACCCACGCACTCGCGAAAGTACGGCTCGTCCACCCACGCCATCAGCACCGACCGCGTCAACTGCATGCGGTTTAGGTCGTACCGGTCGATCGGGATCCGCTTTTCGTCGCGCACCCCGGCGGGGCCTCGTCTCGCGGCTGCGTCCTCGTCGTCCTCGTCGTCCTCGTCAACGTCGCTATCCGACCCGTCGCGCCCGCGGCGCGCCCCGGCCTTGCGTCTTTGCCGTCCGTCGTCCTCGGATTCCGATTCCGAGTCGTCGCGTGTTGCGGCGCCCCGCCTCGCGCCCTTCTTCTTCGTTGCCGCCACCGGCTCGTCGTCGTCGTCGTCGTCGTCGTCCGAGACATCCGAGACGTCCGAATCCCCAAACGCGCTGACCTTGGCCTTCTTTGCTGCTGCTGCCGCCGCCGCTCCCCGCTTCAGCGTTTTCTTCGCCCCGGCGGCCTTGCCCCGCGCCGGCGCCTTCTTCTTCGCCTTGGCCTTTCCCTCCGTGTATTCGTCGTCGTCGTCATCGTCGTCGTCGTCGTCGTCGTCGTCACTGCTATCGTCCGACGAGGACCCAGAATCAGACTCATCAGATTCGCTGCTCTCCGCCTTGGCCCCCCGCCCCTTGGCCTTCGCCTTGGCCTGCTTGTTCTTGTTGAGCGCGTTCAGCTCGGCCTCCTCGCGGCGCTTCTTGTCCTCCTCGAAGAGCCGCATCTCGCGCTCCATCTCCGTCTCCTCCTTCGCCGGAGCCTCGGCCGCCTTGCCAGCCGGCGCGGCGGCCGCGCTCGCGGGCTCGAACTCATCCTCGGACGAGTCGCCCGACTCGCTGCCCGACGAGTCGCTGCCCGACTCGCTCGCGGACGAGTCGCTGCTCGCCTTGCGCTTCCTGCCCTTGGCCATCCTCGCTCGCTCGCTCGCTCGCGCCCAGCGCCGCCACCGCCGCCGCCGCCGCCGCCGCCTCGACCCTCGTCGCCGTCGCCGTCGCCCAACCGCGCAGTTTGCGTTCCCGAGGTCAATAGTGCCCGCTGAAGCGTTCCCTGGGTTAGGGTGCCGGCTGGGCTCGTGAACGGATCTTTCGCCGCGCAGCAAAGATCGATCGATCGATCGATCGATCCGTCCGAGCGAGAGCAGGCGCGAGGGGCAGCTGACCGGCGATGGGCAAGGGCAAGAGCGCGGCGCCCTCCGACGAGGTGGGCGGCGACCCGCTTGTGCTGGCCAAGAACTACAACGTCCTGTGCAAGGCCGTCGGGATCAAGCAGAATGACCAGGTGCTGGAGATGATTAACGGGGAGGACACGCCCGAACTCGTGGCCGTAGACGCCGAACTCGGGCCTATCGGGGTGCAGGTTTTGGTGCAGGCGCTGCTGGGCGCGCGCGAGGGGCTGCCTGGGCCGTACAACCTGATCAATACCATCCGCCTCTGGCGGTCCAACGCTGGCGAGGAGGGCGCGCGCGCGCTTGCGGACCTGCTGAAAAAGCAGGGCAAGGTCGAGGCGGGCGTGGTCACGCCCAACCTGTGCTACCTTCAGCTCCTCGACTGCCGCCTAAACCCGCAGGCGTGCTCTTACCTCGGCGGGCGCTGGCCGCGGGCGGCAACCGCACGCTGCTGACGCTCAACCTGGACCACAACGACCAGATCCGCGGCGAGGGCGCGCGGCGTCTCGCCGAGGGCCTGTGCACAAACACGACGCTCAAGCGCCTCAGCCTCGCCTACTGCGAGATCGGACCCGACGGCGGCCGGTCCGTCAAGAACCTGCTCTCCGGCATTGGCGGCAGCCTCGAGGAGCTGGACCTCAAGGGCAACCGCCTGACCGGGGAGGGCGTCAAGGCGTTCACCAAGGCGCTTGCCAAGAACCTGTCCCTGCGGGCGCTCGACATCAGCAACAACGACATCGGACCGGTAAGTTGTGTTTCTCGCTCCCGCGCTCCCACCTCTCTTGCCGCTCCTCCTTCCTCACGCACGGCGGCAAAGGCGGAAAAGCTGACCGCAACAACCCCTGTGCGCGCAGAACCTGGAGGCCTTGCAATCGCTTGCCGACGCGTTGGCCGTAAACCGGACGCTCGTGCAGCTGCGCATGCAGGAAATCACATCGGCGACGGGGGCGCAGGTCCTGCTGGACTCTGGCGCGCTCGATAAAAAGACCGGCAACACGTCGCTCAAAGAGCTTCAGATCGACATCGCCATGTCCAGCGAGCTCTTCCAAGCCCTCATGCGAGCAGGCGCGGGCGGGGGCAAGAAGGGCAAGAAGAAGGGCGGCAAGAAAAAGTGACGCGCGCAACCGCGGTGCTGGCTGTGCCCGAAACGTTGACGGAGGGTTGGGTCGAATTGAATGTTGTTGTTGTTGTTGTTGTTGATGTTGTTGGCTCATTACTGTTCGTTCGGGTGGTCCTGCGGGTCCTCCTCCTCTGCTGTCTCCTCCTCGTCCTCCTCTTCCTCGTGCGGCGCCGCCTCCACGGCCGGCTTGGCCTCAGGCCGCGCGAGGTTGGCCGGCGGCGG
The DNA here is from genome assembly GCA_022244645.1 of Thraustochytrium striatum. NCBI lineage: Eukaryota > Bigyra > Thraustochytrida > Thraustochytriidae > Thraustochytrium > Thraustochytrium striatum. Next base: position 228,540 of record JACDIV010000060.1, on the reverse strand, counting down.
CGGCCGGGCCACCGTGTTGGGCTCCTCGGCGCTGCCATAAGTCAGCGGGCGCGGCGCGTCGCCGGCCTTGAAGCGAGCGAGCAACTCCCCGGCACCGCTCTTGACCAGCTCGCCCGCCAGCGCCTCGCCAACGGCCTCCGGCGCGTCCGCGCGCCCGCAAATGCTCATCTCCACTGACTGGGACCCGTCCTCGGCCAGGATCGTGCAGCTCAGCTCTAGCCGCTCACCATGCACCTCGCTCGACACGCCCAGCGGCACCTGGCACCCGCCCTGCAGGGTGCGCAGAAGCGCCCGCTCGGCCAGGCACCGTGCCGCGGTCTCCGGGTGCTCCGCCGCCTTGAGGATCTGGATCGTGCGCGCGTCGTCCGCGCGGCACTGCAGGCCCAGCGCGCCCTGGCTCACGCCGTACCGGAAGGCCGGCGGCTCCAGGACCTGCTCGATGCGCGCTGCGAAGGACGGGCCGAGGCGCACGAGACCGGCGACGGCAAGCACGATCGCGTCGTACTCGCCGCGGTCCAGCTTGGCCAGCCGCGTGTTCACGTTGCCGCGAATGAGCTTGATCTCCAGGCCCGGGTAATCGCGCTTCAGGATCGCCTCGCGCCGGATGGAGCTCGTGCCCACCACGGCGCCCGCGGGAAGGCCCTGAAGCCCGCCCGCACCGCGGTACGTCTCGTGCACCACGAGCGCGTCGCGGGGGTCCTCGCGCTCCGTGACGGCGGCCAGCACCAGCCCGTCTGGCAGCGTCGTGGGCATGTCCTTGAGCGAGTGCACGACCGCGTCGTACTGGCCGTCCAGCAGGCCGGCCTCCAGCTCCTTGGTGAACAGGCCCGGCGTCTTGGCCGCAAGCGAGGCCAGCGACTCGCCCAGCACGCGGTCGCCCAGCGCGTTCACGCCTTCCTGCACCTCGATGTCCAGCGCCGGGAACGCCTGTCCCAGCAGCTTTTCTACATGCCGCGTCTGCACCATGGCCAGGTCACTCTTACGCGTCCCGATGCGCAGCGTGCCGCGCACGCTGCGGTCCTCGCTGCGCCGCCAGCGCGCCAGCAGCAGCACGCCCGCGGCGCCGCCCGCAAACAGGCCCAGCGCCAGCCCCTCCCCCATCGCCTTCTGCTCCTCCTCCTCACGTTTCTTGCGCGTCTGCTCTGCGCTTGCCCCTCTCGCTTTTGCTCGTCTGGAGGCAGGCAGTCGGCGATCGGTTCCGATCTCGCCGCGTCATTCCAACCATCGACGTGGAGAGACGTCCTCACAAGACCTCCCCGAGTCAATAGGAATGACCTGGAGAGGTCACGTGTACACCTCGCAGGTCTAATGGCACGTGCGCATCTGCTGGTGCTCCCCGTGACATTGCGAATGACGTGGTGACGTCCCCAAGTTACTTGGCGCGTCATTCGCAACGACTGGAGAGGTAGTCGGGATGACTGTGCCTCCGTCAGTGCAGGTCAAATTTCAAACGCAAGCCACAGCGCCGACTTGGCGGCGGCGGCGGCGGCGGCGGCGATGGCGGCGGACGACATGACGGTGCCGGACGCGAAGCCGGCGCTGCTCGACACGGGCGAGCAGGCGCTGGGAGCGGACGCGGACAAGCAGGCGCTGGGAGCGGAGGCCGTGGCAGCCGCCCGGCGCCGCCTCGCCCGCCTCGCCCGCCTTGCCAGCAGCGGCGGAGGCCGCGGCCGCGGCGGTCGGGACGGACGAGACCAGCGTGCGGGCGCTGGGTGGCGGCGTCGTGCACCGCATCTGCTCGGGGCAGGTCGTCACGTCCCTGTCCACGGCCGTGAAGGAGCTCGTGGACAACGCGATCGACGCCGGCGCAACGCGCGTCGAGGTCAAGCTCCGCGAGAGCGGGCGCGAATCGCTCGAGGTCAGCGACAACGGGCGCGGCGTGCCGCCGAGCGACTTCGACTCGGTCATGCGCAAGCACTTTACGTCAAAGATTGCCGCCTTCGAGGACATCGACGGCGTCGCCACGCTCGGCTTCCGCGGCGAGGCGCTCTCCTCGCTGCTCGACCTCTGCCCCGCCGAGGGCGGCGTGGAGATGTTTACGCGCTGCGCGATGGAGGAGGTGGGCGCCAAGCTGACCTTTGAAGCCGACGGCGCAGTGAAGTCGCGCACGCCAGCGGCAAGGCCCGTGGGTACCACCGTCACTGTGCGCAAGCTCTTCGCGCCGCTGCCTGTGCGGCGCCGCCAGTTCGAACGCACCATCAGCTCGCAGTTCTCCAAGATGCTGCTCGTGCTGCAGGGTTATGCCATCATCAGCAGCGGCGTGCGTATCTCTTGCACCAATGTGGACAAGCAGAACCGCAAGAAGGTCATCTTCCAGACGCCAGGCGCCGACGCGGACATGAAGCGCAACATCGCGAGCGTGTGCGGCGCCACGCTGGCGGGCAACCTAGAGCCGGTGAGCCTGAGCTTCTTGGACGAGAAGGGCTTGCGCGACGCCAACAGCAGCGACGTAGCAGCGCCACAGGTCTCCGACAGCGCCAGCAGCAACAAAAACAACAACAGCACGAGCGACGTGGACGCCAACGCCAACGCCAACGCCGACGCCGACGCCGACGCCGACGGGGGCGAAAAGGCCGTGCGCCTTGAGGGCTTTGTCTCAAAGTTCCGCGAGGGCATCGGCATCGCAAGCGGCGACCGCCAGTTCTGGTTCCTAAACGGGCGGCCCATAGACTTTCCCAAGGGAAGCAAGCTGCTCAACTCGGTGTGGCGCCAGCGCGAGATGAAGCACAAGCCCGCGCTCTTCCTGAACTGGAAGGTCCCCCCGGCGAGTTTGACATCAACCTTGCCCCGGACAAGCGCGAGGTGTACCTCACCAACGAGAGCGTGCTGCTCGCTCAGCTCAAGACCAAGTTTGAGGAATATGGCGCCGCGAGCGGTCAGAGTTTGCGATGCAGACCATGCGCCAGGCGTGGCAGGCGCCGGCCTCCCAGGATTCGCAAGACTCGTTCTGCGGCGCGCCCGACGGCTGTGCTTCCTCGGACCTCTCCAAGGCCGCGTCGCCGCCTCGTGCTGTCTCCCACGAGAGCCAGCCTGCCGCTGCCCAGGACAGCGATTCTGCCGCTGCGATTGCCGAAGCAGCGGCGGCGGCGGCGGCGACGACGTTTCCGACGGCGATGGAGGCGGAGGCGGTGAGAAACCTATCGCTGCCGACGGAGATGTGCTCAACATCGAAAATCAGGACGGCGGCAGCGGCGGTGGTGGCGACGACGACGGACGGCGGCGGCGACGACGAGGACGGAAAGAGGCCCGTTATCGCCCAGTTGATCGACGACGACGACGACGACGACGAAGGACAAGACGGCGGACAAGACGGCGACGGCGACGGCGAGGATGGCAGGGGCAAAGAGCGCCGCAGCAGTGTCTCGGCTCCTCGGCGAAGGCGGCGATAGCGACAGCGGGGAAGAGAGCGAGGCCGCCGCGGTCATCGTGGCTCCCTCACCGTCGCAGAAGCGAGCCGCGGCCAGCCTTGGAGAACGCCAAGCAGCCGGGCGAGCGCGCCGCGCGAAGCCTCGGACCGGGACGCGAGTCCCGCAGCCGCGCGCCGCCAGCGCAAAGCCGCCACCGCGGGCGAGCGTTCGAGCGGCCTGAAGCGCAAGGGCGCGCGCAGAGAGGCCTCTGAGGAGGCGAGCGCCGAGCCAATGGGCCCGCCCCAGCGCTCCAAGAAGCGCCGCCGCGGCACCCCGGGCAAGTACCGCGCCATGCGCGACGTTTCCCTGGCGCGGCTTGGGGAAAGGCTGGACGCTGCTTGAGGCGCGGCAGCGCAGGGAGCGGGAGCGCAACGCCAAGTCGGTAACGCCGGTTCGAGAGGCCGAGGTCGTGGCCGAGGCGGTGGCCGAGGCTTCGGCCTCGGTCTCGGCCGGCTCCGTGATGGGAGAGGGGGGAAGCGAAGAGGCGCGGGTTGCAAACATTAGCGGGAGCGTGGCCGACTCGCGCGTCTTCCGCAAGGTGGACTTTGCCACCACCGAGGTGCTCGGGCAGTTCACAAGGGCTTTATTGTGGGCCGCTGTGGGGACGACCTGTACATCTTCGACCAGCACGCGTGCGACGAAAAGTTTCGCTTCGAGACGCTGCAGCGCACGACCAAGATCCGTGAGCAGCCTTTGATCCGGCCCTTTCCGCTCGAGCTGAGCGCCACGGACGCGCAGGTGGTCTGCGAGAACCTGGACATCTTTGAGCACAATGGGTTCAGGTTTGCCAAGATGGAGGAAGACGAGGCCGCCGCTGCCGCCGCCGCCGCCGCCGCCGCCACGAGTCCGGCGGCTGACGGCCAGGCGGCTGACGGCCTCGCCGAAGAGCTGTCGCGCAGCTCGTTTGGGGAGCCGGCCGCTTCGCAGGCCAGGCTGCGCCTCGTGGGTATCCCCCACAGCTTCAAGACCCAGTTCGGAGCGGAGGACGTGCGCGAGCTCGCCTCGCTGCTGCGCGAGAACCCGCCCCTCCAAAGGACGTGCGGGAGCGCCTCGGCTACATCCCCCCGCGGCTGCCGCGCACACGGGCAATGTTCGCATCGCGCGCTTGCCGCAGCGCAATCATGATCGGGGACGTCCTCACGCCGCAGACGATGCGCCAGGTGCTGACCAAGATGGTGGGCCTCGAGCAGCCATGGAACTGCCCGCACGGGCGGCCCACCATGCGCCACCTGCAACAACTCGAGCCGCTCTATGCGCAGCGAGGTGAGAAACCAGACGCCTACATGCGTTTCACTTAAAGATCGAGCTCGTCGTCCTCGTTCTGGCCCAGCCCGCGCCTTCCTCGTCGCCATCGTCCTCGTTGCCTTGCTCGGCGGTGCCGTCGCCGGCGTCATCGACCAAATCTGCGTCCGCGCTGTCATCGCCAGCCTTGGGCTCCTCAGCCTCGGCCGTGGCCTCTTCCTCGGCATGGACCAAGCGGTCCTCCTCCTCCTCCGCCGCCGCCGCCGCCGCCGCCGCCGTCGCCGCCGCCTCCCCTTCTTCGGCCGCGCTGTCTTCCGGCCGCGACGCGAGTTCCGACGCGGGCTGCGACGCGGGCGCTGCGGGCGCCGCCGTTGCCTCTACCAGCGCCAAGAGCTTGGCCTGCAGCGGCGATATCGGCACAAAGGTGCGCAGCTCCGAGGAAAGGCCTTGCGCTCGAAGAGCGAGTCGAAGCACAGCTGCAAGTACGGCAGCATAGTCGTGGCGAGCAAGCAGAGCTGTTGAAACGCTCGGCCGACTGGCGCGGCGCGGCGTCTCCCTCGGCGTCCCCCTGCTCGGCGCCAGCGGGCGCGGCCTTGAATGCTTGAAGCGCTGCTGGTAGTCGGCCCAGTTGCTCGGCGAGCGCTTGGCCGAGCTCGGGCGCGAAGATGGGCGAGGTGCACTGCGCACGTTGAAGGAGGTGAGCACGACGTTGACAAGCTCGGCCGCGACTGGAAACTCGAGCAGTTCATTGGGCGGGGTCAGGGACACAGCTGGCTCCTCCCGCAGCACCTCGCCCCCGTCCCCGTCCCCGTCCTCGGCCTCGCCGTCTTCCTTTGCGGGACTGGTCGCCGCCGCGACGGCCAGGGCTTTGTCTTCGCGCGAGCGCGGGATGGGCAGCGGGTCGCCCCACTCGCCATCGGCGAGCTGCTTTTCTGCGCGCTCCGTCGCCTGCTGCCAAAAGTCGGCCATCACCTCGAATACGCGCGCCTTGAAGGGCTCCATGAGCAGCGGACGAAAGTCGGCGCCGACGCGCGCCAGACTCAGGCCAAACTTCATTGCCTGCTCCAGCACGTTGGCCAGGGCGCCAAAGTCGTCGATGCTTCCGATCGCCTTGTTGAGCGCGATGAGAAAATCGATCATCTTGCCCGACACCCAGCGCGCAAGAATGCCGCAATCTCCGTCTAGGCCCTCCAGCACGTTGTCCTGCACAGCAAAGATCGCCTTGTACTGCGTGATCACGTCGAACCAGTTGACACGGCACCGGTCGATCAGCCTGAGCGAGCTCTGGTAGGGCCCGAGACCCTGCATGCTGGCTTCGTCGCCCGAGAGCGACTGGATGTACGCGTCGCGGCAGTCGAGGAACTCGAATCGCAAGTGCACCTCAGGCGCGTCGCTCTCCTGCTGCGGCTGCTGCGGCTGCTGCGGCTCGTCCCGGGACCTGCGCACGCGTTCTTGCGCGTCCAGTCGCCTCAGGTAACTGATGTACCGCAGGCATTCGGGCAGCGTGATCTTGTGCCGCAACAACTGTAAAAGCTGTCCGCGCATGTGCTCGCTCGACTTGTTGACGTCAGCAGCGATCGCGTTGATGATGGCCGTCCCGCCGACAAAGCGGGCTGGCTCCGCCTCGTCGTCCGTAGGCGCCAGGCCCGCGCCAGACCCGCGCCGCTGCAAGGAGGACGCCACGCCAGAGGCGATCGCAAAGTGGCGCTTCTGCAGCGTGCTCGTGTACGACGACAGGTCCAGCGCCTCGTCGTAGAGGTTATTGCGCGCACAAGTGTCCATGAGTTGTGGGATCTCCAGCAGCTCCAGCAGCTGCACATGCTTGTCCAGCGTCTGGATGTTCTTGGCGTGCGCCTCGGCTAGCCTCTGGCCGACCTGCCTGAACCGCTTCAGATCGCTGCTCAGGCCGTCCAGGCTCCCCTTGACGGAGCCGATGCGCCGTCCCCCTCCGCGCAGCTGTCGCGCACAGCGGCAAGGCACCGCGCGTTCTCGAGGTGGACCTGATAGTGCTTGACCGACAAGTCGTGCATTTCGCTGTCAATGCCATCCAGCGTTTCCTGCAGCCGCTTGGGCTCCTGGTCCAGCTCGCCCAGGCCGAGCCGCCCGATCGCGGCCATGAACCCTTCCTCGGCGACGCTCGTGTCCATCGCCTCCGCCGCCTCCGCCGCCTCCGCCGCCATCGTCATCGTGCTGCAGCCCCTTTGCAGATTGACTTCTGCTGATTGGCATGTGACAGGCGAGCTGCTGCGAGCTTGGGGCCGCAAGCCAAGCTCAGGGTCAGCCGGCTCCTCCTCGCCGTCGTCGTCGTCGTCGTCGTCGTCGTCGTCGTCGTGGTCATCGGGACCAGCCTCGAGCTCGCTCGGGCCCTGGAGCAGGACCTGATCCTCGAGCTCGTCACGCAACAGGCAGACAGACACCCGAAGAACAATACGGCGTGGGCCCTGGCCGGCAGGGTTTAGTTAGTAGTATTCTGAGGAATCGTCTGTAAACTCGTCCTCGTCCTCGGCTTGCGGATCCGGGATGGCCTCGATCTCCTCGACGACCATGGTCGCGCGGCGCGTCGCTGGTAATGCCGACGTGTGCCACGCCAGCAGCCACGGGTAATTGTCCGCCTCGAGCAGCTCTGCGTTGGTCGTGCGCAGCTTTGACTCGAGCAGCTGAACGATCCGCGCGAAAGTGGCGTACTCGCACTTGGATAACTCGTAGGACTGCACCTTCTTCTTCTTGTTCGAGCCCGCCATAACTGGCCGGATGTTGGGGTCCTCGGCCTGGAGGTCCTTGATTACGGGCAGCGGGAGCCGCAGACGGTCCGAGAGGTGTAGCTTGGGCTCAAAGGAAGGCGGCGAGGCCGCGGCCCGGCACGGCTGCACCGCCACGTGCGACGGCACAAAGGCCAAGCTCTCGTAGAAGGCAAAGGTGCGCACGGATGTCGCTTCACTGATGCCGCCCACCGGAGACATCACGTCATCGTCACCAGAGTCGCCCTGGACTTGCAACCGGCAGATAAACTCGACCACTGGGTGGCACGGGCACACGTGCCCGCGAATGTCGTCAAAGTCCAGCCGGCGCTCGATGCTAAAGGGCGCCTCATTGCTGCCCGTGAAGGTCCGCAGCAGCTTGCGGTGCTGGCCAAAGTGCGATATCGCGCAGACGGTGAGGTTGAAGGCCACTGATTGACCCGCCGCTGATGCGCCAACGATCACGGTCACCGGCACCGGCTCCCCAAGCACGCCTGAGCCGCCAAGTCGCATTTCGTGGTCTGTGGCCCCGACTGCCGCGGCAGCAGTGGCGTCTTGCCCGAGGACAGCGGCCGCGGCCCGCGGGCCCCGGATATCTGCCGTACGTTCCACGGGGACATGGTCCGGGCCTTGGCAAGACCACGCGCTGCTGTAGCGCACAATCTCTTTTGGGCCGTCCGTGCAAGCGATGCGCATCCGCGGGTCGCACATCTCCGTCCACGTCCCTGTGCCAAACTCGTGCGCGCTCTGCACCTCGGCCATCAAGTTGCCCTCGTGCGATACGCGGAAGGAGGCAACGTGCCACTCGCCCGACGCCCAGAGCTCGACCACGACGTCGAAGACCCGTAGCAAGGGCTCGCTGTAGTCTTTGGACGCAAACTGCGCACTTGAGCGCCGCGACATGCCGCTCTTCATCTCGGGCTGCTTCTCCCCCTTGGTCGCGACTGCATGGGGGCTGTGAGACGTGTTGAAGAGCGTGATAGCTCGCGCTGGAACGCCGAGCACGCGGAGGACCGAGATGTAAAACATGGACAGAAGCCAGCCCTGGTCGAGCTGGTCAAAGCGGCGCAAGCCCATCTCGGAAGCAAAGGTTTCGTCATCAATGTCGTCGTCGTCGTCCGAGTCGGAGAAGTAGTCGTCAAACTCGGCCGGCAACTTTTCGCCGCCTTGGTCCTTCTTTGACTTGGCGAACCGCTCGCGCAGAAACTCGAGCAGGCCGGTCTCTAGCAAGGCCCCGGTGCTCTGCACGCTGACGAGGCGCCAGTCCACCTGGTCGCCGCGCCGCCGCGTCGTTCCGGTGAACGCAAGCCAGGACCGCGCCGCTGTAATGGCCAAGTGACTCGCCAAGGCCTTTGGGTCGCGCCTCACCTTGCGCGGCGCGTCCTTGCACATCAGCAGCGCGGCCTCCAGAACGCTCGATTCGTTCTGCGCAAAGCGCCACAGCCGCGGCACCTTGCGGGCGGGACAGCCCATGACGACGCCGCCCTCCAGCGCGTCCAGGGACAGCTCGGCGACCTTGTCGTCGTCCAAGTAGACATGGTCCTGCTTTTCGTGTGCGTTGTAGAGTACCACAAGCACATGGCGGCTCGTGACCCGCTCGCTCTCGCCGCTGCACGTCACCTCAAAGTCCAGCTGGTACTCGGCGACGGGGAAATCATGCGCAATGTCAAGCGTCACCTGCAGCGAAGCGCGCTTTAGGTCCACGGCGTTCACGGTGCACGACAACACGTGCGCTTCCGCGAGCACGGCGCGGTTGAACAGAATCGCCTTGCTCTGCGCCTGCTGCCCCTCCTCGAGCAGATCGTTGGGCACGCGAAAGTCAAAGACCAAGCCGCACCCGCGCCGCACCACAATGGTGCTCTCGCCCTCCTTGCCGCGCAGGTGCGCGGTGTGCTGCTTCTCGCACACCTCAAGCGCGTTCACCGGCCGCACAGCCAGCGACGCCGAGTCGCGGCTCGACCCGCCCCCCATCTCCACGGTCGCGGGGCGGAAACTCGGGCGCGGCGCGGGCCTTGGATTACCGTCTTGCGTCACATCACATGTCAGCCGGTCGCAGGTCAAGGTCAAGGTCAAGGTCAAGGCGAGTGAGTGAGTGAACAACGTGGGCCCGGTGCGTCCTAGAGTTTGCCAAGACGACGTGGTCGTACACGTCCATGGCTGCAGCCGCTCGAGCAGCGCATCGCCAGGCAACTTTTTCTTGGTCGAACGGATAGTCCAATGGGACAAGAACAACGGATCTTAGATGGTCTCCATCTCCGTCGTCGGACGGGGAGGCGCCTCCTGCTGGGCGCGCATGGCGTCCAGGGTGGCCGAGGCCTCGCCGTAGTTGCTCGACGAGGCGCTTGCAGCCCCCGGCTGCGTCCGGCCGACTCGCGCGGCTGGCTGCTTTGCGGCATCGCGCTTGTATTGCTCCATGCGCTTGGCCAGCTTGCGCGCGCGCGACATGCGCGAGTCGTTCGGGCAGAAGATCATGAGGAAGGCCGTGATGAAGGACACGGCGAGCATGACGATCACGAAGACGTTGTTCTCGAAAAAGATGCTGAAGAACTGGAGGAAGCGAACCTGCTGGCCGAAGATCGCGTCTACGTCCGTGAGCACAAGGTACTCTTGCAGGGCCGCGCTGACAAACTGGATCAGCGGCGCGATGCAAAAGAGCAGCAGCGACGAGTTGACCAGGAAGGCGTTCATCAGGGTGCCCTTGTACTTGATGGGGTGGATCTCGATGATGAGGAAGCGCAGCCCAAAGCGCTCGTTGCCCTTCATGGTGGCGAACAGCAGCCAGTAGGCAAAGACGCCCACCAGGACGGTTCCCAGCAGCGCAAAGTTGATCTGCTTGCTTGCGACGTTGAAGAGCGTGTTGAGCAGGTACAGCTTGGGGACCCCGTCGGGGCCGTAGGGCTCGCGCCACAGGTTGTAAAACACAATGTGCAGGATCCAGATCAGGGACAGCACGACCCCGATGATGCCCAGTAGCAGCTTTGTCCAGGGGATCAGCGGGTTGTTTTGCAGCCACTTTTCGTAGCTGAGCTTGATGTCCTCGTACTCGTCCTCGAGGTCGATCACGGCCTGCTTGAACTCGTTGTACATTTTCGTCTCGCGCTGCTTCTCGCGCAGGCTCCAGACGCCGCCTAATCTGGACCGCGCCGCGGCCTCGGCCTGTTTGGCCCTCAGCTCGTTGCCGAGCTTGATGAGCTCGACCGTCTGCTTTCCGATGGCCTCCTTCCGCATCAGGTAGGTCTCTCTGCTGATGAGCCGCGGCCGGTAAATGAAGGCGCGAATGAGCTCGATGGGGAGCGCCACCAGGCCGATGCCCGCGTACACCGAGAAAAGAAACCAGCCCACGAAACCGAGAAAGCCGGGAAGGAACACCAGCAGCGGGGTCCCGAACTGGATGCCGGCGCTCGAGGGCAGCGCCACGCGGGTCTCCAGCTCGTCCTTACCGAGGATGATGTCCGAGCCCCGACTCCGAGCACGCGTGCCAGTTGCTCTCTGCGATGTCATAGTTGTCCACCGGCAGCTCGGTGGTCTGCAGCAGCACGAACGCGATCACGAAGAGGCCGGCCCCGATGATCGTGAAAAAGATCTGGTACCAGGCGGCCGACATGCACGCCTGGCAGGTCCCGTGCCGGTCCTGGTCAAACGCCTCCGTGAAGAACAGCGTAAACGGGTTGATCACGAAGATGAAAAGAGCAATCCCCAGGAACAGCAGCTGCCACACCAGCCCGATGCCGATCAGTCCGCCGCAGTCGTCCGTGAACACGCCGCATCCAAACTGCTCCCCCTGGTTGGCCACGTCGAACGGGATCATCAGCACGGTCGCCATAGCGAGGCTAATCCCGCCGAGGACCACGATCTTGGCCGTCCAGAACGTGTTCTTGTCGTACGGGTGCTGAAAGTACACCACAATGTACACGCCGGTCATCAGGATCAGCACGGGCACCACCACGGCCAGCACGATCAGGTACACGTCGATCATCGTGCCCGCCCCCGCTGCGCCCGCCCGCCGCCCCTCCCAACCCCACTTTGCGCGAGGACCCGTCGCGAACTCCGGCACGGAAACGAGAACAATTCGGGAACCACTACGGAACTACGGTACTACCCCGTCATCTGCTGCTGCTGCTGCTGCTGCTGCTGCTGCTGGCGCCGCCCCAGGCCTTGCTTGCGCGCGGCCTGCATGCGGTTTGCGATAGCTGCGCGACAGCTCCTGCCGCGATACCAGCCACTCCTCCTTGGCCTCCTCGCGCCGGAAAAAAGCGGTGCCCGGCGCCCTTGGGCCAACGCTCGTGCGCCGCGCTGAGGGCCGCGCGCAGCACCGCCTGCGCAGGAACCGGCTTGGGCCCCAGCGAGAGGCTCGTGGTGGGTGCCTCAGCCCCGGATTCAGGGTCGGCGGCCTCGCTCGCTTCGGCAGGCCCGTCGAACAGGGAAAAGCCGGCCGCATCGTCCGGGTTGGCGAAGGCTTGCTCGAAGATGTGCCGCAGCGAGGTCTTGCCGTTGCCGGCGCTCGTCGCGTCGGCGCCCTCGTCCACCTCCATGTCGTTCGAGGTCCCAGCGGGGTCCGCGCCGCCTTCTCGTCGTCGCTATCAGACTCGGAGCTCGACTCATCCTCTTCCTTGCTCGCCGCAGCCACTGGCATCTTCTCCTGTGCCTCCTTCTCTTTCTTCTTCTTCTTCTTCTTTTGTTCGCTTCGCTGGAAGAGTCCGCCTCGGCCTTCCTCTTGGATGCCGTCTTTTTGGCCGTCTTCTCCTCCTCGTCGCTCGACGAGTCCTCGCTCGACTCGGCGTCCTTCTCGGAGGCGGCAGCCGGCTTACTGACAGTCTTCTCCTCCTCGTCGCTCGACGAGCTCGCTCGACGAGTCCGAATCGTCCTTCGACGGAGCCAGCTTTTTGGTCGGCTTCTCCTCCTCGTCGCTCGACGAGTCCTCACTCGACGAGTCCGCCTCGGCCTTCCTCTTCTGTGCCGTCTCCTCGGCGGTCTTCTTCTTGGTGGCCGGGGCCGGGTTCTTGGTCGGCTTCTCCTCCTCGTCGCTCGACGAGTCTTCGCTCGACGAGTCCGCCTCGGCCTTCTCTTCGGTGCCGTCTCCTCGGCGGTCTTCTTCTTGGTGGCCGGGGCCGGGTTCTTGGTCGGCGTCTCATCGTCGTCGCTCGACGAGTCTTCGCTCGACGAGTCCGCCTCGGCCTTCCTCTTGGGTGCCGCCTCCTCGGTCGTCGTCTCCTCCTCGTCGCTCGACTCGGCGTCCTTTTCGGAGGCGGCAGCCGGCTTCTCGGCCGTCTTCTCCTCCTCGTCACTCGACGAGTCCTCGCTCGACGAGTCCGAATCGTCCTTCGACGGAGCCAGCTCTTTGGTCGTCTTCCATCGTCGTCGCTCGACGAGTCCTCGCTTGACGAGTCCGAATCGTCCTTCGACGTCGCGGGCGCAACCGCAGCGGTCTTCTTTTGGTGGCCGGGGCCGGGTTCTTGGTCGTTGTCTCATCGTCGTCGCTCGACGAGTCTTCGCTCGACGAGTCCGCGGCCACAGCCGGCGCCTTCCCCTCGCCCTCGCCCTCGTCGCCCTCGCCCTCGTTGTCACTGTCCGAGTCATCGCTAGAGTCCGAGTCTTCGTCGTCGTTTCGCGCCCCGGCTGCCTTCTTGTCGGAATCGTCGTCGCTGTCCTCGTCCTCGCCAGAATCATCGTTCCCGCCCTTTTCCTCGGGGTGTTCAGCTGGCGCATCGGCCTCGTCGTCGCCGTCGGTGCCCGAGTCGTCGCCGAGTCGTCGTTGTCGTTGTCTGCACCCTTAGCCGGCGCCATGGCGTCATTGCCGTCTCCACCATCTTCACTCGAGGAACTGGAGGAACTCGACTCGCTGCTCTCCTCGGCAGCGACCTTTTGGGCTTTCACAATGACAATGTCGCTGTTGGGCACAGCGGTTTGGCCCCTGGCCTGCGCCTCGGCCATGGCCGCGAGCGCCTTGGCCTTATCGTGCTCGAGTACCTTGGCGAGGACTGGGTCCACCTCCTCCGCCGAAGGCGGCGCAACCTCCAACTGCTGTTCGTTGCCGATCAGCTGCGAAAGAACCGCCAAGGATTTGGCGCGTTCACCGTCGTCGTCGCTCGACGAGCCCGAGTCCCCGGCCTCCTCAGAAGCGATGCTATCTTCCTCGGCCTGGTCTTGGTCGTCGTCCCATCCATGTCAAAGTCCTGCTCCTTAACAATGACAACGTCACTGTCACGCGTGGCAGTGTGACCGCTCGCTTGGGCCTCGGCCATGGCAGCGAGAGCCTTGGCCTTCTCATTCTCGAGCACCTTGGCGAGGACTGGGTCAACTCGTCCGCCGATGGGGGCGCGACATCCTGTTGCTGCTCTTTGCCGACCAGCTGCGAAAGAACCGCCAGTGCTTTGGCTCGCTCGCCACCAAGAGCCGAGTTCTTGTCCTCATTCTCGTCCTCGCTCTCGTCCTCATCCTCGCCCTCGCCCTCGCCCTCGCCCTCGTCCTCGTCCTGGCCCTCGTCCTCGGCCTCGCCCACGTCGGACTCTTCACTCCCGATACTGGCCGGCGCTGCGGCGATTGCGGCGGACAGCTGCTCCGGTACGTCCTGTGGGGCACGACGCTGCTCTCGCGGGCCATCTTCAGCTCCTCGGGCGTCGGCGCAGGCGCCGGGAGCGCCAACACTTGGGAGAGCAGCGCGAGAGAGGCGCTCTTTTCGTGCTCCAGCTTGTCCTTTGCTGTGGCGTTGCCGCTGTGGCTGATCGGAGCGGGCGCGACGGGCACGGTCAGCGACCGAGGCGGCGGGACCGCAGAAAAGGCCGGCTTGTTGTTGTTGTTGTTGTTGTTGACGGGCACGGCCGCGGACCGCGGCGCGGCAGCAGCCGGGGGCGGCGGCACAAAGACGGCACGCTTTTTCCTGATGGGAATTGGCGAGTAGTCGACAAAGAACGGCCGCTCCTCGTCGCTGTCGCTGAGCATCGCCGACTCTTTGGGCCGCACCCACGAGGCCGTTTCGGCCGCGCTTCCGGCGCACGCGGAGCACCTGCCCGTCATAGGTCTTGTCCGCCATCACCGCCTCGGCCGCTTTGCGGGGTGCCTTGAGCTTCCGAGCTCCTTTGGGGTGGAGAGCCTGTCAAGCGTGAACGCCTTCTTGCGCACAGGCTCTACGCGGAGGCGGCAGCCCTTCCACGAGCACCCATTGTACATCTTGGCACAAGCCTGCGCAGCAGTGGCAGGCACCAGCGTCACAAACGCGTAGCGGTCCTGCGCGAGCAGGTTGCCACCTTCGCGCACGTCGATCTCCTTGACCTCCTCGAGGCACGGACCCTCCGCACCAGCTCGCGCACCGCGTTCTCGTCTGCGCCATCGCGAAGGCCGCCCACAAAGAGGCGGCCCTCATCGGCCGTGTCGCCGCCGTCGGTGACGCCGCCGTCCGTCGCGTCGTGGTCGATCGGGCCGCTCGCGTCCATGTCCATCTCGTCCACCATCGTCATCTCCTCCTCGGAAGCTTGGTCCTCGATCTCCATCAGAATGGGTTCGCGCTATTCGGACTCGACCGCCAGTGGATCTTGTTGGATTGGGTGTCGGACCTCGACATTGACGCCGCCATGCCCGCGCCGCAGCAGACGACTCGCCGGTCTCGAGGCTGGCGGTGCGGACGGCGATGACGAGCCCCGCACGCCGCCCAAGGCTCGCCGGAAAATGCGCGCGCTTGCGAGTGCTGCAGCGAAGGAGGAGGAGGTTGAGGAATTGACGCGGGGGGCGCCACCGCTGGAGGCGCCGGGGAGGGCCTGCGCCTGGGCCTTGCGCGAGAGAGGAGCCGCCAGTATCACGACCTGCACTGGGGCCACCCGATTCGGTTGCCCCAGAAAGCTCTTCGAGATCCTGTCGCTGTGCGCGCAACAGGCCGGCGTGTCGTGGCGCGTGGTGTGGAACAAGCGCGAGGCCTATGCCAAGGCGTTCAAGGAATGGGATTTGCGCGCCGTGGCGGCTATGGATGATGCGGATGTGGACGCTATGATTGCCGACCGCAGTCCGGCGTGATGCGCAACCGCAAAAAGCTTGCTGCCATCGTCAACAACGCCAAGCACTGCCTTGAGCTGGACAACACCTTTGAGGGTGGATTGGCAGGCTTTTTGTGGTCGTTCACGGACGGCGCGCCGCTGAAGAACGAGCACGTTTGGGGCGCCGGCGCACAGCAGCCCACCGAGTCGGCCACGTCCAAGGCCATGGCCGCCGACTTGCGCGCGCGCGGCTTCAAGTTTCTGGGCAGCATCACGCTGCACTCCTTTTGCGAGCAGGTCGGCATCCTGAACAACCACTGCGCTAGCTGCAGGTTCAACAGCAGCGACGCAGGGGCATAGAAAGAGATAACCAGGTGAACATGTTGCGTCAGGCGTTGTTGCGCTGTGGAGCCATCTTGAGCAGTTTGAGGATGATCCGAAGCCGCAAACGACAAAGTGTGCCGCAACACATGATACAAAGATCGGCGTGGCCTGGAAGGCGCCCAGCTGAAAGGTAAAGGCCACCATGAGCAGCAGGGTAAACGGCGCTGGCATGACGCTGGCCGGCACGGCCACCATGAAACAGGAGACAGAGAGCATGAGCTGGAAGGACTCGCGGTCGTCGATCGCAAGGAAGGCGGCGAGGCCGAGCGAAGAGCCCAGCATGATCATGGGGAAAATGGCCCCACCGATGAAGCCAGAACCCTTTGCGACCCCAAAGGCCACCGACTTGGCGAACGCCGTGACGAGAAAATCGGCGGTGGTAAGCTCGCGCTTGATGGCCAGCACCAGCATCTCTTTGGTCTGCTTGCTACCCGACCCGAGCGTGAGCGGCGCCCACACGGCGAGAAGACCCATGAGCAGACCGCCAGCGCCGGCACGGCCACCTCGGCCACCGCCGACGGCAGCCGCACCCGAATCGCGTCAAAGAGGCGCTTTGCCAAGCCCGCGATCACAACATGCAGAACGCCGACGAGGCCGCCGAGCGCGCCGATCAAGAGCGCCTTGGCCTGGTCCCCGGACTGGAATCGATACGTGAGCACCAGCGGATCAAAGGGCAAATAAGACGCCTCATTGAGCGCAAAGAACACCGCAAAGGAGGTTGACGCCGCCACGGTCATCATCGCGATTGAGCGCATGTAAACCGAGTGCATGGTCTCCGTGCGGCCAATCTCGGAAAGGCAGCACACGGCAATCGCCGGCGAGGGGAAGAGCGGTCCGATGGCCGCCGCGATGCCGTTGATCACGTGCTGCTCCGATATCTCCTTGCTCAGCCCGCGCCAGGAGCTCCACGCCTGCGCCAAGCCACCGCCAAGTGACCCGAGCGCCGCTTCGGGCCCGAGGCTCACGCCTGACATGAGGCTGACCATGGACACCACCACGATCTTGGCGGCGTCGGTGGGCTCCACGTGCTGCTCGGTCACCTCCTTGAAGAATCCGTGCACCACGGCAGGAAAGCGCACAGCGAGCTTGAGCACCCCGACCGCAACGCCCCCGAGGCCCATGAGCCACACCCACTCCCACTTGCCATTCCCGACAGCCGCCGTCGCCGCAGACGACCCATAGTCGTCGCCCCACCACGCTTCCTGCACCTTCTCGATGGCCTGCAGGTACAGGTAGGCGCAGACGCCCATGACCGCACCGAACGCCGCGCACATTAGCGTGTGCCGCCAGAAGACCGGCTCAAGCGCGTACGCCGGACCCGTGGGCACGGGGTTATCCAGCGTGTCCGAATCGTCCTGCTCCTCGGCAGCGCTCGCCTCATGCTCCCCCAGCGCGACGTACGCGTCCATCTCCTCGGCGTCGTTCGTCTCTCCCGATCTTTCCTCTCGCAGTTCTGCTGCAGGTCGGACACGGACTACGGCAGGAGCTCAACCTCTGCTGCGCCCAGGCAAGAAACAGACGAGCAGCGTGTGGCCTGTGGCTCTGGGCGATGCCCGGTCCTCGCTAGCTAGCAGAATGAAAGGAAGAGGACACTTACTGGTGCGGGCGGGCGATCGAGGCACCGTCCTGGCTCTTATTTCGTGCTCGATCTGTGTTGCGGTGCAAGACGACGACAAGGCACAAGGCGTCACGCATGGCCTGGAGTTTGCGAGGTCCAGGACGCAGTGGGCCGCGCCGCCGGTGCCAACCGCGCGCCAGGAGGAGTCCGCTGCGTACGATTTGGTCACCTGGGTACGTACGGTACTCAAGCGCCGTCGCGAAGACAAGAAGCGCGTGGAGGAATGTGTTGGCGCGCGCAGCTGGCCGAAATGTTGGCCGAGTGGAGGGACGACGAAGGCCACGGCAGCGGTGGCGCAAGCAGCGATAAAGAGGATGGCGGGTGAACTGGACACCGGATTCGACCCGTTCAAGTGGCTCGCCGAGGTCGTCAACTACGAGACCTGCGAGCTCGACTGGCCCATCCCCTGCTTCAAGATCATGGTCGTCATCGACATCCTCGCCAAGATCCTCGGCGCCCTGGAGTGGCTCCTCGGCTGGGTCTTTGCCCCGCTCGAGGCGGTCGTCCTCAGCCTCATCCCCGAGATCACCATCCCCGCCTGTCTGTCGACGGATCGATGTGTCGACGGTTCGGATCGATGACGCTGCACTGGTACTGCAGCAGCCAAGAAGTCATTGCTGGATCCGTCAGGTCTCTGTTGTACCTTTCTCGCGCCAGCCTCTGCTGGGTGAGGCATCCATCACCTTGTCGACTCATTCATCCAACTGTCGACGATCGATGACGCTTGCTGATGAGATCCGACCTGCAGCTGGCGAGGAGGCTGGCAGAGGCGTGACACCAGCCAGCAGACAGACCCCGAAAAAAAAACCAGTCTGTCAGTAGTCAGGCAGCACCAGTGAGTGTCATGTCACATGTCACATGTCAGTCAACAGCAATTCGCGGGTGGGTTCTGGACCGTGACTGACTGTGACTGGCATGACGTGTGAATCCTGCTTTCTCCTTCGGCTCCTTCTTTTTTGGTTTTGGCGGGTTTTGACCTGCTCTGCCGTGCTCCAGCGGCCTTCTCCACGGGTACCGTACGTACGGTAGTACCGTACTTTGTGCCCCAGGAAAGAAAAGGTAGCATGCAGAGGAGATTGCAGCCAGCACAAAAGAAGAAATAACGCGACGACGGGGCGACGGACAACAAACAAACACGCAACTCTGAGGAGCGGCAGACAGGGGCGACGGCGATGGCGATGGCGATGGCGGCGACTCGGACGGCGAACGACGGCGAGCAGGGGGAGCAACCTGTGCCTGCTGACAAGAAGAACGTATTGGGTTTCTCTTGGCCCGTGTACTCACCTTTGCGGCAGTGGTGGGATCTTCGATTGGTTTTCTCCTCAACACCGATTTTATGGACACGAAGAGCACGAACGGACCATCAAGCGCAAGCAATGCAGTATGGCAACGAGAGCTACCCGATGCGCATCATGTCTAACGGCGTCGAGGTGGACAAGGACGACCTGCCTTGTGAGGTGGATGATGTGGACATCTATGAATGGGTGGCACCTGGTCAACCGTGGGAAAACGGTGTTTCATCGAAGTGGGCATTCGCGCCAAAGAACAGCGGATTTCTTGCCTTCGGTTTCGTGGAACTGCTCATGCATGGCAAACACTATATACATCATCAAGTCGGAGATGGTGTTTCCCAGCTTCACCATTTCATTCATTTCCTCGTCACCGTCATCTTTGCATTCACGAAGAAGAACATCGTCTACGGTATCCTCCACATTGTTCATCATTGGCTGACCTTTTACGGCGGAGTCAGTGGTGATGAGCTGTCGTCCCTCGGTTCTGTGGCAGTCGGGTTGCTTGCGTTGGCCCCACACAGTTCTGGCATGGAGCTACTTTTGTCAGGGTTTGGGATGGGTGGTAGTTTACCTCATCATGCACTTGCTTGGTTTAGCCAGCTTTGCTCTTTCCGCCCAATAGCAAAAGAATGTTACTGCGGATCACAAACGGTACCGGACATACCATTCATTTCGTTTCTCTTGTTCACGTCGTTCCACGCGATGGACTCGAACCGCCGCGCGATCGAATGTGGAATCGAATGTGGTATTGAACCCGTCTACCCGGCGCTGCTCAACTGTTTCTACACCCTCTTCGGCAGGACTTTTCACGCGCGGAAGAAACGAGATGGCATGCTACCGGAGCAGTCGACAGGGCAGGTCAATCAGAGGCCAAGGCCTCTGCTACGCAGTACCAGCGTTTTTGGCAGCTTGCTCCTGGATCTCTTTTTGCGGCTTCTAGCTAGTGGGCATGGCAGCCCTTTCGCTGACATCTTCGCTCTTCCCCCTGTACCTTAGCAGAGCGCTAAAGCTACGGTAATCATGGCTCAAAGACCTGCCTGGTCGCGAAATGGGCATAATGTTGTACAGAGTTATGATTGCCATCGCCATCATTCGCTTCAACCCGGACGCCTTCGTGGTTGACAACCATTTCTCGAGGGCCTCTCAGGCCCTATCTCACTGCCCGTGCGGGAACTTTAATTCACCTGATCAGAAGCGCCGATGGACCCGGGCGCGGGCGAGGCCCGCTCGCTTCGACTCGCGAGCACTCGCTGGCTCAGCCCATCACTGTGCTCCCGCACGACTACCGCGAGGTGGACCCGGCCGACTTGCCGTTCCGCGTGTCCCTCAGCGTGCGCGTCTCACCGCCACTCCAGGCCAAGGCAACCAAATACCTCGAGATGACCATGGAGGTCCGCGGCGACCAGGAGAACGGCGCCGGCCAAGGCCCCAAGTGCTACATGGGCGTCAGCCACAAGAATGGCGCTCCCAAACCGCTGTTCGGGCGCCGCGTCAAAACCCGCCAGAGCTTCCTCAGCATGATCCGCGACGGGGTGCAGAGCAGCAACGTGTTCCCGCTCGAGTTCAAGCCGGCCAGCAACCCGTGGCATGTCAATGGGGACTGGGTGGCCTGGTTCACCGCGACGCTCGTGAGCCGCCTGCCGTCAAGCGGGCTCCAGTGCAGTGGTTGCTACGAGTGCCCCGCAGGCGCCCTGTGTGTGGGCGGCTCGACCGAGCCCAAGGCAGAAGGCGGGCCCGGCCCGGGCAGTCGACGAACTCGGTGGACAAAGGCGGACAGGAGGTGCAACGGCATGGAGGAGTTTGTCTTCGATGTTGATGATGAAGAGACATTGGATGACGAGATTACGCTCGGCAGCGGACGGCGTCGTCTAGGCCACATCGAGGACTACGCCAACAGCACCAGCAGAACCTCGTCGATTGAGATCCCGGCCGACACGCCCCGCCGCTCACTGGCTACAGCTACCCCTGCAGGTGTAACTGTCACGGTTATGGAGACGGCGCTCTACAACGTGCATCGGAGAGCTCTGCGCGGGGTTGTCGGGCGAAACGTTGACCTACACAATCGCAGGCTCAACATCGGCGACGAGTTCACACGGCTGGACACTCACGGGGCGTGCCTGGTGGAGATCGTCGGCAACAATCAACCGGGGAATGCATGGAGACGCGAACGCAAGTTCCGCGAGCTGTGCCGTCCCCGTGGTCGCACCCAGATGCTGCGCAAGTACGCGAACCTTGCGACCCAAGCCGCCAACGGCATTCGGCCCTGCATTCCTTTGGCACTGTTGCAACTACTATCGGGTGCGGTGGAGGTCCTGGGAACTGGAACTGGATCAGCAGTGCCGGCTGCAGCCAGTATCAGGTCGAGCACATTGTGGACAACCAAAACGCGAACGTCCCTTTGCTCTGGGGTTCGCCGCCCTCGAAAGTGCTGAACACCCTCGCGAATTGGGTCATGACGTACGGCCTGTACAACAACAAGGTGGGTCAGTTGCACTGGACGGACGTCGTGCGGGAGAAGAGGGTCGTGTATGGTAAACGGAGAGTACCCCGCCTGGACGCGATCATCAAGCTGCTGCAAGCTTGTGATCACTGGCAGCGACTGGGTGGCCTTGTTGGCGTGGTGACGCAGATGACACGATTTCAACGTGTGCAAATCTTGGTCTGTTGGCCACTTACGGATCTTGAAGGAATTCAACGTGATCCATGTCGTCCTCGATGCTCTCCTCGTCATTGTCCTCGCGCTTGGGGAGCGCGAGATGGAAGCGCACGGAGGGCGCGTGCGCCGCACGCACCCACTCGAGCGCTTCGGGGGAGAGCCCCAGGCCATCGAGGTGAATCTTATGCGGCAGCTGGTTCGGCTTGGGCGGCCACTCGAGGATACTAGGCGGCAGACTCTTCAGCGACGGGCAGCGCTCCAGGCGGAGATTGCCGCCGACGCTCCAGTTGTCGGGGAGATTGGCCAGAGCCGAGCAATTGCGGACGTGGATGCCGTCGCCTACTTGCAGACCCTCGGGAAGGCCCGTGAGCGCCGGGCACACGCAGACGGTGAGGCGGGTGCCAACCCGGAGACCTTCAGGGAGGCTCACCAAAGCCGAGCAGTCGGCGATGTTGAGGTGCTCGCCGACCTCCAGGTCATCGGGGAGACCGGTCAGGGCTGGGCAGCCGCGAATCTCCAGGGAGCCTCCGACGCGGAGGCGGCTCGGCAGGGCCGCCAGGGACGGACAGTCCTCGATTCGGAGCGTGCCTTCGATAGTGAGGCCATCAGGCAGCTCCGTAAGAACTGGGTTGTCGCGGAAGTCGGCGCCACCAAGGCGCACGCCCTTGGACACGCTGGCCAGAGCCGAGCAGCAGTAGAGGTTCACGTGGCCACCGACGTTGAGGCCCTCCGGAAGCTTGGTGAGGCTCGTGCATGAAACGAGACCCAGGTCACCACCGACGGTGAGACCCTCCGGAAGCTTAGTGAGGCTCGTGCACGAAGCAAGACCCAAGTCCCCACCAACGGTGAGACCCTCCGGGAGGCACGTGAGCTCATGCCAGCTCCAAAGCGAGAGCCCGGCACCGGGTTGCAGGACGTCCTGGAGCTTGCCAAAGAAAGCGCCAAGGTCCTCGCGATGCCGCTCTTGCAGAGCGTCACACCCGCCGAGAATGAGGTCGCCACCCACCCACAGGGCATCGGGCAGCTTCTTGAGGGCCGCACAGTTTCCAAGGCTGAGGTTACCGCCAACATGGAGCCCCTGGGGCAGTTTCTTGAGGGCAGCACAGCCTTCAAGGCTGAGGTTGCCGCCGACACCAAAGCCCTCGGGGAGCTCGTCCACCGTGTCCCACGCATCGAGGGACAGGCCGGCGCTGGGCCCCAGGGCCGCGCGAAGCTGCTCGAAGAACGTGCCCATGTCGCCACGGTACTCCTCCGTCAGCTCTTCGCAGCGACTGAGGTCCAGATGACCACCAACATGGAGGCCGGCCGGCAACCGTAGTAGACCGGAGTATTGTAAGTCGAGGTCGCCGCCGACACGGAAGCCCTCGGGAAGCTCCTCGGGAAGCTCCTCACAGTCCCACCAACCGATGAGCGACAGGCCGGCCTTCGGTCCCAGCGCCGCCCGAATCTTCGAGAACAAGACGTCCATGTTGCTGCGATAGCGTTTCTCCAGTGCCGTGCAGAAAGTGAGTCCCAACTTGCCGCCAACACGGAGCCCATCAGGAAGGCTGGCCAGATTCTTGCAAAAGTCGAGATCGAGGTCCCCGCCAATCTTCAGGTCCTTGGGTAGCTCCTCGACCGTCTGCCACTCAGAGAGCGAGAGCCCGGCCTCGGGGCCCAGCGCCTCGCGAAGCGCCTCGAAGAAAGCCTCTTTGTCAGCGCAGTACCTGCCGTACATGAGGGCGCTGCAGCTGCCAATATCGAGCTTGCCGCCGACGCGAAGGCCGCCGGGTAGGTTGGCCAGCGCTTCGCAGCCGTGAAGATTGAGGTCGCCACTGACGCAGAGCCCTTCAGGCAGGCTCGTGATCTTTTCGAAGGAGAGATCCAAGTTACCTTCCACTCGGAGCCCTGCACCAGCAGCGTGGCACAGAAGGAGCCTGCGCGCCTCGCTCGGGGTAAGCGTGACCCCTTCCTCCGGGGCTTTCACCGCTTCCGCCATCGCTGCCCTGCCGGCCCTTGCCCTGCCCCTTCGCCAGCCGCGCGTGTCTGCCACGTCTACGTTTGTGTCTGTCTGCGCGTGAAGAGAAAGATAGAAGCAAAGCGTGCCCTTCTTGTTCAAATCAAGGGATTGACTGTGACTTCTGCGCAGACGACGCAGGTCAAGGACCCCGCTGCCGCGCTTCAACGGAGACAGGGGGCGCACTTCCGGGGCGTGCGCAGCTTGTACGTTGCACCTCCGCGTCCTTGGTCGCGGCGGCAGCCTCGTCTTTAATAGCTCCCAGCCCGCGTGTGGTAGCGACGCGTTGCCGTCGTTGCCACGGAGGCGGCGCGCGCCAGCGCCCGGGCACAGTTACCAGCAGCACAAGCCCAGCAGCAGGGGCGCGACGTTGAGCGAGCCGACGGCAATGCCTGAGAGGGCTGCCAGATCGAGCGCCTTGGAGCTTGTGGTATTGTCGGTGCTGTCATCGTTGTTGTTGGTGGTGGTGGTGGAAATGGGCGCCGGCGTGCCTGCTGGGAGCAGCGCATCGAGCGGCGTCTGCGCCTCCTTCTCTGCGCTAGAGCGCAGGTAGCACACGGTGAGGATCCCTGTCAAATGGAGGCGACCAGGACGTCGAGGTCGACCTTGAAAGTCGCGAAACCAGTTGGTTGGAGGACACCAAGTTTGCAGTATGGCAGGTATCGCCAAGGTCGTGCTACGCGGAGCGCTTCGAGACCTTTGGCGAGCACTCGTTCCTCAAGCGCGAGTTCGGCCACGGCATCGTGGCGCAGATGGAGGCCGAGCGGGGCGCCGGCCGCAAACGCATCAAGAAGGAGATGAAACAAGGGCAGCGTCCAGGAGGCGGTCCTCGACGTGACATAGGCCTGCGTCAAGGTCTGCATGAACAGCGCCTACGGCAGCCTGGGCTCCCTAACCGTGCCCTGCCAGCAGGTCACCGTGGCGGTCATCATCAGCTACCTGGGCTGGACAATGCGGAGGGCTCGCTTGAGCACTGCAAGGCGCTGTGCTCCAAGCACAAGGCGTGCCGCGCGGTGTCCATGGTCCTCGGCAAATGCCGATTCACGACGAGCTTTGCGTACCGCAGCATGATCTGCCCCGCCGTCCACCTCAAGCTGCGCCAGGACCGCTTTGGCCGGCAGATCAACGTGCCGAGTGGCGGCTCTGCCGTCGAGACGTTTACGGGCAAGTCGCCTACGGAGTGCACGGCGCTGTGCCAGGCCAAAAAGGGCTGCATCAACGTCGAAACGAACTGCACGGCGGAAGTGTCCGCACTGACCTGCGAGCTCATGGGCGCGCGCGACACGACCAAAGACGTGGAGTCCGACGAGGATTGCGATGAGACGCGCCGCGACGTCTGGGTGCACGAGACGCGTCACATGTTCAACAACGCGTTCCAAAAGATCTGCAGCAACCTAATCACCGCTGTGAGCGGCGAGTTTGTGGCGCAGTCCAAGGAGGACTGCGCCGAGCTGTGCCACGCCCTGGAGGACGACTGCCGCGCCGTGGCGTTCGGCGGGCCGCCCGCCGCGCTGGCGACGCGCAGCGACACCACATGCGTGGCCATTAGCGTGGCAGACAACGTGACCAACGCGGAGCTCTTCGCGCCGACGACTGCACCAACACGGGAGGGCAGGTTTTACCCCAAGATGCGGCCGCCCGGCACGCTAGACGCCAAAACGCTCGAGATCCGTCTCTGGCTGCGCAGCCCGAACGGGCGCATCGGCCGCGACACGCTGCGCAAGGTGAAGAAGATGCAGGGCACGGTCGCCGAGGTGTCGGCAACGTTTGAGGACGTCGCCAAGGCCGCGTCGAGCGCGCTCACGGCGCTCTCTGCCCTGAGCGCGCCCTTGCTCGCCATCGCCGAGACGGTGCCCGTCGTCGGGGCCGTTCTCGCCGCGCTTGGCGGGGGCCTGCTCCTCGGCAAGCGCGTGATCCGGCCCGCGCCGGTCGTGGGACCCCCCGTCTCCATCGCGGCCGGCCAGCTCGGCAAGGCCTGCAACAAGGGCGCCGCCAAGAGCGCCAGCGTCGCCAGGAAGGCTCACAAGGCCAGCAACAAGCTGGAAGCGTTTGAGACCATGATCGGCAACATGGAAGGCCTCCTCCTGGCCGCCGCCGGCGTCCTCACCGGCATGCCAGTCGCCCTGCTAGTCGCCACGAACGCTCTGGTCGCCGCGCACAAGTGCGCCTTTGACGCCGGCCGCATGGACATCGTCGAGGACATTGAGAACGTCTTTGTCGAGCTGCAGGATCTGGCGGAGGCGGTCGCCCTGGCCCTCGCGGGCGTCAAGGGCCTCGCGCTCGGACCGCTGCAGGCCATCGGCAAGTTGTTCCGCGTCACGCTGCCCGACATCCTCGACACCGAGGCCGACTTTGCCTGGCTCGACGGCTTCCTAAGCCCGTTCAAGTGGCTCGCCGAGGTCGTCAACTACGAGATCTGCGAGCTCGACTGGCCCATCCCCTGCTTCAAGATCATGGTCGTCATCGACATCCTCGCCGAGATCCTCGGCGCCCTGGAGTGGCTCCTCGGCTGGGTCTTTGCCCCCGCCCGAGGCGGTCGTCCTCAGCCTCGTCCCCGAGATCACCATCCTCGTCCCCGACTTTCACGTCGACAACCCGTTCAAGCAGCTCACCGTGCACTTTGGCGAGCTCGACGGACACTACAACGACATCCTCGCGGCGCTCCAAGCGCCCATGGTCAAGCTCGACGAAAAGATCGACAAGATCAAGGACATGATGCCCAAGGACATGCCCTTCACGTGCAGCCTCTTGAGCGACGAGTTCGCCGACGCCGCCCTCGGCATCGAGCCAGGCGACGAGCTGAGCGAGTCCGCGGCGGAGCGGTCCGCCACCAACCTCCCTCGCTTCGACGGCCTCGTCCACCCGGCCGACCTCGTCAAGAACGCGCTCTACAACGTCCTGCGGCCCAAGACCAAGGCCGAGCAGATCGACCGCAACGACAATCGCCGCAAGAAGAAGAAAAGGAGCAGCGCAACAAGATCCTCGGCTCCGACAAGCCCAAGATCAAGTTCTCCATCGCCGCGCCATCACGCTATCGATGGACGGGTTCAATAAGCGCGGCGATGAGGATGACGGGGACAACGGGGCGCCTTTCCGTGTCGCCACCACCGTCAGCGTCGCGCCGCCCCCCCCAGAACAAGCCCGTCTACTTGAAGCTCTGGTACGAGACGGACAACCCTTCCTCAGTGACGATGAGGACAAGGAGGCCAACGAACGCAACCGCGTTGAGTGCTACATGGGCGTCAGCCACAAGATGGCGCTCCCGAGCCGCTCGTTGGGCGCCCGCGTCAAGCGCCGGCAGAGCTTTGCCAGCATGATCCGCGACGGCGTCGAGACCAGCCGCCTCTTCCCGCTCGAGTTCAAGCCGCCCGGCGATCCCTGGCTCGGCCCCTGGTCTGTCGAGCTCAAGGCCAGCCTCGTCAACAAGCTGCCCACGGCCTCCGGGAGACCGGCTGCAAAGAGTGCCCCCCCGGCGCAAAATGCAAGGACGGCACGCCTCGCGACGGCAGCGGCGGCGGAAACCGAGCGCCGTCGCGAGAGCCCGACCTGGAAGGCGATTGCTCGCGATGCCCTGTCGCCACTGCTCCCAGATCAAACTCTGCGCTCGTCAAGTGTGCCAACTTCTGGAGCACATCGTGGGACGAGGCCTCGGACTTCTGCCTTGCGGACGCACTGTGCTGCGTGCTGCATCGACGAGATCCCAGAAACCGCGTACTTGCGGCGGATGAGATGGGGGAGGACAACCAGTAGGTACGACTCTAGGACAATCATGAAGGACGAGTGCGCGCTGTACCTGCACTCGACTACCAACGACGTGATCATGCCAGACATGTGCAGTCAATACGTGTGGAACTTGGACTGCCTCGTCCGTGACGCTGATGACGAACCGTTCGCATCCGACCACGGTGCAATCGAGGGATGTGCGGTCCTACTACTGTGACTCACGGACGAGATCTACTCGACGATGCCAACCCTCCCACCCTGGCGAATGAGCAGACACCTGAGAGACGCCAGCTCATGGCAGTTTTGACGAGACGGGCAGCCGCCTTACTCGTAGGGGGCCCGGGCTACACCAAGGCCTACACGGCGTTCGCGCCCAATAACCTCCCGGAGTTTCATCTGCCAGACCTACGGCGTGCTTGACGGCCCCGGAGAAGAGCTTCACGTTTGCAAGTACAGTTCGAAATCAACAAGCCAGGGAAGACGTCTTCAAGCTGGTCTGCGCCACTGCCAAGGTAAAAGCTTTTCGGACAGACTCCAGCAAGGCGAAAACATGCCAACCGGCCACTTTGCAACACAAGACCGCAGGTACGACGAGCAAGATTTGTTGCGGCCCTTCAAACAGCTTTGTGGTGCCCACTACCTCAAACTGCAAGTTTTCAGAATCGTACCACGTCGAGCACATGTATGACGACTATGCTGGCACACATCAGAAGCCCCCAGGGTACTCACACGACGGCCGGGGCGCACGAGTTCCCGGACGACGTCGTCAACTCGCGTGCAAACTTCATCATGGCCTGGGGCCAGTGGAACAGTGGCGTCAGCGGGTTGGGCGGCAGGTCAAACTACACAAAGACCTACAGAGAGAAGAAGGCGGTGTACGGCGCCCACAGACTAGGAGCGGTGGGAAAATTGCTGAAAGCGTGCGCGGCCTTCAAGAGTGCCGGTAGTCTGCAGACTGGATGGGAGCGGCCTTGCAAGGCGTCTGCAACGCCTACAACACCGCCAATTGGAAATGCTGCTAACCCAAACCAGAACCAGAATCCAAAGCTTCAGTTACTGAGTTGTGTTGCTGCCACGCCCAGTGAGCCCAGCGAGTCTGTCTCCCGAGCTTCAGGGTAAGCCAGCCACGCCTCGAGTATTGCGTGCTGCGCGCGGCTGGAGAATTTGGCAAGCGAAAGCACCCTGCAATCGTGCAGCGCCTTGTTGGACCTGAGGCCATCGATCAAAGGCCTGCAATCGTCATGTCCAGCATCGGATGCCCTCTTGTATGGTCGGACGTACTGCCCACATCAAGCTCTTGCAGCGATTCGTTCACCGCCAACGCCGCGCCCGAGGGTTCTTATCGGCTCCTTCCCGACCACGCTCCGCGGAGGCTGAGGCGGCGCACCGTGGAGTTGCGACGCAACCCCTCGAAAAGAGCTGCAAGGCCCACGCTGCCCGGTTTCCGTGCACCATCCAAGCTGACCTGCTCCAGCGCGGTGTTTCCCGCTAGCTGCTCCTATTGCAGCGTCAGCCTCATCGGAGTACTGGTACCATCCAGCAGGGTTGGCCGCAAACTCGCGCAAGGTGCTGTGCTGAAGCCCTCGCAAACGTGTGTTCCTGGGCTCCTCGTATTGCAGACGTCGAGGTTGTAGCAAGAAGGCGCGCAGGGACGAATTCTTGGCGAGCATCTCCCCGAGCGCCATGGCGCCGCTCTTCTTCAGCAACGGACAGCCCCAGTGAAGTCTACGCAGTACAGTGTTGTGTTGAACACCACGCGCGATAGCCTTGATGCCCGTGTCGGTTAACCTCCGCGGCCGTCAAGTGCGTCCTGAATCCGCAGGTCGAGGTCCTCTAGAGTCACATTCTTGGCCAAAGCGGCGCCCAGCACCTTTGCGGCCTTGTTGTCGAACCGAGACCCTCTAGGTTTAGCTTGCGCAGAGCATGGTTGTTACCCAGGCCCTTTGCGATGATCATGGCGCTCGACCAAGAAACTCCCTTATGGAAAGCTCCTGCAGCGTGTCCTTGGTGACAAGCGCCTCCACGAGCTCCTCGCCGCCCTGCTGCAGGGACCATGTTATCCTGGCAAAGACTGAGCTTGCGTAATGTGGCGTTGTCGACGAGACTAATGGCTTCACAGCCCGCGCCGGCAAAGTCCGAAGTCGACAGGTCCAGCTCGTCGGTCAGCGCAGGGTTGGCCGTCAGCGCAGCGACGAACGCCAGCGATGACTTCGGCCCAAGCCGAAAAGTTGCAGAGTTGGAGCTTGCGCAGCGTCCTGTTGTCCTCCAGGCCCCGAAAGAAGGGCAGAACATCCGTGTCACTAATTTCATCAACATCCCGATGCTGATCTCGAGCTCCACCAGGGAGCAGTGGTTGCCGAGCACTTCGATGCCATTGATCACGGGTACGCCCAACCCAGCCGAGTTTGCGCAGCGTGCGATTGCTCTTCAGCCCGTCGGCAAACCCCGGTGTCCACAGGACGCCAATCAGTTCTTCGAGCGCATTATTGTCGACCAGAGCGCGGCCCAATGCGCTAGATCCTCTCAAAGAGCATCCGAAACTGCAGCAATCCAGGTTGAGCTTGCGCAGTGCTGGGTTGTGCCGAAGCCCCTTGGCAACTCCTCTCCGCCGACGTCGCCCACCTCGTTGTTGCTAATGTCGAGCTCTTTCAGCACCCTGTTGTTCGCTAGGACCGCGCCTAGAGCCACACCAGTCTTGTTGCCGAGCATGCATTCCTCCAGTACAACCGCGAAGGGTCGTGTTCTGGCCGAGCCACTCGACGACCGCGACGCCTCGCTCGTCGCCAAATCTTGCGCGCGTCATGTCCAGCTCCACCAGAGTACTATTGTCCGCCAGCGCCTTGCCGAGCGCCACGCATTGCGCCTCGAGCAGACTACAATGGGCATAGCCTCGAAAGGCAATGCCGCGCACGTGCTTGTCGTTGGCGAGTGCCTCCTCCAGCACGGCGCAGGCCTCCTCGTCGGTGCGCGGCTTGTCTTCCATGAGCAGCTTTTGTACCAGCGCGGTGCTGTCACACGAGGGCAGTTCGTAACAATAAGCAGCTCTGCGCGGTGTCGCCAAGCAGCCCCGCCAGCGCCTTGGCCTCCGCGGCGTGCGCGACGAGGAAGCGCCCGCACATGTCCGCGACGCGAGCGCGCGGGCCGTCGGGTACGTGCGCCCACGTCGTCGACGTCGTCGTCGTCGTCGTCGTCGTCGTCGACGCCATCCTCTCTCGCGTCGCGCGCTTGCTCTTCGACATGCCCATCAGCGTCGTCGCGTCGGCCGGTCACGCGCCGCTCTCTTTGTGCCCTTCCCTTCTGCTGCAACAAGAAGGGACTGTGACTGTGAGTTGCGAGCAAGCGCAGACGCAGGTCAAGGATCCCGCTGCCGCGCTTCAACGGAGACAGGAGGCGGACTTCCGGGGTCATGCGCAGCTTGCACGCGTTGCAGCTCCGCGCCCTTGGTCGTTGCAGTTCCGCGTCCAACAAATAGCTCGAGTCGACGATGGCCCCAGCGACGCGTCACGCGTACTCGCCACGGAGGCGGCGCGCAGCCACCAGAAGCAGCACAGCAATAGGAATGTATCGACGAGCGAGCCGACGGCAATGCCTGAGATGGCTGTCAGATCGAGTGCCTGCCTCATGGTGGCATCGTCGTCGGCTGCTGGTGCTGGTGCTGTGCTGGTGCTGCCGGTGCTGGTGCTGCTGCTGCTGCTGCTGGTGATGATGATGATTCCGTCTGTTTGATCAAGAGAGAACCTTGGTGAGTCCTCGAGGATGCCGAGCGCGTGGCCGCAGTCAAGTCGCGACGATGATGGCCGTTTGGGTCGGACAGAGACTACGGCAGGTCGTGTACGGTATGTCTGCGCGCTGGCAAGAAGCAGGTTAGCAGCGTGCGGCTGGTGAGGAGTGGAGTTGTCCGCTTACGGCTGGGCGATGCCTGGCCCTGGCTTTTGGTTCCCGAGCCGCAAGGCGACAAGGACGAGGCGGACGACACGACTTGCCGGCGCGCGTGCGAGATGGAGCGGCGCAAGATCCGCCTGGAGTTTGCGAGGAGCGGCGCCAGTCGGCGCGTGGAGAAACTCTTGCGGGACGCGAGGCTGTGGATGGGCCCGCACGAGGACGCCGCGGACTTTGCGAGGGAATGGCTGCGGATGGGCGGCGCTGTGGACACGGCCAAGCGGGAGCCAACTATCCGAGCGCTGCCGGACAAGGTATTGCGCGAGAGGACTGGACCCCTGCTTCGCAGCTTGCTGATCGAGGCGTATGCCAAGGGCCGGTTGCACGACTTTGACAATTTGCGCTCGGCTTTCTGGACGCGGGCGCCTGTCCAACAGCTGGCGACGCTCGCTCTGAGAGCAAGGGCGAGGAAGAGCAAGGGCGAGGAAGAGAGCAAGCACGCAGAGGCCAAGCCCGGACCGAGATATGCCAAGGGGCCCGAGTCCAAGGAGGAGAAGGAGCAGGGCGGAACCGGCGGCGCTCAGACTGTGCCCGTGCTTGGTATCTGGAACGACCGGTGGATGAGCGGGCGCGCGCTGTTGGAAGACAGCAATAGTCGCGCAGCGGCGGATGCCATTTTGCCCGCCATCGAGAATCGCGCTGGACGCGAGGGCACGGAAGGAGTGTTCCTCGCACGGCGACGCTGTGGCCGTGGTGCAGCGCGGCTTTGTCGGGCTCTATGAGCTCATCGAGCAGGCTTTCGCGGCGGCCCAGCTCGGGCGCAGCGATCCCTTGCTGATCGACGTCCACGCAACCGACCACGGTGGCGAATCGATCACGCAAGTCGTTCTGCCGCCCGAGCTGGCCGCGATGGACCGCGCGGCGGAGACGGCAAAGGTTATCGCGCACCTGTTCCCGGACTCCTCTCGAGTGCTTGTGAGCTTGCACGGCGGGTTCTCTGGCGCGCTCGTGCTGCAATGCGATAGCTGGGACGCCAACGACGCGCGCGAGGAGCGCACCGTGGTGAAAATGGACGACGCGCAGAGCCTGCAGTTGGAAGCGACTCGGATGGAAGCGGCGGTGCCCTTCCTTGGCGAGAACGCGCCGGGCTTGCTCGGACTCGCACGCAAGGGCGACTTGGCTGCAATGAGGATCCAGCTGTGTGGCGCCTGCTGGACGCTGCCCAAGTTCATCGACGACGACTCGGTGATGATCCACACCTTCAAGTCGCTCTTCCTGGCGCAGACCAAGGGCACGCGCAGTCTCCACGCGGAAGGCGCAAGCGGCATCGTCGTGGACACGGAGCAGCTTCTGGGCGATGTATTTGGCGAGGTACTTGGCACGGCGTACGTCAAGTCGCGCCGCGAGGCACTTGTGAGCCTGTTTGACGAGTACGATCTGGCCAAGCATTTCGGCAAGGCGGCTGACCTTGTTGTCGACATGGAGCTCCGAATTCTCCGCGAGGCCATGCCCTTCGCCCGCCACGCGCTCGAGTCGCCCGAGGCGCTGCGCGAATACCGAGTCGGCCTGCAAACAGCTGTCGGCGCGCCCGCCAGAAGAGTGCTACGTGGCGTTGCAGCATTGCGACCTCAACGGCAGCAACGTGCTCGTGGACAGCATGGGGGTCTCGTGGATCATTGACTTTGCCTCTTTTGGCGAATCGCACATCCTCCGCGACTTTGCCAAGCTGGAGAGCTGCGTGCTCTTTGAATACACGCGACTTTCCTCAGAGCGCCAGCTGCGTCGCGCTATTCGACTCAGCGAACCGCTGTGTGTGCCAGGCGCGCCCGTGAGAGCCGGCGAGGAGCACGCCGAAATGTTCACGACGCTCTCCACCGTTGCGCGCATGCGGCACTTTGTCAAGCTGTACATGCACGACGAAACTGGCGACCTGTGCGTCGGCTCCGCGGACCAGTACAACTTTGCGCTTCTTGGCTATGCGCTGCAGACCCTTCGGTTCGGGGATGTGGGCCCGCTCAACAAGCTCTGGGCCCTGGCCTGCGCGATCATGCACTGCGAGGCGCTTCTGCGGCCTGCGGCGGCCGCGAGCCCGTGCTCCCCCGAGCCTGCAAGCCCAGAGTCGGGAGGTGCCTCTGTAACTGGGTCACCGCGCGTGGCCTGGCGGCGCAAGGCTACTAGGCTCCGCTCGCGGGTGAAAAACATGCTCATCGACGACGGTGTCGACTTTGGCTACGTCGAAAACAAGTACCTCGTCGCACTCAGGCTGCAGCATAGCTTTTACACGGACGCCGTCACGTGCCGTCGCTTCCCGCTCGTGCAGAGCTTCCCTACAACGTGCTGCTGCAATGGCCGGCCGCGGGGGCGGAGGAGGAGGAGGAAGGGCAGGAGGAGCAGACGCAAGGGCACTTTGGCAGCACCTCCATCGCGGCCCGCGAAAGCGAGGCAGCTACTGCTGCCCGGGCGTTTTTCCCGCTTTCAGGGCGGCGCAGTCCCGCAACGCCTCGCCATCTTTGGACCCGGCGGCAGCGGTAAGACGGTACTGTGTGCTCGCACATCATTCACAGTTGTGGAGCACACGCAGTACGTGCCCGCTTATCTGCCAGTGGCAGACCTACTCGAGAACGTGGATCTCGCGACGGACGACATCCTGGAGGAGTTTTGGGCGCACAAATTCGGCAAGACGTCTTCGCGTGCCGCCACGCTTCGCAAAGCGCGGCTCGAGGGCCGCGTTGTGGCTATATTCGACGGCCTCTCTCAGGCTGGCGACAAGTGGCGCCAGCTGCTTGCCCGGCTCCTCAAGCTGGCTGACGGCTTCGACTCTGGCAACTCCATGATGCACCTGATCGGCGACGAGGAGAAGCCAACCAAGGACTCTGGCCCGCCCGTGCACGTCATTATTACCAGTAGGCTGTCCGAAGAGGACCTCGAAGAGGACCTCCGCGAGCGCGGCTGCATCGTCGGGCGCCTGCAGGACCTTGGCCCCCGCGAGGTGCAAGCACTTGTCGAGGCGCGCGTTGCAGATTTGCCGGGCCGGAGGCAGCTGCTCGAGCACCTAGCTTCGCCACGCACCCGACACTTTGCAAGCAAGCCGCTGCTGCTCTCGCTGCTGATCACCAGCTTTGTCACGGACGAGGCCCAGGGCGGGGGCGGCACCGGTACTGGCGCTGGCGCTGGCGCTGGCGCTGGCGCTGGCGCTGGCGCTGGCGCTGGCGCTGGCGCTGGCGCTGGCGGGGCTGCTGGGATCGAGGGGCGCGACCTGAGCCACCGACCTCCTGGAGACCTGGATCAACTTTATGATGGCGCCCCTGCGTGCTTTGTCCAACCCGATGCTGTACCGCGCCTTTCGGCAGGTGATCGCACGAGTGGCCCTGGACCGGCGCAGCAGCAAAGGCGTGAGCGGCGGGTCCTTTTCCCTGGAACACTTGCTGCAAGCCATTATGGCGCAACTGACCTTTGTCTCGCCCGAGGACTTTCGCCTTCGCGACGAGGTCAGCGGGGAGGCGAGCGGAAAGCATGCGTCCGAGATGGCGGCCGTCTTGGCCACGCGAGACCTTGCGCGATCGTTTAATCTTCTGTTTGCCAGCGTCCGCAAGGATTCAAGCCCGCTGCTGGGCTGCTCCAACCGCAGCTGCGGTGTCGCCTCGCGGCGCTTCAGGTTTTGCCAGAGCACGATCGAGGAGTACCTCTCCGCATCGTTCATCGCCACAACATGCACGAACAGGCAAGCGCTTTCCGAAATCTACCAGCGCCTGTACACCAACACGGACGACGCGGTTGGGGCCGAGAAGATGGGCCGCGGCCGGCAGCTCCTCGCCCGCCTTTCTCGACGCTTGGTGTCAAAGAACACCCGAGCGGGAATGGAGGCCGTCTCGGAGGCGGTGCAGCGGGTCTTTGTTCTCAAGAGCCGTGGGGCGTCGCGGGTGGACCCCGTGCCGGTCCGAACGGCGGTCTCCTGCATCACGGCATTGCTCGACAAGGTAAAGAACGGCACGAATCGGCGCGAGCTGCGGGAGCTCGGCAAGCTTGTGGAAGCTGTCGACAACTACCAAGTCTTCTCGCTGGTCCAGGCGCAACACGGTTTGCTGGCATTTTGCTCGAGGCGCTCGACGCAAAGCTCGTTCCGGTCTTTCTCTTCCAGGTCCTGTCGCCGCTTGCGCGGGACGAGCTCTTCTGCGTTCTCGCCGGCTCCTCCGAGGGCTGGTTCTCGGCGGCGCTAGAGACGATGATCACGCACGGCGTCGCTGCCGGCACGACCTCGCCTCGCACGACCTGGTCGGCGCTCATGTCGGCCGCGGCATGCTACGGGCACCCAGAGCGCGTCGAGTTGTTGGTAAAGTACGGCGCCGATGTGCACTACAGCACGCCAGGAGAACAGCGCACTGCTCTCTACGAGAGTTGTCGCTCGGGGAACCTGAGCGCCGCAAAACTCTTGGTGCTCGAGGCGGCGCGGACGTTAACGTTCGCAAGAGCATGGGCTTCACGCCGCTCTTGGCCGCTTGCTCAAACGGCGCGAGGAGGTGACTGCCTTTCTGCTCGAGCAAGGTGCCGACGTGCACGCAACAAGCCAGTCGGGGCATGTGCGCTTCATCTTGCAGCAAAGAGCGGCAAACTCGAGGTTCTCGAGGTGCTGCAGGAGCATTACGCCCGAGTGCAGGGCAAGCCGAATGTGCTTGCCGAACATACGTCCACGCTGTTGCCCGGCAGCAAGAAGGAGGAGGTGCTCCCGCTCCTGACGAGCGCCGTGCGCTTCAACAAGTTTTCGTGTGACCAGCATGCTGCTCGAGCACGGCGCGGACCCCAACCAGCCCTTCCAGGTCGGCGGCAAGAGCTACTCGCCGGCCTGGCTCGCGGCCAAGCAGAACGGCGTGCGCTCGCTCGCGGCGCTTGCCGCTGCCGGGGCGCGCCTCAACGACCGCGACGGCGACTCTGGGCTGACACCGTTGCTAGCCGCATGCCTTTCAGGCCGCTCGCGAACGGCCCGATTTCTGCTGCAGCACCCAGACGTGGACCTCGCCGCGCGCACGCTGCGCGGCGAGTCGGCCCTAGACGTCGCCATGAAGCGCCCCTTCCTCACAGTGTCGCGCGTGCTCGCGGATTTCGCGCGCGACGCCCCTGAACGCGCCGAGCACCTCATGCCTGCGGACGCCACGCGGGCCCTGCTAAACCTGTCGCTGTGCTCCAAAGCGGAAAAGGTCGGGCCGGCTCTGGAGCTCCTCCTGGAGCTCTTTCCTCGGCCCAGCATTGACGAGGTCGAGCCGGCCTTCCGCAACTTGCTGGAAGCGGCAACGACCTGGCACTCAGTGTGCTCCTTGACGCGGTGCCTGCCCTCGGCGTGGACATGCCGCACGTGGCCCGTCTGGCGTTGCCTGTCGCGGTCGCGTGTGGAAATGTCACGCTTGCCGAGCAGATCGTCGAGCGCTCCACAGACAAGGCGGCTATTCAGCACAGCTTGCAGATTTTCATGGAGGAGCACAAGTACGACGACGACCAGGGCGAGCACGACAGCCTTCTCGCCGTCCTCCGCTGCGCGATACAGTCTGGCGGGCTCGCGGAGCAAGGCAAGCCCGGCGACATCGCCGAGCAAAAGAGCAATCAGATCGTCCAAGACCTGGGCGCCGATGCCGGGAAGAGGAGGAGGAGGAGGAGGAGGAGGAGGAGAGGAGGAAAAGGCACTCTGATCTTTTGCGTTTTGCCACGAACCGGCGCAGTACGGTATGTACCATCTTGACCAAATCATCAACAACAAAGAGAGCAACGTCATGCCATTGCCACGCCAGTACTAGTACGTGGTACCACTAGTCTCAGGCCTCCTGAGAAGCCCGCATCGCGATCCCACGCCCTGTGTCGCCGCGTCGCAGACCTCAGCCGTAGGGAGCAGCCCTCACATGTCACCCATGACAAACAATAAAAACCGACCAGCCCCCATAGCCGCGAGGAGGCGCAGGATGAGCGACATCGGGTACTGGGACAGCCAGCTGACCGAGGACCTCAAGAGCGTGTACAATGACGTGCAGGCGATGCGCTCGCTGTCCAGCGAGGCCAAGCTGCGCGCAGTGACGGTGGCCGACCGCAAGCTGGGCGGACGCCGCCATGCACCGGAGGACGTACCAGATGGAGGTGCGCGGGCTGGAAGACGCCGCCATGCGAGCGCAGTACCAGGTCAAGCTCGAGTCATACGACCGCCAGCTAGAGGACCTCAAGCGCGAGGTCAAGCTTTCGCGGCGCGAGGCCGAGGCCGCGCAGCGCGGCGAGCTGCTTGGCGACCGCGCTGAGGAGGAGTTTGACGTCAGCGGGCACCGGGACGACCGCCTCAAGGCTGCGCACTCGCTCCAAGACAAGACGGAGGCCGCGCTCCGGCGCACGCAACAGACCGCCGTGGAGATGAACGACACCGCCTCTGCGGTCGCGGAGAAGCTTGCCGGGCAGACAGAGCAGCTGCGGGCATCGACGGCGAGCTAAAGGAGATCCAGTCGGAGGTGGACCGCGCTATGGAGATCTCCAAGACGATGATGCGCCGCCTAGCGACCAACAAGCTCATCATGCTCTTCACCGTGCTCATCGTCACAGGGACGGCCGCCTTGTTGATCTACATGGCCGTGGGCAAGCAGAACGCTACGCCATAAGTTTGTTTGCAAGTAGTACCTGGTACCTACCCCTACCAAGCCGCGAGTGGAGAAGAAACGCCCTGAAGACTCTTAGAACCGCTGCTCTCGCACCAGCGCGATGTGCCGCTCGAGCTGCGCCACGATTGGGTGCTCGGTCGAATAGCCAGCGTCCAGCAAGTCGCGGCGCTCGCCTTCCAAGCGCGCGAGCTGTGCGTCATCAGTTGGCGCCGATGACAGTCCCTCGCCCTCGCCCTCGCCCTCGCCTCCCCGCCCCGCCGGTGCCGTGGCTGCAAGTGGCTCTTCCAAAGCCGGGTCCAGGAGCAAACTACACGGCGGCCGCGTGGGCGGCGTGCCGCGCAGCGTGGCGGCTCGCAGCTCGTTCAGCTCCTGCTTGAGGCCCTGGAGCTGCTGCCGGTCGCCGTCGAGCACGTAGCGCTCCTCGCGTGCCAAGTATTCAAGCCGGAGGTTGTCAAGCTGTCGCTCTGCGCGCTGCGCGTCGTTGCGCTGCACTTTGGCCAGCTCGCGAGACAGGTGGCCCACCTTGGCGCGCAAGGTCTCCTTGGCCAAGCGCTCGGCCGCGGTCCGCTCTTTCTCCTGTTCGATTTGCTCCTGGAGCTGCGCGACCTTGCCTTGCAACTGGGCGATGTCGCGTTGAAGCACTGCCTCGGGCGACTGCCGCACCTTCTCGCGAAACGTCGCAAAGTCCTCATCAGCTTTGGCTTGCCGACGCTCGCTCTGCGCCAGCGCACTGCGCACGCGCCGCAGCTCCTCCTCCAACGCAGCCGCCTTGCGTTCCTGCATGCGCACTTGGTGCTCGCTCTCCTCCCGCGCACGCCTGCCGAGGAGCTCCAAGTCCGCCGTACGCTGCTCGCTTGCGCGCTGGAGGTCTTGCTCGAGGCGCGCGACGGTGCGCTCGCGTCGCTCTGCGTCGGCAATCGCGCGGTGCATGCGTGTATCCAGCTCGGCAAACTGCTCCTGCCTTTCGTAGCGCCACAGCACGCTCGTGCTCCCGCGCGGCCCACTCTTGCTCCAGCTCGCTCATACGAAGAGCCTCGCGCGACTTCATCTGCGCCTCCCACTCGGCAGTCTGCGCGTCGCGCCAAGCCTCAAACTCGGCCCACGCCTCTCGCAAGGCTGCCCCGTCCCCATCCCAATCGCTCGCCAGCTCGTCTTGGCTGTCCCTACCAGTCGCTGGCGGCGGCGGCGGCGGTGGCGGCGGCGGCGGCCACAGCAGACGCATCGTCGTCTTCGGCGGCACGAGATTGCGCGTCGGGCTGCTCTTGCCCGCCTCGTTTAGCTTCTGCTTCTGCCCCGGCCGGCGGTGCGGCCCGCTCAGCAGCAACAGGTGGTGGCGTTTCGACGACGCCCAAGGTTTCGACGGTGAATGCACAATGTACTTGCGCGACGCGCTTGACCGCATGCTCGTCTTCGCCGTCCTGTCCAAACGAGCAGATGCTGAGCTCCGTCTCGAGTACCTGCACCTGCACCACGGGCGCGTCAAGCTGCCGGCGCAAGCGCGCCAAGGCGCGCTGCGCTCCGGTCTGCTCCGGACCGGCTGGCTTGTCTGCGTCGCGCCGGCCGGCCTGTGACAAAAGCTTTTCGCGGTGCGCCTCGACGGCGCGAAGGGTCGCAAAGGTCTGCCCACCCCACCCGAAAGTACGGCGGGACTCAATTACACGGCGCAGCGGCAGCGCGCAAAAGCCGAGCCGGACGTCAGCCGTGTACCGGTCCTGGTGCCACATCTCCACCAGCGGCTCGCTCTGCGCGGCCTGCTCGAGGCGCTCCCGCGTGGTCTGAAACTCAAAGAGCCGCAGTCCGTGCGGGATGATCTTGTGCGAGTAGCGGTCGATGCGGATTGGCGGGCGCGTTCGAATCGTGTGCGCCACGCCAAAGAGGGGGTACTCGTACTGCAGGTACGCGTTGTAGGTTTTATCAAGTCCCTTGATGGACCGAAGGTCCACCGTGGCGCGGTACTTTAGCCACGTACCG
Source organism: Thraustochytrium striatum (assembly GCA_022244645.1). Classification (NCBI taxonomy): domain Eukaryota; class Bigyra; order Thraustochytrida; family Thraustochytriidae; genus Thraustochytrium; species Thraustochytrium striatum. Next base: position 189,047 of record JACDIV010000060.1, on the reverse strand, counting down.
CCGCCACCGGCGCCCGGCTCGAAGCCGTGAGTGGCGCGTGGGGTTGCGAGCGTCATGGTCTCCGGCACGTGCGACGCGGGCTCGACGACCACCGTGGCGGTGCCGCGCCTCGCCGGATTTGGCCCAGGCCCAAACAAGATCACCTCTTGCTGGCGCGGGGCCGCCCCGCGGACCTGCACGACGCCGTGGCCGAGCACGGCGCCCGCTCTGGTTCGGCATTGGATGTAGACGTCGCGATCGTCGTTGGTGGGCACGACAAGAAAAGATCGCGCAGCGCAACACGCTCTAAATGCCCGTAGTCGTCGAGGGCGAGGTTTGCGGGCGTGCACACTTGCTGTCCGCCGTTGCCACCAACGACAAGTGCAATCGCGACGTGGCAGCCAGGTTCCTCGCCATCCTCCTCCTGCTCACTGGGATCGAGCTCCACTGCTATGACAGCGACGCGCGCAGAGCCATCGGGCCCAAGCTCGCCCGGCGCGACTGGGCCTGGGTCTTCTGGGTCGGTCTGGACTTGGGCGCTTCGCGGTGAAGGCATTGTCCCTTCGTCCACCACGACCTTTTCCACCTTGCCGTCCACGTGCAGCTCGAGCGTCACCGCGATGGACGGCAGGCCCTCGTCGTCCTCGTGCGCAATGCTGTACGGCGCCTGCGGCTGCAGCGCGAATGCGCACTTGCTGGTTGCCTGTGTAAAGCGGTCTCCGCTCTCAAGAGCGTGTCGAAGCGCATGAGCGCTGAAGCCAGCACGTCCGGTACGCCGGCTTCGCGGTCTCCGTCCCGTGCGCAGAGGTAGACGCGCACAGGGCGATGCTCGCAGGAATCGGGCCACCTCGGGCGTGCTGCTCCGAATCTTGAACGAGTCGCGGATGGCGCAAACTTGGCGTGTCGCAACGAGCCGAACGCCTCGGTCTCGATAGGCACGCCAAAGATGTGGTACCTCAGAAAAAGCGCACGCCCGAGCCAAGAGGACCCGCGACGCTGTTGAGCGTGTTTGCGCTGAGCAGGGTGATGTGAAGCGTCATGTCTTGCACACCGTGGGTGCCAATCAGTACATGCTCCTCACTCAGGGCAAAGCCAAGCCCTGCCTGTGTGTCGAGACTGGCCTCGACCGTGTCCGGCGCCCTGCCCGCGGCGACGGCGCCGTCTTGCGCTCCCGCCACGCTGCTTGCAGAACGACTTCGCCTAGCACTGTGCCATTGCCGTGGAGCGGCCGCCGCACGACTTTGGAAGAGGGCTTGCTGAGCTCCAAGTCTCGAAGGTCGATGCTGGCAAAGGCTGTAGAGCCCCGTCTGCAAGCAAATCGATGCGCGTTGACGGTTCGTGCGCCTGGATACGCTTGAGCTCCTCGGCCCAGCTCCCAGGCCATCCCGCCGGCATCGTCAGAGGCCCAGGCGGCCCGAAGCTCGCGCCTGGATCCCTCCAAACGCTCTTCGTCTTGGTTGCGGCCGCCGTGCGCCGCCGCTCGCCATTAATGCGCGCCTGGGCGACAACCTCGGCATTCACGCTCACGCCGGCGACCCTGGCCTCCACGAGGCGCAGGAAGACCTCTCGCTGCGCGGCCATCGCCAACTCGCGCCCTTGCGCCTCGTCGCGCGGTTTTGGTGCTTTTTTTTTCCTTCCCTATCGCGGTCGATTGATTTGACCCTTGGAGGTCATTCGAGAGGTCAATCCGGAGACCTTGCAGTGTCATTATCTCGGGTAAAATGACTAGGCGAAGGTAGTTGGCGATGACCTGCGGCGGTCAGAGGCAAGACCATGGATGACGAGGCGGCCGCACGACGCGAAGCGCTCACCGTCTCGGCGCGCGTGCTGTGCGGCGAGCTGGTTGACTGCTATGCCGTCGCACAGGCCCGCGAGGCAGATGAACGTGCCGCCTGGGAGGACGAAAAACCGCTGCTGGAGCAAAAGGCCTGGACGACGCGCGAGCAAATCCGAATCCTCGACGCCGAGGTGGCTCAGCTGCACGCCAAGATGGGCGAGCTGGAGCAGCGCGCCAAGGAGCGCACCGCTGTGGTGGCGGCCGCGTACCAGCGCGTGCTCACGCCGTTTTACCTGGAGCACAACCCAAGCAAGGTGCCGAGCTTGGGTCGACTGCTGCACCAGTACACTGGCCGCGAGCACGAGATCCTGGCCAAGCTGCGCGAACGCTACGGGCGAGGCGTGGAGCCAGCCGACCTAGCGCGCGAGGCCTTCTCGACGATGGGCGCGACGCCGCTGCGCAGGATCTTCGCGAGGCGCAGGACAAGCTCTGGGAGGAGATCGCCAACGTGGAAAACCTGCTGCTCCGGTCCAACGACGAGCTGGAGCGGGTCAAGTGCGAGCTGTCCTTCCCACGCGCGCTTGGGTGGCGCTACCGCCAGGGGCTGGAGGGTGTACTTTGCCGTCAATGACTTTTGGGAGCGTGGCAGCGACGCTGTCGCTGCGCGTGCTTGACCGCGTGCCGCAGCCGCGCATCATTGTTGTTGTATCCAATTCCAGGGCGGGCAAGCTGCGGCCGCGCCAGGCCGGCGCCGGCGCCGTGACTGCACCGGAGCAAGCCGCCAAAGGCGCAGTGGTTTCCTTCCAACTCGACAAGTGTGGCCTGCACGGCGAGAAGGGGACCAAGGTGCCCTCGCTGCGCGCCAAGCAGTTGCAGCTGCTGGTCGACTTTACCATGACGGTGCCCATTGAATTCTCGCGGGCCAAGAACGCCTGGCGCGCCTCGCGCGACTTTGAGCTGCGGATCCTGCGCATCGAGCGCAAGATCAAGGGCGCCTTACCGTGCCGCGCGAGTTTGCTGCGGCTGGTGTTGAACCGCGTGCTACCGGGCGTTGTCAAGAAGGCCATTCTAAATCGATGCCACCTGAGCTGGGCCTGTACTTGGCCCGGCGGTTTGAGGGCCCGCAGCAAGACGATCGCGAGCCGGCGATGCACCTGGACTTGGACGTTGTCCTCGAGGGGCTGCCGAGAATCTCACGGCGCTCGACGCGCCACTCGACGCGGTGGGCGACCTAGGCAGCGCGGGGCGCGCATGCCTGGGCCTCTCTCGGGCGCAGGCCGCGGTGCTCAGCGAGGCGTGCGGGTTCATGAATGCCGCACACCGCGCGCTACCCAAAGCCGAGCGCTCCGCGGCATGGCCAGACTCCCTTGCGAGCGCTGCTGATCTGGTGCGCTATTTCCGGCGCTTTTGTCGCACGGGCCAAGGGGAGAGCGACTCGTGGAACGCGCACTCGCGGTGCTGCAGGTAATGGTGGACAAGTGCGCCCGCGGCGCCAGTGGGGCGGACGGGCGAGCCAATTGCGCTGGACCTCCGCGCCCTTTTCGCGCGTGTGCGCGAGCTGGTCCTCAAGCCGCTGCGGCAGCACACCGAGGTGCGCAACTTGCACCTCCGGGGCTGTACCGATGCAGCCCTGGTGGCTGCGCGCGACTTTTGGCTCCGATCGGTTCGCGAAGAGCGCGAGCAAAGCCAGCGCAAGCGCGTGGTTCTGACCAAGTCGCTTGAAAAGGCCGAAGAGGACGTTCGCGGCTGGTTCGAGGCCGCTCTCTGCCCTTGCGCTACATCAAGCAGAGCTTGAGCCGCCTCGCTGGTCGCAGAGGCGAAGGGAAGGACGGGTTGTTTCGGTTCCGCGGGCGCGACGCGTCGTTCTCCGGACCCGTGCGCCTGGCCATGCCCTTCGAGAAGGCGTTCTACCCGCCGACACACTTTGCTATCGACACATCCGTCGCCGAGGACCGGGGCACGTTCAACTTGAGGCTGGTCCTGGCGTCGCACATGGACCCGCAGCAGCGTATGAAGGGCCCCATGCTGTGCCTGGCGCTCCACGAGCTGTCAACCGGCGTGTTCTTTGATGTCAAGAGCTTTCTGTGCGGCAAACTGCTCGAGTACAAAAACACTGAGGCGGGCTTAGCGGATGTGCAGGCCGAGCCACAACCGGCATTGCGCGGCTTACGGCGCATGCGGTCGCAGTCCGAGCCGGACCTGTCCAAGAGCCCTCCAAGTGCCGCCGGTGAAGTGCAGGCGCCGCCGGCGCGCCGGCTCTCGTCAGTGTCGACCCCACGGACGGCACCTTGTCGAGTGCGCGCCTCGGTTCGGACGGTGACGAGCCCGGCGAGGGCCTCCTGCTGGGGGAGTTCTTGGAAGACGGCGGCGGCGGCGGCAATGTTGAGAGCCGCCTTGCGCGGGCAAGTCGCGGGGTGAGCTTGATTCGTTTGTGCGATACTTCTTCAACGAGCTCGAGCAAGATGGCGTGGAAGACGCGGACGGCCTGGAAGTGCTCGCGGCGCGGTTTTACCACGACACGCCTGAGGCCGCGTCCGCGGAGGACGATTCGGGCAGGTTTGCCTTTCGCGTCACCACGCAGCCACAGGCGCTGACCACGCTCAAGGCGCGCGCAAAGCTGGTGGAGGTGTCGGGAACGGTCCACAACGTGAGCCAGTACATCCGGGGATGGGTCGAGCACGCCACGCAACAAGCGGCTGCGGCGGCAGCGGCAGCGGCGGCGGCGGCGGCTACTGATGATGCGACAGCCGTCCCCAGGACAGCGGCAAGGCGACGAGAACGCGGGCCAGGGGTTTGGGCGGCTCGAGGCCGCCGCGCAACTGTTGGGCAAGTACTTTGATCGCGACGACGCAAGATTTGCCTTTTGCGTGGAGGCCACCGGCGCTGTGAAGCGCGAGCAGCTGTGCTCGCCGCGCGCGACCCGGTGGGGCGCGGGGGTGAAGAAGCTTGCGCGGTGGAGCTGGAGAACGAGTTTCGGCTGACCGAGCTGGTGGTGGACATACTTGCGGTTGCCCGCGGGTTGGACCCTGCGGAGCAAGACGCAATCGCGTGGACGGCATGAGCGCGAGAGGGTTGGCGGCGCGAAAACACGAATTTTTTGTTGATGTTGATGGGGTGTCTGTCTGTCTGTCTGTCTGTCCGTGTGTCCGGATGTCTGTCGGCCTTCCTTAGCTGGTGCGTTCGTTGTGTCTTGCTTTTGTGTTGCCCAGGCGGGCGGGCTAGCCCCCCAAGCCCCGCGCGGGCTAGCGGCCGGTACACGGCGAGCCGGAAAGCGAGACAGCATGCAGATCGACACGCTCTAGGCAAACACCTTGAGGAGCGTGTCCCAGCTACCGGTGCAGAGCGCGGAGCCGTCGGCCGAGACGCCGAGGCACGAGACGCGGTTCTCGTGGCCCTGGCCCTTGTCCGTCGAAAAGCACGGACCAGACGAGTTGGCCTTGACCGCGTCCCAGGCGTGGCAGAGGTAGTCGTCGTAACCCGCAAGCAGCAACCGGCCCGACTTGGAGAAGGCGACCGAGGTGATGCCGCAAAGGATCCTATCGCTCATGAACTGGTTGACCTCCTGGTAGCAGCGCAGGTCCCAGAGGCGGCACGACGAGTCGTCCGAGCCGGTCCCGAAGCACATGCCGTTGGGAAAGAAGGACACGGCGTTGATATCGGACTCGTGGCCCGCAAAGGTGGCCACGCAGCTGCTGTCGCGAATGTCCCAGATCTTGCACGTGGTCGCGCACGAGCCCGAGACGAAGATGTTCTTGTCGTTGGGGCTGACAGCCACGCTCATGACATCGCCGTTGTGGTCCGTGAAGGAGGTGAGCGACTCGCCACGCTCGATGTCCCAGTAGATGCAGGTCGAGTCGCCGGAACTTGTGATGATGTGCTTGTCACCGATGAAGCGGCAGCACGACAAATACCCGTCGTGCGCCTGGAGCTCCTTGGTGGCCCTGCTCGCGGTGGTCGTGTCCCCGTCCACCTTGTAGATCGAGCAGAGGTTGTCGAGGCCACCGCACGCGACCATCTGGTTGTTCTCGTTCTCGAACGCGCAGGTCATGACCCAGCTGGACCGAAGCGGGATGGCCTGCTTCTTGAAGGTGGTCTGAGCGTTCCAGATGAGCAGCTTGCCGTCCTGCGAGGCGCTCACGAGCTCCTCGGCGCTGCCCGCGCCGGCCCAGTGCATGGCGTACACCTTGCCAAAGTGGCCCTTGAGCTGCCGGCGCGCGCGCAGCGACTGCACATTGAACGCGGGCGGCGAGGTCGTCTCGAAGCACCCATTGTTGCCCTGCGCCTTTAGGTTGACCAGCTCCTCGCGCAGCGCTTGAGCTTGGCCTTGCTTTCGTCGCCCATATCTGCCCGCCCTGCCTGCCCTCACACGCCTGCCTGCTGCTGCCGCCGCCGCTGCTGCTGCTGCTGCGTGCTCTCCTGTCTCGTGCTCTGCTCGCTCTGCCTCTCTCTCTGCGCCGCCGCGCCGTAACGCACTCGCGGCGACGGCACCCTCCCGAACTGCTACGCAACATCATAACTAGACCCTAGGACTTTCAACCAACGGACAAGGATGTGTCCGTTGTGCTTGCGGAACGCTTTACCATCCCTCGTCACTAGGACCTGGACGCGAAATCAAGGTCGGACGACGAGCACTCTAGTAGCTAGAGTAGTCGAATTTGAAAATTGGAAAAGGAAGAGATTCGCATACGAATACGACGATGGAGGAGGACGAGGTGGCGATGGCCGAGGCCGACGTCAGCCCGCAGCCATGTGCCTGCCGCGCGAGCTGAACGCCGTGCAGCGCGCCTGCGCGCCCGCCGCACTGCGCGCCGACCACTCGCTTGTCCTCTCTGCGCCGACAGGCGCAGGCAAGACCTGGGTGCTGGCGCTGGCCATGCTGCGTAGGGAGCGCGAGGGGGCCGCCGGCCGGGCGGAGGCGTGGGGGTAGGGCGCACTGACAGGCTGGCCGAACAGGATGCCGCGAGCGCTGGGCAGGCGCCACCGTTTACGTGTGCCCGACCAAGGCGCTGTGCCGGCAGCAGTCGGAGGACTGGTCGTCCGCCTTCCAACTGATTAGCCTGCGCTGCCTGGTCTACTCTGGCGAGGAAGGCAGCGAGGCCGCGGCCCAGGCCGCCGACGTCCTCTTCACCACGCCCGAGAAGCTGGACGTCATGACTCGTCGCTGGCGGCTCCACGTGCCGTACTACACCCGCCTTGGCCTCGTTCTACTAGACGAGGCGCACCTTCTCTCGGAGCGCCGCCGCGGCGCCACGCTCGAGGCCGTCATTTCGCGGCTCCGCTTCGTGAAGCGCCAGGCCCAAACTCAGCCTCGGCGCCGCAGACCTGCGTACCGCTGCGCGTCGTCGCCGTGTCCGCGACGGTGCCTAATGTGGACGCGCTGGCGCGATGGCTGGGCGCGCCGCTGCCGCACGGTGCTGGTGTTCGGGCCCGAGTATCGGCCGTGCCCGCTGACGACGGTGGTGGAGGGGCACGGGCAGGCGCGGTCCAACGCCTTCCTGCTCGAGCGCGACCTGGACCACGCCGTTGCTGGCGTCGTGCGGCGCTACAGCAGCGGCCGGCCGGCGCTTGTGTTGCACGAGCCGCAAGAACGCTCGCAGCGTGGCCGAGCGGCTGGCAGACTGCGGTTCTGGCCACGGCATACGACAGAACATGGCGCAGTTGGCACAGCGCGAGGCGGCGGCGGCTGGCCTGCCGCCTACAGAGGAGGCTCTCGCGGCGTGTATCCGCCGCGGCACGGCTTGGCATACGGCGGCACTGCCAGCGGGCACGCTGCGCGTCGTGGAGCAGCTGTTCCGCTCGGGCTTGCTGGCGGTGCTGGCCTGCACGACGACGCTGGCGCAGGGCATCAACATGCCCGCGCACCTGGTGGTAGTAAAGGGCACCATGGCCTACCGCGGCGCCACGCGCGGCATGGAAGACATCCCCTACACGACCTTGCTGCAGATGATTGGCCGCGCAGGTCGAGCAGGCTTTGACGATACGGGCGTGGCGGTCATCATGACGCGCCGCGGGCAGGAAAAGCGTTTCGCCAATTTGCTCGAGGGTGCCGAGCCCGTGCAGAGCGCGCTGCTGCCCGAGGTCCGCGAGGTACTCGTCAATGAGATCGTGCTGGGTGCCATTCGCACCGCCGAGCAGGCGCTCGCCTGGCTCGAGTCAACCTTCCTCTTCCAGTCACTCAGCCCGCGCGACGCCGAGGGCCGCGACCGCTTGCGCAACGTGCTGCTGCGCCACCTCAAGGCCATCCAGGGCGCACGATGCGTAGTGATGGACGACGCCGGCCACTTTGTCCCGCTGCCGCTGGCCGAGCTCGTCTGCAAGCACTATCTGCGCCTCGGCACGGCCATGACCTTTCGCGCCTCGCTCGACAGCGACGCGGACCGCGACGCCAAGCGACCACAGCAGCAGCAGCAGCAGCAGCAGCAGCAAGCAGCAGCAGCAGCGCAGCAGCAGCAGCAGCAGCAACTGGAGGAAGAGGCCCCAGCATTCGACGGCGGGCCCAATGACTGGCGAACGGTGCTACGGACGCTGTCGAGCGCCCGAGAGTTTGAAGAGTACATCCTGCGTCGCGACCAGAAGCGGTGGCTGAACGAGGTCAACTGGACGCTGGGCAGGTTCCGGGCAAAGAAGAACAAGCAGCGCGTGAGCTCGGTGTCCGACAAGGTCTTTCAACTGCTGCAGGCCACGCTTGGTCGACTGCCCGCACCAGACGCCGCGCTGCGCGGGGAGCTTCGCTCGCGTCCGAAGCCTCGCGCATCGCCCGCGCCTACGTGGTATTCCTCTGTGAGCAGCGCAAGAGCTCGCTGGCGGTTGCGGCCAGGCTCGTGCAGCGCTGCCTCGAGGCCCGCTCGTGGCCCGAAGAAGGCGAGCTGCTACAGCTCGAGCAGATTGGGCCCAAGCTGCAGCAGCGGCTCAAGGCCGTGGGCGTGCAGACGCTTGCTCAGTTTGTGCAGGCGGCCAGCGCCTCAAGCGAGACCTTGGTCAAGGAGCTCGGCCGCAGCCGCTTCGAGAAGGCGCTGGCACGAGCCAGGCAGATTGCGCAGCAGGCCGCCACGCTACGCGTCCACGTTGGTGGCGACCAGGCTGCCGGCCGCATCACTGTGGAGCTCGACGTGCCGCGATGGCGGCGCGGCGGGCAGCCACCGGGTGCTTCGAGGTCTTCCTCGTGCATCGAGACCGCCTGCTGCACGCCAAGTTTCTGCGCACGGCCGAGTCGTGCACCTTTTTCGTGCCGGCCAGCATCCCAACCGCCGATATCGTCGTCCATGCGCTGCATCCGCGCTACCACGGCATCGACATGCACCATCCGGGCGAGCCGACGGCGGCTGCGCTCTTCGAGGCACTGCGCAGGCACAACGCGCAGGCACACCGGCCCTCGCCGGCCGCGCCAGACCCAGCGCCACCCATACCACCACCACAGCAGCAGCAGCAGCAGCAGCAGCAGCAGCAGCAACAGCGGTGGCAGGCGGTTGTCGGGCCGACGGCGTCGCGATCCCGTCGCGTGCGACAAGCAGCGCAGGTCGTCCGCGCGCCGAGCAGGAGCGCGGGGAAGCGTCGGCATTCCCGGAGCGTGCCCATTACTGAGTTTTTCCGTGGCGCAAACCATGCCGTCGTGCCGACCAAGCGCAACGCAGCTAAGCCAGCCCCAGTAGCAAAGCGTCGCCATGCCGCTCCGCCGCACGTCGAGCAGCGCGTCGAGCCGCAGCATTCCGGTGTCGAGCCTCATGTCGAGCCGGCGCCCACGACCGGCGGCGGTAGCAGTGGCAAGTTCGAGGATGTGTTCTTCTCCTAAGCTCGCCCTCAGTCTGAGTCAGCCCGGCCCTCCAACCGCGCGATCGTTCGCACGGCGATGAGCTTGGCGCAGCTCCCAGGGCGACATGTTGCGGGCTGCGTGCGACACGAGCGGCTGGCGCTGCTGGCCCCGGCGGAATAGCTCGGCGGCCGGCTGCGCGCGATCGAACTTTAGCGCTCCCCAACGTGCCACCGGCGCCTTGAGCACGGCCTTAGCGTACTCATCGCGCCTCCGATGCTGCCGCGCGCGGACGAAGACACCGCCCGCGTCGGCGTCCAGTCCGCGGTAGGTGCAACACGAGAGCGTCACGCGCGGCAGCGTGCAGTCGCGCCGCCGCAAAGCCCGCCCGCCCGCAGTGCCTGCGCCTGCGTCAAGGCCGACGCCGATGCCGAGAGACTCGGTGACAAGCAGCGCGAGGTCCTCGTGCGATATGCACGTACCAGCGGCGGCAGCGGCGGCGAGCCGGGCGGACGTGTGGACGCGCGCCGTCGCGCGGCCCGTGCGCGGCCCGTTACGCACGTGGGCGACGTGCAGGGCGCAGAAGTCGAGGCAGGAGGCTTCGAGGCGAGATGTGGCCGAGTCGCGCTCGGCGTGGCTACGTGCCTGCTGCCCGGGCACGGCGGGAAAGACGACCACGGCGCGCGTGAGCTCCAGCTCCAACTCGGCAAGCGCCTCTGTCCAGGCTAGCACCCGAGTGGGATCCACCAGCACGACCGCGCGAGAGCAGCCGGCCTCGGCAAGCACGCGCCGAGCCTCGGCCGGCAAGCCGGCGTGCGCGTCGTCCCAGCGGTGCACGTGCAGCGCTCGCGGCCAGCGGCACCGCTCGGGCTCGACAAACAGGCGCTCCTGCTCGTCCGCGGCGCAGGACAACGCAATCTCCACCCGAGCCACGCCGGCAGCGAGCGCAGAGCGCCACCCCGCGCGGCCCGCGGCCCCAGCTGCCGCTGTCCAGCGAGCCGTCGTGCACGGCGCCGCGGCGGCCGCCCTCGCAGACCACCACCAGGCCGCCACCGCCGCCCACCGCCGCCCTCGCCATCTCTCGCCATCGATCCGTTCGCCGCCCGCCATTTTGTGTCCGACCCGCCATTTTGTGTCCGACCCGAGCGTGTCTGCGGCCAGATCTCGTTTTATTTGTGGATGTACGCGAGCAGTGAAGATGATGCACGCGGCTTGTGATGACATGCATGGCGACCCTTGCGTCGCACCCCTGCAAGAGCCCCGGCCTGTGAGGCCCCCAGTGCTGGCACAAGGACGCCAGTGGCGTGAACGCTGGGTGCAGTCACAAAAGAACGCGCAAGGCAATGGAGCAGCAAGCTCGAGCTGTGCCTGGCTGACTTTGTTTTGTGCCATCCCCAGCCCATCGGTCTCTCGGACAGGGGCAGAAAGACGGTGTGCAGCGCGGCCCCACTTCTCCGGTTGCAACGGCAAAGCAAAGCGCGTGCTTGCGCTGTTCTGCTTGTGCCACACAGCATTTCCAGCATTGGCACAAAAGAAGAACCTTGGTTGGGCAAGAGCAGCCTGCAACACGTGGTGCTCGAGCTGGCCTGGCTGCTCGCTTGCCTGCTCGACCGGCGCTTGCTGTCGTTCGAGCCGACACAGAGCGACATCCCGAAACAAGGTCTGTGTGGCTGGCATGGGCGACGGAAAGTACAGCTTGGATGTTTTGTGGCAAGTTGTGGCAGGGCTGGCTGCCCGCTTTGTTTCTGAGGCCTGGCCCTGGGGCCTTGTTGCGACGAGCTGGGCTGCACGTGTTTGGTTGGCTCTGCGCGTGCTTCAATCGTTTCAAGGTGTTGCATGCTCGGCCCTGCTCGAGGTTGCTCGCAAGGCGCGCGCAATTTCGCCAGCTGGGCATGGACCCACAAGGCGGCTGCACTGGGAGGCCAGGGCGAGCTCGCAGGGATACTTTTTGTGCCCCTTGGCGCGTCACCAGAGCTGCGAAACTCAGGGTGGCGCACCGTGGATTCTGGTTGTTTGTGCCGTGCATTCGAGGCGTGCATCGCCCATCTCAAGTGGGTCGGTCGACTCGTCTCTGTGCTGCAAAGGCGGCTTTGAAGGTGGGTTGAGCCCAGAACAACGCAGGACTGACCGTACCTACCACGGCACAAAACTCGAGACAAGGACAAGCACGGAAACGAAGCGAAGGAGCTTGCAAGAGACGAGGGTGATCGAAGAGGAGCAGGAAGGGGAGCTGAGCAAAACCGCAACTCGAACGAGGAACGACAAGAAGAAAGCAAAATGAGCGTGGTCGCCAAGACGAGTCTCGCCGTGGTGGCCTTGTGGCCATGGCCAACGGCCAGGAGCCCAACGCCGAGTGGGCCCTCGGCCAGATGCGCGGCACCAGCGTCGTGTTCGGCTCGTGCGTGGACTCCATCGTCGGCATGCAAGCCATCTTCAGCGACGAGGACTGCCCCGAGCGCAGCTTCATCGAGGACGAGGGAACCGACGACGAGACCCTGTACGAGACCAAGTGGCACAACGCCTACCCGGACCTCGCCTCGCTTGAGGCCGATATCGCCGCCAACGCGGACGCCACCTCGCACTGGGTGGCCCTTGCCGCCGACGTGACCCTCAACCAGCTCGAGGCGGCCCTGCCGGCGGACAGCAAGCTCGAGGACTACCTCTTCGCCAAGGAGAGCACGTGGGCTCTCGTGACCGGCATCACCGCCGACGCTGCCAACGCTCTCGACCAGGTGCAGTTCAGCATGCCGCTGACGCCCAAGATGAAGATGTCGCCCCTGATGCCCTACAAGGAGGTGGCTGCTGTCGACCTGTCCGCTGGCCAGGACGCCGAGACCTTGGCCGCCAAGTGGTCGGCGGCCGAGGTCAACGGTCGCTCCGGCCCGTCGACTGTGGCGTTCCAGCCCACCTTGGCCGCGTGACCGTGGCGAGCAAGGTCGAGGCCGAGTTTCTGGCCGCACAGAAGGAGATCCGCTGGGTGGGTCCCGCGCCGCGCTTCGAGCTCGTGAACGAGGACGCCGCCGCGATCCTGCAGAGCGGCTACGAGGCCGTTGCCGAGGACGGGTCACTCGCCGACAAGATGTCGGTGTGGGCGCGCGGCATTACTGGCGAGGGCCAGATCGTCGGTGTGGCCGACAGTGGTCTCGAGGTGGAGCACTGCCTGTTCACGGATGACTTTGCCACTGACGTGGGCCAACCGTGACGCCCGTCTTGGTGTCAACGAGACCGACTTCCGGTACGACGACCACCGCAAGGTGATCCAGTACTACGCGCACTCGGACGGCGTCGAGTTCAGCAAGGGCGGCCACGGCACGCACGTGGTTGGCACCGTGGCCGGCAAGCCCCTTGCCGGTGGCGACCTGGCGAACCAGGGCTTGGCCCCTGACGCGAAGATCGCTTTCTTCGATGTCGGCGAGTACGACGTGGCCCGCTACGTGTTCCCTCCCGTCGAGGCCGAGAAGCTGGTCGGCCCTTCGAAGGCTGCCGGTGCGTTCCTGCACACCAACTCGTGGGGCGACAGCCTCGGCGAGTACGAGGAGTCGACCCGCTCGCTGGACAAGTACTTGTTTGAGAACCAGGACTTTGCTGTCCTGTTCTCGGCTGGTAACTCGGGCGATAGCGGCTTCAACACGGTCGGCTTCCCGGCGCTGGCCAAGAACGTGATCACCGTTGGTGCCTCGCAGAACTCTCAGCGCAGCTTCAGCAAGATCACCTACCCGTGCAAGGACACTGGCGCGGGCCAGTGCGCCGACAGCCTCGCGTTCTTCTCGTCCCGCGGCCCGGCTCCGGATGGCCGCATCAAGCCCGATGTGGTCGCTCCTGGCTTCTTCATCCTTAGCGCCGAGTCGACCAACGAGAACGCGACGTTCGTTGAGCCGACCTGCGAAGTCTCGTACAAGGCTGGTACCTCGATGTCGTGCCCGGCCACTGCTGGTGCCTCGGCGCTCGTGCGTCAGTTCTACACGGACGGCTACTTTGTTGCCGGCGTGGAGGACAAGGCCAACGGCATCAAGCCCATGGGCGCGCTCATCAAGGCCTCGCTCGTGTACAGCGCAGAGTCTCTCCGTGGTTTTGCTGGTATGCTTCCGCGCGATTCGCTGGATGATGTCGTCCGGCTTGACGACAAGATCGACATGCACGAGGGCTTTGGTCGTCCCATGCTCGAGCGCCTCATGGCCCAACGCCGACACCTACACGCCGCCGCTGATCGTGGGCGACTTTGACAACATGGAGATGCTCGCCGACGGCGAGGATTCACCGTGAACGTCACCGCCATCGCCGATGGCGAAGGCAGCTCCGCGTGACGATGGCGTACTACGACCGGCCTGCCAGTGTGTCGAGCGTGACGCAGATGGTCAACAACCTGGACCTGACCGTGACTTCGCCGAGCGGTGTGGTGTACTTCCCCAACGACCTCGACAAGGCTGATGAGCTCAACACCGTCGAGCAGGTCACGATCAAGCCCGAGGATGTGGAGGAGGGCGAGTACATCACCGTTAGTGCCAAGGTGCGGTACGGCGCTTCGCAGCCGTTCGCGCTCATCGCCGGTATGCAGCTCGCCGCTACGTCGACGATCGCTCCGACGTCTGCCCCGACTCCTCCGACCGCCAACCCGACGGCCAGCCCGACGTCCAGCCCGCAGGAGGCCGTGCCGACGTCTGGCCCGACGTCTTCCCCGTCGGTGACGCCCGAGCCGCTGCCGATGGCCAACAACGGCCTGGCCGCGGGCATCGTTGTCGGCGCCCTCGCTGTCTTCGCTGCCGGCTGGTTCGCCATGCGCCGCTTGTCGGCGGAGAAGAGCTCGATCGACGAGGAGGACCAGGTCGCCGCCAAGATGGACATTTAATTTTTCCACAGATGTTGCTGTTTTCTTCGACTTCACATTGTCATTCAGCCCCATGTCAGTGCGCTGAGAGAAACACTTGCACGTCCATGTACAACTTCTTGCTTGTGAGCAGCCGGAAGCGCTTGCGGGACTTGTCCAGGGGCTTCCTGTACAACTCGAGCAGCTTTTCGCCGGGAAGCTCGATCTCGTCGGCCTCGAGCAGGCACCAGCCGCGAGTGCTGTTCTTGCTCTTCTTTTCCTTGAAGTGCACGAGCTCGAGGAAAATGGCCCCGCCGCGCTCTTTGAGCGTCTGGAGCGAGCTCTGGACGTGCACCACAGTGCGCACGTCGACGCGGTACCGCACTTGCTTCTCCGCGAACGGTGTCTCTTGTTTGGGCTCGAGCGGCTGCCCCTGTAGATCCAGCACGGTCATGCGTACGAACGGGTTCACGAATCCATCGCCGCCCTTGATGCCGACGCTCTTCACTTCGATCGAGATCTGCTGCTCGCCTTGCTGCTTGGCAGGCCGCGGATTAGGAGCCCTCCCGGCCGTGAAGGCTGCTCAAGCAGCCGCTCGCTCGGGCTGCTCCACTGCCGCGCACCGTATGCTGGCAGCGAGGCTGCGTCGAGCGGAAAGGCTTTGACTGGCCTCTCCGTGAACAGGTCGTCCAGCACCGTGTCGACTTTCTTCATGTCGTCTGCCTCCAAAGCCGAGTCCGGCCCGCCTGTACCCGCGAGCGCCACGCACCGTGCCTTGAGCACGACAACTAGGTCGTGCAGCACCGCATCGTCCGCTTCGTTGATTGGAAGCTTGGCAGTGGCCTCAACAATGGCGGTCTGCAGTTCCTGGTAGCCTTCCACCGCTTCGACGACCTGGCCCCAGCCGTCTGACTTTACGCTCTCGCGCAGCTTGCTGCCCCACGACTCGCGGATCTTTAGCACGTCCTGAGCGGCGCTGCCCGCGCCGTCCGCCGCCATCCTCGCGCCGCCCTCTGCCAAGTGCCGAGTGCCAAGCCGTTTTTGGCCGTTGCCAAACCCGCGTTCAGGTCCCATACGAACCTGTGACTTGGACGCGGCTTGGACCGCCTTGGACGACTTGGACCTCGAGGAGGACGAGGATGGCCTCCTCCACGAGGAGGATGGCCTTCTCCACGAGGAGGATGGTGTTCTCCACCACCACGATGGTCTCTGTCTTTGCGATAATTCGACAGAGCAGACAGATCGGCTAGGCTGGGCTGGGCTGGGCTCGTCGCGGTCGTGACGCGCCATGCTTCGCTTGTGGAGCTGCTTGCTGGAGGTGCAGCTCTCGGACGAGTAGGTGCAGTCGCAACCGGCCAAGTGAACGAGAGTGGACTTGGTTGTCATTTCTGCCGGGCCTGGCTTTGTTGGGCTCGCGCGCGGCCGCCGGGCAGCCTGGATGGATGCCCTGTTCACGCGGCGGCGTCTTGCGTTGCGACGATGTAGACCGGATGGTGGGCCTTTAGGGCGGCCACGGTGGTTGCTGCTGGGACGACGGACTGCATCATGGTGTGGTGGTCCTGGTCGCCCCAATTGTACGGCCACCATTTTAAGAGCGCGGGTTGCCGCATTTTCTGGGCTAGAAGCTGCAGCTCGCGTTCCAGCTTGGAAGAGAGCTGCGTCTCAGCAAAGGCGAGGCACAGGCCTTGGGCGCGCCAGGCCTTGTTCTCGAAGCGACAGGCGGCAACGTCTGCGGGGCGCGCGCCGAGCTCGGGCAGGTGGCGCTCAATCTGGCCCGCGTCGCCGGGCAGGCCATAGACGGTATACCCACGAAACGCCTCACGGCCCGCGCGCACGTCGCCCGCCTGCTGCACGGCGCGGACCGCACCCTGAGCTCGCCCGCGGGCCATTCCATTGTGCTGGTGCAGCTCGCGAGCACATTGCGAAGGTCGCCGAGCGTCCGCGGGTCGCTGGGAAAGCTGTGCAGCGCCTCACGGCGCTCTGTGAACGTGAGCCCGAACAGCGGCGCGGCGGCGTCACTTGTCGGGCGCCACTCGCCGCCATTCCATACATAGCCACCAGGGTGCACGCCAGGATCCCGGCGCTGAGCAGCTGCTTGTCGCGGCGCCCGGCGTGCACCGCCTCGCCGCCGGCCGGCGCGTGCGGCGTGGCCGGCGGGTGCGGCGTGCGCTGGCGCAGTCGTCCCCATCTCTCGCCCTCCTGCCTGCCGTTGGGCTTTATTCTTCTTCATGTCTTTGTTAGTCTGTCGTTGAGGGGCCAGGCTCCTTGATGTAGATTTGCGAAATGAGCTCCTTGAGGAAGTCGTCGACGATGGACTTGTCTGGGATGCGGCCCACCATGCCGTAGATGGCCGCAGAGCCCTCGCCGCTGGGCGGCGGCGAGGCGCGCACGGAGGCCACTGCGGCGGCCAGATCGTCGCGGAAAACTTTGTCGGCGCCGCGGTTGGCGTGGCTTGGCATAATTGTGCAGTGCAGCGAGTCCGGGTTGGACTGCCGCTCCATCTTCCAGCCAAGCGCTTCCATGGCGTCGGCCACGGCAAAGATGTGCAGCGCGTCGTCCGTGGAGCGGAAGGCAAAGCCCGACATCGTCGAGTCGGCCACAAGGGCGAGGCCGTCGAGGTCGCGCACGGCCTGCTTCATCACGGCCGTGGCCTCCAGCACCGCCTTGGTCTCGGCCATGTAGCCCTCTTGGCCGATGGCCCTGAGCGTGGCCCAGGCCATGGCGATGTTGGCGCCCGGTCGCGTGCCGGCCATGCTCGGGAGACGTACAGACCGCCCGGCCAGCTCGAGTAGGCGTAGTATGTACTTGCGCAGCGTGTTGTTGCGAAAGAGGACAAAGGAGGCGCCCTTGGGCGCAAAACCGTACTTGTGCACGTCCGCGGTGATGCTCGTCACGCCGGGCACGCGAAAGTCGAAGCGGGGCACGGCGTGGCCGAGGCGCTCGATCCAGGGTAGCACAAAGCCGCCGTAGCACGCGTCGACATGGAGAGGCAGGCCGCGCGCGACGGCAATGGCGGCCACCTCCTCGATGGGGTCCACAACGCAGTGGCAATACTGGGGCGCCGAGAGCGCGATGCCGATCGTGTTGGGCCCGATCAGGCTCTCCAGGTCCGCGACGTCGGCGCGCATGGTGCTCTCGTCGACCTTGCAGTGCACGATCTTGACGCCGAAATAGTGCCCGGCCTTTTCGTGAGCTGGGTGGATCGTGATCGGGCCACGATCTCGGGCTCGGTGACATGTGGCAGCCGCTCGCGCGCCATCTCGCGGTACGCTTTGATGACCATGAGGATCGACTCGGTGCCGCCGCTTGTCATGGCCCCCACGACGTCGGCGTCGCCATGAAGCATCCATGCCGTCATGGACACGGCCTCGTTTTCGTACTTGCGCAGGCTTTTGAACTGCAAGGGGTTGAGCGCGTTGCCGTGCACGAAACGCTCAAACACGGCGGCGAGGGCTTCGCTGTGCGCGGCGTCGCGGGGCTCGTCCTCGCGCTGGGCCATGCGCGTGAAGACTTGCTTGGCGAGCTCCTTGTGACCACGGAAGCGGCCCTCCTCGTTGTAGTACACAAGCGCGAAGGCCTTGCCATCGTGGCAGTGCGACCCGTCGTCTTGGCGATCGCTGTCCAGCTCGGCCAGCAACTCGTCGTGCGGCACAGGCTTCTCGGGGATGGGCAACAGCGAGCGGCGCTTGCCCTGTCCCTGACCCTGTCCCTCGCCTTTGCTGCCGCCGCTGGCAGGCTTGGGCGGTTCCGGCATGAGCGACTTGATCGTATTACGCGCCTCGCCGCGTAGCACGCGCGCAAGGACGGCGCTTACGCCGGGCACAAGCCGCAACGTCTGCACCGCCACGCGCAGGACGCCCGCTCTTCCCTCGCGAGCAAACACTTTGCGCAGGGCCAGCAATGCGCCGACGGCCAGGACGCCGCGCGTGGCGCGAGCCGCGCCGACCAGTGCTCTGCTAAGCTCGATGCCCATCTTGCTGTTGTTCTCCGAGGAGTTTTGGTTGCGTTTTCCGTCGCGACGACCATGGCTGCGCCTTCGGCCCAGAAGCCGCCGGGAATGCAATCGCGGCAAGAGTTGCGCCCTTGAGGGGGCGAACGCAAGGCGGGCGAGCTTGAGGCAGACTCTGGTGGCGAGAAAGGTGGGACGTCGACCAAGACGAGGACCAAGACGAGGATGTGTTGTTTGTTTACAGCAGTTTGTGTACAATGGATCGAGCTGCGGCGGCGCCAAGAGTCAGTCGAACGGTCGGTCGTGCAACGCGCGCGCGGGAACCGGGTGGGGGTTGTGGTTGTCGGAGACGACAGGTGGACCAGCTTGAGGAACTAAAACCTCGAGCGCTGGCCCGTTAATGCCTCCACATCTTTGTCTCGCCTGCTGATGACCGCCTACCACCAGCGCAGAGGCCTCAGGATGGCAGTCGTTTCAAGCGAATGGGCACCCGGTTCAAGCCCCTCGCGAGTTCAGCTTACCGTCCGTCTCGTCCTGCTCGGTCATGCGAGCTAGGCGAGCGTCATCGTCCAGGTCTAGGTCCTTTTAGACCAACAGGGCGCGCTGCGCATGACAAACGGTCAGTGATATGCCCACGCCCCACGAACCCCGCCCCACCGACCACCCGTCCTGTGCTGGCGAGCACCCTCAGATTGCAGTTGAAAAGTTGCTCCCCATGAGTAGTTGAAAGTAAGACAGCTCCAATAGTAGTTGTATCCTCACAGGGTGCCAGCCAGCCCAGTCGTCCCGCCCCATCCGCGCGCCCAGCCCTCAGGTCTCCAACGAATCGTCACTGTGATCCTCAGAACAGATCTTGGTATGTTCGTATAAGTTTGTCCTCACCAGGCCAACTCCTGCGCCGGAACCCGCGCCACCGCTCTCCTCCCCATCCCGACCTCGCCAAGCCCTTGGTTGAGGCTTTGGGCAGGAAGACTGACCTCCCCGTCACGGCGCCACGCACTCCGCGCGACAGTCAGGGCTGGAAAACCCTGCCCAAGTCGCCGCCACGAAGCACGTCGCATCGCATTGCCCGCGTGCCCCGAAGGACACTCAGGCGCTGCGGCGGGGAGGCTAATTATATTCCGCCGATCTCTTGCACCGGCATGAAAGAGCCGAGGGTTGAGCCAGCCCGAAGGGGCCCGCCTCGGCCCTGATTTAAAGGTGCGTCCTCCAGCCGCCGCCAGCCGCCCTCCATCACCCGCACGTACCGTCTGCGCCTCGTCGATCTGGATCTGCCGCTTGCTGTCAACAACCCTCTGCCTGCAGCTCTGCCATCTCGCAACCATCCATTTGCCAATGCGTTCCGCATCACGTTCCGAGAACCAAGGACACGTTCCGAGAACCAGGATCGGTCGCCGCTCATGGTGGAGGAGGACGAGAAGGACAGCGCCATGCTTCGCGGGCCCAGCGAGGAGGGCGACGCGGCGGCGCTGCGCGAGCTGCTGGAGGGCTCGGGCGGCGAGCTGCAACGCGTGACGGACGAATTCGTGTCGCTGGTCAAGCGCCGACGCTTCACATCCTCGCTGCAAGTGGCGCAGGGCACGCTCAAGCTGGTGCGCCAGGTCGTGTCGGCGGGGACGTGGAGCTCGCCGCGGGGCCTGCTGCAGGTCGTGCGCGCGCTCGGGAGGCGCTTGGTTCGCGCGCGGCCGGCGGAGCTAGTTGTAGGAAATGTGTTCCGCAGGGTGATCCACATGATTCGCGAGGAAGTGCTCGAGGCGCTCAAGCGCAAGAGCGAGAGCGATCCGCAGCCGCAGCAGGGAGCAAAGCAGTCGCCATCGCCGCCGCCGCCGCCGCAGCAGCAACAGCAGCAGTCGGGCGGCGAGGAGGATCTGCTGCCCAGTCGCGAGGCGGGCTTCCACGACTTTGGGAGTGAGGCCATCCGCGCCAAGGCCGGCTGGGACGTGGGCGCCGGCGTGGTGGACGCCATCACGGAGATGCTGGCCGAGCTAGAAAACCTGGGCGAGCCGATTTCCAAGCAGGCGCTGGACCACATCCACTCGGACGATGCCGTGCTGGCGTTCGGCATGTCCGAGTCGGTCTTTGTCTTCCTCAAGGCGGCAAGCCGCAAGCGGCGGTTCCGGGTCATCGTGGCCGAGGCGGGGCCCGAGTTTCCGGGCCACCGCATGGCGGCGCGACTAGCCGCGCTCGGCGTGCAGACCACGGTCATCCCGGACAACGCCATCTTTGCCATGATGGCGCGCGTCAACAAGGTGATCGTCGGCACGCACGCGGTCATGGCCAACGGCGGCCTCATGGCGGCAAGCGGGACCAACCTCGTGGCGCTCGCGGCCAAGCACCACGCGGTGCCGCTCGTCTGTGTTACTGGATTGTACAAGCTCACGCCGCTCTTCCCCGAGACAGCGACGAGTTTGTCGACCTCAAGACGCCGGGGCTCACGGCTTCGTACGCCGAGCTGGGCGCGGCCTCGCGCAACGTCCAGGTCATCGCACCATCGCTCGACTACGTCGCGCCGCACCTTGTCAGCATCTTTGTCACCAACACGGGCGGCCATCAACCTTCCTACATTTACAGGCTGCTTGCGGAATACTACGACATCCAGGCAGAGGACGAGCTCTAGGCGCTTGGCTCACGGCGCGGCGGGTGCGGTAATTGACGGCGGGGTAGCCCCGAAGCATCCATAACCTTGGCGTCCTGCTGCTCCTGCTTGGCAACATCGGTCCCCGCTCCAGGCTCTGGCTTGCTAGCGTCCTCGGTGGCGCCATCGTTGCCCTCGCCCTCGCCCTCGCCCTCTCCTGCGGGCTCTGCCTTTTGCTGCGCGAGACCCTGCTCCTTTTCGGCGGCGGGTTCGCCCTCGGCGGCGGGTTCGTCCTCGGCGGCGTCCTCAAACCGCACCGTCTTTTTCTCCTGTGACGTGCCCTCGCCATCCTCGTCGCCATCCTCGTCGCCGTCCTCGTCGCCGTCCTCGTCGCCGTCCTCGTCGCCTGCTCCTTTTCGGCGGCGGGTTCGCCTCGGCGCGGGTTCGTCCTCGGCGGCCTCGTCCCGCCGTCTCTCGTGCGTCCTCGTCGCCGTCCTCGTCGCCGTCCTCGTCGCCGTCCTCGTCGCCGTCCTCGTCGCCGTCCTCGTCGCCGTCCTCGTCGCCGTCCTCGTCGCCGCCTTCACCTTCGGCCTTGGGCGGCGTCATGCGACGCATGACCAGCGACCCGTCCTCCAGCACGTAAAAGCGCACTTGGTCATTCTCGAGCTGACGCGTCGCGCGCGGCGGCGCTCGCGCTCGCGCAAAGACGCGAGGTACACGCGCAGCTCCTTGGCCGTGGCCGGGCGCGCCTGGCGCAGCTCGTCGTCCAGGTCGGCGTCCTCCTCGTTCTGCTTGGGCTTCTCCTTGGTGCAGATCGGGCAGACGCCCTCCTTGCTCGCACAGGCGCTGCAGATGATGTGGTACGCGCGGTTGACCGTCAGCTGGCAGCAGCGGTTGCACTTCTTGACGGCCTTGATGGGCTTGTACTTGCGAAACTTCTTGCGCCACTCGATCTTCTCGTCGCAGCGCTGGCACAATCCATGGTGCTGAATGCTCAGAATCTTGGCCGTCTTCTTGGACCCTTTATTGTGCTGGTACGCGAACGTGTTCTGGTGCGCCTGGCCGCTGCGCCGCCCGCCTCCGCGAGCCGTGGACATCCTGCGAGAGCGCTGCCGTCGAGCTCGCCTTCACGTCCTCGGCCGACTGCCCGGTCCTAAAATGGCTGGTTGCCGAGCGTTGGAGGCGGATCAGAGCGAGCTGGCGACCATGGACGGCGACGCCGCGACGCTGCAGGCGCTGCTGCTGCAGATGAGCATGAACGACACGGCGCTGGTGCGCGAGGCCGAGGGCAAGATCCGCGAGGCGATCGGCGCGCCGGCATGCGCGCCGGTGCTGTTCCAATTGCTGCGCCACTCGCCGCATGCCAGCGCGCGGCAGCTTGCGGCGGTGCTGCTGCGACTCTGCCTGCCAAAGGTGTGGCACGGCTTTGGCGCGGAGGAAAAGCAGACGAGCCAGCGCATGCTCTTGGAGGCGCTGGCGAACGAGTCGCAGCGCATCGTGTCGCTGAACACCGTGTACATTGTGTCCACGCTAAGCAAGCTGGAGATGGCGCAGGACAACCAGCAGGCGGCCGTGTGGCCCGAGCTGCTAGAGTTCCTGCAGCGATTCGCGCAGAGCGACCAGCCGCAGCAGCAGGAGCTTGCCATGCGCCTCTTCTACGCGCTGACCGAGACGGTTGGCACGGCCTTCCAGCCCCACTTTGCCGAGCTGCGCGACCTGTACAGCCGCGTGCTGCGCACCTCGGGCGACGCGCGCGTGCAGGCAGCGGCGCTCAAGGCGGCTGGGTCGCTGATTGATTTCCTGAGCTCGGGCGAGGACGTCCTGGTGTTTCGCGAGCTCGTGCCGCTCATCCTCGAGGGCCTGGAGCGCAACGCGCAGGATGAGACGCTGGCGGTGCAGATCCTGCAGGTGCTGGCGCAGCTCGCCGAGAGCCCGGTGCCAATTCTCAACAAGAACATCGAGCAGCTGCTCGTGGTCCTTCTCAAGGTCATCCGCGACCCCGAAACGGAGGAGGGAACCAACGCGTGGCCATCGAGACGCTCTGTACGCTGCTGCAGTGCAAGTCGCGGTTCGTATCCAAGCTGGGCGCACTCGAGCCGCTGCTGGAGACCGCGCTGGCGTGCTTGCGCTGGGACTTTCCGCGCTTTGTGCAAGTCCTGAGCGAGCACGACCTGCCGCAGGAGCAGCTGCTCCTGCGCAAGCAGCAGCAGCAGCAGCAGGGCGAGGAGGAGGACCAGCTGTGCGACTTTGGCCAGCGCGTCACCAGCTCGCTTGCCACATTTCGCCCCGCCTCGTCTTTCGCCCGCTGCTTCGCGCCGCGCTCGAGAGAATACAAACCCCCGGCGCCGCCGTGGGTGGCGTTCCCGAGCAATGGGTGGGCCTCAGCCTCGTGCTGCACGCCTCCGAGGGCCTCGCCGACTCGCTTATGGGCGAGAAGGGTGTCATTGAGGAGCTGCTAAAGTGCGTCATGCCGCTCGCCGAGAACAGCCCCGACCCCATCTTGCGCGCCACGGCGCTCATGTGCATGGCCGAGTGGGCCACCTACCTCGAGCCTGCCATTGTGGCCTACATGCCCACCATGCTGCCCACGGTCATCAAGCTGCTGGGCGACCCGAAGAGCAACCTGGTGCGCTCGTGTGCCGGCGACGTGGTCGAGCTGATCTGTGACGAGATCGAGGAGGACGAGCTCACGCCCTACCTGGAGGAGCTCGTGCAGCGCCTGCTGGGCATGAGCCAGCACGGCATCAATGTGTCCGTGCGAGCACCGCGCTCAGTGCGCTCTCCAGCGTCATGGTCACCACCGGCCCGGCCTACATGCCCTACTTTGATACGACCTGCCACGTGCTCGGCCAGCTGGCCACGCTCACGGACGAGCCGCTGCTGCAGATCCGCGGCCACGCCACGTCCGCGCTCGGCAACCTGGCTGGCCGCCAGCCGCAAGACGGAGGACGGCAACAACAACCTGGGCCGCTTCAAGCCACTGCTCGAGGCGCTGCTGGACAACGCCGCCAAGGGCCTCGTCTTTGATGACATGGAGCTCAACCGCCTCACCTACGCCACGCTGGGCAACCTGGCGGATGCCTTTGACGAGGAGATCACGCCGTACGCCGAGGCCATGGCGGACATGCTGGTCAGCTCGCAGGAGCTCGATGAGGACGCGCAGCTCAGCGTCAGCGACCCGGACGGCGCGCTTGTGCCCTCCTCGTGCGGGACAAGTTCCAGGCCAACCCGGCCGAGGCGGGCCTCCGCGCGGACGCGGCCAACGGCGGCGCGGCCAACGGCGGCGCGACCGACGCCGGCGAGGAGGCGGGCGCCTCGTACCAGCCGGGCGTGCGCGACGAGATGAGCCTTCGCACTGAGGTGCTGGAGGCCAAAAAGAGCGCGGTGTACGCGATGGGCCGCCTCGCCGCCAACGTGAGCCCCGCCTTTATCGCGCAGCACTACAGTGCCATGCTCGGCTGCTGCGAGCGCGTCCTCGACCACATGCACCCGACGCTAAAGTCGAACGCTGTGGAGTCCATCGGTGTCCTGGTCCTTGCGCTCGCGCGCAGCCACCCGCCGGCGCCGCTCGGCGACGAGGCCAAAAAGAAGCTGTTCGACTGGGCCCAGGAGACGCTCTGCGAGGTCGAGTCCGAGCAGGCCTGGCTCCCCGGATTTCCGCCCACGCGCCGATCGCCGACCCGCTCGCCAAGATGCTCGCCAGCGTGGTCCCGCAGCTGCTCGACCTCATCGTGAACGACAAGGAGAAGGAGGTGGTCGCGGCGTGCTGCTCGGCGCTCGACACGATTGTTGCGCATATCGGCCCAGCTGCGCTCGCCGTACCCGTGCCGGTTCCGCCCCGGAAGCTCATCCGGCGCTCGAGCCCATGGGCTGTGCCGGCAGCTGTGCTGCGACAAGACCTACTGTCAGCGTCTCGACGTGTTCGACGACCCTACCGCCTCGCAAGACGGCGCCGTGGGTGGCGAGGACACGGGCGACGAGGACGAGGACGACCGCGACACGCAAATCCTGTTTGACAGCACGTGCACGCTCATCAATTCGCTCGCGGCCGCGTGCGGGCCAGCTTCGCGCCGATGGCGGGGCCCGCTCTTCGGCGACCTCCTGCACCGCATCCACCGGTCCTCGCAGCGCCGCGAGACAACTCTGGGCGTGTTTGCGCAGGTTATCCTTGCGCTTGGCGCGGGCGGCTCCGACCCGTTCGTGGAGGCGCTCCTGCCGCTGGCGCTCGGCAGCGTGGACGATGACAGCATGCTGACGCGGCAGGCAGCCGTGTCTTGACGGGCAACCTGGTCCTTCTCGGGCGCAGCAAGCTGCACCACAACGCCGACGGGCTCCTGCACATCTTGCACGAGCTCGAGCCGCTCCTGGGCGGCGCCGCGGAGGCGCGCGCCATGGTGGACCGGCTCGGCGGCGACCACATCCGGATGAGCTTGCCGAGATGCAGGCCGTGGTGGACAACGCCGTGGGCACCTTGGCGCGCCTGCTGTACGTGTCCCTCGGCGCCGGGTCCAATGCCGTTCCGGTCGAGCACGTCTTCCCCTTCGTGCTCTCTTGCTGCCACTGCGCGCCGACCTCTCGGAGAACTTTGCCGTCTTCCGCGGCCTCGCGGCGGTGGTGCAGAGCGAGCACGCCTGCGTGGCCGCCAACCTGGAACCGCTACTACGGGCTTGTGCGCACACGGTGGACGCGGTGCACGACGCCGCGTCGCCGCAGGAGATGGCGCACCAGCAGATTGCCACGATCATCCGCTCGCTGCTGCAGAGCGGGCTGCGCGAGGCCGCCGGCAAGGTGCTGGCAGGGCTCAACCCGAGCGCAGAGTCGCCCTTTGGTGCGTTCCTGGCAAGACTCGGCCTGTGACAAAGAAGGAGAAGAAATCAACACGCTACCGTAAAGAGTACGCTGCCCGCTCGCTCTAGAGACCTACGAGCGCGCATGCGCCCCGCCGCGCCCCTCGTGGGCGAGAGAGGCCGCTGCCGCCGCGCGGCCTACCAAGTTGGCGTCCGGAAGCGGGCTGTAAAACACCGTCGTGACAAATTTCTCGCGGTACCGCTGCGTCACGCCGAGCACCATGAGGTTCTCCTTGATCGCGCTGCAATAGAGGTGGTTGAGCGTCACGTGCTGCGGCACCTGCATCGCCTTGGCCGCGAGGCAGTCGTTGGACTGCGGCGTGTTGAGGATGATGTGCCTCAAGTGCGGTGGCAGCGGGCGGCTCCTTGGCGTACCATTGCGGGTCCTCCGCGTCTGGGGAAAAGTTGCCGTACATGCTGTCGTCCGTGATGTGGGCCTGGCTGTCCAGCGGCCGCATGTTGCTGCCAAAGGTGCTCTCAAAGTTGGTCAGGTCCACAAAGTTGTTGATGTACCCGTGCGGGTCGGCCACGGTGGGCTGATCCGGCGCGAACCGCCACTCGTTGTCCACGATAAACTTGTAGGCGTGCCGCCCGCGCCGCAGCTCACGGATGTACAGAAGTCGTTGCCGGACTTGCGCATCGGGATCTTCTCGCTCCACTTGTTGAACGTGCCCGTATGTAGACACTCTTCCCGCCACCGTCCCATCGGAACACCATCGGGATCTTGTCCTCGCTGTCCAGTTCGTCCACGAGGTCGCCCTCGTCGTCGCCGAGCTCCTCCTTCCGCGCCTCGGACAGCGGCGCGCTCTCCCGCGCAGGCGCCGGCGGCGCGGCGGCCGCGGCGGGGTAAATATGTTCATTCGCGCTCGGCGCCAAGCCGCGCGCCTTGTTTCCGCCCGCGCTCGCGCTGGCCCCGCCACCGCTTCCGACTTCCACGCGCGGGGGCCTCTGCCTCCGCGCGGTGGGCTTGGCAGGCGCCTCGTCCTTGCCCACTAAGTTGCCCATGCCGCGCCCACTCACCGGCTGGCGCAGCTCTCTCTCTCTGGACACGCCCGCGATCAAGCCAACGCGGCGCGCGCCAGCGCTGCGAACAGCGGCAGCGCAGCCGCCCACCTCCGCCCGCCTCCGCGCCGACCTCCGCGCCCGCCGCCGCCCACCGCCGACGCAACGCCCGTCGCCGTCGTCGGCACCTCTCTCGTCTCTCTTTTGCTCTCTCCAATGACCTGCAGAACGCTTCTACCCAAAAATAATTAATTTTAATACGTCTATTGTATTAAATTAAATGTTAATTAAAACAAATTAATTAATTAAAATTGGTTTTTGCACATGGGAGATTGGGACGAGTTAGCGGCGGCGATGGCGGCGGAGGCCACGGGCAGCGCCGCGGGCAGCGCCGCGGGCAGCGCCGCGGGCGGCGGCTGCGGCGGCGGCGGCGGCGGCGGCGGCGGCGGCATTGGAGGAGGAGGAGTGGTGGTGGTGGGTGGTGGCGCGGGGCGGGACCGAGCGAGGCCCGCCGCGGGCAAGGGTGCCCTGGCGAGTGCGGGAGCGGGCGACCTCGAGCGGCATCAGGGTGGTGGCGCGGAGAGGAGCAAACCGAGGGATTATCTACATAAGGCTCAACCTGTTTGACCTGCCGGAGATTAGCACCAAGGACCAGTGCTTCCGCCTGAGCTTTTACAGGGAGGTCGCCTGGGAGGTCGAGGTGGGGGAGGATGGCAGCGTGAGGAAGGAGGACAGGGAGTTTGACCCCAAGATCGGGTTTGGCAACGTCGTCGGCACCCCGGAGACGGTCCAGGAGATAAGCCTTGGCATGGTCGTGCACAACTACCACCAGTCGGGCAAGGCCATGTGGGTGCAGCGCCGCAAGGTGATCGCCACCTTTGTTTCGCAGGTCAACCTGCGGCTGTTTCCGTTTGACGTCCAGGACTTCAACATCACGGTGCGCACTGACCTTGACAGCACCGCGGCCATCCTCGTGGCCAACCCCATGATGCCCTCTATCGCGGACCTGGAAAAGTTCACCACCTCGAACGAGTTCACCTTTGCGGAGAAGATGTTTGTGCACATGGAGCTGAGCAAGGGCGCCCAAGGCGCGTTCAGCAACTTGCACTTTACGATCGTGGGCTTCCGCCAGCCGGGCTTTGTCATCAACAACATCTTCCTGCCCATCCTACTGATCTCCTCGCTGGGCCTCACGGTGTTCACCTTTCGCGAGGGCGACCGGAACGACGACTTTGAGAAGCGCTTCCAGCTCAACAGCAGCTTGCTGCTGACATTGGTGGCCTACAAGTTTTCGATCAGCGCCAACATCCCGGCCGTCAACTATCTCACCTTTGCGGACCGCTTTGTGCTCTTCTCGTTCTTCTTCCAGGTGGCCCTAATCCTGTGGAGCGCGCTGGTGGTCAACTTTGTCTCGCGCGACTCGCGGTCGGCGGTGGACCTCGGGGCCTTCATCACCTTCATGTGCGTGTGGTTCGCCTGGTTTTTCATGTCATGCCTCATCTTCGTCGTCAAGCACAAAAAGTGCGGCATCCACAAGCGCAATCTCTTCCTTGCCGACGACCCGCGCGACAAGGAGCACTGGAAGACGCGCCTGCTCTTTGCGGTCTCCGACCTCGTCGACTATGCGCTTCCGGCGGACACCAGGGCGGTGGAGGCGACCGAGGACGCCAGGGACGGGGCCGCGCCCGCCGACCCGGCGGATGCGGGCAAGAGCCCGGGCGGCTCCAGGCGGCCGGCGCCGCGCCTGGCCAAGATGCACCCGCTCCAGCCGCTCGTAGAGGCGGACGCCGCAGTCCGCGAGGATATCCTGGGCGGGCCGCCCGAACTGTGGACCAGCTCTCGCTGGGTAAAACACGACCTGTTCAAGAACGGCAAGGCGCTGGAAGAATGCCCGCCGATCAGCGCCAGCAAGTCGGGGTTCGACACCCCGCAAGTGCTGATTCGCAAGTAACGCACGATGTAGATGTACAGACACATGCTTGTCACGATGTTTCATGTTGGTCCTCGCCGCCCGCCTCGGCCTTTGCCTCGTCAACGTCGCGCGCGGTCTCAAGCTCCTGCTCCAGCACGTGCTGCCCCGAAAGCTTGGGCACCGGCGCGCGCAGGGCCGGCAGCGACAAACTTGCCTGCCGTGGCACGACCTTGCGCGCCAGCTTGTTGCCAAACGTATCCGCGTACGTCTGGTAGTGCGTGTACAGCAGGCCACAGACGTGGTCCACCAGATCCACGACCTGGCTGAGCGAGAGCACGCCCGTCTCGGCATCGCCGGCCGGCTCGCCCGCGGCGGCCTTCTTCACAAGGCCCGAGAATAGCCCGTAGCTTTCGCGGAGGCTGAGCTGCGCGCGGTCCGGCGCAAAGAAGGACTCGAGGAGCACCTGGCGCGCCACGTTCAGGCACGACGCCACTTGCGCTGGCGCCCAGCCCCGCCCATCCGCAAACCGCATCACGGCAAAGAGCAAGTCCAGAAGCAGCTCTTCGAAGCGGCGCGCCAGGTGTGCCTGATCGCTCAGCACCGGCAGCGCCATGGCAGCGCGCAGGCGCTGCATCTGCGCCTTGGGCTCCTCGCGCAGAGCGTGCAATTCTCGGCAGATTTCCCACCAGATCGCACAGGTCCCGCGTCCGGCTCTCCTGCGCGCCAGGCGCGCTTGCGGCCTCCGGTTCGGGCGTGGCATGCGCCGGCTCGGGCGTCGCCTGCCCGGCCGCCTCCTGCCCGGCGTCATCGTTGGTCTCGACCTCCATCCTCGACCTGCTCCTCCTCCGCCTCCTCTTGCTCGTCGAGCAGTACTTTCCCCACGCGGGTGCGTGCTTCCAACGGCAAAAAAAAAAAGGAAAGAAAAATGACTGGCAAGGTGAGTTGCAAACCCGAGCCGATGACTGCGCGCAGGTGATTTACGTCCTAACAAAGACCTTGACAGGTGTTGGGGATGACGCGGGAAGGTCATTCGCACACGTGGTGACGTGTGGGCGGGAGGAGGATCCGACGACGGACGGGCGCTGCGGCCATGTTCGACGACGCGGTGTTCCTCCAAGAGGGGTTCGACGCCAGCGCGTTCGTGGGCGAGCAGCGCAAGGAGCGACGCTGGAGAAGCTGTGCGGCGAGCTGGAGGCGTACGTGGCAGGGCTGGACAACTCGCTGGTCAACATCATCAACAATGACTACTCGGCATTCCTCAAGCTCTCCAGCATGCTGGTGGACCTTGACGCGCTGGTGGCCGGGCTGCGCGACCCGCTCGACCAGCTTGAGGACAAGGTGGTGGCCGTGCGCGATGTCGTGGGCCGCCCGCTCGGCGCGCAGAAGACCTGCTGGAGCGCCTGCTGTACGTGCAGGAGAAGAAGAAGGTCATCCACTTGTGCCTGTCCGCGCGCGAGACGCTCGACAAGGTCGAGCAGGTGCAGCAGGTGCAGCAGCCCGCCGCGCAAGGGACGAGCGAGTCCGTGGGCGAAGCATTAGGCCGCGCGACACAGCGACTGGCGCGTGTGTCCTTCCTCTCGCAGGAGAACCAGGGCTTGCCGCTACTGCGCTCCATCCGAGCCAAGGCGCGCAGCCTGGAGCATCGCTGCTAAAACGGACAAGGCTTTCGTGCAGGCCGTCGAGGCGAGGGCGGGAGACGAGGAGGACCCGCAGCAGCAAGAGCAGAGCAGCAGCAGCAGCAGCAGCAGGCGGAGCCCGCCGGGAACGCGGCTGCGAGCCGCGCAAAGGCCGTGGCGGTCGTGTTGCGTGCCTACCTGGCGATCAACAACCGTGACCGGCCGGCCGAGATCTTCAAGACGCGCGTCGTAAAGCCCTTCTTGGCCGAGCTGTTCACGCCGGGCAAACTCGACGCAGGTGGCGCGGTCTTCGGCCGGCCTCGGAGCACTGTACAAGGAGCTACTGTGCTTTGTGCAGCAACGCTGCAAGCCTGTGCTGCGCGCCGTGCGCGACGAGAGCGAAGGCCTGAGCGAGATGGACTTTGTCAGCACCAGCATCTGCCAGGCCGTTCGCGAGGCCGTCGAGGAGCACCTCGAGCAGGCCTACTCGAGCGGCGTGGCCGAGACGCTGCAGCTCGTACGTGGCTACGGAGGCGCTCTTCCCGTGCTCGAGCGCCCTCTCGCCCGACCCGCGCCGCGTCCGCCGCACAGCGCACGAAACGCTGGCCTTGTGGAACGTGTCCGTGTACACACAGCTGCGCTCGCAGCAGCTGCTTGGCAGCCTCGAGGTCGCGCTCGCCAAGGAGGTGCCGCCGCAGTGCGCGGCGCCCGCCTCTTCTGGCGAGGCGAGCGGCGGCCCGGAGCTTTGCCTGGACGCTTCGGGCCGCGCTGGCGGCCGCAGGCAGGTGTGGCACAGCGACGTCTTTCTACCGTGCGTGGGGCCGCAGCTCTTCAAGCTCGCGCTCTCGAGCTCGCTACGGCGGCTGGGCGGCGGCGGCCGTAAGGCAAGTGGCGAACAGCACGGCGTGCCGGTCGAGCACGAAAGCGCGCTCGAGGTCCCCGAACGAGGAGAGCGCAGTCGGACGGCCTGGCGCCGGGCGGCCGTGCGAGGCGCTGCTGTCCCCTCGCCTGGGACTGCGAGCGCCTGGCCGGCGCTGCCGAGGCATCGGCAGACGCGTGCCAGGCGCGCTTGTTGCCCGGGGCCGCGCCGGACGCGCCCGGCGCTGCTGCTGTCGGCCGGCGCTGCGCGAGCTCGTTGCGGGCCCGCTGCGCGCAACGGCTGAGGCGGCCGAAGAGACGGCTCTCCGGTCAGTGGAGCGCGAGTGCGTGGCGGCATTGGAGGCCGGCTGGCGGCCGTGGCTCCCATGTACCGGCTGACGAGCAAGCCGCACCCACGGAGGCGTGCGCGTACGTGGCCGGCGTGCTCAAGCCGCTGCGGGTCTTTGTGGGGGACGCGGCCAGGGCGGCCCTGCTCCGCCCCGCCTCGCGCGAGGGCCTTGAGGCGCGCGTGTTTGGCGCCCTGATGGCCGCTTTCGAGCCACTCGGCCAAGGTGCTCGAGGAGGTGGTCAACTCAGAACGCGCTGCGGCGCCTCAAGAGGAACAAGAGCAACCGGCAGTTGGATAGCGACAAGATCCGCGTGCAGTTCCTGCTTGACCTGGAGGCGCTGGCGGCCGACTTGGGCGATGGCGCGGCCGACGACGAGCGGTACAAGCGACTGGCGCAAGAGTTTGCGCCGGCGGCGGCACCAGCGGCGGCGCCGACCCCATCACCGTCGTCGTCTGAGTTTTCCAAACTTAGTATGCGTGCTTTGACGAATAGTCCTTGGGCGACACCACCAGGCCCTTGCCCTTGCGCGCGCCGCGGTAAACCGTCTCCACGATGTCGATGAGCTCCTGCTTGTCCGTCAGCGGCCAGTTGATCTTGTTGTTGTTGCCCGTGCCCAGGTCCACCTGGATGTGCCGGTTGCGGAAGAAGAACATGACGCTCAGCGGGTCATACAGCTCGTACATGACGTTAAAGTCGGGCACGTCCGTGATATCCACCACATAGATCACCGCAAAGTTGCGCACCAGCTCGGCCACGCTGCGCAAAGTCTCGTCCATCACCATGCACTGCGGGTCATGGTCGTGTCCAAACCGAATGACCACCACGCGCTCCTCCTCGCCGAGAATGGCCTGGTCCACGGCCCAGCCCGACTCCAGGTGCGGCAGCAAGTAGCTCATGGCGATGTCCCTCCACCGCGCATCGCCCCCGCCTCCCAACTCTGTGTCGTCGCCCTTCCCGCGCTGCGACCTGAACGCGAGCTGCCACGTTCCAACCTGATGGACTGCCTTGTGCGTCCGGACTCGGCCGCCAGAACGGATCTCTGGCGCGGACGCACGAGCTGGGCGGCGAGGTCGACAAGATCGACAAGATCGAGCTGGCGAAGGTGGGCGCGGTCGACGGCGCGCACGACAGGGATGGGCACCGCGTGGAGCGACGACTCGCGGCCGCCGCGCGCGTGGGCGCTGTTCCGGCGGCATGCGGCGGAGTTTGCGCTCAAGGATGTGCTCGCTGCCCGGGCGCGCTTTGCTGACAAGTACGCCGAGACGGGCTCGTTCCTCATTGGGCGCCGCGACTTCTTCGAGGTGTTCACCGACTATGACTTTGCGCTCGTGCGGCACGGCCACTTCCTGAGCCTGCCGCTCGAGGTCTTTGCGGTCTTTGACCAGCATGGGACGGGCATCGCGACGTGCGGGAGGTCTTTTGCTTGCTGGTGCTGGCTTGCCGCTCCGGCATGCTGTCGCTAAAGCTCGAGGCGGTCTTTCCGCTGTTTGGGCCGTCCATGACCGAGGAGCGCGTCGCGCAGCTGATCACGGCGCTCCAGCGCGGGCTGTTTCGCGTCGGTGTGATCGAGACGCGCAGCCCGGCCAGCAGCGTGGCTAGCCTGGCAGGGCGCATATGTGGCGAAGGCGCCTGGCGGCGCTGTCAAACCGTCTCCGCGCAGCTCGTGGGGGACTGGCTCGTCAACAACAAGGAGCTGCAACCCATCGTGCGCCACGTCCTTAGCAACAAGGACAGCGGCGCGGCGCAGCAGTATAGCCTGCCGCGACAAGGACGAGGTCAAGTCGACCGCCTCTGTCATGAAGCGCGAAGCGCGCAAGCTCCTCAACGCGACGCAGAGCGCGCCTGCACTGCGAAGCAAAAAGGCGCGCGGCAAGGCCGCTCAAGCACTGCGGAATCCGGCGCGCACCGCGGGTCCGCCGCAGCAGGCGCGCCGCAGCAGCGCAAGCGCGAAAGCACCATGACCAAAGCCAAGGCGCAGCAGCAGGAGGCGGAAAAGCCGGACGTGAGCCAGGTACTTGCAAGCATGGACCCCAACTCACTCAAGTCCATGCAGGACAGCTGGACAAGAACAAGTCGTCGCGCAAGGGCCTCAACAAGGACCAGTTTTCCGAGGTCATGAGCACCCAGTTTCCGTCTGTCAGCAGCCCCGCCGTCCCGCGCATGTTTGAAGTCTTCGACCGCGACCACGACGGCTTTGTGAGCTTTGACGAATTCATCATCGGAGTAAGCCGTTCGGCCGGCTCGCTCGCCGACAAGGTGCGCTTCCTGTTTGAGGTCGCCAACGTGCAAGTGGGCAAGCCCAAGCCGGCTGCAGGCGGTGACGGCGAGGACGGCGAGGACGGCGAGAGCGCCCCCGCCGAAAAGCAGCGCAAGACCAAGGGAAACCGGGGCCAGAACGAGCCAACGATGAAGCTCATGGACCTCGTCAAGCTCGTGCAAGACACGAATAACGAGATGATGGAGTGCGCTCACTTGTAGAGCTCATCATCACCATGATGGACTACGACAAGAACGGGCTCGTGGACGACGGCGAATTCCAGCGCGCGTCACAGAGATGCCTTCTATTCTGGCCAGCTTTGACGAGTGCCTCAGCCCAACCAGAGCCTGAAGCGCAACACGCAGCTCCTCGCCTGCAATGTCAAGGCCTTCAACGCCGAGGCGCTCATTCAGGCCTGGATCGCGCTCCGGCACCGCAAGGCGCAGTACTCTCAGGTAGACTGGGAGGCCTTTCTGGAATTCATGGAGCCCGTCTGGAGCACCAGCGGCGCGGCGCGCGGCACACTCAAGCGCCAGATGACCAGAAACCAGCACTCCCGCCGGACTCCTTCTCGCCCTTCCAACTCGAGGAAGATGCCGAGCCGGAGGACCGCAACTCGCTCGACGTTGCCTACACGCACCTGCTCAACGTGTTTCGATCCCTCGCGGCTGAGAGCGCGAGTGAGGAGCAGGCGGGGCCCGTTCCCACGATCGACCTGCGTCGCGCTCGCGGGCATGGTTTTGAGCCTCACGGACACCGGCATGGGCAACGCGGCAGGCCAGGAGGAGGTCTCTGCGAGCCGCAAGGGGACGTTTCTACTTTGAGCTCTTTGACGTCGACTGCAGCGGCGAGGTGGACTATCACGAGTTCTTTGAGATGCTCT
The DNA here is from genome assembly GCA_022244645.1 of Thraustochytrium striatum. Classification (NCBI taxonomy): domain Eukaryota; class Bigyra; order Thraustochytrida; family Thraustochytriidae; genus Thraustochytrium; species Thraustochytrium striatum. The sequence goes on along the minus strand of JACDIV010000060.1, from coordinate 154,491 downwards.
ACGCCTCTCAGCTCAGCCTACAGGATGCGGGCTGGAAGGCAGTTGAGACGCTGCGGTGCCTCGACATCGACGGCGACGGCATCATCACGCAGTCCGAGTTCATGGAGGCAATCAAGGAGAACCGCCAGGTCCTCGAGTGTTTTGGCCGCATCTTTCACGCTTCCATCGTCGAGGAGCCGGCAGAGCCTCCCCTCGAGGGCGCCGCGCTGGATGACGCGGCGCCAGACGCAATCACCGAGGCCGAGGAGGACCCCGGCGCCGAAAACGAGCACGCGGCGAGCGGCGAGGAGGCGGAGAACACCACCAAAGCGGAGAACACCACCAAAGCGGAACAGTCCGGGGACGCGGACGCGGACGGGGACGGGGACGGGGACGACAGCGCGCCGAGGCCGAGGCCGCGAGCCTGAGGGTGAAGACGCGGCGGCTAGCGGGCCAGAAACCGACGAGACGCACACGCGCCCCAAGCCCCCCCCGTTGACGGGGAGCGGCCGTGTCCACGCCGACGCTGCCGATCAACGCAACGTACAAGACCGCGTACGCTTCTATGCGGCGCCCAAAGCCGGACAAGCGCACTTCGCCCGACTCGGCGGGCGCCGGCAGCATGCACGAGGATGGTTCCACTTCTGGCCGGCAGACCAACATTCTCGGCAAGCAGGGCAACCGGCTCGGCTCGCCCAAGGGCTCCCCAAGGGCTCGCCCGGCAGCCCCCAAGGCGCTGCGCCAAAACTCGACGCTGTCACGGCAGTCCACGGCGCTGTCGCGGCAGGGCACGGGCTTGTCGCGGCAGACCGCGACCCTGTCGCGTAGTGCCACGGGAATGACACGACAGAGCACGAACCTCGCGCGCCAGAGCACCGGCATGTCGCGGCAGAGCACGTCCCTGTCTTCGCGGCCCGGGGCGTCAAGCCGCTCGACCAAGACGCAGGCGCGCAAGTTGGCGCCACTAACCTAGCTTCCCCTTGTTTTAATCTTCCTTAGCCCTCCTCCTCCTCTTCGATCGGTCGTCGTCGCTGTCGCCGCCTGGGCCGTCGACTGGCTTGTCTTGAACGGCCACTGTGCGCGTCGGCACCCACCCAAAAGCGACATGTATGGCCAGCTCCGTGTGGACCGCGCCCGACAGATGCACGGCTTTGCTGGCCGCGTGACGGAACGCGTCCCTTTGCACGCGCGCCGCGAGACCAGATCGCGGCGGAGGTCCCAGACGCGCGGCTTGTGCAGCGGCCGGAAGCCCAGTCGCGCGCGCTCCGTTCGCGTCGCCGACACAGCGCGCGCTGCCATAGAGCGCACGTACTCACCAGGGAAGATGCGGGTCTGGCTGAGCGCCCACGACCCTCGGCCCACCCGAGCGCCTGCGGTCGCAAGCTCGTCCGCTGCGCTGAGCGTGTCGAGCGCCGCTGCGAGCTCGGAGAGGTCGACAAAATGCTCGACGCAGTTGGACTGCACGAAGGCCCGAGGCTATCCGCGTCCAGCCCGCACGCCGCCGCGACCTGGTCGGGGTCGTAGGCGAGCTGCGTGCCGCCGTCGGGCTGACCGTTCTCAGCGCAGGTTTTACCGCGGATGAGCTTGCCCACAGCGTGATTGAACGACAGATTGGCGTCGCGCGACGCAGAGACCTGCGCGACCGGCCGCTCGGCTTTCGCCCCCTGGCTTGCCGCCGCCGCCACTGTCTTTCTTCTTCCGCGTGCGCTTGGGTTTGGCCCCCGCGGGCGCGCGCTGCGCCCACGGCCTGGAACTCGAGGCTGAGCAGAGCGCTGCGCAAGTCGCCTGTCGAGCCCAGGCACAACGTCTCGATCTGGGCGTCGCTGACCTCGAGCCCCTTGGCTGCCGCGGCGCCTTTCAGCACGCGCTTCATGCGCTGTGGCGGCACGCGGCCTATGGCCAGAAGCGTCGTCTTCGCGCTGTCCAGTACCTCTGCGGAGAAAAGCTTGCGCATCTCGCTCGGGTTTGCCGTTTCCGACTCGCTCGAATACACCACCCACCACCGCGAGCGGCTTGCGCGGCCGGGCCCGAGCACAACCTGCTGCAAAAGGCGGTGGAATTGGGCGCGCTTGGCGTCGTCACGCAGCTGGGGCAGCGTGTCGAGCAGCAGCACGCTCGCTGGGGCGCCTGCACCCGGCCCACCAGCACGGGAAACTTGGCGCTGCGGACAAACTGCTCAAAGTCGTCCATCTGGGAGGTGTAGGGCACATGCATATCGCCCCGACGGCTGCCCTCCTCGCGCCCAAAGTCAGACGTGGTGGCACGCTCAGCTTCGCTTGCCCACTGCCGCACGGTAGCCCTTCCGCCTCGGCCAACACGTGGATACACGTTGACTTGCCTGCACCGGAGGGCCCGTGCACGATAAGCATGCGGTGCTGCTCGTCGCCCGCAGCGCCCGCCGCAGCCACTCTTGGATCTGCAACACGCGCGCCTTGTGCATGCCTTTGCACAGCTCGTCCACGCTTCGGGCGCAAGCTGGGTACACCATGGATCCTCAGCAGCTCGCTCCTGGCCGGGTCAGAGCCGCGCGGATGTGCGCGACGTGCCAACGGCGCTGGCGCCGCTGGCTTTGGAAGCAGGCTTGGCTTTGGTGATGCGGGCAACACCGGCGTCCTTGGCGGGCCTGGCTTTGGCAATGGCGGCCTTGGCTTTGGTTCCGCCACCGCGTTGCCTGGGGCTCGTCGCCTCCGTCGTCGCTGCTGCTGTCCAATACGACAGCTTCGCGCTTCGGGGCCACCTCGGCCGGGGCCTTTACCACTCGCTCGCCGCCGAAGAGCGAGTCCTCGTCGCTGCTCTCCGAGTCGACAGTATCAACGCGCGTGGTGGCACCGGTCCGCCTCACCAAGCCCTGCGCGATGTTCGCCTCGGGCATGGAGCGCCTCCGCCGCTCGGAAGGCGTCTTGCTCACGTCCGACAAACGGCGCTGCTGCTTCAGCGGCCGGCCACGCGCTGGCAGCGATCGGCGCTTGGAGGGCCGCCAGCAGCGCGCCCGCGAAAATAGCTATCGATGCGCCCGGCCTTGGGCTGCTCCGGCCGCGGGTGTGCGCAGACTGCGCACTGCTTCGCCTCAGCTTTGTTAGAGAGCGTGCACGCAGAGCACTCCCACTCTCGCGGTAGAGGCGGCGGCGGCGGTGATACAGACAACGACGGCGACGGCGACAGCGACGACGACGACGACGACGACGATGTCGACGACGGGCGTGGCGGCGGCAACGACGGCAGGCGGTCGCCTGCTGGGCGCTCCTGGCGGCAGACCGTGCAGCACAGACTCTCGGGCTTGTTCTCAAGCGTGCAGGTCGGGCAGGCCCACCGCTGCTCCGTTGGCGGCGCCTCAGCTTCGGAGCCGGACGATGACAGCAGATCCACCTCCACCGCGTGTGCAGTGGCCCGCGGAGTCGGCCTCGGCGCAGACATTGGCGCGCGCGCTGCCTCCTTTCCCGCCAGCTTCTCTGCAAGCTTGCGCGCGTCCGAGCGACGGCGCGGCTGCACCACACGCAAGGTGAAGAGCTCCTGAGCCGCGGACGATGACGCTCCTGTGCCGGCGTTCCCGTCGAGGTCGGACGCCGCATCGGAGCCCGAGGCGTCGCTCTCGATGGGGTCTTCCTCGTCGTCGAGGAAGCGCCCGCCGGCCGCCATGGAGGCCACGACGCGCGCCGCCGCCACCGCGCGCCGCTCCCTCGTCTCCGCGTTTGTTTGCGCCAAGGCTCCTTGAGGGCCAGGAGCTCAAGCTCAAGCTCAAGTCGGAGCTGGACCTCGAGGTGCAGCCGGCGGAGATCGCCGCGGCTGCCTTTGCCATTCGACAAGACGGGGGCGTGCTGGATATGCTATAAGGTCACGGCTTGCTGGCTGGCTGGCTGGCTGGTGAAGTCGCGAGCACCAAGACGGCGAGAGCTGCGGTCGAGCTGGCTATGGTCGGCCTGCCAGGCGTGCCAGCTTGCGCCGCTGGCGCTCGCCGGTGAACTGGCGCTCCGAGTTGTCTCGGCGCGCGTCGAGGAGTGACAGGTAGCGCACGCCGCGGTAGTTGAGGTGGCGACGGCCGCCGTGGCGGGCCTCCCAGGCCCGCACGGAGAGCCGCACGACGCGCTCCACGCGCTGACGCTCCTTGACGCGGCGGAGTAGTAGCTCGCCGCGGGCGCGTGGTTCGTCGCGCGGCGGCGCACTTGCGAGCTGGTCGCGGGCTGCCGCCTCCTCGGCGAAGAGGGATTCTAGCTGCCTCACCTGCTGCAGGACTCGCTCCGGCTTGGGCACCGCGCGGGCGAGCTCCGCGGCGTGGCGGGCACGGCGCGCCTCAGGCAGGGCCGCGAGGAAGTAGGTGCCTCTCTCGCGCGACAAAGGCGACGCAGGCCTGGTCCCAGGCGCGCAGGAGCGGCTCGAGTGTGACGCGCGCCGGGCCAGCGAGCAGAACGCTGCGGAAGAAGCGGCGCTCAGCGGCTTGCTCGGCATCCCAGCCATCGAGACCATGTCGCGGCGGCTCGCTTGCGGCGGCTGCAGGCCCGGTTGACGCCAGCCGTGCCGACGGGGGCGAGGGTGACGGCGCGCTAGTCGCATCGTCCTCCTCGTCGTCGCTACTCGCGCCTTCATCGCTGCTCTCTCCAATCCGCAGCTCCAGGAGGCTTGCGGACGGCTCTGGGGCTGCCACCTGCACGAGCGGCGGCGGCGCAGGCGGCGTGACGGCTTGCGGCGCTGTCAAGTCCTCTTCGGCCGAGTCGGCGGCTTGGGCTGCTTCATCTCGGGTGTCCTCGCCGCCCTCGATGGCGCTCGCCTGCGCCTGCGCCTGTGCCTGCGCCGTTCTCCATCGCAGCGGCGCGGCGCCCTCCAGCGGCACGAGCAAGTTGGCAGCTCGTGCGGCGGCGGCGACAGCGGCGCCTGTGGGTCCTCACTTGGCCCGCGCTGTGGCGGCGGAGCCTGCCCCGGCGCGGCGACCCCAGACACGAGGCAATCGATGCGAGCATGCGCCTCTGCAAGCTGCCCGCGCAGCTCTGCAATCTGCTTTTCGGCGGCCTGACGCTTGGCGATTTCAACTTTGACCTGCACGCTGGCATTGTGCGCCTTGGTGCGCAGCTCGATCAGCTCGCGCCGCAGAGCTGCCGAGGGCGACGCCGCCGCCGCGCCGCCGCGCCGCGCCGCTCGCACGGCGCCCGGGTGCGCCGCCTCGGGCTCCACCATGGCTGGCTGTTGTCCCAACCGCACGGACATGGCGTGGCGAGGGACAGCAAAGTGGAAAGCGGGAGGCAGGACGTGGAGGTCGCCCTCGAGACCGAGCAGCTGGAGGCGTGGAGAAGGCTTGGTATGTATGAAAGGTGTTGGAGTACATTGTGTTCACTATCGTTGCTGTCGCCCGCCGCTGTCGGACCACCGCGCCGCCGAGCAAGACGTCAAGTCTGTGGTCGGCGGGTTGCGTACATAAGGTCGCGGTGGTCGCGGCGGCGGCGGGCTGTCTAGTTTGGGGAGGCCGGCCTCAGTGGCGGGGGGTCGTGTCTTGTGTGCACCAGAGGCCCAGCGGCGGCGCGGCGCGTGGCGGCGGCTTACTCGAGCAGCTCGCGGACCTGCGCAAGAGCTTGCCAGTGCCGCAGTCCTTGAGACGGTCGCGCACGTCCTGCTCCAGGCGCTCATGGTCTTGGGGCTGGGCGCCTTGAGGTCCTCCTCGTCGTGCTTGCACTCCTCGTCGTCGCGCAGCTCGAGCGCGGCGAACTGGTCGACGAGGCCGGGCCGCAGGTTGCGCTGCAGGCGCGCGAGCCAGTTTGTCGCCCTCGGCTTGACGGCCCGCTCGGCCTCGATCTCGGCGACCTTGTCCTTCCGGATGACGAGCTCGGCTGGGCGGCGCGGCGCTCGACGATCATCTTGGCAGGTGTCTTGTGCTGCTGCTGTCGTGTGCTTGCTGGCAGAGAGGGTGTGTTGTGGTTCTGCCTGCCGAGCGCGCTCACCCAGGTTCGCTTTTCTGTGTCTCGGGGGCGCGTGATGCTGTGGCGCAAGCCGCTCGAGAATGAAGCGCGCTCACCAGCGGGAAGTGGCACTGTGGCAGGCAGCGCAAGTGCGCACGCCAAAAATTGGGGTCCGCCTGATCCGCGGTGTGCTGAGCGCGCGCCATCACTACTCTAATCCCCAACCGAAACACTACGAGTGGCTAGTTGCGTCAATAGGACACCGTGGGATTACTCTGAGGTGTGGCCTTTGTGGAAGGCTGTGACCGGCACGTGCCGCAGGCTGGCTCGAGCGGGACCCACGGCGAGGCCAAGACCTTGGGACGTGTGCCCAGGAGGTCCTGCCTGGCGCGGCGATGGCCGGCCAGTCGCTCGCAGCCTCGTGCTCGGCTCGAGCGACCTCCTTGCCAACTGAGTCACGGTGTTCCTGCCAGGCTGCTTCGCTTGCCGAGGGTGGCAGCGCGTGGCGTGGATGATGTGTGGATGGATTCATTGCGCTCGTGGTGGTGGTCATCAACCGTGATTGATGAGTTGATGGCGAGGCGGACACGGGTCCATTGGTGGCTGTGGCCCTCTGGGGGGAGGATGACCGATCGCGCAGGCGCCTCGAGGTCTCGCTGCGCACGGTGCGCACGGTCCTGTTTTCACACATGCACACGAAAGCCCGTGGCCCAAATTCGACCTCAGTCAGGCTTGCTCTTGCCGGGGAGACGCCACATCCCGAATGGGCCCGAGCCATGATCTTGGCTGGGCAGGCGACAGGCTGACTTGATCAAGAGCGCGAAAGTGAGCGCGAGCGAAACGAGCTGGAACGTGCTGGAACCTGGAAAGCCAAGCTCGAGCGGTGAACGGCCACACTTTGAAGCGCTTTCCAGGTGCCCGCGCAAGCAAGCGCGGGTGCACCTCGCGCGGGAAGCACACGCCGCTGGCGCCCGTGGCGCTTGCCGCCCGGCGTTGACCTGGGTAGAAAGAGGGGGAGCGCGCACGGCTGCAGCAGCCACACTGGCCATCACACCACCACGCAGGTTTTGGAGCCTGCGCCAGCTCCTAGCTAGCGCAGAAAAGTGTCAAGACGTGTGCCCCGCCGGCGGGCGAAGCGGGGAGAGGACGCGTGTGACTGGCGTGCGTGCACGCTCCTTTGGCACGCACTGGCGGGCCTGGCCGCCGCGCGACGTCGCATGCAGCGTTCGTTCTTCGAGCAACGTTACTTTGGTTTTCAACAACACTTGTCCGGCTGAGCGCCGGCAGGAGCTCCGTTGCCGATCACCACGGACTTGCCGTAGTCTTCTTCGTCATCCATGGTCTTGAAGTGGTTGTGTACGCTCACCACGAGCTGCTCAAAGGCCCGGGACACGTTCACGCCCGTCTTGGCCGATGTCCGCATCGACAGCAGCTTGTACTCGGCGCAGGTGCTTTCATGCAGCGACTCGGAAATGTACTGGCCCACCTCGAGCTCGTCCTCCAAGTCGATCTTGTTGCCCACGAGCATGATGCAGGAGAGGAAGCCGCGCTCTTTGTCGGCGGCCTCCTTGAGGTCGTTAAGCCAGGTGTCCAGCGCGTTCTGGAACGATTTCTTGTTGGCGACGTCATAGACCAGGATGGCCCCGGCGGCGCGCCGATAGTGCGACGTGGTGATAGCCCGGTACCGCTCCTGGCCGGCCGTGTCCCAAATCTGTGTGCGGATGCGTGTCCCGTCCGGGTGCACGATGGTCTTGGTGCCAAACTCCACTCCGATGGTCGGCTTGCGCGTCTCGTGGAAGGTCGAGACGGGCGCGCCAGGCTCGTGCACCTCCTTCTCCGCGTTCCTAGTGAAGCATGCTAGGAGGTTGGTCTTGCCGACGCCCGCGTCGCCAACTAACACGACTGGGTAGGGGAGGGAGGTCAGCGCCGCGTCCTCCGCGCAGTCCGCCGCCGCGCCAACTCACTCTTGTAAAGCACATCAAAGTCCTCCATCGCGGCCCTGGGCGCCGCGCCCGTCCTGCCTCTCCTGCCGCTCACAGATATGCGTCCGCGCGCTTTTGCGGCCCCGGGACTAGCACCGATCTACTCCAAACTCGTGGTGCTTTCGCATAACCACCGCGCCTTCCACACGGAACCCCGCGCCCGCAAGTCCGTACAAAGATATAATTTAATATTAATGCGAGAATTGTATTAATTAAGAACGTCAAGGAGCCTGCACCACGGCGCACCACACAAAGAGAGGACGCGCACGAGATGGACAAGGACGGCGCCGCGCAGGGCGGCGAGGAGGCCAGCAAGCCCTCCGTCATGGGCCTGCTGCGCGAGGCTGCCGACGCGCGCGAGGAGCAGCGCATCAAGCGTGGCGAGGACGGACTCAAGTACCAGCATCCGTGCAACGGCCTGCTCGAGCTCTGGATTGAGCAGGTCACCAGCCTGCCGTGGGACACGCAGCGGCTGCGGGCCACCTGGGGCCCGCGCGGTCGTGCTTCTGGGAGCACGGCCTCTTTCCCGGCGAGTGGGACCGCCCCGAGGCCGCCGCGAGGCTCGAGGAGATCTCCAAGCTGCAGGCCGAAGAGCGCAAGCGCGCGCTGGAGCAGCAGCAGCAGCAGCAGCAGCAGCAGCAGCAGCAGCAGCAGCAGCAGCAGCAGGGGAGCCGCAGCAGTAGCAGCACCGTGGGGCCCCGACAGCTCTCTAGAGAGCGGAGCGAGAAGAAAAGAAAGAGATGTGTCATGGATGGTATCGTCAGCGCGTGAAGAGCTGCTCCGTGAACGCCGCAAAGTCCCCGCCCACGATGTTGGCGGAAAGGTATGCGGCGAGGTCCTTGCTCACCGGCGCGAACGTGGCCTCCATCTGGTCCGGGAAAGCTTCTCGGCGCCGCCAAGGGCCCCAAAGGCGTTCAGCACGTCCTCCTTGCTGTCGCCCGACTGCACCTCCTCCAGAAGAAGGCCGTAAAGTCGTCCACGGTGAAGAGCATGTTGGCGCTGCGCTCGCGCATGCGCTTCTCCAGCTCGTCGTCCTCTAGGTCGATGCCAGCGCCCAGACAGGCCTCCTTGAGGTCCGAAAGCCGCAGCTTGCCGTCCTGGTCCACGTCAAACACGCCAAAGATCTCCTGGATCTCCTTGAGCTTCTCGGGCGGGATCTCGAGCGACTTTTGCGCCATCAGCTGCGCCGAAAGCGCGTCGTCCTCGCGCTTGAGCGCCTTGGCCAGCTGCTCGTGCTGCGCGCGCAGAGAGTAGATCGTGTGCGACGTGTACGGGTTGGCAATCACCTGGGCCGTGTCGCATGCCTGCGCTGCCTCGTTCAGCGCCTGCAACTGGGCCGTGCCGGTGCTTCCCTCGCCCACGCTGGCGGCCCGCAGCACGGCCAGGGCCTCCTTCTGCTCCTCGACCGAGCCCGAGAGCGAGCCGAGCGCGGCGCGCTGGCTCGCAATGTAGTCCGCAAAGGCGTTGGCCAAGTTGGCAAAGCCCTGGCTGAGCGTGTCCTTGTTGCGCTCGGCCGCCAGCCGCTCCGAGACGCGCGCCAGGCGCGCGTCCATGCCGCTCTTGATGGCGGTCAGCCGCTCGCGCAGCTTGGTGCAGTGCTCCTGCGCCTCGGGCCGCTTGCTCACGATCTCGGCGGCCACGGCCGCGATGCCCTCCACCTGTGCGGCCGCGCCGGCCAGCTCCTCCGCAAAGCCGGCCGCAGTGGCCTCGGTCTCGCTGAGCTCGGCGGCCGTCGCGCCGACGTCGTCCTCGTTCGCCTGCTCCTCGAGCCGGTCCACCACAAAGTCGAGGCTGTCCACCATGTGCAGGTACTCCTTCTCCTTGGCCACCAGGTTCTTCTCCACAGCGAGCGCGGCCTCCAGCTTGGCCCGGTACTCGCGCCCTGCGCCGCCACCGCCTCGGCTTGCGCGTCGAGCGCCTGCATGGCTGCGGCCGCCTCGTTCGCGCCGGCATGGCCCTGCACGCTCTGCGCCTTGGCTACAAAGTTGTGCAGCGTCTTGAGCTCCTTCCGGTACAGCCCCATGCGGTTCTCGTAGCTCGTCTGGATCTCCAGGTTGGCCTCGACCTCGGGCACCGAGGTGCCTACCTCGCCCGAAGCGAAAAGAGCCGCCTTCTCCTCCAGCCAGGTGCGAACAGTGGCCGCTTTGGCATTGAACTTGCTCACGGCGTGGTCCGCGGACTGGTAAGCGAGGTACATGTCGAGCATCTTGCGCTCGTAGCCCTGCTCGGTCTGCTCCAGCGCTTCCCAGGCCGAGTTGAACGCCTGCACCGTCACGACCGGGTGGTACTCGGGCCGGTTGTTGTTGCGCTTGCTGCTGACCAGCGTCGTGTGGATGCCCTCCACCTCTGCGCGCTTGGCGGCCATCGCCGGCTTGGTCTCCCTCATGTACGCCCCGAACGCGTCGAGCGCGGCGCCAACCGCCTCCGTGGTGGCAAGCGCGGCGGGCTGTTCCAGTTCCGCGCGCTTGCTCTCCGCAAAGCTGAGCACCTCCTGCGATCCCGCCTCGAACTGGGCGATCCACTCGTCGTGCCGCTGCGTCACCTCCACGGCGTTCTTGATAGCGCGGAGTTTGCCTTCCAGCTTGGCCTGTCCCGCAAAGAGCTTAAAGAACTGCGACAAGTACGCCACTTGCGACTTCTCGTCCGGGTGCTGCACAACGTCTTCGGGGTCGAGCAGCCGCGCGATGCCCAGGGCCTGCTCGGCCGTCGCGAACGCTTCTCGCAGTTGCCGAGCCCGTCCGCGGCGCTCAGCTCGTCAAAGTTGACGAGGTCGGGGCGGTAGCGGTGAATCAGCGCGTTGAACGCCAGCCCGTCCTTCCACGAGCTGGTAAAGTCCTTGACGTCCACGCCGGCGTAGCCCTTGGTCGACCGCTGCAACCACAGCAGCAGCCCGGCCTTGCCATCTGCGCCCGAAACCTCAAAGCGCAGGATCACCGTCCAGAGCAGGCCCAGCACCAGCTTCTCGTTCCCGCCCAGAATGTCGGACGACCCAATGTTGACCAGCTGAATGTCGTTCGCCTTGATAAAGTTGATGCACTGGTTGAGGTTCTCCAGCTTCTGGATGTCCATCTTGGGGTTCTTGTTGATGCGCCCGACGCTCTCCCCCGAGATCTTGCTCAGCAAGGCGGCAAGCAGGATTCCGTCCGCCAGGTCGGTGACCAGGTTTTCGATCTTGGAGTCGCTCGGCAGGTACTGGTTGGCCCAGCGCGTGAACGTCTTGGTCTGCACGCGGATCCACGCATCGCGGTCCTCTGCGCTGTGCACGTTGCCCGTCGCCATGCTCGCTCGCCCTGCTTGGATCTTGTGCTCTCTGTGCTTCCTTCGCCTATTCCAGCTCTGCGGCCAACGTCGGATTCGGCATTCATGAGGGACGTGCAAGGGACATACCGCAACGCGCCGCAGTCGCAGCTGAACCAGGACCTGCGGCTGCGCAGGCGCGCAGCGCGGGCGCGCAACCCCGCGCTGCCATGGCAACCGTGCGGTCTGCGGCGACTCGGAACCGAGTCGACTCGGCCGAGATGGCGGACGAGGCGCCGCGCCGACTTGCCTGGCAGTGAAGCCTCTCGCCGGGCGTAAGGCAAGGCGGGCAGGGCGCGCGCTTGCGGCCGCGCTCGCTGTCGACGCTGCGCGCGGCGTGGGTTGCAGTCAACTCGCCGCCGCCATCGCCCATGCCGGGAAAAAGTGGCGGCCAGAAGGGCGAGGCGAGCAGGTCGGGAGATGATGATCGTCGTCGGGACGGCGCGCGGGCCGCGACGCGGCGGGCGCTGGGCGGCGCGCTCAGGGGCGCCGCCGCCGCGACCTGTGCGATGCGCGGACGGCTGGCGTGGGCCGCCAGGCCGCTGAGTGGCTCGCTTGGGCAGCAAGCCATGTTCAATCGCGAGGTAGGTTGCCCGGTGCCTCGGCGGCACCTGCGAGGCCGGGGCCGAACCTTCGGCGCGCGAGAGCTGACCGATGGGGCAGGGCTATGTGGGCGCAGACATCTCGCTAGAGATCCCGGGCGCGCTGCGCTTGCGTGTCGTGCCTGGCGGGGTGGAAGCGGTGAGCCTCACGGCGCTCGAGGGCGCCGAGGGCGTGCCCGTGTCTGCAGAGCAGCCCGAGGGCGCTCCAGCTGCGCGCGGAAGCACAGCCGCGGGACGGCGCACTGTTCGAGCTCGCTATGCCATACCACGCCACCCTCCGGCTAAAGTGCCCGGATGCGGCAGTTCAAGTTTGTGGACTATCTGGAGGGCGACCTGGAGGTCGACGCCAGCGATATCCGCGTGCACAAGGTGCGCGGCGAGAGGGTCCGGCTCTGCGCCAGTTCGGGCGGCATCGAGGTCGGCCGGGCAGTGGAAGCCTCCGACCTGGAGCTAAGTGCGGCCAAGGGCACTGTGCAGGTCGCCAAGGTGATGGCCTCGCAGGCCACAATCGTGGGAAAGCAAGTGCAAATCAAGGCCGGGTACGTCGACAACGCGCGGGTGGAGGCTCTGGGAGGGCGGCTGGATGTGAACAGCTTCCACGGCGTGCTCACCGCCGAGCAAAGCGGCGGCGGCGACGGCGGCGAGCCCTCCTCCATCCGCGGCCTCAACGGCGTGGTGATGGGCTCCTTTGACTCGCCCGGGACGGTGCAGGTCCACTTTGACTCGCTCTTTGAAGCCAAACAGAGCGTGGCGCGCAACGCATCCGGCGCGCTGGACATTGTGCTGCCGACCAACCAAGACATCGACGTTGACGTGGCCGAGGCCAGCGAGGTCCATTTACCCGAGCACGCTTCTGCGCGCGAGGACGGCGGTCAAGTGGCAGACGGGATGGCTCGCAGGGTCAAGCTCGGGTCGACCGTGCCCAAGCACCCGCCTGTGCGCTCCTCCGGCAAGCTCAACATGGGCGCCACTGGCGCCGCAAGCAACCTTTTCGGGGCCGGGGAGTCGCCAGGCGAAGGGGCCCAAGCGACGCTGCTCACGCTGGCGGCCAAGGGCGCCGTGCGCGTCCAGGTCCTCGACTGGCGGGACCGCATCAAGGTCCGCTTCCTGGGCGAAGATAATTAAAACTTTATCAGGCAGGATGGAAGGGCTGCGGCAGCGCTGTTCCTGGATTGTGTTCAGATCGCAACCGCTTGATGCTCGGCTGCGGCCGAAAGCGCACCAGTGCTCCAGCGGGCAGACCCGCTGCTGGGAACCCTGAAGGGCGTCTTGAGGTACTTTTTGTCCGGCGTGCGCACGATCAGGTGCACCACCTCTCCAGGCTCGCCGGTGATGGACACGGTAAAGCCCGTGTCTGTCACCTCGAGGCCGCTAAAGCGGCCGCCACTCACGGGGACCCACTTGGTCGTGGCCTCCCGAGCAAAGCCCAGCCGCTCTGGAACACCGGCGCGACTGCGAAGAGGCTAGGGTTCTGGCCGTCGGTCTCGGGAACCTGGGCGGGCAGCTCGACCGGCTCGAACGTGTCTGCGGCGGTCCCAGGCCACGTAGCCGCGTTGAGACCTTCGTAGACGTCCGCCTTGCCAATCTCAAAGTCGGGTGCGCCCGCGGCCATAATGTACGAGTAGACAAAGCCAGAGAGACTCACGTACGTGCTCCAGATCTCCACGTTGCTCTTGGAGTAGCCGGCGATGCCGATGCGGGCCAGTAGCGCCCGATCCGTCAGAACGGCGGGCACGTCGGGCTGCAGCAAGCGGCCGTTCGAGGCGCAGGAGCGCATCACGAGGTCGACGTCCAGCGAGTCGATCTCGTCGCTCGGGGCCACCGGCCCGGTGGACAGCGTGGACACGATTGCATGCACCACGGGCTCCTTCTCGTGCCGGCCGCCGTAACGCCCGTGGGCGCGCAGCGTGGCATTGCTCCAAAAGTTGTCCTTGGACGGCATCAAACCCAGGGCGTGCGAAAACATGCTCGTCACGCCCAGAGGGCGCCACTGGCCGTTGCTCGGCTGGTAGTCATCAGAGGCCCGCACCTGCGTGACAGCCGGCACCTCCAGCGACTGCATCACGTGGCGCGGCCACGACATGCAGTATTGGATTTGATGCCGATATTGGCAGCCGCGCGCCCATCTGCAACAGCCAGGTCCGCGCGTGGGACACCGAGCCGGTGGTAGGTCATGCCGCGGAACTGGTTGTACATCCAGTCCTGCTCGTACACGGTGAGGCCCCAGAGCTTGGCCTCGCTGAGCAGGTCGTCCCAGAACCGCTGCTCGAGGGGCAGCGCGAGATCGCCCTCGATGGCAAAGTCATAGTCGCCGCCGTTCTGCTTGGCGTAGTCGGTGTTGCTCGACCAGTACCGGTTGTGCGCCACAACCTCCCACCGCGTACTGTCCGTCACCGACTGGATGCCGTTCGGGAACACGCTCTCCATGGCCGTCCAGTTCTTGACGCCGTTGGCGGTTCCCTTAAAGTACCACCACGAGTCCATGAGCCACTGCCGGAAGGGGATGCCTCGCTCACGCGCGCGATCTGCAACGCCAACCACCAGATCCTCGTAGGTGTCGTACGGCTCGTAATAGTAATAGTTGTACGCGCCGTTGTCCGTCGACCACTGCAGGTACTCGACAGTCACGTCGCGCGCGCGCTCCAACTTGTACAGCTTGCGCAACAGCGCGCCCCCATTCTGCAAAGGCGCGCCGGATACCGTCAGGCCCGCGCCTAGGCTCGCGCTCACAATCGTCGCCGCGCGGTGCCCGGCCGGGATCTCGTCCACAGACCCCATCACGCCAAACCCCAGCTCGCCCTTGTCGGCGTCGTACGCGTTGCTCGAGGCCATGAAGGCCGAGGCAGACGAAATCACCACCACGCACTCTTCCGAAAAGATGGCCACGGGGCCAGACTCGTTCGGGTTGAGCTTGCGGAGCCCTTCCTCCCAGTCTTCCACGACAAAATTGGCGCCGGACATGTGCCCGTTCACGCGGATCGTGCCGCGCGGGCCTGCGGAGTCCAGCCGGCTCACGCGAAACGCCGGGTACCAGCTGGCAAGGCCCGAGCCGTCCCTGGCCATCTCGACGTCGTTGGGCACCTTGTCTTCGGGGGCAAAGTTCTCAAGGTCCACCTCGACCGCCTGAGTGCCGCTCATGCCGTCCTTGAAGTGCTGCTCAAGACCATGGCATTATGGTCGGCATAGTCGCGCAGGGTGATCTCCCAGCGCCGCTTGTTACTGCCCACCTCCAGGGTATGCATGCTCTCGTGAAACGCCGATAGCGTCTCGCCCGCGGCGCTCATCCCCGCCGCTGCCGCCGCCGCCACTGCTGCGCAGGTTACGCGCCGCAGTGTCCCCGGCGCACCACTCTTCCCCGTCGCTGCGCGCGCAGGGCTTGCCGAGCGAGAGCCAAACCTTGCCATCCAGGCGCAGCTGGCCGTCCTCCATGCTCAGCACGCACTGCGCCTCGCCGCCAGGATCCGCACCCGCCGCCACCGCGGCCACCACAGACGCGGCTGCCACCGCCGCCCGCATTCCCCGTCCCATCCTGCAGCGCTCGTGGCGATCTCGACCCCGTTCACTCTCCCTGCTCCTGCTGCGCCTTCCGATTTCGCTTTCCTTCATTCGTCCCATCCCAAAAAAAAAATATAATAAATCCTTGCCGTTGGGACTCGACCGCAAGGCGACCCGACCGCAGACTCTTTTTTTCACATGCGACCTGGCCGAGGAATGGATTGAATGCGATCCGACCGTGGACGATCGGATCCTCGAATTGGTGAGACAGTCGCTCGCGATGGCGAGTGGCGTGGCGGGCGGCATGGCGGAGGCCGAGGGCGTGGTGGACGCCGAGGGCAAGATGGAGACGGCGCTAGACGATCGACTGGGCCCCGAGGAGCTCGCGCAGGCTGAACCGGGGTGGTCAGAGCGCGTGGCTGCTGCGGCGCGGTCCAAGGCGGTCGCCATCCAGAGCCAGTTGGCCTACGCCGAGGGCCGCGCGCGACGCGTGGGCGGGATCGACAAGGGCGCCACGGGCATGAGGTGCCTGGTTCGGCCGAGCAAGCCCTTGATTGTGATGAGCGGCGCGGCGATCGCCGGCTTCTTGTGGGTGTTCGCGTTGGCGTCCGTGCTCGGCGCGCTGGACCCCACGGTGCAGATCACCGTGCACCAGGGTTCGATGCACGAGATCATCGTGCCCGGCGACGTGCTGGAGGGATCGGGCGCCGCGGCCGGTTGGGAGTCGCGCAAGAGCGAGCCCTCCCACTTTGAGGTGTTCAACCCGATTGCGCCGCGCACGCCCCTGGAGGGCCTGCCGGCCAAGTTTGACCCCATGAAGGTGACGCCGGTGCCGCAGACGCGCTGGCCCATCAAGGTGGCCATCTTTCGAGGGCACGGTGCGTCCATCCGATCCTGGCACAACATCAAAAACATTCTAAAGTGCGCCAACGGGACCATCGAGGCCACGGTGATCAAGAATGCAAACATGGCGACGCTCAACCGCGAAAACTACGACGTGTTTCTCGTCCCCGGTGGCGAGTCGGGCAAGATGAACGAATGGCACACGAAACACGGGAGCAGTCTGCGCAAGACCGTGCGCACCTTTGTGCGCAGCGGCGGCGGCTACGTCGGCTTTTGTGCCGGGGCGTATCTGGGCCGCGGCGTTTTTGCCATGACGCCGTACCGCAAGGCCTCCTCCATGCTGGGCGTGGGCTGGTTTTCGGACGTTGTGGTCGAGCCGGACTTTGAGGCGTCGGCCATCTTCCCCGTCAGCGCGGCCACCTTCAACGAGAACCGCATGTACTATGCGAATGGCCCCATCTTTCAGGAAACGCCCACCAGCCCATTGCCGGCCGAGATGGCCAACCCGCGCGTGCTCATGCGCCTGGGGCCCAAGGCGAGCGTGCACATCGAGCACGGGCCCGTGCCGGGCACCAAGGCGCATACGATCCGCCACAAGTTTGCGGGGCTTCCCATCGTGACGTACAACGAGTTCTCGCGCGGCAAGGTGCTTCTCAGCACCGCCATCCGGAGACAAACGTGACCAAAGGCATCCATTCTTACGAGGTGAGCTCGACGGAGTGTTACTCCAACAACGCGCACCTCATCATCAACATGGTGCTCATGGCCGCCAATCGGACGGCCGTGCCCGAAAGCCTGTAGAATTGTCACCCTCAACCGCCGCTGTTGCTTGCTCTTTTGCCCTGCCCCTCAGACGCGCGCGATCATGCGGTGGTACTCTCGGTCGTGCCTGTCCTTGTCCTTGGCCAGCATCCGCACGCCCTGGCACCGGTCGCGCTCGCACACGACCTCGCGTTCGGCGCACTGCTGCGCCCTGTGCGCGGCCAGGCCGCGCCGCATGACGCGCTCACCGCAGCCCTGCGGGCACGCCTCAAGCCCAAACTCGCATGCTTGCAAGTGCTCGGCAAAGTCCCGGTCCAGCACTTTGCTGCGGCACCCGGCGTTGCTGCAGCGCCGTGGGACGTGTGCGAGCCACACGGCGAGCGCGGCGCGGCCCTTGGCGACGGTTTTTTGCTGCGCGGCAGACCTAGCCTCGGCCAAGACCTTGTGCAGCGACTTGGCCTCCGCGACGACGCGGGCGGCTTCCTCCTCGCGGTGCTGCGCTCTGCTCGCCTCGTCGCGCGAGATCGACGCCTCGAGCTTTTCGAGGTCGTTGAATAGCCGCCGGGCTTGCGGATTCTCGGCGTTGGGGGCGTCCCGTTTCTTGGCGGCGGCTTGCACCAACATCTTGGCGTGCTCGGCTCGATGCCAGGCGAGGTGGTCGGCCATGTCGCTTGCGCGCACGAGCTCGCAAGGTTTGCCATGCGCGCAAGGAAGGAGGCGGCTTGGGCATGCCGCTTGCTCGTGCTCCTCAAGGTCCATGGCGGCCATCTCGGCGCCGCAGCCTAGTCCACACGTAACAGTGCGAAGCTTGCACTCTGCGGCCTCGTGCTGGTCGCGGCGGAGGCGCCGCCGGGATCCACTGGGCTCGTCTTGCGCGAGGAAGCTGGCGCCACACCCAAGGGCGCACGATAGCGGCACGGCCGGGCAGGCATGCTCGAGATGGCCGGCGTGCTCCTTTGCGGCAAGAACGTGGCCACAATGGGGGCAGGGCGCAGGCCTGGCGCCGCATCGGCTTTCATAATGCGACGCTTCCGTGCGTCGGTTGAGCGTCTCTGTGCCGCACGCGTAGCGACACAAACCGGCGCGTCTCGCTCTTGCGCGGCTAGTGCGAGAGATTCTCGGTCAGCGCGAGAAGCAGCCAGAGCAGAGACGGCCTCCTCAAAGTCCCGCTCGCCGGCCGCGTCCTCGAGTAGCTCGCCGTTGCCGTGGAGGGCCACGACATCGAGTCTAGCTCGATGGTGTGCAGCTAGGAAGACCTCGGTCGCGCTACTCACGCGCTCGATGCCACAGCGGCAGAGGAGCAGGCGGGCAATAGGCGGCGCGTGCGCAGCTGCCAGTCGCGCCTCGCCCGGCGCCGCCTCCAGCTCTGCTTCCTCGTTGATGAGTCGGGCATAGTCCGAGGTCAGAAGCCTCGCGGCCACCGTGAGCGCGCCCTCGTCGCCCAGCTCGTTATCTGACAGATCAAGTAGATGCAGAGCCTCGCTATCCCGAAGGACCTCGCACAGCGCGCGCGCGCCGAGCGGTCCAAGTCCCACGCCCGCGAGCCCCAGCTCTCCAGCTGAAGCAGCTGCTCTGGCGCATTCTCGGCGAGCTGTTGCGCGCCTTCGTCGCCAAGCGCGTTCGCTGAGACGTCGAGGGCCAGCGTGGCAGGCCCAAGGCCAGACACCAGCCTCACGATCTGCTTGCGCTCGAGCTGCACGTGCACAAGCCGAAGCCGCAATAGCTGACGCCGCGGCCGGTACTTGAGCCCCACAGCGAGCTTGCGAAGGTCGCAACCGGACAGGTCAAGCGCGGAGATCTTGGCCGCGCGCAGGATCTTGGCGGCGTGCTCGTCGATGGCCTGCCCAGCCCGTCGCTCTCCCGTTGCCAGCACCTGAGCAGCGCCCAGGCCCACGCGGCAGTTGGCCAGGTCAAGCCTCGCGCCCGACCAGTGCGGTGGCACGCGGGCGACGCCCGCACCGTTGGCGAGGGCGCCGAGCTGTGCCAGCGCCGCCTTGACGCCCGCTAGCTCGTTGCCCGTCATCCGCGGCGCCGCCCGCGGTCACCTGGCGAGGTTTCCGTTGGCGAAAGACCTGCGCATTGACCATGCACGTCATCGTAACTACTGACGACGTCTTAACAATGACGCGCGCAGGTCACTTGACGTCATGGCCACACGACATCGGTTGTCGTCGGTCGCATTGGGACCAAAAGATCGCCCTCGTGCACGATTCTCGCACGCGCTGATAACACATTGGCCACAGAAGAACACGCCGATAGGTGAGAAGGTCGAGCCCGAGCCCGAGCCCGAGCTGGCCAGCGCCAAGGCCGGTCAAGCCTGCTAGGGAGCCTCGAGTCGAGTCGGTCTGCGAGGCCTGTGTGGTCGAGGACGGCGCGACGCTGGCCCTGCGCGCGAACGTTTGAGGTTGCGCCGAGCGCGACAGCTGCGGCTCGACAGCGCCCGCGAGACGCAACGAGCTTGACGCTCGCGTGCCAAACTGCAGGGCGATGCGACTTGGGCGGCAGGCGGGAGGGGGCCAGGGGCTGCTGCTGGTGGAGCGGTTCGCGCCTCGCACCAAATGTTTCGCTGCTGTGCGGGCCCTCGAGGGACATGGGTTGCGCGAGCCGGGCCGACGCTTTGGCCAGGGAGCCGCACCAGGGCGTCCCAAACTGCAGGGTTCTGTCGATCGGGCCTGCTGCGGCGGGGCTGGAAGTGCCTGACGAAGACGAGCCAGCAGCTGAGCCAAGTGAATCAGCGCGCTCTGCGGCCTTCCGTCAACGGCATCGACGTGGGCTGCAGGTGATGCTGTCGCTCTGCATGGCCGCCGCACTCGTCGGGACCGTCGCTGGCGCCATGGGTAGCGGCGGCGGCGGCGCGAGCGGCGGCGGCGGCGGCGGCCAGCCGGACCTGCTCAAAGGCAACATCAACGCGGACCGGCTCGAGGCCTGCTTGGACGCTGGCATGGGCGGCGGAGGACTTGTTCTGCCCGGGAACGGCACGACGGTTAGTCCCGTCTTTAGCGACGGCGCGGTGTTGCAGCGCGCGCCGCGCCGCGCCGCTCTGTACGGCGAGTTGGGGGCCGGCGAAAAGTTTGTGCGCGTCGTCGTCACGGACGAGAACGACGGTGCCATCGCAGCCGATGTGGTCGCTGCGCTCGACTCTCGCGCCAACACGTGGAAGGCGCTGCTGCCGCCGCAAGGGCCAGGCGGGCCGTTCAAGGTCACCGTCGTGCCCGGCAACGGCCCCAACGTGACGCTGAGCGACATCCTGTTCGGGGACGTGTGGTTTTGCGCGGGGCAGTCCAACATGGCGCTGATGACAAAGGACACGATCACGGGCGAGGCCTTTGAGAATGAGGCCGGTTCGGGTGCCTTAGATGGCAAGATACGCCTGCTTAACTTTGCGGGCATGGAGGACCGGCATCTGGCCGCGACGGGAGCCTCGCTTCGTGATGGAGCCTGCACGTCTCCGGTGAGTGGCAACGTGGTTCAAGCCGTCGATTCTCGGACAGCTGCGCGAGTTTGGGTCCACATGTGCCTTCTTTGGGGCGCAGCTCCGCGAACGCCTGGACAACCCCGTGCCACTGGGGCTAATCCATAATGCGGTGGGCGGCTCGCAGATCGAGGCCTGGCTCGACAACGCCAACGTCCGTTGCTGCCCGCACAACGTTGCGGGCGAGCCCAACCCGGTGGTGCCGCCCACGACTTTGTTCTACGGGCACGTCACACCGTTCGTCAATATGACCGTCACCGGCTGGGTCTGGTACCAGGGCGAGAACAACGCCCGCGGGCTCCCGGGCGGACTCCCGGGAAGAGCGTGGGCTATAGCTGCATGCTGCAGCAGCATCCAGCTGTGGCGCCGGAGCTGGTCTGTCGAAGCCAATACGACTGCGCCGGACGCGCCCTTGGGCTTGTCACCCTGGCGCCGCACACGCATGGGCAACGCGCATAAGATGTCGCATATCCGCGAGGTGCAGCTGGAGGCCGGGCGAGCGCTCCCAAACGTGTTTATTGCGCACGCCTACGACCTTCCAGACCCGTGGCCGCGCCTCATGATCTCCAGGTCCGCGGGCTGCGTGCCGGCCGAGGACGACGGACCGGACTTCGCGCCACACGCTCAGTGCGCGCCGCTGCACGCGAGCTGGCAAGCCCCGCTAGACGGCGACTGGTACGGCAGCCGGGTGACCGGCGCCGGCGCCATCCACCCGCGCGCCAAGCGGCGAGTCGCGGACCGCCTTGCGGCGGCGGCGGCACCTCTTGTGGAGCCCGGCCGGCCGCGCGTCATCAACCCGGGAGTGCAGTCTTGCGCGGTGGTCGATGGGGTGGTCGAGATCCGCTTTGACGTCGGCGACGACGCGCTCGAGCTGCGCGCGGGGGATAACCTGCCCTCGCACGCGTTCCAAGAGTGCGCGTCGAGCAGCGAGGCGTGCCAGTGCCGCTTCGAGCGGTTTGATAAGGAGGCCGGCGATTGGCTCTGCGATTACCGGGCTGGAAACGCGCTGCAGGACCTTGAGCCCGTCCACTTTACTTCCGAGGAGCTCCTCTGGGAGGACGTGCCCGGAGTGGAGGTCGTGGACGAGGTTACTCTGCAAGTAACTCTTCGCGACTCGAACTCGTACGCCCTCCGTTTCGCCTGGGGCCATGGTGGCGAGGCCTGCTACGCCCCGGAAGACGACCGGTTTCGCTCTGGCTTCGTCCCGCAGCCCCTGCGCGGCTGCCGGCTGCAGTCGGTCGCCAACGAGCTGCCCGCGGACCCGTTCTTCCTGGACCTGACTCTCTGCGGCTCGGCGCACGGCACGCCGTCGCCGACAGCCTCACCCACTAGCGACGAGGGCGCCCCCAGCTCGCCCAGTCTGGCCACGCGTGCCACCGCTTCCATGGCCGTGGTGGCCGCCGCCGCCGCCGTGACCACGGCCGCAACCAAGTGACTCTCTTGCAAGTCTCTAGCTAGCTCGTGATGAAATGAACATAACCACGCCGCGCTGCAAGCCGAAGCCGCCTCCTTGCCCGACGAATCACGAAAACACCAAGACGCACGACCTCGCACTCCCAGCCTGCCACGAGCCTCTGCCAGAACCGAGGTGTTTCGGCGACATCGGCAGCCATAGCCGCCGTCAACCGTCGGGCAGGCAGGCCAGTCGGCAGGCCAGTCGCAGGCAGGCCAGTCGGCAGGCCAGTCGGCAGGCCAGGCAGGCAAGGGCTACCAAAGCATGTGGCGAGCAAGCGTGCGCCACCAATTATCCTCTCTCGTGGCAAGTGGTACGAGAGCCCCACGAGTCGTGGCAGCGAGCTCGCGCTGGCTGGCACTTGCAGAGCACTCGACTCTCGGCACCTCCTCCTTCTCGGCGCACGCGTCCCACCATTTTCCGACGAAATTTCTTGGGTCCGAAACTGCCTTCGGCGACGAGAAGAACAGAGAGACAGCAACCGACCGAGGAGAGTGATCGACCTCGGTGGAGTGAGCGAGTGAGCGAGTGGTGAATGACAGCGGCTCTGTCTGCCTGACTGACCGACCGTCTGACTGACTGGCTGGCCGTCTGTTTGGCAGCAAGCCCAGGCTTGTGGCGGCAAACCTCGGCGTGGAAAAGCAGTCCCGAGACAATGATGGTGGATGCGACCATGATGGCGGAGGCCGCGGCATGCGTCGTGCTGGGCATTGCGATGGGCACGGCGGGTGCCAACTATCCCGTGACCTGGAGCCTCGCAGCCTGGTACATTGCGCTCGGCGGCGGGAAGGGCGTGGGAGACATGGGCGTCGCGATACTCGGAGGAGCAACAGACGGCCTTTGCGTTCGACACGCTCGTGCTGCTCATGCCCGGACGTCGGGCATATACTGGGTGCACGGACTCGCGCTGCTGCTGCTCGAGCTCGACTGGCCAGGCAGGCTGCGCTTCAAGATCCAGCCCAACAAGAATGTTCCCATGAGCAAGCTGCCCAGGGTCATGGGCATCGTGCTTGCGAGCCACATCTTCATCATCTGGCCGGCCTGCTATCTCATGTTCCGCACGGGTCGCCTCGAAATCTCGCACCGCTTCCCGAGCTTTGCCGAGCTCCTGTTGAACATGGCCGTCTTTGTCGTCGTCGACGAGGCCGGCTTTTACTATGGACACCGCGCCTTCCACGAGTTCCCTGGCTTGTACCGCTACCACAAGCTGCACCACGAGATGACCGCGCCCATCGGCATCGCGGCCGACTTTGCGCACCCGTTGGAGCAGATCTTCGTCAACCTGCTGCCCAACCTGGTGGGCCCGCTGCTCCTCCGCAGCCACGCGGTGTGCCTCATCACCTGGTGGGTGCTCACCGTCATTGGCACGCAGTGCAACCACTCTGGCTACCGCCCGCCCTGGCTCTCGGACGAGGAGCGTAACCCTGACCTGCACGACCTCCACCACCGCCTCTTCAAGTACAACTATGGCAGCGTGGGCATCTTGGACAAGCTGCACGGCACCTTCCGCGACCCTTTGGAGGACCGCGACAAGGCCAAGGCCAGCTGAAAGCAGAACGTCTCTACGTTGGCTTCCGCGGCACCTTTTAACTTATTACCAACATCGCATTGGTCCTCTCGACCCTGGAGCTACTAGCTAGCTGTAGCAAGCGCTCGTGCAGCACGTCGCTTGGCTACAGCTCTTGCCCTCTCTCCGAGCACGCAAGCCGCCAGCGAGCAGCCAAGCAGGCCGGCCGGCCAAGCAAAGAGCAACCTGCACGACGCGCTTGGTCAACTCCGCAAGCGCGCGCTCGTGTAACTCGCCGCTTGGCAGCGCCACCCTCGCAGCTGTCGCGCAAAGCCGCCTCTAGCGCCTTGCTCCCACGAGGACGGAAGCTACGTTCTGCGCTTGGCCACCACCTCGGCAGGCAGGCAGGCAAGCGCCCGTGCAGCCTGTCGCTTGGCCGTGGCAGGCGCGGCGCAGGGCCAGCGAGGCCACGTCGAGCACGTGCGCGCAGTCCTCGTGGCCGTGGCGGGCAGTGGCGCGGCGCGAGTCGTGAGGAGGTGTGGATGGATCGCGACTCTCCATCTCTCTATCGGCGCGTGCGACGAGAAGGAGGCGATCGCGCGCGAAGAGTGAGGGGAGGCGGACAGCCCGGCCCGAGCGGCCGCCGCTAGCGCGCATGTCGGACGACGAGCGCTGGCTGGACGCCAGCGAGTGCCCGGGTGCGTGCAGGTCGCGCACAAGGCCGAGGCGAATGGCGCCGAAATCCGCGTTGGATGGCACGCCGAGGACGACGACGAGGAGCTGCCGCGATTCCTGGCCGTGGAGCTGCCGCCTGGGGTCGTCTGCGAGCGACCTGGGCGCCGGATGCGCTTGCTGGCGCAGGTGTGCGTCGACGGCGAGGACGAGGACGTGCTGCAGTGCGAGCCCAACCTGCGGGCCGCCGACTTTGACCTCGCCGCGGAGGAGGACGCGGTCAACCTCGACTTTTTGCGCGAGTGCGAGCCCCGCGCAGGGAGGAGGTGGTCGGGGCGCAAGTAATGATCGAGCAGGTGATGCCGAGCAATAGCAGCTCGCTCGAGATGCTGGTCATCCTAGACGGGCTTAACGTGACGCTGCCGCTGGACGTGCGGGTGCTCACGGGTACACTCCGCCAGACCACGGGGTTTCCCTTCGGACGCAAGGTGCTAAAGTACAACGAGGACGACCTGGAGGCCCACGCGCTCACGATCGCTGGCGCCCCGACCGTGTCGCCCTCGGCCGCACCGACGACCGCGCCCTCCACGACGCCCTCGGCGGCGCCGTCCAGGCCGCCGAGCCAGGCACCTTCACTTGCGCCCTCGACCGGCCCAAGCGACGCGCCGTCCGCTGGGGGGCCTGGACCGAGCATAAGCCCGACCGTCGCGCCAACACCGGCGCCGCGCGAGCTGGCAAAGCAGAGCGTCCTTGACGACAAGGGGCGCCTCGAGGTCGTTGCGGTGGACGAGCTAGGCAACGTGGACATCACGTTGCAGGTCCGCGTGCCGGCGACTTTGAAGGCTGGGCGGCGTTCGGGCTGTCCGAGCAGGGCCGGATGTTGGGCTCGACAGCACTCGTTGGCCGCGTGTGGGCAAGCGGCGCCACGGCTCTTGACGTGTACATGCTCGAGAGCAAGTCGGCTGCCGGGCTCGTCCGCATCGGCGGAGCGCAGTCGGACGGTACCCAGCGGCAGCGCCTCCAGGCCGGCTCGCCGTGCCCCGAGCCGTTCGTGAGCAAGACCGGGGAGATCTTGCGACTGCACTACTGCGGGTCGTCGCTGGGCGGCATGTACATGCTGGACGGCAGCGGCGAGCCTCTGAGGCAAGTAATCGTAGCCTTGGGCGACGACCCCTTTTTGGGGAGCGGCCACTCGCCGCAGAACCGGGACGTGGTGCAGCTGGTCAAGGCCACGCCGCCCGCCGGGCGCGACGGTGTGCAAGACCGCATAATCGTGACGGCAGTCCTGGTCGCCGTGCTCTTGGCGGCCAGCATCGTCTTCGCTGTGAGCCGCGCCAAGCGCCCTGGCACGGACCGTTCCTTCAGCGCATCGAGCTCGGCGGCCGACGACCCGGCTTACACCCCGCCGACTACGGTCCCGCGGCGGCCAATGGTCTCGCCCACCACCACAGCCTACCAGCCGCAGATCTCTGAGCCGCAGGCGCCACCCCGGCCGCCACCACGGCACCTCAAGGACTTTCACGAGCAGCCGGTGTCGGCCTCGTGACGACCAGCCAACCAACCAACCCTCCATCTGGACCTGCGCCCTGCGCGCTTGGACGTGGCGAGACTTGACCGCCCCCAATTCCATCTTGATCTCCGACTCGGCCGATGTGATGTGCACGCGCTTGGACTTGCACTTTTCCTTCGCTCCCACGCAAGAGCGCGCTCCACGGAGTCGCTCGACATGGAGAAGCACGCGGCAGACGGCGGCGCTAGCAGCGCCGGCGCGCGCGAGGCCGCTGCCGACCTAGAGCCTGACGCCGCCGAGCCGGTCCCGCGTCGCCCCACTCCGAGCCCCGGGCGGGATGCCGTGCACATTGACGGATCTCAAGGGTTAGCGCACACTCCGCTGCACGGCGACGAGGCACCGCGGCCCGAGCGCCACGGCGCGCCTAGCAGACATCGCGCGATGCCGCCAGCCGCCGACCTCACGCTCGCGTCCGGGCAGCGAGCGAGGAGGACGGGATGATGACGGTGGCGTCTGGGACGGGCGACGACGCGAGCACGCTGCGGACCAAGCCGGGCTTCCCCGGGCGCGCCTGTCGGTGCTAGAGGACCGCATGTCTGAAGGCCGCAGGGTGGGGCTTGCTGCGCCCGATTCGCCGCGCGAGCTGGACACCCTACCCGAGGTGCGGGAGCCACGGGAGGAGTGGGCGAGGGAGGACTGCGAGGCGGGCGAGCTGGGGCTGGAGCTGGAAGACGACGGCCAGGTCGGGGATTCGCTTGCAGACGGCGAGGAAGAGGAAGAGGAAGAGGAGGAGGAGGAGGAGGAGGAGCCGCTGTTGCAGGAGGACGTCCTGGTCGACCGCCTTGGAGTCCTCCGCGGCCAACTGGACGCGCTGTCGCTTGCCGTGCCGCTTCTCATGTTCTGCGGGGGCGAGTACGAGGAGCAAATGTGGCTGGCGCAGCAGGGTCGGCTCGCAAGTGGAGCTGCCACGCGAGCCCGAGCCGCTCTGGGTCGTTGAGGACAAGATTGGCGCCAACGTGACGGTGGTGGGCACGACCAAGGGCGCAGGGCGCGCCCCTGGCGAGCACTCGAGCTACCTCATGGCCTGCAGTGTGCTGGCCGAGCGCTCGGCAGGAGTTGGCTACGTATTCGGCTTGCCTGGCGAGGCGCTAAAGGCCAGAGACGGGCGAATGGAGCTCGTTGTGCGCACGGTGCAGCGCTTCATGCAAACGCCGCAGGACGACCAGCGCGCCCGGGTGGCGCTGGTGGTGACCAAGACGGAATGAGCAAGCAGCAAGTGCGGTCCAAGCTCCAAGCATGCGCCAATGACAAGGACCCGCGCATGATGGCCTTGCGCTCGGCGCTTCTCGCCACGCTTTCCGTGCGCATCGAAACGATCTCGGGCGCGGCACCGGCCTGGACTGGGGCTTTCTTTCGCAGTGGGTGGAAGCCTGCGAGGCTGAGGAAGCGCAGCTCCGCGGCCAGCGCTCGGAGGAGTATGACGCGCCGCAAAGGCAGCAGCTGCCTCTCATCCGACATTTGGTGGCGCCCGAGGCCGTGGCGGTGCTTAATGGCCGGCATGGCAGGCGGATGGGCCAGCTCGGCGCGCTCACCGACCAGATCGCGCGCGCCATAGACTGCGTTGAGGAGTGCTACAAGGCTGCAACGCACCTTCGGGTCTGCGCCTCCACGGTGGCCTCGGACCGGGGGGCGCCGCCCTCTGAGAACAGCGATGATGGGCCCATCGCGAGCGAAAAGCAGGCCTGTTGCGGCGCTGGCGGCGACGCTGCGCCTGCTGCGGCCGGTGCCGCCGAGGAGGAGAGCAGCGCCAAGGAACCCAGATCCGCAGAGGACCACGCGGCCGGGAACACCGGCGGCAGCGCCGCGGAGCGCAGCGATCCTGTTTCAGAACCGGGGGGATACGATGGCGGAAGGCGCGACGAACTGGAAGCCTGTGCCGCCGCCGCGGAGGTCGGTTTCAAAGTCGCCCAGCCCCTTGGAATGGCGGCGGAGTCGGCGGCGGCGGCGGCGGCGGGCAAGGGCGAGCCGCTGCACGTGCTGGGCCGGATGATGCAGGAGAAGCAGGCGGAGCTCGCCAGGCTCCAGAACGAGCGGCTCTCCGTGCGCAGCCGCATCGACGCGCTCCTGGCTGAAATCGCGCGCGAAAAGCTCGACTCGCACGAAGAGGTCGTGCTGTGGCGCGGCTCGGTCCAGGTGCAGCGCAGCCTACTCCGAGAATGCCCAACCGCGCAGCTCGAATACCCGCTCGGCGTGCCCTTCAAGCGCGCTCTCGTCAAGCCGGACGTGATGGGCATCAGCAGCTCGGGCCTTGAGGTGGTGCTGTTCGAGAATTCGCCGACGACCGGCGTCTTCCGTCTGCACGTCAAGCACAAGCACTCGGGCTGGTCGCGCAAGCGGCGCATGTTGCAGGTCGCTCTGGTTGTTGAGCGGCGCGACCTCGCCGAGGTTGCGCGAGAGCGGCGCTTGGTAGAGGCAGCGCTCGAGCGCGGGCGCCGCAAGGACGCCCGCACGCAGGCCGCCTTCGACCGCACGGTGGCGGAGATCGAGGCGCTCGAGTCGCGTCGGCGCGCGCAGCTCGCCAACGCCGGGCCCGAGCGCGCGCGCTTCATCAACGCGCAGGCCGAGCTAGCCAAGCTCCGGCAGCACCCGCTGCTGGTTGACAGCCCGTCCGAGGCGTTCGTGCGCGAGGTGCTGGCCATCCTGACCCTGCACACCGTGCAGGCCTTCAGCGGCGTCCGCGCACGAGCTCTGGCCGAGATTGGCCATGCGCTGTCGCTGGCGGTGCCCGAGTGATCCGTGTCATCCATGATCTTGTTGTGTTGTGCTGCGTTGTTGCGCGTCAGGGAAGGCCTCAGAGTTTCACAGTGAAAGTACGGCCGCAGACTACGGCACAACGGATTATCTCAGATCGAGATCTCGATGCCGCGCGACGCGACTCGCGACGGCGGCCGCCGCAGCACGCGGCCTGGGCGCGCGGCGGCGGCGGCAGAACACGACGCGCCAGCAGCGACACAAGCGCCCCCGGATGCGAATGCGGGAGACGAGAAGTCGACGGCCCGCGGCAGCGTGCGCACGTCCAAGATAGGCGCCGCGGGACAGCTCAAGGCCGAGAAGAGTCGGCCGAGCGTGAGCCGACGTCGACGCGAGGGCGCCGAGGCCGAGCAAGTCGCCCAAGTCGCCGACAAGCCCCACAGGTCGGAGGTCGCTGGCCGCGATCAGCGGCGCTGTGAGCAAGCCGAAGCGACTCGTGAGCAAGGCTATGAAGGAGCGAGAGGGCCTCGCGCAGCGTATCGCCGAACTGGAGGCGCAGGTCGCCGAGCTGCAGGCCTCGGAGGCCGAGCTGCAAACCGACTTGCAAGTCGCGCTGGCAGACGCCGCGGCCGCGCAGGAGGCCAAGGCCGCCCTGCGACAGCGCGCGCACAAGGCCGAGGACGCGCTCAAGGCCGAGGAGAAGCAGACGGCACAGCTGCGCGAGGAGCGCGAGACGTTCCGCCGCGGCGTCGACCAGCACAAGCAGGCCGCCGCCGCCGCCATCGCCGACCAAGAGCGCGCGGTGGCGGCGGAGCAACGCGCGCTTGAGCAAGCGCGCGAAATGGAGGCGCAGCGCGCAGATGCGCTGCGCGTGCGCGACGAGGCGATGGCGCTCGCGGAGACTTGGGAGGGCAAGTGCCTCATGGCCCAAAAGGCGAACGCTGCCGCGCAGGACCAGATGCGCGAGAGCAGCCGGCGCGAACGGCTCCGGCACCACGAGACGGAGCGCATCATCCGCGAGAACACGGCGGCCCAGCGGGCTGCGATGGAGGCGCAAGCCGAGGCCGCCGCGGCTGTGGATAAGGCTGCGCGTCTTCGGGAGAACGAGCGCATCGCTTTTGACCGGCGGCAGAGCCTGCACAATGACGAACTCCTTCGAGCCAAAGAGGCGCTCGCAGAGCGCGACCAGACCATCGCTGAGCTGCGAAGGCGCCTGGCCGCACCGCCAAGCTCGCTTGAGCAGGTTCGCGACGATATAAAGCGGCTCGTGGGGGAGCTGCAGCAGGCGCTTGAGGACAAGGTCAGCGAGGAGGACGCCTTCCGGGGCGGCGAGACGCTGCGCTGGAAGATGATCCGTGCGCGCGTGGAGACGCTGGCCCGGCAGGTAGCGCGCATCTTCAACGTGCTCACGAGCGAGATCTTTGACCGCGACGCGCGACTCAACAGCAACCAGAGAGAGCTCGAGCGGGACCGGGAAGCGCACAAGGCCACAAAGTCGCAGGTGCGATACCTGGACCACGAGCGCGAGATGCTGCGCCGCCTCTTCCACCCTGTGCCGGTAATCCCGGAGCGCGGGGCCCAGGCGGCGGCGGAGGCGGCGAGGCCACACGCCGAGAGCCCAGTCATGCTCAAGGCGCGGCTTCTCCTTTCCGCGGTGCGCGCCGACGAGGTCCGCGACCTCATCGAGCGCAGTCGCACCTGGGACGCCACCTGCTCCACGCTACTGCTTTCTTGCTGCGCGGCGTGCGGCGCCTTCTTCCTCGACGAGGACGCCGCCTGGCCATGCAAGTGCGCACGAGAACTCATTGCACGACGAGCACGAGCCGTACGCGGCCTTCCACGACACGGACGAGCTGCAAGCCCTCCTCCGGGACGCGCTCCTCAGCGCGCCGCCAGCCGCCCGCAGCGGCATCCGCGACCGCTCGCGCACCATGGCACGGCTCCTCTAGCCGCCAGCGCCCGGCCCGCTTTCTCCCAGCCGGCAGGCCTCCATCAGCTCTCCCAAGTCGATGTCGATGTCGGCAAGTCGGCCGCAGTCCATCTCCTCCCCAGGCTCCTTGACGTCGCCACTCGGATCCTTCGCGTCCGGGTCGCATCTCGATGAGAATTGTGCGAAATCGGAAGCGCGTGACCGGGGGGTATTCTCGGGACCTGGAATCCGAGCCCC
The DNA here is from genome assembly GCA_022244645.1 of Thraustochytrium striatum. Lineage (NCBI taxonomy): Eukaryota > Bigyra > Thraustochytrida > Thraustochytriidae > Thraustochytrium > Thraustochytrium striatum. The sequence goes on along the minus strand of JACDIV010000060.1, from coordinate 124,117 downwards.
CGTTCAGGACCCCTCGTGCCCCCTCGCGTTTGTGGTTTAGCAGCGCGGCCGGGGTGCCCCCCAGCGGGGGAAGGTCCCCAGAGCCCCCAGTGTGCACCGAGCGTGGGTCTGACGATCGAGGAAGGAGGAGGAGCGGGAGGAGCAGAGCGCGGTCGCGGCAGCCGACCTCTCGATGAAGAAGCTGATGTTCGGGAGGGGGTCGCGCAAGCTGGCCGAGGAGGATGTGCTTGCAGAGGAGGAGGAGGACAGGCCCAGCGGCGAGCAGCTGAACAAGATTTACAAGCAGCTCCTGGAAGAGCTCGCCATCCCGCAGGCCAAGCGCGACCTGATGCTGAAGAACGAGAATGAGGAGCGCAAGTGGCAGCTTATTAAGGCCCACTCGGCGATGCTGCGGTCAGAGAATCTGCCCTCCAACAAGGACGCCAAGAAGGAACCGGCGTACTGGTGGATGTCATCGCGAGGCGCAACCGCAAACGAGCCCGTGCTGTCGCTGGAGGAGGCCAGCGAGCTGTACGCGGTGCTGCGCACGGCGCACAAGCAGTTTCTTATTGAGTTTATCGAGCAGGACGGCGTGGAGACCCTCATCGAGCTCACGCGGTGGCTCACGAGCCGCGACAACAAGCTCGAGACGGAGCGCAAGGTGCTGCCCCAAATCATGTCCTCCTACAAGGCCCTGATGAACAACAACATCGGGTGGAGGGCGTGCTGGCCATCCCAGACTCGATCACGTCGTTCGCCCTAGGTATGGATCTGACCAACGAGTCGGACCTCCCATACCGCGCAGGAGGTGGTCATGCTGCTGGCCGTGACGTGCTTTTACTCGCCCGAGGGGCGCGAGATGGTGGTCGCCCGCGATGGACGACCTCCGCGTGCGCTGGCGAGAGGCCCAAAAGTTCCAGACGCTCGTGGACACCTTTGCGAACTGCGACGACAACGAGTTTCGAGCGGCGGTCATCATGTTTATCACGACGATCGTCAACTCGGCGAGCGAGGTGGAGAGCCGCGTGCGGGTGCGCAACGATTTCCTCGCGCTCGACATCATGCGCGTCTTTGAGCGCGTGCTGGACGAGGCGCGCGAGGAGGACGACGAGTCCTTTGCCATCATCTCGACGCAGTACCAGGTGTTTGAGGACATGATGGCGGAGGACCACCGCGAGGTGGTGTACAAGCTCATGTCGGGCTCGGGCGAGGACGAGGAGCTGGACCTGTCGGATCAGCGCGAGCTGTTCACTTGCGCAAGACGGCGGCGCAGACCGGCACGAGCGACCAGCTGCTGGCGCTCACGCAGGCGCTGCTCATCCCGACGGAGCGGTCACTTGCGGTGCCGACCTGGGAGGCGCTTACGCAGTTTGTGCGGGAGGCGACCGACTACTCGAAGCGTCGGGCGGGGCCAAGCGCGTGCGCCTCAACTACTCCTGAGCGACCTGCTCGACCGCCGCCAAGAGCTGGACGAAAAGCTGAGCCAGCTCACCTCGGGGGACGACATCATTGGCCAGCAGCGCAAGAAGATCACCGACCTGCAGAAGAAGGTCGACTCGCTGAAAAAGAATGGCGGCAAAGGGGGCAAGGCGCGCAGCAGCACGCTCTCCAGCGACAGCGGCACCGAGGAGGTCCAGATCCTGCAGGAGCAGGTCGCTGCACTCCGCGACGAGATCAAGGCGCTCCCAGAAGAAACTGTCCAAGGCCACCAAGGGCAAGCCCATCGAGGACGACGTCGAGGAGGACGACGACGGTCCCTTGGCGGGCGGCGCTTCCGACTGGAACGGCAAGCTCGACTCGACCGGGCTGCGCCCCGCGGGCACCGTCCCGGGCGTCAAGTCCTCGGGCCCGCCGCCCTGCCCGCCCGGGCATGCCCGGCTCGCTCGAGCTGGCGCCCATCCCGACCAAGAGCGGCGCGCCGACCAAGGGTGCGTCCAAGAAGGGCGGCGGCGCGGCGGCCCCGCCGCGCCCAGCTTTGGCGGCGCGGCCCTTGCCGGGATGCTTGCGTCGCGCGCTGCCGGGATGAACAAGGCGGCCGCGGCGGGCGGGCCTGGCGGTGCCGCGGGCGCCGCGGGCGCCGCGCCCATAATGTCGGCCAAGGAGCGGGAGGAGGAGATCCGCAAGCGCCTGGGGCTCAACAAGAAAAAGCCCATCACGCCCGCGGTCAAGATGCGCAACATCTTCTGGACGACCGTGTCCGTGGAGAAGCTCGAGGGCACCGTGTGGCCCGAGCTGAGCGACCAAAAGATCAAGTTTAGCGCCAAGAATCGAGAAGCTGTTTGGGCAGACCGAGAAGGAAACCACCAGCGCCAAGGTGGCTATCGGCGGCGAGAACCGCAAGTCGATGGGCAAGATCCACCTCGTCACCGGCAAGCGCCAGCAAAACATCGGCATCGCGCTGTCCAAGATGCGCGCCAGCGACGAGGAGATCGCGCACGCCGTCCTGACCCTGGACGAGACCATGCTCAGCCCCAACCACACCCAGCTCCTGCTCGGCTGCGTGCCCAACGACGACGAGAGATCGAGCTCATCAAGCAGTTCGAGTCCGGCGGCGGCGACGTGCGCAAGCTCGCCCGCGAGGACCGCTTCCTGCGCGTCATGTGCACCATCCCGCGCCTGGGCCAGCGCCTGCGCGCCGTGCAGACCAAGCACAACTTTGAGTCGGACTACGAGCGCATCGAGGAGAAGGTCCGCATCGTGCAGCGCGCCTGCGCCGAGATTGACCGGTCCACAAAGCTCAAGAAGCTGCTCGAGATCGTGCTGGCGCTTGGCAACTACCTCAACGGCGGCACGCGCGCGCGGCCTGGGGCTTCAAGTTGGACGCCCTGGCCAAGCTGGACACCATCAAGGACGCCACGCACAAGTCCACACTCATGGACTTTCTGTACCAGCTCCTCGAGGACAACTACCCCGACCTGGTCGACTTTGAGCTGCCCGCCTCGCGCCTCGCCACCGAGGTCAGCCTCGGCGACACCATGGGCGAGCTCAACCAGCTCGCCTCGGCCATGCGCCTGGTCAAGTCCGAGCTGGAGCACGACCCCATCGACAAGAAGGACCGCTTCCACAAGGTCATGGCCGGCTTTGAGGTCAAGGCTTCCAAGCACGTGACCGACCTGCAGACCGACTTTGAGAAGACGCGCTCCAACTTCCACAAGCTCGCCTCGCAGTACGCCGAGACGGGCGCCGGCGTCGAGCCCGAGTCGTTCTTCTCCAAGTTTGTGCGCTTCGAGGTCGCGCTGCAGCGCGCCAAGCGCCGTGGCGGACCGGCGCGAGCGCGAGGCCCGCGCGCGCCGCTTCGCCGAGGAGAAGCAGCGCATGAAGACCCTCAAGAAGCTCAAGCAGCTCGAGGCGCAGGGCGCCGATGAGGGCGTCTTCGCGGCCTTTGCCAAGGCCAACGCTGGCAACGCGCAGGACATCGTGCAGGGCTTTCTGCAGCGAAACCGCGACAAGGCCGGCGCCGAGCGGCCGCAGCGGCGCGGCACGACGATGAGCACCAAGAGCAAAAAGAGCGTCAACGGCGACACCATGCGCAAGAAGAAGAAGAAGAAGGACATCAAGATCGTCAAGGTGGTCGGGCCGGACGGCCAGATCATCGAGAAGCGCATGAAGCGCAAGAAGAAGTCCAAGCCCAAGCCCAGCGTGCCCAACCCGGACTACGACATGGCATAGCTGCCTGCTGACTAACAACTACAAAAATAAACAGATGTTGATGTGCAACCCGCTCGCCCCGCGTCTAGCTGCCAGTCGGCAGCGCCGCGTCGTCCTCCAAGAGCGCCGCCGTCTCGCCACCGGGCGAGCGCGCCGAGCGAGGCCTTGATGTCGGCCGCCGTCGAGGAGCCTGGCCGGCTTCTGCTCTCCCTTCTCTTGTCAGGAGAGAGCCAGGCGAAGGGAAAAACCTGCCCAGAAAGGAGGAGAGATCGAGCAGAGGGAGGGCGTGTGCGCGAGGCTCGGGGAGCAGCTCGCCAGCGGCGCGCGCGGGCCTGCCACGGCAGGGGCTGCACGTGCTCTCAGAACAGCGTCGAGCGCACGCGCTTCGAAAATCGCCTCCGAGGCTGCTCGCCTCGCCGCATAGGCTCAACTGCTCGCGAGGGGAGGGCGCAGCAGCACGACGGGACACCGCCATGCAGAGTCTAGAAGACCTCGCGCGAGCCTTGCCTGGGCGGATGGCGCGCCGCTTCCGAGCCAAGAGGAAAGGGAGGGCCAGCAGTTTCCTCCGCGGCGGCCGCGGCTGGCCGCCATGGTGGAGCGGGCCGCGCAGGTCCTAGAGCGCAGCGCCGAGATCTTGTACCCCGCCAACCCCGGCCTGCTCGTCCAAGACGCGGCAGAAAAGGCGCAGCGCAAGGCTGGCGGTGAATCGGAAGCGCTCCTGGCCACTCTTGTCGCGATGGCTCGGAGCGGGCAGCGCACGGACATGGCGCCCCGGATCGCCCGCGCGCTGTGCTCGTCAAGGGCCTCTCAAACGCAGCGATGGACCGATTGCGGGCCGAGAACAAGCTCTTTCTCTCCAGCGCAGACCAGGAACGCGCCGCGGCCGACCTCGCCATGCTGCAGAGCGGCCACCCGTTGGCAGAGATCACCGAGGAGGAGGAGGCCCAACTGCGGGCAGAGGATCCGGCAATCGACGCCCTGGTCCGGTTCATTCTCCACCCGGACAACATTGGCACGGCCTCCTGGGGCACCCGGCGGGTCGACCTCGGCCCGGCGAGATCCTCGCGCTGCCGAGGCTTGTGCGGCGCGTGTCACACTTCCGCAAATGCAGATGGCTTACATTGCGGCAATGGCCGGCAGCCAGGACCGCGTGCCCGACGACGATTTTGTCGAGGTCGCGCGCATGCTGACTACCGACCACAGCAGCTGCTTGACCCCGACGACAACGTTGCAGGGGTTCTCGTTCACGACAGTATCGCAGAGCTGCACGCCGTCGCCAGGGACGCGGCGGCCCCTGGCGCTGGCGAGTACCGCCGGTTGGCAGACGCGCTGTACCAACTGCAGTACTTTGTCCTGGTAGAGTTCCAGCATCACATGCGGCGCAACGACAATGTGGCGACGCACGAGAGCCGCCTCGCGCTGGACCCGAGCATGCATCCAGGTGGCTACAAGGCGGCTGCCCGGCTGTAGCTACTTTCCCTTTGTGATGGGCGAGCTCCGCGCTGCCGTTGACAGGGCGCCGGGCCTGGAGCCGCCGCAACTCACCGCCGAGGAAGCCAAGACCGCGCGCAGCGTGATCGAAGAGTGCGAGAGGAGGCTCGTGCGGTTCCTCGGCAACCGGGTTCGCACGTGGCACCAGCAGCGAGCCGTAGAGGCTCTGGTTGACGAGTTGGAGGCCGACGCGCGCGCTTCAAAGGCGCCAAGCGGGCGGTGCTCGCTATGACATGGAATCGGACGCTACAGCGCGGTATCCACTGGTGCGGCTGCGTCGTGTCCTACTTTCGCCCCACGGCGGACGGCGGGGGTCGAGCGCGTCGACGCATTCGTGGATTCGATCCTCGAGGAGGCCCCCGCAAGGGACGCCTGGGCCGCCGCCAGCGTGATCGACGCCGTCCTGGCCAAACTGCACGAGGAGTTGCCCTTCTTGCAGACCGTCGCGATCCAATTGGACTTGAGCCATCATCAAGACGAGGGCCTGCCCGTCATGCTGCAGCTGGTGAACTCGCGCTCGCCCGTCAAGGTCTCCAGGCTCTTCCACAGCCACAGCGGCCTGCTTGCGGCTCACTTTGCGCGCGCGCGCACTCACCTGCAGCGCTTCATGCGGGATGGCCTGCGGACCAAGATCTGGGCATCGCAACGCCCCGCGGCCTAGCGCAGGCGCTTGCTTGGGGCGGAGGCGTCTGGAACTCGGCCGTGCTTGCTCACGACCAACTTTGGCGACGCCGAGCTGGTCGAGCTGCTCGAACCCCTGATTGTCTCGTTCAACAAGCAGGCCTCCAGGCTGCAACCGGGCGAGGCTTTTGCCACCGCTCGCCTGCACGAGATCCGCTTGGCATTTATGGCGACGTGGGCTCCAAGGGCAAGGTGGAAAACGACGCCCTCATCGTTTCCGGGACCTATACCTTTCGCGCGTTTTGCTTCTCCGAGATCGGCCTGCCCATCGAGATCAAGCTGCACCCGGAGGCAGCAAAGCGCGTCCTGTTGGTCTCGGACGACTCCGCGGCAGAGGCAGCTGTGCTCCCGCGGGCACCGGACTTTATCACAGACGAGTACGTCTCTGCCGCCGACCCGCTCATCCGCCTTGGCAACGCCAAGACCCTCGGCGACAGCGGCGCCGTGGATTTGGCGGAACAAGTCGACCCGCCGGTCGAGGCCGACGCTGCTGTTGCCGAGACGCTTGTGGTGGACGGCGGCGACCCTGTTGCGCTGCGGGAGCTGCCTATGGACGACCAGCATCCGCTCGTGACAGTGAAGGCCCGCCTTGGTACCGCACTCGACAAGCAGCTCTCACGCAGCCCGGCAGCGCGCTCCAGCGGCGACGCGTTGACGTCAGCGCGTGGGCCTTGCGCCGCGCCCACGCCATATAGCTGCCAAGGACACCGGGTTCCTGATGCGCGACGCCGCGAGTGACGCCGCTGCGCCCGAGTACGAGGTTGCCAGCGGCACGCCGCTCCCGCAAGCGCTCTGCACTAGCGGCTGGGCGACAGGGCCCGGCATGGACGAGCATCTTCGTCTGGGCCAGTGGCGCGGAGATTGAGCAGGTGCTCGACGCCCTTGGCCCGAAAGGGGCAGGCCCGTCGGCAAAACAGGTGTCGGACTTCATGCGAAGGCTGCCCACCGGGGAGCATATTATGGCTCCCGGCGAGCACGAGGTGCGCGCTGAACTGGAGGCTCTCAGGGTCGCAGCGGTGGACGGCGCGCTGGTGCAGCTCCGGGCGCGGCGCGGTCACACTCTCTGGAAGCCTCATCCACCCCTGGCGACGGCGACGGCGAGAACGCCGACCCCCACACGCGCAGCGACGGCACGCCTAGCAGCTCGCGGAAGCGGGGTCGGCCGTCCACGTTTACGGACCAGCAGGAAGCCTTCTTTCAGGAACTGCTGGTGGACCAGCCGGACATCAAACCCAAGGCCGCGCTCAAGATGTTCCGGATGTCGTTCCCGCACGCCAACGCACCCGACGGCACGATCAAGAGCAAGGTGAGCAACCTGAAGAGCAAAAAGGCGCGCGAAAGCCGCAACAGCGCAACGCCAAGCAAGCCGCCGCCACCGCCGCCGCCGCCGCCACAGCCGCAGCCGCAGTCGCAGCGCAGCCCACCTGGGTCTGACCCCCACAACTGACTTTGGCCTTGATGACCGCCGCCGCCCGAGGCAGGCAGGCAAGCAGGCAGGCAGATGAAAACAATCGCACCCAGCCCTTGCCTCGTTGTCCTTTACCGCTCCACCCGTTGCTGGCCCGCGCGTCTCGTTGTCGCCCGTCCTCGTGCCACGGTGCAGTCTGCACCGTGGCTAAAGCATGGCACGCAGCAGATACTCGTCGCGCCGCAACTCACCACCGCGGTGGTCGCCAGCGGCACTGCCAGCGGCACGTCGGTCGGTGGTGTCGCCGACCTTGTCTCGGTCAGCCCCCCTCAACCAGGCATGAGCGCGTCATCATTTTCGCAGTACTGGTACAACTTTGCGGTACCCGTTTGCAGTGTGAGGGTTAGGGTTGGTGGGCTGTGAGAGTTAAACGAGTGGCTTCAGGACGAGAGAGAACTAGAGCAGGACACAGACACAGGGTCGACGAGCACGATGGACAAGGGCAAGAGCATCGGCGGCGCGTCGGAGCTGCCGCATCCGCATCACGCTGACGGGCTGCAACGTGGCCAACCTGGAGAAGGTCTGCACGGAGCTCAAGCGCAGCGCGAAGGATCGCCACCTCAAGGTGTCGGGCCCGGTGCGCATGCCGACCAAGGTGCTGCGCCTGACCACGCGCAAGTCGCCGTGCGGTGAGGGTACCAACACGGGGACCGCTACGAGATGCGCGTGCACAAGCGCGTGATTGACCTCACTACTTCGCCGCAGGAGGACGTGAAGGAGATCACGCGACTCAACATCGAGCCCGGTGTCGATGTCGAGGTGTTTTTCAAGGAGTAAGCGCTGATTCATCGTATTAGAGCCTTCTCGTTCGTGCAGCCTTACCGCCGCCTGCGCGGCGGGCCCTCTGCGTCGGTCTTGGCGCCGCGGCCGCAGGCCAGCCTTTCTTGCAGCAACAGCAGCAGCAGCAGCAGCAAGCGGCTCGGAGAGAGGGGCGAGACACCTCGGCTGGCCCTTGCCCTTGCCCTTGCCTTGCGTGCAGTAAGCAGCGACGGCGTGCAGCCACCCGAGTCCGCCACGTTGCTTCCCCTTGCAACCGAAAGATCCTTGGCGTCAGATCTGCCTGCAGCAGCTCGGGCAGCGCCCACCGTTGCACTTGCCGAGGGAAGCGCGCCACCAGCAACGAGCGAGCTCCAGTCCTGGCAGCTCTGCGTTCACCGACCAACCCGAGCCAGGTCCGCTCAAGCTCCAGAGCAGCAAATGACCTGCAGCGCGTCAGCGCGACAACGTGCGAACGACCAAGGCGACCTGCGGTGCGTCATTGGTCACGCTCTGTTCCAACCGGCAGAGCATTAGTCGGCGTCGAGGCGGCGAGCGACGCCGAGCCAGCCTGCGATAGGCCTTCAGGCAGGCAGCGCAGTCAGACGGACGGCGTCGAATGCCGTGGAAAGCCGTCGATCGCAGTCTGCGTTCAACGCTGAGCGCAACGGTCAAATGGGGTGAGACAGACAAACACGATAGACCGCAGCGCCATCACGCCAGGCAGTGCGCGGCGAGCCCAGCCCACGCCGCCCGAGCACGCACACGCTACTGCGCCCTCCCGTGCTGCCCGTGGTGCCGCCGGCCATCAGCTAGGTGCGCTCGTCTTCAATGCTCTCCCGGATCCGATCGTTGTCCCGTGGATCGGCCAGAGTGCCAAGGGCGACGAGGAGGTCGACGTCGTGCCTGATGGCTCTGACGAGGAGAAGTCGCAGGAGCATGATCTCGACGACGACGACGACGGCGACGACGACGACGAGGTGGAGACTGGCGCGCGACTCCAGCGAAACAAGAGCGAGGCGTCGCGGCCGCCGCCGCCACCGCCGCCGCGGCGCGACGCGGTTGGCAAGTCGCGTGGGAGATCGCTTGCTCGACGGCTGTGGCGGGGCGGGAAAGCAGCTGAGAAGAGTGCAGGGAGCCATGGCGACGATGATCGTGACAGTGTCGCGGACTCGGCCAGCGTGGCCGACAGCGCAAGCGTCGCGTCCTCGACGGCCGCGCCTCCCCGGCGCGCGCGGTCGTTGTCAAACCCGCTAGGTCTCTTTCGCGCGCGAGCCGATTCGGTCGACAGGCGGCCGCAGTCGGAGAAGAAGAAGGGAAGGGGCCAGCGTCGCAGGTCTGCTTCTTCTTTCTTTGGCGGCTTGATGGCGGCGAGGAGGCGGGTGATGCGGCCAAGCGATCTGCCGCACAGGAGAGCCTGAGGGCCACGACGAGCTTGACGACGAGCTCGAAGAAAACGACGACAACTATGACGACGACAGGCGAGGCCGAGGCAAGGGCGCCCGGGCAGCGCGCGATAAGGATGCCGAGGACAGCGAGGAGGAGGAGGAGGAGGAGGAGGAGGAGGAGACCCTGGTTGGAGCTGCGCACGAGAGGAGGAGTCTGAACGTGGCCGAAAGCGCACCCCGAAACACAGGACGAGCAAGGACAACAACGTACAGCAGGAAAAGTCGCGGCGCTGAGCGCCAAGCGCATTAGCAGCGGCGCACGGATGGTGCTTAAGAAGCTTGGGTCGGGGTTCCGCGGGCTAGGCAGGAGCAAGGCAGGTAGCCACGGCGAGGGTGCGGCCACAAGTGACAAGAGCAAGCGAAGCAACATTCCTGCTGCTGCCTCGCGGTTCTCCCCGCATGGGGCCACTCTGGGCTCGCCCCGCGGCGAGGCTTTGGAGCAGGCCAGCTGCGCTTACCAGCAGCACTTTTCGCGAGCTGACGTGCTCTACTTTCGCTCCATCCACGAGAGCACGTCCACAATGTTTGAGACGCTCGGCGCGCTTGTCGGCGAGGGCGAAAACGTGGTGTTGCTGGCCAAGCTCGCCGACATGGTGTGCGACCAGGACGACCTGTTCAAGGCCCTCGCGCTCCTGCGAAGCCCAAGCGAGAGGGAGCGCAGCTCGATGCTCTTCCACATGCACGACCTTAGCGGGAACACGACGTTCTTATCCGCCGAGGACATCCGCACGGTCTTGCGCGCGTCCGTGCGCCTTGCTGTGGAGGCAGGCATGCTGGACGACTGCCTCGACCTCTCGGAGGCCAGCTTGCAAGGCGACGACGAGATCCGCATGCTCATCCGTTTGGAGCATTTCTACCTGGAGCACGCGCCGGACAAGGTGCTCCGCGTTCCCTCCATCGCGCGCAAGTACGAAGGCCGCGAAAAGGTGCTCTGGGGTAAGCTGGTCAAACAATACGCGGGCGCCCAGCTCCCCAAAGAGGAGGACGTTTTGCCCATGCTCGCGGCCCTGGAGCTGGTGGACAACCTCGTGCAGGAAGCCTTCTCGCAGTGCGCCTCGCAGGATCGAATGACCTTGCCCGAGTTTGTGGCCTGGGTCGCTCGTTGCGTGCCAGCGGAGTGCCTTCGCTAGGCGAGGACGAGATGGCTTCCCTGACGCCCAAGCCGTGGAAGCAGCTGTACAAGCAGTACCACGAGAACACGCAGGCGCCCGAGGCCGCAATGGACTGGATGCGCGTGGCGGTCCTGGACCGCGGAGCCCGCGGCGCGCCAAAGGGCAAAGTGCGCATCAGCGAGCTGCCCTGGCGTCGCCGCTGGTGCACAATGGTTCGCAGTCCCTCCAAAGGCACGACGATCCACATTAGCAAGGACGAGGGCGCGCCGCCTTACCTGATCGTGGACCTCTCCATTGACACGATGCAGGTGGACACGATAGAGCGGCCCACGCACAAGCATCGTTGGACCATGCTCGTGAACAACCGCCTCTTCCTTCAGTGCTCCCGGGCCTCGGCGCTCGAGCTAGAGGAGTGGCTGGCGGCCGTGCGCACAGCTACACACCAGGGCAGTGACCCCTCCGGATCGACCTAGATTCCACGTTTGAGCATGCCAGCGAGTACGAGGACGGCGACAGTTTGGGCGTGGTCAACGTCGCCGACGAGGAGCCAAGCGTGGGCGGCCGGACGAGTCGATGCGCTTCGCCACGCGAATCCGGGCCTTTTACGCGCTCGAGAACCCAGACAAGATTGACGACGTGGACAAGATCCTCGAAAAGTATAGCGGGCGGGAGGACAAGCTCGTAAAGCAGCTCGAGCGCCAGTACCATGGCGCCACCGTGCCGCCCTTCAAGGAAGCCCTTGAAGTATTGCTCGAGTTTGAGGCTCTTCGCGACGACCCCGCCCTGGCGGACTCGAGCATGCCCAAGAACGTGGCTTTCGCCAAGCTGCGCGGCATGGACGACTCGGTTTCCAAGGCCGACCTCGAGTCAGACGAGGACAATGCGGACGAGGCGGGCGACAGGAGCGACGCTTCAGATGCTGGCTCGAGCGGCTCTGACTCGCACGACGGCTTGCCTCGAACGCGCAGCGGCCCCGGTGCTGAATACGACAAGGACGAGGACGAGGAGGACATCATTTACGACGACGACGACGACGACGACGAGGACGAGAAGAGGGCGGGGTCGATGACGAGGAGGACGGCGTCGATGGGTCTATGAGCGGGTCTGAGATTAGCCCGCGTAGTACCGAGAGTCCGCGCGGCGGCCGCCACGACGGAGGCCTCAGCGAGCTTGAGGACGACTCGCAAGCGGGGTCTGAGGAGAGGTCCCCGGGCAGCGGCGGGGGGTCGCCGCAAAGCCGAGGGTCCTCGCGCGGTCACGGTGAGGTGCTAGACGACTCTTTGCAAGAGGAGGACTATGCATGATAACATGAACAACAAAGCTCGGCTTTCATTAAATCAAACAAGCGCACGGCTCCAGCTAGCTATCAGACGCGCAGCAGGGCTTGCAGGTAGTGAAGCTCTTCGTGCGGCTAAGCAACAAGGACCGCTTGTTGCTCAGCTTGGCCGAGCTGCTGCGCTTGAACGAAAAGAAGCGCCGCACGCCTCTTGAGCGGCTCGAGCGGGACGACGACGAGGACGACGACGAGACGACGATGCCGACCGGGTCGACCGCGGGCGGCGCGAATCGCCGCCGCTAGCACATTGATGCTCGGGCATGGCAAGCGCGTCCTGGCAGAATAATGCTCGCCCTGCGACTGCGAATCGGTTTTGGTCTCAGCCCTTTGCTCGCTGTCGTGCACGTGCACCCTCCCTATTCAGGACATCTCCAGCCAAGCCTGCCTGAATCGCGATGGAGGCCTGCTCGACCGTTCGGTGGCATGCACGTCTCCTCCGCGTCTTGCGGACGCTGCGTGGCTCGAGGCCGACTGCGTCGCTGATCCATCGTGAACTCGTCGCGCTGAACGTCCTTCCGACCGATCAGCATGGCCGACGTGCAACCACAAAAAAATTTGCGATGCCATGGTCGTCGTGAACCTCGAGGAGATCGGTCGAGATCGACCCGGTCGGACTGTGACGAGCTGCGCCGGCGGGCCGGCCATGAAAGGCAGTCGTCAGGAACCCTTGCGGATGAGCATGTTGTCCAGGAAGCCAAAGTAGTTGAGCTGGAGCCGGTCATCTTTCCGGGCGTGGCCTTGTGCGAGATGATCACGGTCGTCTTGCTCGGCTTTCGCGCGGCGGCGTTGAGCGTCGCAGAGCCCTCGGCGCCGAACTCGTCAACGAGCCAGCGTGCAACGCAGTTGGTGCGACCTAGACTATCCTGCGTGTCGGTCCACGTGCGGCCGAGGTGGGCGGTTGGCTCTGCGCGCCCCCAGGGGTTGTCGCGGTTCTGCCGCTGAGCGTACTCGTTGTCCACGAAGGCTGCGCTCATTTTCGCTATGGCCTGCAGCTCTGTCTGCCGGCATTGCCGGCCCCTGATGGGCCCCGCTGCGCGAGGCGGGGGGGGCAAGGCGGCGCTGTTCGCCTTGGCGCGGCGACGGGACTCGCGGTTGGCTTGGCTGCGCGCAGCAGCGGCTTGGCATTCGCGGGCGCGCTCCTTGCGTTCTGCTGCGTGCGCACGAAGCGTTGATTGGCGCAGTGCTGCGGCCTTTTGCCTCTCCTGGCCCTCGCGGTCCTCCTTGGCTCGCCGCGCCACGCGCGCGCCTGCGGGCCCCCGCGCTTCGACTGGCGGGCGAGGCCGCAGTTTGGGACGCTGAAAGCCGAGCGGGGCGCGTCGTGGAGGCTTTGACGGTCTTGGCTCGCGGTCCCGTCGCTGCTGCTGCTGCTGCTGCTGCGCCTTTTGCTTCTTCTCAGCGGCCTGGCGCTGCATCCACGCTGCAAAGTATGCGCGGTCGTCGTCGCCCTGCGGCGGCCAATGTCGATAGGCATTATTGCTCCAAGAGATAGCATCGTCGGCGCCCCGACGCGCCAGAATGGCGTCGCGTAGCTGGCTGGTCACGCGCCGGTCGGCCGCGGCGAAAAGGCGGCGAAACTTGACCTTGCCTGTTTCCGCCGCAGGCTTTGCTCTAGGGCTTGTCACCGCCGCCGCCGCTGCCGCCAATGCCTTCGGCCGCAACGCCGTCCGGCGGCGTGCGTTGCCCGAGCTGCTCAGCGGCAGGGCTGCCATCATCGGTGCGAGCTGGATCACGTAGGCAACGTCGTCGTGTGTGCAATCGATCGTGCCATCGTCCTGGAGCGCGAGGCAGCGCACGCGGCAGTCGACCCGCAACGTAGCACCACCGAGTCCAATGAGGCCTCGCAGCACAGCCTGCGGCCCGGCAGTCTCATGCACGAGCTTCCACGCGAGCGGCTCGTTGAGGCCTGCCTCCGCGTCCGCTAGCACTAGCACCTCGTAGTGCGCCGCAACATAGTCCCCATCTGGCGGCTTCCAGTCCAGGCGGAGGAAGACTGCGCGCTGGTCAGGGAACACAGCCGAGGGCTCTGCCACCGTGTGCTGGGCCGCAATGTCCATGAAGTCTGGCAGCCCGAACACAGCCGAGGGCTCAGACACGTCGGATCTGGTGTCCGGCTCGACGTCGGACGCGGGCGTGGCAGTGCCATCCAGCAGGTCGTGCGCCTGCGCCGTGGCGAGATCGCGCGCCTCACGCGTGTTCATCTCTTGGCGTCCCGGCCTGTCCGAGCTGCCGCGGCGGAAGCTTTGGGCGCGGGGACAACGATCCGTTATGCAATCACCTTGCCATGTGAGTCTTTTGACGTCGATCAGGTAGTTTACGTGGTTACAGATGACGGTAAGAAGGTCTGCAGATGACGCGACAGGTCAACGAGTCAGTCAAGCGGAGGACTGCGCAGGATGGGCTCGGCGGGCAGCGCCGAGGCGAGCACGCCGCCGGCGCCGCTGGCGCCGCCGCCGACGCAGCCGCTGGCAGCGACGGACGCGGGCACAGGCGTAGCAAGCGTCCCGCGGCTAGTAGCCTCGCAGAGCTCGAGCAGCGCGGCGACTGGTCACTCGCAGGACAGCAGCAGTATCAATGATGCGCTGGCGCCGCGCGTGGACAACAAGGCGTGCACGTACGGAAGGCTGCGGCTCCGCGATGGCGCCATCTTTCAGGGCGTGATCTGCAACAAGCTGGACGAGCTCGAGCCGGACGCGCAGCGCGACCGGAGACCTTGGTCGCAACCTTTCTGACGTCACGCGGCGAGTGCCTGCAGGGCGTGTGGCTCTTCGAGCGGCTGATGTACGACCTCGAGTCGGCCTCGCCTGTGGCGGTCTACCACGTCGACGTTCAGGTGCTGCTCGAGGACTCGTCCATCCACAAGTACCTGGGCCCGGCGCACGTGTTGCTGCGCAAGGGGGAGGTCTTCTTGCCGCTGGCCAAGGACCTACTGGACCGGGCGCCGCGGAATGCGATCCGCGAGGCGACGGCCGCGCGTGGCAAGGAGCTGTTGCAGCTAACGCTGCGGCACGGCTCGTCCGAGAACGGGCTCGTCACGTGCAGCGATTCCCCAGACACGACGGCAGAGGCGGTGTCGCCGCTGCCAGCCCCGCCGCTGGCGCCGGCGCCACATAAGAACGAGGTCCGCTACGCGCGGTACCCGCTCTCGTCGCCAAGGGGCGCAGCGCAGCAATGGCAGGACGGCCAGCAAGAGCAGCGCGAGCCGCAAGTGTCGCCAACGTCGACGGCAGCGGCCGCGGCAGCGGCCGCAAGGCGGCGGCGGCCATGGCGCGGCGCGTCACACTGACGTCCAGGAGCACCGAGCAGCTGAACAAGGTGCGTCGCGACCACCGCACGCTGTTCTGGAGCTTGTGCGGCAAGGATCTGGCGCCCTCGCGGTGGGACGAGTCGATCGCGAGCGACTTGCAGCGCACCCACTTTCACCGCTTCCTGGACCGGTCGCCCGAGTGCGCGCAGCGGCAGCTGCACAGCATCCTCCGCTACGTCGCAATCGCGTTCCCCAATATTGGGTACTGCCAGGGCATGCACTGCGTGGCCAAGTACCTGCTGACGTTTAGCGAAGCGCCAGTCGCGCGCATGCGGGCTCCAAGCGGGCAGTGCGGAACGAGGCCGCCGAGCCCCATGCGCGCCAACCTGACCTCGAGCGTCTCCCTGGAGACCGAGATCGCCTTCGTGCTGTTTGCGCAGCTGCTCGAGGACCGCAAGTATCGCCTGCAGGACTTGTTCAACCCGGACTTTAGCTTTTACCGTGGCGTTCTGGCAAACATTGATCAGGAAATCGCCGCTAGCGAGCCGGTGCTATTCCGCCACCTCGCCGACCACGGCCTCTCCGCCGTCGTGTACGCCGCGAAGTGGATCCTGACGCTGTTTACCTTTTACGTGGACCAGGACTTTAGCTCGGTCACCAACGTGTGGCTGCGCTTCCTCTCGCAGGGCTGGGACGCCATCATCGAGATCGCGGTGGCCTGCGTTATCGGCGTCAAGGAGCACCTGCTCAACTCGGACAGCGAGGGCTGCATGCTCATCCTGGCCGGCACCACGGAAGCCACGCCGCACGGCGTGCTCGAGACGGTGTTTGGCACGACCCGGGGCCAGGCGCTACTGCGCGACCGCGGGCCGCTGCCCGAGGCGTGCAGCCCGGCGGGGGCTGGCGGCCGAGTCTTCGCCGTCGCGCACGCACAGCGCGAGCGACCCGCCCCCTTTGCCCCCTTTGCCGCCTTTGCCGCGCCGCAAGCCCGCGGGCAACGAGGACGCCGTGCGCGGGCAGACGGCCGTCGAGCAGATGCTGGCCGCTGACGAGGCCCGGGGTCCTGAGAACGGCATGGCGCTGCCAGAGCGCATTGTTCCCGCGCGGCGGTATACGCACGACTAGCTAGCCGGGCCGGGCCCCGGAGAGCTCGGAGAGAGCACTGTATTCGCAGTAGGCTCTACAGCTAGCTAGCTAGAAGGCCACTCGTCGGGGGAGGAGGAGGAGGAGAACGGCTCGAGCAGCTGGCCGAGGACCTCGCGGGCCCCGCCCTGCAGGAAGAGGGTCAAACTCGCGCGTGAAGCGCGTCGGCTCCACGTTGATTTCAATGACCTGCGCCTTATTGTGCCACGCGATCTCCGGTAGGTAGGCCGCCGGGAAGGTGGTTGCGCCCGCGCCCACGACCAGGCAAACGTCGTGCGGCTGCAGCTTGCTCGCGGCCATCTGGGCCTTGACCCACGGCTCGAGGGGCAGGTGCTCCGTGAACAGCACGCAGTCCGGGCGCGGGTGTCCTGGGCAGTGTGGGTACGGGCACGTGGCGTCCAGGGCCACCTCGTCGATGGTGTGGCCTTGCTCGACGCAGCGGTGCTTGGCCGTCGTGCCGTGGAGCTCGAGCACGTTTGTACTGCCCGCCTTTTGGTGCAAGCTGTCCACGTTGGTGGTCGCCACAGTGAACCACGACTTGTTGTATCGGCTTGAGCTTGCTGCGCTTGTGGAACCACTCTTCAAGCGCCCGCAGCGCCTCGTGACCAGCATGTGGCTCGGCGCGCAGGATGGGCTGGTACAGCAGGTCCCAGTACAGCCGCCAGGCCCTTTGGGGCATCAAACGCCAGCCGAGCGGCGTGCTAAACACTGCCAGCGCCAGCCAGCGCCGCAGCCTCTCCACAAAGCTGCCCGCAGCGGCGGCCGACTGCCCATACGTCGTCGGGATGCTTACCTCTGCAGAGCAGCCGGCGCCGGTGACCACGAGGATGCGGCCCGAGTCGAACGCGTCCGCCTTGTCCACGACGCGCCGAATGGCGCTCTGGGCGCGGCTCAGCGCCGCGGCGCCGCCACCCTCCGCCATGAGCGACACCACGAGCAGGCTGCAAGGCTCCTTGGGGCTGGCTGGCACGGCGCAGAGCCCAGGGTCGATGAAGGTTGATTCGATTAGGATCTTCAAGCTGCTTCGACAGCATCGTGCTTGCCAGCGCCGTGCTTCAGGAGAGCAGCTGCACGACCTGGAAGATCACGGCCTGGCCCAGGCCGATCTTGAGCACGCGCGCCTGCACACCGGCGGTGAGCAGGTGCGCCCAGCCCTTGGTCTGCACGAGGTGCCGCGCGCAGTGCAGCTTTCATAGCGCGTGCTGCCGCGAGCGGCTTGCATCTCCGACTTGGTCACGTCCACTGGGTTGTTGATCCTGCGCGCGAAGACAAGAGAGGTGAGCGAGGCCGCGGCCCCGCGCGAGTTTGCTTCCGTTCGATCTCCACTTACATGCTGCTGAGGGCACCGACGGCAGCGCCGCCGAGTGCAGCGTTCCCGTTGCAATACCTGTCCACGATGGCGTCGTACACGTAGAACCGGAAGCCTACGGTGGCGCTGTGGAGGTCGGTGTCAGTGCTGTCGCTCTGGCCCCCGCCAAGCGTACTGTCTGCTTACCCGTTCTGCAGCGCAAGACGCAAAGGGTCAGCTTCCTAGCTCCGCTGCCGCCTCGACCCAGCACAAGAGAGCACTTACCCTGAGCACTGTGGGAGCGGCGCCTGTCCACAGCCCGCCCAAGCCTTCCGCGAACACGGAGCGCGAGAAGGCCCTTAGGGAAGCGTCCGGCTGGCTGATGCGCAAGATCTTGAGGCGCTCGCAGGGTGTGATCCATAGAAAGGCCTCTGCCACGCCCGCCAGCACGCCCCCCGCTGCACGCAGCGTCGGGTCTGGCGTGGCTTGCTTGACGGCCCCGTACACGAAGAAGCGGATGCCAACTTTGCCGGACGTCTGGAGCACCTGAATCGGCAGACCAGTGTAAAGCCCGCGGGCGCCTCCCGCGCGCTGCATGCTATCGCGCATAGACGCCAGCAGCCCTTGCCGCGGGCCAAGCTGCTGGCGCGTCTTGGTGACCTCCAGCGGCATGGTCACGATGGCCTCCACAGCTCCTGCGCCAAGTCAAAGTCCAGGTCAGATGCCGCACCCACGCATCCGGCGCATGATCGCAAGCGCGCGCGCGAGCCCCACCTGCCACGGCGCCGGCCCACATGGCTGCCAGCTCGCGCCCTCGCTGTGGCACAGTGCCAGGCCTTGTCCAAGGCGAGCTCGGGCTGTGACCTCTGGCAAGCTGGTCACCTGGCCCGCGCTCGCGAAGCCGGGGCTCTAGCTGGGGCTCAAGCTCGGCCTGGTCAGCCTCAACGAGCCTGGCTTTGGCTGGGAACTTGAGCTCGGGAAGGCTCAAGAGGTGGGTGGGCAACAAGGAGCTGACGTGACTTAGACTGGCTCAGAGCTTGCGACGGACTCGACCTTGGCTTCCTGGGATGGCGCCTTGGCGCTGGGCGCATCACGGGAGCACTCGACGAACAGTCCCAAGACGATGCGCGAGAAGATGAGCGCGACGTCGCTGCAAAGCGTGATGCTGGCGGTGACAACGATCCGCCGCTGGGTCCTCGAACAGGCCGTAGTTGCAGCACCAGAGCTCATACCTGTCCGAGTCCCACCTGTCATAGTCTGGGCCGTTCACCAGCGTAAGAAGGAGAACACCCTTGCCGAGGAACTCGAGCAGCTCGAACCCGCGCTGCATGGGCGCGTCCAGCGGCGGCAGACCACACCGAGCGAGCGCTGCGGTGAAGCCACTCGGCGCGACGGCCACAAGCACAGCGCCCGGCACGACCAGCACCAGCGACATCGCCGCTGTGGCACCCGCAGAAATTCCACTCCTGGACCACGCGGCCTGCACTTCGGCGCGGCTCATGGCCACGCGGATCACGCCGAGCACGAAGAACGTAGCATACATACCGATCAGCAGCGCGAGGAGGTTGGTCTTCTCCACAGACTCGAGCACGAGCTGCGCCGCGAGCTCGTACAGACCCGCCTTGGTCATGGCGCTTGCGACAAGCAGCATGAGCAGGATCAGCGAGCCGAAGGCACCAAGACTCGTCATCACGGTGGCCGCGTGCGCCGCCCAGCCCACCCGAAACACCGTCAGGAGCAGAGCGAGAGCAGCTCCAATGCCTCCAAAGATCCCGAGGCCGAACGCGATGTTCTCGTACGGCTCGATCGTCAGCGGCGCCGCCGTGTTGTAGATGAACAGATCGTCCCAATACGTGGCCACTTGTCCCTCCTCGTAAGGGTAGTCGAGGCTGATGATCGTGAGCTCAGTGCCGATGACCCCGGTCCGGAATGGCTTGAGCTCCGGCTTGGGCTCGGAGCCCGCCAGCGTGAACAAGCGCCGGATCGTGGGCGACTCGGCATCCAGGTCGCACTCGAACATTCCAGCGCCCGTCGCAGTCCAGGCCAGCTGTCGGTCGCCCACCAGCGACAGGAGCTCGTACGGCTCGTCCACGGTGATCTCGCGCACGTTCCACTTGGTGGCCTTGGCATCGGCTTCCACGACCACGAGTGTCGTCGCTCGTGGTCTTGAACGCGACGCGGTTTTTGCCCGGAGCCCGGTCCACAGCCACGCGAGTAGCAGCGGCGAGACTGGTGGCGACCTCGGTCGCTACCTTCCAGTCGTCGTCGCGACGGCGCACCACGACGTCAAAGGTGGCGTCGTCCTTGTTGTCGTTGGCGAGGAAGAGCGCGGTCGCGCCAAAGCCCAGCACGCGGTCGTGGCGACCGAGCGAGCCGGCCGACTCCCAGTTGCCGTCGTCGGACTTGCGAACGAGAGTGAGCTCGCCCTGGGAGCCGGCGACGATGATGTCGCCCTCGCGGGACATCTCCAGCATGAAGGTGTCCTTATCGTTGTAGGTGGACGCCGGAAGCGTGGGCAGCTCGAGCCATTGCAGGTCCTCAACGTTGAGGCCGGTAGCGTCATAGGCGAACCAGCTGGGGCCGTTCTTTGCCTTGCGGACCCTGAGCAGGCCCTGGAGCTCGCAGGGCAGAATGAAGACCTCGTTGTCGTTCTGGAAGGTGATACCGCATGAAGTGAGGTTCGAGGAGTCGAGTGGCTTGTCCATGGCGAGCTCCAGGATGTTCGTCGGCCTCAATGTCCTGTCCACGGCTTTGACGCGCGAGGTCGGGTCTTGCTTGCTGAGGTCGAACATTAGTCCAACGTTCGAGTTTCCGACAACAGCAAGCTCTCCGTTGGCGCCGACAGAGTCCAGCGGCACCATGTCCCGATAGGAACGCGGCATTGCTTGAAGCTCGGCCTGCGCGAGCGCTGCGGCAAGCGCCGCCATAACACCACAGAGCACAGTCTTGCGCATCATTGCCTCAGGTCCTCGTTGCTGGGTCACAGTCAGCACCAGAGTAGATCGAGGTTTGCAAGTGCCGGAGCCAGGCTCGCTCTCATCTGGTTACTTACCAGGTTGGCAGGCGCAGACTTCGGCGCAGACAGACCCAAGAAGAACCCAGAACAACCCAGGGCTGATCAGCTTGGGCTCAAGATCGCACGCTTGGTTGGTTTCCAGCACGCTGAGAAGAACCCTCAACCCACCTTTGAGACCACGAGGAGGAGACGGCGATGGGGGAGCCGCCTGTTTGCGACTCGGAAAGAACGCGACGTCCATGACGCCAAAGGGGTGAAACAGGAGCAGGTGGCCGCCGCTGGATGCCGCTGGGCACCTCTGAAGCGCGCCTCGATGGGTCTGCTGATTCTGCAGCGCGAGCAAAGAAAGCCAGCGCGTGTCCAGCAGGCTGCAGCACAGGACATACGTACCGGTACGGAGTCCGTGCCGTGCTTGATCTAGCCTAGCCTGGGCCAACAAGCCACTCGCTGCTTGTGCGCCAGGGAATCGATTCGTGCTGGCTTGCAGCGCGTGCTGCTGACAACGCGCTGCTGTTGTGACTGATGTGAGGTTCGTGGCGGCTTGCTGCGAAGTGGTCGTGCCAGCGCCACAGTGCGCCGCCCGAGACTCGTGACCCTTTCCGCTGCAGGTTGCAGCGCGCACGAGTAGCGTGGGAGTTGATCAGGGTTACCGGTCTTCACTCGGTCGCGATCTCAAGGTCGGCCTCGTCAAATGCGGAATCGCGCCGCGCCGACTGGAAGCTGGGAGCTGGCGCTCAAGCCCAGCCTTCTTGCCTTACGGTAGTCTTGATCTTGAAGGCCGTCAAGAACACACACCATTATGGATTCGTTCTACGGCTCAGAGCTTGCGACGGACTCGACCTTGGCTTCTTCGGATGACGCCTTGGCGCCAGGCGCGTCGCGGGCGCCCTCGATGACCATTCCCAAGACGATGCGCGAGAAGATGAGCGCGACGTCGACGCCAAGGGTGATGCTGGTGACGAAGACCACCGGCCGCTCTGAGTCCTCGAAGAGGCCGTCGCAACACGAGTTGACATCATACCTGTCCGAGTCCCATCTGTAATAGTTCGGGCCGTTCACGAGCGTAAGAAGAAGGACTCCCTTGCCAATGAGCTCGAGCAGCTCGAACCCGCGCTGCATGGGCGCTTGCAGCGGCGGCAGACCACACCGAGCGAGCGCTGCGGTGAAGCCACTCGGCGCAACGGCCACAAGCACAGCGCCCGGCACCACCAGCACAAACGACATCGCCGCCGTGGCGCCCGCAGAAATTCCACTCCTGGACCACGCGGCCCGCACTTCGGCGTGGCTCGTGACCACGCGGATCACGCCAAGCACGAAGAACGTAGCATACATGCCGATCAGCAGCGCGAGGAGGTTGGTCTTCTCCACAGACTCGAGCACGAGCTGCGCCGCGAGCTCGTACAGACCCGCCTTGGTCATGGCGCTTGCGACAAGCAGCATGAGCAGGATCAGCGAGCCGAAGGCACCAAGACTCGTTATCACGGTGGCCGCGTGCGCCGCCCACCCCCCGAAACACCGCCAGAAGCAGAGCGAGAGCAGCTCCAATGCCTCCCAAGATCCCGAGGCCGAACGCAATGTTCTCGTACGGCTCGATCGTCAGCGGCGCCGCCGTGTTGTAGATGAACACATCGTCCCGATACGGGACCACTTGTTCCTCCTCGTAAGGGTATTCGAGGCTGATGAGCGTGAGCTCGGTGCCGATGACCCCGGTCCGGAACGCCTTGAGCTCCGGCTTGGGCTCGGAGCCCGCCAGCGTGAACAAGCGCCGGATCGTGGGCGACTCGGCATCCAGGTCGCACTCGAACATTCCAGCGCCCGTCGCAGTCCAGGCCAGCTGCCGGTCGCCCACCAGCGACAGGAGCTCGTACGGCTCGTCCACGGCGATCTCGCGCACGTTCCACTTGGTGGCCTTGGCATCGGCTTCCACGACCACGAGCGTGTCGTCGCTCGTGGTCTTGAACGCGACGCGGTTCTTGCCCGGAGCCCGGTCCACAGCCACGCGAGTAGCAGCGGCGAGACCGGTGGTGACCTCGGTCGCCACCTTCCAGTCGTCGTCGCGACGGCGCACCACGACGTCAAAGGTGGCGTCGTCCTTGTTGTCGTTGGCGAGGAAGAGCGCGGTCGCGCCAAAGCCCAGCACGCGGTCGTGGCGACCGAGCGAGCCGGCCGACTCCCAGTTGCCGTCGTCGGACTTGCGAACGAGAGTGAGCTCGCCCTGGGAGCCGGCGACGATGATGTCGCCCTCGCGGGACATCTCCAGCATGAAGGTGTCCTTATCGTTGTAGGTGGACGCCGGAAGCGTGGGCAGCTCGAGCCATTGCAGGTCCTCAACGTTGAGGCGGCTGTCGGAAATCCAGCTGGGGCTGTTCTTCGCCTTGCGGACCCTGAGCAGGCCTTGGAGCTCGCAGGGCAGAATGAAGACCTCGTTGTCGTTCTGGAAGGTGATACCGCATGAAGTGAGGTTCTGATAGTCGTTCGTCGTGTACATGGCGAGCTCCAGGATCCTCGTCGGCCTCAGCATTCTGTCCAAGGCCTCGATGCGCGAGGTCGGGTCTTGCTTGCTGAGGTCGAGCATTGCGGCATGCGGCTGCCGACGCAGACAAGCTCTCTGTTGGCGCCGACAGAGTCCAGCGGCACGAAGTTCAGATGGGAAACGCGGCGTGGCTTGTAGGTCAGCCTGCACGAGCGCTGCGGCAAGCGCCGCCATAACACCGCAGAGCACAGTCTTGAGCGCCATCGCTCTCTGGCCTTCGTTGTCTGCGGCTTGATCAGACCAAGGTTGCGGGTTTGCCCAGCCAGAAAGAACTCAGCGCCAGAAGGGGACCCCAGAAGGAAGAACTCGGCAAGTTTCCAGTTTGTCACTGTCAGTCAGTCAGGCAGGCAGCGGTGGTCCAGCTTCCTGGCCCTCGAAATCTCTCATGGGTAGGCCAAGCTGAGCTTCTTCACCTGGGCTGGCAAAACTTGCGTGTTCTTTGGGCAGGCGAAGCAACCACTTGCCAATCACTGCTGCCAGGCGCACCATGTTCCACAAGTCACCAGCCCATCAGCCCAAATCCCATCCTGCTTGGTGCTCTTGTCGCTGATGGCCCTGCACTTGGCCCTGCACTGGTGGCCTGGGAGATGGAAGAGAACAGCCACGACGTCTGCGTCACCAAAGCATTGCGTCTCCACCCAGTTTGGTGGTACGTACCAGTGCCGACCCTAATCCGGAAGGCTATGCTTAGCCTAATAATACACGTGGTCAATATCAGATGTATCAGGAAACTACAGCTTAACACAATTCTAATGCACCATATCCGGTAATTGTTGCACTAGAATTGGCAAGCAGAGCAAGATCTTGCACCTGCTCGTGTGCAGGGCGTAAGGCATCAGAGAGAGTATGGGCCCACAGGCGGCCACAAGAGGTGGCACAGTAGCCCCTCGTCCACCGCCTTCGTCGCCTTCTGATCACATTCGGTCTCTATGGACTTGAGCTTTTGATAGGTTTTGAAGCAGTGAGATGGGTTCAGAGAGCCGTTGGTGTAATCAGATTCGGACGCTGGAAGTCACCACCAAGACACATCAAATCGACGTGGGCCTGGCTGCTGACTGGCTGTGAGTCAGCTCTTGTCAAAAGAAAGGTCAACATCATTCAAAACGAGACAATGAAAACTCAATCACAGTGACGTGTCAGTCAGGTGAAACCTTTCTTCGCTTTGCGAGCTGCTCCTCGTGCGTCGTCGCCGCAAGTTTTGCGGCCTCCCGCTCCCCGGTGTTGCGTTTCGCCAGGCCTCAACAGCGCTGGAGGACACGCCTATCTCCTTGAGCAAGTCGGTCTCGGGGCCGTCCTTGTTCGTCACCTCCGGCCTCGTTGCCAAGAACGCCATGCGATTCTCCAGGAGTTCCTGGCCTGGCATCTTGAAGGCAGATTTGAACATCGTATGCGGCATTGTCCTTGCCGCCCGATGTTGCCCGCTTCACGTCAGAGACAAAGCCCCTCATGAGGCCCACGTTTAGATGCAGTCCGAGGTGATAGTCAAAACGTGCAGCGATCAAGTGCACCGTCTTCTTGTCGAGCTGAATGGCTTTGCCGCCCTTGTCAGTCGCCTTGCCGCGTGCGAGGTTGGCGAGAGCGAGGTACGTTCGCACGAGCGGGCTCGTCTGCAGCGTCGTGTTGGTCTTCATCGCAATGGAGGTCGGCGTGTCCAGCCGACCCATCAGCTTGCTGGCAGAAGGCTGGACGGGCGTTTTAGATATCTGGGCCGCGTCGGCCTGGATGAGGGGGGTGTTGCTGAAGCTGCTGTTCCTGCTCGGCGGCGTGTACTCAACGCGGTACTTGGGGAGCGGGGAGACGCTGTGGTCGGCGTTTCGCTGGGCCGCCCTCGCGTTCTGCACGATCTCAAGCGCCGTGGAGGCATCGATGCACTGCTTCTTGAAATCCCCGGTGCCGCGACCAAGTCTTCCGCTGTCTTGAGGAACGCGAGCTCGTTCCGCATGCTCCGCTCGTACTTGGCCGGGCCGCGATCGGCCTCGTTAATTGCCTCGCTCAATTGGCGCTCCAATTCGCTCAATTGGCGCTCTAACTCGGCCTTGGCAGCCCTCATTTTGGCGTCAATCTCGGCCTTGGCCTCCTTCTTGCGCTGCTCCGCCTCCTCGACCTTTTGCGGCAAGCACCTCTCGATGGCCATGTTGATCACCCTCTCGAGCGACTTGACTTGCGACTTGACGCTCTCCTGTACACGTGCAAGGTCATCGGGCGTCGCCACCTTGCAGAAGGAGAAGTTCGTGTCGAGGTTGCGCGGCCGCTGGCTGATGCTCGAAAACACCGAATCGAGCGACCAGAACTCGGCCGGCTGCCGCTCGTGGGTGTCGACGCAGCGCGGCCTACTGGTGTTGCTGGAGCAGTCGTCGCCGCTGCGGGCGGGCCAGGAATGTGGCTGAGCTCGTCCGTCTCCTGTGATGCCATCAGCAAGTCCTCGTCACAGCCACTGGCGTGCACCGCCATCATCACACCCGCGGCTTCGCGCGGCTTGACGACGTCCGCGAGGTGCGCGTCACCCATCTTGATCATCGGGTTCAGTAGGTGAGGCTTACGCGAGAAGGACGCATGCCCGTCTTGAGGAGGCCTTTCTCGAGCCTGGACTTGCACTTCATCGTCGACCCCACGCATGCGCGGCGTACTCGATGCGATGACTCCTCTTCAGCTTGCCAGTGAACTCACCGCCAGCCCGAAGCTTGGCAATTAAAGCACCTCGACAGCCCTCCATTTTGCTCTTCCAGATGCCAAACTGCACCACGTCTGGTGGCTGGCACTGTGAGGTGGTGTTGGGCAGCCACGAACATGTGCACGCCAAGGTCAGCGAGTTTGTTGAGCATCAGCGGGTCCTGCCGGCTTGTATGGCCGTCCACGAAGAGAAAGACCGGTTTGTCTGGGGACACGTCTGGGTACGTCCGGCGGATGATGGCGCTGTAGATCTCGAAGAAGTTGGCCTTGTTGACACTGCCGGTCTTGGACGCAAAGATGAGATCCCTGCTGTCAAAGTAGGGGTGCTTGTGAAACGTGTCGCCCATCTCGAAAGACGTGAGGCGTTCAGTGGCGACCTGGTTGAAGTGACGTCGCGCCTCGGAAGACACTTCGGTGCCACTGATGACCAGGGCCACTGCTGGGGAGCAGCAGTCGAGCGTCATGCCGCCGACAAGAGTGACGTGTGAGTCATCCTCGGAGACCGCCGAGTGCCGAGCCCGGCCACCCTCGGGCACTAGAGACAGGTCCACCACGCGCTTCATCTGCGCCTTGGTGCTCTGTCTGGAGGGTTTGAAGTCCAGCCCCGACTCATCGAGAAAGAGGACGCGCGGAATGACACGGTCGTGCCAGATGAACTCCCCACGGGCGTCTGAGTCATTGTTCACAACACCTGCGCTGAGGTCCACGAGCTCCTTCTTGGTCACGTCGTACCACCAGTTGACTGTCGCCGTGCTATAGCTCTGCACGAGCTCCGGCTTGACGGTAGCCGAGTAGAGGTGGGCCAAGCCTGGCTCCCACTTCTTCATGCGCCGTAGCCAACCTTTGAACCAGTTCTTCGACGGCACGTTCTCTCTGGTGGCCATCATTGCCTGCGCGAGCTCGCAGACCTGTGGCCAGGTCAGCGGAAAGCCACGACGGTGCGAGAGGAGGACATGCTTGAGGAGGTTAACCTCCGCCTCGATGGGCACCACCTGCGGACGACCCTGCGGCCGGGGCAGGGTGTTGTTGTTGATGCAGGAGCTCAGGGTCGCCACGCGCATCCTCAAATCATATTTGGTCTTGAAGTACGCAACCACCTGCTGCTGGCTCTTGATGTGCGCCAGAAAGTGCTGTAGCCGATGCTTCTCGAGCTCGGAAACCCACTCGGCCAGCCGTTCCTCTCGCTTTTCGAGGGTCTCCTCTCGCCGGTCAATGCGCGCCTGCTCAACGTGCTTCTCCAGCTCCGGGCTGTCGTCCAGCGCCTCCTGGTCTAGGTCGAGCTTGGCACGCTGGGCCACGAGTCGCTGCTGCTGGGGCTTGATGGCAAGGCTGAGCTCCGTGAGCTGCCTGCGGGCCCTGACGTAAGCGATGGCCAGTTCAAAGATGGCGTTGGGCGTTCGCTTCCCGTCGGGTTCCGCGTTGCGCTTGATCCACTCCACGCGGGCCGCCTCGAGGTCAACAAGCCGTACGCGAGCCGGCACACCGCTACTCCGGAGCTCCACGGTGACAAAAGCGTCTCCGAGCCCCAGTCCTTGCACAGTCGCTTCCTCATCGTGGACAAGGACCTCCCTTCCCTCGAGGCAGGGCGACCACATCTCTTCGGCTTCGGCGAGGGCCTTGCGCTGCTTCGGGAGCCACACGTCAAGGTCTCCCGCGTGGCTGGCCAGCCCGGCCGCCTGTCTGGACATGCTAAGCCAGCTGCCACACTCCGCCGCCCCCCTTCTCCCCGCTCTTCCACACGACCAAGCCTTTGCGCTAGGTTGCTTCCGGGTTTCTGTACTAGGGGCTTAAGCAGGCAGCAGACATTTCCAGAGTTTTGGGTAGCCAGAGGCATAGAGGAGGGCCAAGCTTCCGGATTAGGGTCGGCACTGGTACGTATGGTGCGGTGCCGTACGTACGCGGTACGAATCGCGGTACGGTACGTACGGTATTTGAGCGAATTGAGCGGTACGGTACCAGTACGTACCGGTACCGTACTGGTAAGTTGTACCGTACCGTGCCGGAGACGCGACCCGACCGCAAAATAGGTGGACACAAAGGGACTCGACCGTTGAACGGATATCACGTTGAGCAAGGCAGAATGGGCAGAGCGAGATGGCGCGGTGAGTGACGCCGACGGTGCCGGAGGCGCATGAGGAGATATGCCTTGAATAGCGCTTCCCGCGCTGCTCCGTGCGCTGCGCTTGCCATGGTGGAGTGCCGCTGTGCGAATGAAGCGCAAGCGCAGTTCGCGTGCGTGAACAAGAACCTTCTGGGCGTGCTCAAGGGTATGGAAAGCACGGCCGTTGGAGCTGGGGTTGACATGGTTCCGCGAGGGCCGCCTTTCCAAAGCGTCCACCGCAGTAGCTCGGAAACGTCTCAACTCCTTCGATCGAAGAGTCGAAGAGGCACTTTATAAATTTACACTGCCTTTAGGACTTCCTCAGAGCTGACTTCCTCAGAGCTTGCGGTGGACTCAACATTGGCTTCGTCGGATGACGCCTCGGCCCCAAGCGCACCGCGGGCGCCCTCGATGCTCACTCCCAAGACGATGCGCGAGAAAATGAGCGCGACGTCGACGCCAAGGGTGATACTAACGATGACGACCACCGGCCGCTCTGGGTCCTCGAACAGGCCGTAGTTGCAGCACCAGAGGTCATACCTGTCATGGTCCCATTCGTCATAGTCTGGGCCGTTCACCAGCGTAAGAAGAAGGACTCCCTTGCCAATGAACTCGAGCAGCTCGAACCCGCGCTGCATGGGCGTGTCCAGTGGCGGCAGACCACACCGAGCGAGCGCTGCGGTGAAGCCACTCGGCGCGACGGCCACAAGCACAGCGCCCGGCACGACCAGCACCAGCGACATCGCCGCTGTGGCACCCGCAGAAATTTCACTCCTGGACCACGCGGCCTGCACTTCGGCGCGGCTCGTGGCCACGCGGATCACGCCAAGCACGAAGAACGTAGCATACATGCCGATCAGCAGCGCGAGGAGGTTGGTCTTCTCCACAGACTCGAGCACGAGCTGCGCCGCGAGCTCGTACAGACCCGCCTTGGTCATGGCGCTTGCGACAAGCAGCATGAGCAGGATCAGCGAGCCGAAGGCACCAAGACTCGTCATCACGGTGGCCGCGTGCGCCGCCCACCCCACCCGAAACACCGCCAGAAGCAGAGCGAGAGCAGCTCCAATGCCTCCCAAGATCCCGAGGCCGAACGCGATGTTCTCGTACGGCTCGATCGTCAGCGGCGCCGCCGTGTTGTAGATGAACAGATCGTCCCAATACGTGGCCACTTGTCCCTCCACGTAAGGGTAGTCGAGGCTGATGATCGTGAGCTCGGGACCGATGACCCCGGTCCGGAATGGCTTGAGCTCCGGCTTGGGCTCGGAGCCCGCCAGCGTGAACAAGCGCCGGATCGTGGGCGACTCGGCATCCAGGTCGCACTCGAACATTCCAGCGCCCGTCGCAGTCCAGGCCAGCTGTCGGTCGCCCACCAGAGACAGGAGCTCGTACGGCTCGTCCACGGCGATCTCGCGCACGTTCCACTTGGTGGCCTTGGCATCGGCTTCCACGACCACGAGCGTGTCGTCGCTCGTGGTCTTGAACGCGACGCGGTTTTTGCCCGGAGCCCGGTCCACAGCCACGCGAGTAGCAGCGGCGAGACTGGTGGCGACCTCGGTCGCCACCTTCCAGTCGTCGTCGCGACGGCGCACCACGACGTCAAAGGTGGCGTCGTCCTTGTTGTCGTTGGCGAGGAAGAGCGCGGTCGCGCCAAAGCCCAGCACGCGGTCGTGGCGACCGAGCGAGCCGGCCGACTCCCAGTTGCCGTCGTCGGACTTGCGAACGAGAGTGAGCTCGCCCTGGGAGCCGGCGACGATGATGTCCTCGCGGGACATCTCCAGCATGAAGGTTTCCCTATTGTCGTCGGTGGACGCCGGAAGCGTGGGCAGCTCGAGCCATTGCAGGTCCTCAATGTTGAGGCCGTCGGTATTGTAATCGAACCATCTAAGGGCGTTCTTTGCCTTGCGGACCCTGAGCAGGCCCTGGAGCTCGCAGGGCAGAATGAAGACCTCGTTGTCATTCTGGAAGGTGATACCGCATGAAGTGAGGTTCGAGGAGTCGAGAGGCTTGTCCATGGCGAGCTTCAGGAAGTTTGTCGGCCTCAATGTCCTGTCCACGGCTTTGACGCGCGAGGTCGGGTCTTGCTTGCTGAGGTCGAACATGTCGCCAAAATAGTAGTTGCCGACATAGACAAGCTCTCCGTTGGCGCCGACGGAGTCCAGTTGGTCGTCTAGCTTGTGGTCGCGCAGCATGGCTTGAAGCTCAGCCTGCGCGAGCGCTGCGGCAAGCACCGCCATGACACCGCAGAGCACAGTCTTGCGCATCATCGCTCTGTGGTCTTGGTTGGTTGGGTGCGGCTTGATCAGACCAAGGTTGCGGGTTTGCGGATGCCCAGGAAAGTTGCCCAGGCACTTGCCCAGGCCGACGAGCAGCTTTTCGATCCGCGAACAACATCGCCGAGTCACGCCTGCGAAAACAATCAAGCGCGCGATCGACCTGCTGGAACTGGTCAAACCCACCATAAACGGCAAGCAGACGCAAGCAAGCAGCTCGAGTTCTGCGGTGGCAAGAACGCACGGGCGTGAATGCAAAATAGAGGCTCGGCGCAGGCTCAATTAGTTGACTGAACGGTCGCGCTGGATAAAGTCGCGCAACAAAGGCAAACAAAAGGGGGAACCTTTGCATTCGGACATCGCCTGGTCGTGCGCTTGGTCGCGAGGGTCGCGAAAGGAGACCCGGGCGCGGACTGGAACGCTTGTTTTCTGTGCGCCAGCGATGAGTGGCTCTGAGCGGGCGCGCGCGTCGAGGGCAGAGCCAGAACGCACGCGACCGCCACGAAATATTTTCCGCTCGCCCACCATCCCGATGCCTTTAACCGATCGTAACCGTCGTCTCAAGGCACAGCCCGCCCACGAGGCGCGGCGGACGGGCCGTACCATCTCTCCAATCTACCGTACCTCTCCCCAGGCTACGTTGCTTGACCCCTTCGAGGCAGGGCTGCTCATTCTGCAGACTCTGATGGGTGGCTGGGATGTGAACAACACCCGGCCAAGCGGCGCCGCATACCGTGACACACCTGGTATTGAGATCAAGGACACCTCTGGACGCTTTTGAAGAGGTCGTAAGGGTCAAGAAGGTCATCTGCTCGACTGCCTGACTCTGCGAGGTGGACGAGGGGTTGTGCCTTCGTGAGCTGGTCCAGCGGCTGCGGCAGGAGTCCTTCTGTGGGCTTGGGGTCGAGCGGCTGCGGCATGAGGAGCTCGCTCCCCTGTCATGGCGAAAGGTGGCGACGTAGTAGAAAGGAAAGGAAACAGTGATTTTACGGCTCAGAGCTTGCGACGGACTCGACCTTGGCTTCCACGGATGGCGCCTTGGCCCCAGGCGCATCACGGGAGCACTCGACGAACAGTCCCAAGACGATGCGCGAGAAGATGAGCGCGACGTCAACGCCAAGCGTGATCCTGGCGATGACAACGATTTGCCGCTCTGGGTCCTCGAACAGGCCGTCGTCGCAGCCCAAGAGGTCATACCTATGCCTGTCATAGTCCCGCATGTCAAAGTCTGGGCCGTTCACCAGCGCATGAAGGAGAACACCCTTGCCAATGAGCTCGAGCAGCTCGAACCCGCGCTGCATGGGCGCGTCCAGCGGCGGCAGACCACACCGAGCGAGCGCTGCGGTGAAGCCACTCGGCGCGACGGCCACAAGCACAGCGCCCGGCACCACCAGCACAAACGACATCGCCGCCGTGGCGCCCGCAGAAATTCCACTCCTGGACCACGCGGCCCGCACTTCGGCGCGGCTCGTGGCCACGCGGATCACGCCGAGCACGAAGAACGTAGCATACATGCCGATCAGCAGCGCGAGGAGGTTGGTCTTCTCCACAGACTCGAGCACGAGCTGCACCGCGAGCTCGTACAGACCCGCCTTGGTCATGGCGCTTGCGACAAGCATCATGAGCAGGATCAGCGAGCCGAAGGCACCAAGACTCGTTATCACGGTGGCCGCGTGCGCCGCCCACCCCCACCCGAAACACCGTCAGGAGCAGAGCGAGAGCAGCTCCAATGCCTCCAAAGATCCCGAGGCCGAACGCGATGTTCTCGTACGGCTCGATCGTCAGCGGCGCCGCCGTGTTGTAGATGAACACATCGTTCCGATACGTGGCCACTTGTCCCTCCTCGTAAGGATATTCGAGATGACTGTGAGCTCGGGACCGATGACCCCGGTCCGGAATGGCTTGAGCTCCGGCTTGGGCTCGGAGCCCGCCAGCGTGAACAAGCGCCGGATCGTGGGCGACTCGGCATCCAGGTCGCACTCGAACATTCCAGCGCCCGTCGCAGTCCAGGCCAGCTGCCGGTCGCCCACCAGCGACAGAGCTCGTACGGCTCGTCGACGGCGATCTCGCACGTTCCACTTGGTTGCCTTGGCATCGGCTTCCACGACCACGAGCGTGTCGTCGCTCGTGGTCTTGAACGCGACGCGGTTTTGCCCGGAGCCCGGTCCACAGCCACGCGAGTAGCAGCGGCGAGACTGGTGGCGACCTCGGTCGCTACCTTCCAGTCGTCGTCGCGACGGCGCACCACGACGTCAAAGGTGGCGTCGTCCTTGTTGTCGTTGGCGAGGAAGAGCGCGGTCGCGCCAAAGCCCAGCACGCGGTCGTGGCGACCGAGCGAGCCGGCCGACTCCCAGTTGCCGTCGTCGGACTTGCGAACGAGAGTGAGCTCGCCCTGGGAGCCGGCGACGATGATGTCGCCCTCGCGGGACATCTCCAGCATGAAGGTGTACCTATCGTCGAAGTGGACACCCGGAAGCGTGGGCAGCTCGAGCCATTGCAGGTCCTCAACGTTGAGGCGGCTGTCGGAAATCCATCTGGGGCTGTTCTTTGGCTTGCGGACCCTGAGCAGGCCTTGGAGCTCGCAGGGCAGAATGAAGACCTCGTTGTCGTTCTGGAAGGTGATACCGCATGAAGTGAGGTTTTGATAGTCGTTCGCCGTGTACGTGGCGAGCTTCAGGATCCTCGTCGGCTTCAACTTTCTGTCCAAGGCCTCGATGCGCGAGGTCGGGTCTTGCTTGCTGAGGTCGAACATGTCGCCAAAATAGTAGTTGCCGACATAGACAGCTCTCCGTTGGCGCCGACGGAGTCCAGTTGATCGTCTTGCTTGCAGTCGCGCGGCATGGCTTGAAGCTCAGCCTGCGCGAGCGCTGCGGCAAGCACCGCCATGACACCGCAGAGCACAGTCTTGCGCATCATTGCTCTCTGGTCTTGGTTGGTTGGGTGCGGCTTGATCAGACCAAGGTTGCGGGTTTGCGGATGCCCAGGAAAGTTGCCCAGGCACTTGCCCAGGCCGACGAGCAGCTTTTCGATCCGCAAACAACATCGCCGAGTCACGCCTGCGAAAACAATCAAGCGCGCGATCGACCTGCTGGAACTGGTCAAACCCACCGTCGACGGCAAGCAGACGCAAGCAAGCAGCACGAGTTCTGCAGTGGCAAGAACGCACGGGCGTGAATGCAAGAGAGAGGCTCGGTGCAGGCTCAACTAGTTGACTGAACGGCGCGCTGGTTAAAGTCGCGCAACAAAGGCAAGGGAAAGGGGAACAAAAGGGCACGTGGAAGCCTGTGGGCCCACTCTCCTCGCTCTTGATCAAGGACACCTTTGGACGCTTTTGAAGAGGTCGTAGGGGTCAAGAAGGTCATCTGCTCGACTGCCTGACTCTGCGAGGCGGACGAGGGGTTGTGCATTCGTGAGCTGGTCCAGCGGCTGCGGCATGAGTCCTGCTGTGAGCTTGGGGTCCTGCGGCTGCGGCATGAGGAGCTCGCTCCCCGCTGTCATGGGAAAGGTGGCGACGTAGGAGAAAGGAAAGGTAACAGTGATTTTACGGCTCAGAGCTTGCGACGGACTCGACCTTGGCTTCTTCGGATGACGCCTTGGCGCTGGGCGCGTCGCGGGCGCCCTTGATGACCATTCCCAAGACGATGCGCGAGAAGATGACCGCGACGTCGACGCCAAGCGTGATAATGACGATGACGACCACCGGCCGCTCTAGGTCCTCGAAGAGGCCGTCGTCGCAGCACAAGGGGCCAGGCCCATACCTGTCAAAGTCCCATCTGTAATAGTTCGGGCCGTTCACCAGCGTAAGAAGAAGGACTCCCTTGCCGAGGAACTCGAGCAGCTCGAACCCGCGCTGCATGGGCGCGTCCAGCGGCGGCAGACCACACCGAGCGAGCGCTGCGGTGAAGCCACTCGGCGCGACGGCCACAAGCACAGCGCCCGGCACGACCAGCACCAGCGACATTGCCGCCGTGGCACCCGCAGAAATGCCACTCCTGGACCACGCGGCCTGCACTTCGGCGCGGCTCATGGCCACGCGGATCACGCCAAGCACGAAGAACGTAGCATACCGATCAGCAGCGCGAGGAGGTTGGTCTTCCCACAGACTCGAGCACGCTGCGCGCCGCGAGCTCGTACAGACCCGCCTTGGTCATGGCGCTTGCGACAAGCATCATGAGCAGGATCAGCGAGCCGAAGGCACCAAGACTCGTCATCACGGTGGCCGCGTGCGCCGCCCACCACCCGAAACACCGTCAGGAGCAGAGCGAGAGCAGCTCCAATGCCTCCCAAGATCCCGAGGCCGAACGCAATGTTCTCGTACGGCCTCGATCGTCAGCGGCGCCGCCGTGTTGTAGATGAACACATCGTCCCGATACGGGGCCACTTGTCCCTCCTCGTAAGGGTAGTCGAGGCTGATGATCGTGAGCTCAGTGCCGATGACCCCGGTCCGGAATGGCTTGAGCTCCGGCTTGGGCTCGGAGCCCGTCAGCGTGAACAAGCGCCGGATCGTGGGCGACTCGGCATCCAGGTCGCACTCGAACATTCCAGCGCCCGTCGCAGTCCAGGCCAGCTGCCGGTCGCCCACCAGCGACAGGAGCTCGTACGGCTCGTCCACGGCGATCTCACGCACGTTCCACTTGGTGGCCTTGGCATCGGCTTCCACGACCACGAGCGTGTCGTCGCTCGTGGTCTTGAACGCGACGCGGTTCTTGCCCGAGCCCGGTCCACAGCCACGCGTGTAGCAGCGGCGAGACCGGTGGTGACCTCGGTCGCCACCTTCCAGTCGTCGTCGCGACGGCGCACCACGACGTCAAAGGTGGCGTCGTCCTTGTTGTCGTTGGCGAGGAAGAGCGCGGTCGCGCCAAAGCCCAGCACGCGGTCGTGGCGACCGAGCGAGCCGGCCGACTCCCAGTTGCCGTCGTCGGACTTGCGAACGAGAGTGAGCTCGCCCTGGGAGCCGGCGACGATGATGTCGCCCTCGCGGGACATCCCAGCATGAAGGTGTCCTTATCGTTGTAGGTGGACGCCGGAAGCGTGGGCAGCTCGAGCCATTGCAGGTCCTCAACGGTGAGGCCGGTAGGGTTGTAGGCGAACCATCTGGGGCTGTTCTTTGGCTTGCGGACCCTGAGCAGGCCTTGGAGCTCGCAGGGCAGAATGAAGACCTCTCGTTGTCGTTCTGGAAGGTTAACCGCATGAAGTGAGGTTCGAGGAGTCGAGGCTTGTCCATGGCGAGCTCCAGGATGTTCGTCGGCCTCAATGTCCTGTCCACGGCTTTGACGCGCGAGGTTGGGTCTTGCTTGCTGATGTCGAACATGTCGCCAAGGTTCGAGTGTCCGACAAAGGCGAGCTCTCGTTGGCGCCGACAGAGTCCAGCGGCACGAAGTTCAGATAGGAACGCGGCGTGGCTTGTAGGTCAGCCTGCACGAGCGCTGCGGCAAGCGCCGCCATAACACCGCAGAGCGCAGTCTTGCGCATCATCGCTCTGTGGTCTTGGTTAGTCGTGGTTCGGAGGTCGCGGGGGGAGCGTTGCGGTTTTGCTGGCTGATATCTTCGATTTGCCCAGGACTTTGCCCAGGCCAGCCCAAGAAAGAACTCACGAGGAGCTGGGCGATCCCAAGAGGCGGTCGGCACCACCTTCCTTGGCAGAGCCTTGGAAGAAAGGTAGGAAGGAGTCATTGAAGGAAGCCAGCGCCAGGCCAAGCTCGCGCCGCCAGGGCTTGTGCGTTCTTTGGCGGCTGCGGCTGCCTGGGCACGTCACCAGCGGGAGCCAGAGCGGGCTGGTCCACGCAAACAGCGCATCTGCAAGCGCCTTCATGCAATTTGGTTGGTGCGACCCGGCCGCGAAGTGCATCGCCCGATGGGACTCGGCCGGGGCAACGGATACTTTTGCTCTGGTGGTGTCGGACGAGACGGGCGAGGAGCAGAGCGGGTGCGAGGTCGCGGGAGATGACGCGGGCGGTGACGCTGACGGTGCCCGGGCGTACGAGGACACGCTACGCACGGCGCTTGCCGCGTTGCCGCATGCGCAGCGCGTGCGCGTGGTGGAGTGCCGCGGTGCGAATGAAGTGCAAGTGCAATTCGTGTGCGTGGACAAGCACCTTTCGGGCGTGCTCAAGGGCGTTGAGGGCACGGGCGTGGGGACTGCGTTCGGCACGATCGATATTACGCGCTGCAGAGCACGATTCCGTCTCTGGTTCGAACCAAAGAGGCGGGCGACAAGAAGAAAAAACAACCTGCAAGAGCGCAAGACGGTGCGCGAGATCGAGGAGACGATCGACAGCGGCTGCCACTTGACCTTTGACTACATTGTTCTCACCGTGGTGGCCAGCATGCTGTCCCCGTCGGCCTCCTGAGCGACTCTGAAGTCACGGTCCGTGGCCTCCATGCTGGTCTCGCCGCTGATGGGGCCGATCTTGGCCGTGGCCTATGGCACGGCAGTGGGCCAGCCCGGGTGGATTCGCTTGGGCCTGAAGAACGAGCTCTGGGGCCTTTTGATCTGCTTTGGCGTCGGGACGCTCGCGGGCTTGGTGGCTGTCGGCTTTTTAGCCCGCTCGCACCGGACCGGCTCGCGGCGCTGACAGGTGGAGCGCCGCTGCAGAGCAACGAGGTCGAATCGCGGGGGCGCGCCGTGGCGCTGTTTTCGGGGTTTTGCACGGCTGTGGCCTCAGGCATCGGCGTGTCGATCGCCACGACGAACGCGACGGTGAGCGCCTTGTCGGCGTGGCGATCTCGAGCGCGCTCCTGCCGCCCCTGGTAAACGCCGCGGTCTGCATCACCATGGGCGCCGTATACTCGACCAATGAGCTGACACAGGGGGAGTTTGCGGCGCACTACCTCGGCATCGGCATTGTGAGCTTCTCGCTGTTCGTGGTCAACTTTTTCACCATCTGGTTCTTCTCGGTGCTGACGTTCTGGGTCAAGGGCGTGAGCGGACACTATCGCGAGTTTTCCGAACGCATGCGCCACCCGCTGCGCTCGCTGGGCATCCACCTTTCGCATCACCGCCCTCACGGCGGTGGGAGCAAAGAGCGCCAGGTCGGCGTCGCGCGCCGCGCCGACCTCGAGGCCGGGTTTGACGACGGCGGCAGCGCGGAGGGGACTGGGACCAGGACGCCATGTCGTTGGGTCCTATTGCTATTGAGAGATCGCGGGGCCCGGTTTGACCTAATGGTCAAAGAGCAGGCTTGCCATGAAACAAAATATAACTGCGTTCTCGTTGCCCTACTTGGTCTTGCGGTCGTCCGCGGCCCCCGCCTGCGAGATCCCCACCGCGCGTCGCGAGAGGTACCCATACACCGCAAACCAGGCCACGATATCGACGAGGCAAAAGGCGTGAAACGCGCTCGCCGCGCGCTTCTTGGCCGGGTCGTCAACCGGGAGCGCCACCAAGAGGCTCGAGATGCAGAGGAAGGCCAGCACGCGCGCGTGTTTTGCCCGGTGGCCGCGCTCAAAGCCGTCAAGGAGGCGGCCGAGGCTCAGGTAAGTGACGAAACAGATGAACTGCACGAGCGGGGCCTCGGCCTTGCGGATGATCTGTGCGCTCTCCAGCGCGGCCACGGTCAACGCGACCGCGGCGACAAAGAGGCAGAGCACGTACGCGCGGAGCGCCGGGTGCTTGGCCGAGGGCAGGCCGTCGTAGCGCTCCCGCTTGTTTGGCTGCGGCTTAGCCCAGAGGCTTGCCGTGCGCCGCGGCAGTGGCTCGAAAAGTGCCATGGGCCGGAACACGGCGCGGTGCCGCACGCGGCGCTTGAAGAGGAGCCCCGCAAAGTAGGCCAAGTTGCGTGGCGCATCCGGATCCACGTTGGCGCGCATGCGCAACAAGTGCTCTGCATTGGCGTGGATCGGGTCAAAGGTGTCGTACTGCTTGACCAGGCCGTAGTAGTCCCGCTGCTCCGTCTCGCCCACAAAGGTGCCAAACATGCGGTCCCACACGATGAGCACGCCTGCGTAGTTGCAGTTGCCAGGCGGCCGTGGTGCATCCGGTGGTGCGACGGCGTGTTGAGCACGTACTCGAGCGGGCCAAGGTCCCCGACCAGCGTGGTGTGGATCCAAAACTGGTAGAGCGTGTTGAGCGCGGAATGGTGCGCAAAGATGAGCGGGTGGAAGAAGAACGCGTTGGGCATCTTCCAGAGCCAGCTGTAAAAGGGCTGCATCGCGCCCTGCCGCAGCGCGGTGGCCAGGTTGTAGTCCTCGCCGCTGTGATGGACGCTGTGCGCGGACCAGAGCATGTGAAACGTGTGCGCGTGGCGGTGCATCCAGTAGTACGAGCAGTCACCAGCAAGAGGCAGCCCAGCCAGCCGCCCCAGGAGGCAGGCGCCACGTCAGCGACGCGTAGGTTGTCGTACACCCAGCAGTAGGCGGAGATGCCCAGCAGCTTGAGCCAAAAGGACCAGATCATCTGCGTCGACCCCGACAGCAGGGACACGACGGCGTCGTTGAGTCTGTACACGGCGTCCCTTGGCGACGCCCACGGCGCACTCGCATGCAATCATGAGCAAAAAGTAGGGAATCGCCTTGACCATGAACGCCGGTGCCGCGCCTCGCTCCACATTCTGGCTCATCTCCTCAGGCCCCACGCCGTAAAACATCATGCGCATGTCCGTGGCCATCGACCACGCCTGCTGTGCCACCGTCGCCATGCTGCTCGACCGCTTGCTGCTGCTGCCTGCCCTCGATCTGTCCCAGGTTGCCGGACTGCTCTCCTCTCTTTCCTCGCCTCCGCAAACAAGGGTCGGGTCGAGGCCGCTTTGCGCAAATATTGCGCAGCAGACCGACCGGCCGACCGACCTCGCTGCCCTGCCGCCGCACGACCACGACGAGCGCCGGCCTGCCCGCCTCGCCGGCCCTCGTCGCGGTCTCAGCGCGCGCTTGCGTCCGCCCAGGTTGCGCTGCGCTCGGGCCTGGAGGGCCGCCCGTCTCGCGAGCGCTGCAGCTCAAGACGGCCGGGTGGAGGAGAGGGCAGCGCAAGGCGCGGCGCGCTGCTGCCTGCCGCGCGGGCCGGCTCGTGCCGCGGCCGCGCCGAGCGTGCTCGCCGCTCGCCCGAAGATCTTTCCTCGGCCCGCCAGTTGGTTGCCGCGCTTGTAACTGACAGCCGGTGATGGATCAGGACAGGGATGAGGGCGCGGCCGAGCTGGCGCTGGGCGGCGGCAGCGGCGGCGAAGAGGACGAATCAGAGCAACGCGGACGGCTGCTCGGCCAGGGCGCGCGCAATGGCGCCCGCACCCGGCGCTTGCGCGATCGGCGGCGCGTCACTCGCGCTTTGGTCGCGCTGGCGACCTTCTCGCTAGCGCTGGTGGCAGCGTTGTCCTTCTGGCTCATGCTGCTCGTCACCGCGCCGGCCCTTTGGCAGCGTCAGGTGCTGACAGCGCAGCGTCGACTGGCGCCGCGTGCAGATCAGCAACATGTGCTTCGCGGCAGGTGGCCGATGCACTCCGCCAGCCCAGCAGCGATGGCCGCGGCCGTGGCCATGACAGACGCCATGTAAATAGACCCGCTCTCCCAGCTCTATCTCGCGCGCAGCCCCAGGCTGCCCGCCGTGCTGAGCTATCGCGTGGCACTATGTGTCAGCGCCAAGTTCTTTCTTCGCGCTAACAACATTGTCGTCGTGCATCAGCGGTGGCCGGCGCTTGATGGGCGCGCGCAGAGGACGGCTGGCGGCGGCGGCGGCGGCGGCGGCGGTAGCGGGGGCGCTTATGCCCGCGCAGACCGCCGGGCAATGGCTGTGCCCCCTGGGAACGGCAACTCTGTGGTTGACGTGCGCGTGCCATGGATGCTCAACACGTCGCTGGAGGAGTTTGCCGAGGAGTGCGGTCGCCGTGGCTGTTCTCCGAGACGAACGTGCCGGAGTACTATCCCGGCAACCTGACAGAGCTCGCGCGGCGGCATGTGCCGGAGCTACGCCAGGTGGGGCACAACAGGTTTGCGGTGCTGTCGCCGCACGAGATGGACTGGGACCCCGCCACGCTGCACGTGATGCAGGACGTGCTCGTGCTGACGGACGATGCCGAGATCCTCTTCTACGGCTGGACCACCTGCGAGGATGGCCTCAACATGATCGAGCGCATCTACGTCGAGTTTGAGGCCGAACTGCCGCACGGCACCCGGCTGCACGCGGTCACCACGTGCAAC
Source organism: Thraustochytrium striatum (assembly GCA_022244645.1). NCBI lineage: Eukaryota > Bigyra > Thraustochytrida > Thraustochytriidae > Thraustochytrium > Thraustochytrium striatum. Next base: position 83,808 of record JACDIV010000060.1, on the reverse strand, counting down.
CTGCACGGGTCGTGGATCGGCGAGCCGCTGCTGACGATCGACTCGGCGACGTGGAACGCCACGCAAGGCACGCTCGGAGAGACGAGCGAGTGTTCCGCCTCCGAACAAGGCGGGGGGCTGATCGTGGATCTGGGCGACGGCGCGAGCGTGTCGCTGGGGCTGCTGGACGAGGCTGGCGCGCCGGTCAGCTCGGATGAGGTCAACGCGACGGCGCTACAGATCAACATGACGTTCGCAGCGGGCCAGTTTCTCGGGATTGGCTTTGGCGAGGCGATGACTCCGACTGACATGGTCATCTGCTACGAGCAGGCGGGGAACGTGTGGTGCGGGGACTACATCGCCACCAACCGGATCCGCGGGCCCGACCGCGACGTCGATGTTGGCGGCGAGAACGACGTGGAGATGGTCGACAGCCGCGTGGAGAACGGCGTGGTGACCGCCGTCGCCGTGCGAGCGCTTAAAGCGCAAGCGGACGATACCGACACGGTTATCCAGACCACGCCGGGCGAAGCGCAGCGGATGATCCATGCCCGTGGTACGTTCAAGCCGGCCGAAGAGGAGGGCGCGCGCGGCTCGCTGTCGTACCACGGAACAGACACGCGTGGCTACATGGAGGTGGCGCTCCGGTCGCAAGGCGCCTTCTCGCAGTGCAACACGCAGCCGCGCGAGGTGCGCGACCTGCAGCTGGTGCACGGCGTGACCATGTTTCTGCTGTGGGCCATCCTCATCCTGGTGGGCGCCATCATCGCCCGCTACGAGCGCCATACAGACTGGTGGCTCGGCGCGCACCGAGCGCTGCAGAGCGTTGGCACGGTCATCACCATCCCGGGCTTCTACCTGACCTTCCAGTGGGAGACCTCGGGCGGAACTGCGCACACGTACCTCGGTTACACGGTGCTGTTGAGCTCGTGGGCCCAAGCGGCCGTTGGCGCCACTATGTACCGCACCTACAAGGTGACCGTGCACTTGCTCCGCGCCGTGCGCGCCGACGAGAACGAGACCAAGCTGTCCGAGGAGGGCGGTACAAGCTGCTGTCCTACACCGACCAGGACGACGAGTCGCACTTTCTGCACGACTACCTGCAAGACCGTGCCAATGTGGAGCCCTACCTGCGGGATGAGATCGATGACTTTGTGGACACCTACTTTGCTTCGCTGGGGATCCCTCTGCTGCCACCGACGGCCGTCCGGTGGGTCTGCGTGTACGCCAGGCTCAACTTTGGCAAGCCTTTCCACCGCTGGATGGGTCGCATCCTGCCGTTCGTCGCGCTCGGGCAGATCTACATCGGCGCCACCCTCGTCAAGGCGCACGTGGCGGTCAACAACATGTTTATCGGCTGGGTGTGCGTCGTCATGCTCGTCATCATTTACAAGGAGATCGAGCTGCAGTTTGCGCTGCCGCGTTCGCCTTTTGCAAAACTGCAGCTCCTCCTCTGTTGCTGCTGCAGCAAGCAGCGCAGCGAGGTGCAGCGGGTCTTCGGGCGGCGACGACAAGGGTTTGGAGGAGTCCGCGAGCTCGCCCGTGGGGGGCCTGTCCCGAAGCAGCAGCGAGGTCGTGTACGACGTGCCGTCGCTTCTCCTTTCCGAACCGAGCGATGGCCACGGTGGCGGCGTTGCCAGCGACAGCGCTGGTGGGCAGGGTGATGCTGGCCCAGGCGCAAGCGCTGCCCTCGCAACCGACGCGGCCGCCCCAGGTGACAAGTCGCTTGGCCGAGTGACCAGCACGTAAAGATGTACAAGTACGACACACCCAACGAAGCCGCACTCGAAAGGCCTTGACCTGCCTGTACCATAGCGGGTGCTCCACGCGCCCTCCACTCGCCCGAGCAGGGGCGCCGCTTGGAGCGTCGTCGTGCTTCTTGCTTTCTTGGTTTGTCAGACCTTTTTCTCCTCGTCGACGCCGAGCGCGTCGGCCCAGCCACAGACTGGTTGTGGCGGGCACGGCCAGCGGCGTGGCGGCGGCGTCCATGTCGGTCGTGGTCGCGTTGATCTCGCTGCTGGCACTGGCGCGATGTTGCATGGGCCTCGCATCCATTTCAGATGGAGGAGGCGCGCTGTCAACCCAAGGCCGACAGCTCTTCGCACACAACCCGCTCCATCTCGTCGTTCACCACGACAAGGCGGACAGTGCCCACGGCCCCTGCAAGCCCCTCAAGCGCCAAGCGCACCGCCTTGCGCGCGGGAAAGCCGCACGCGCCGGCCCCAAGCACCGGCGAGTTGAGCACCGCCCCCGGGCAAGCGACGGCGGCCTCGGCAAGCGCCGAGGTGTAGCAAGCGCGGAGGCCCTCGCTGCTGCCTGGCGCAGCGAAGAAGGGCGGCACCGCGTGGATCAGATGGTCCCAGCCCATGCCCTCTCGCAATCTTCCGCACGCTGGCACGTGCAGGCACTGCCCGACCTCGAGCCTGTCAACGCGCCGACGGCGCAAGGCCTGATCCAGCAACTCCCGGAGCTGGCGCCCGCCCTCCGCGTGCACGCGACCGTCCACGACCTGCGCGGGGTAGAGCATATTCTCCCCCGCGTCCATGCCGCCCCACCTCGCAGACGCGAGGCGCGGGTCGCTCGCATCCGGCGGCAACGGCCCACCCTTGGCAAGATACGGCAATGCCGGCCCAATCAAGCGGCCATTGGCCGGTACCAGGAGCGCCTGCGTGGCGCCCGCCGCGCCAGGCGGCGTCGACACGACGTCCTGCGCGCGCCACAGCTCGAGCCGCGGCGCCCGGCGTGCCCTGCCGGCGCCAACCCGCGACCACGTGGTCGCTATCTTCTTCATCGCGCTGCTGGGTGGCGCGACGGTCAATTGGGTTCTGCAGGTTAGGGCGGCCGGCGGCTAGCTCCACGTCAGCGGCAACGACGACGGCGGCCAGTGTCGCGGGCAAGATGGCGACGGCGCTGCTGGACATCGACACGCAGCACAAGGAGATGATTCACGACGCGCAGCTGGACTACTACGCGAAGCGGCTGGCGACGTGCAGCTCGGATGCGACGGTGAAGGTGTACGACATTCTGGGCGACCAGCAGGCGCAGCACCTGGCCGACCTCAAGGGCCACGACGGGCCCGTGTGGCAGGTGGCTTGGGCGCACCCAAGTTTGGCGTAGTGCTGGCGAGCTGCAGCTTTGACGGCAAGGTCATCATCCACCGCGAGCAGGGCGGCCAATGGCAGGAGATCTTTGTCTACCAGGAGATGCAGAGCTCGGTCAACTCGATCGCGTGGGCGCCGCACGAGTTCGACCTGTGCCTGGCCTGCGTCACCTCGGACGGCAAGCTTGCGATCCTCTCGCACAACGCCAACGACATGTGGAGCGCCATCGTCAAGGAAGTGCCCAACGGCCTCGGGCTCAACGCGGTGTCCTGGGCGCCCAAGGGCGCGCAGGGCAAGCGCCTGGTCACGGGCGGCTGCGACAACAACGTGCGCGTCTGGGTATGCAACGACGACGAGCGCCGCGGCGAGTGGAAGGAGGAGCTCGTGCTGCCCAAGGAGCACGGGGACTGGGTGCGCGACGTGGCTTGGGCGCCCAGCATCGGCCTGCCCAGCAACAGCATCGCCAGTTGCTCGGAGGACGGCAAGGTGCTGGTGTGGACGCAGAGTGAGCCGGGCGCGGACTGGACCGCCGTCGTGGTGCGGGACACGCAGGGCGAGACGCCCGTGTGGCGCGTGTCCTGGTCCATCACGGGCAGTGTCCTCGCGGTCTCGGCTGGCGACTCGGAGGTCACGCTCTGGAAAGAGGCCGCCGATAGTAAGAACTGGGTGCAGATCGTGGACGTCAACGAGACGGTGGCGGAGGCGCACTTGCAAGCGCAAGCCGAGCAGAAGCGCCAGGCGAGGCCGAGCGCCAGGCCGAGGCTGAGCGCCAGGCCGAGGCCGAGCGCCAGGCGGAGCGCGATCGCCAGATTGAGGCCAAGCGCCAGGCGGACGCGGCGAGCGCCGCGGCCGCAGCCAGTGCGCAGCAGTACTCTGGCGGCTACGGCAACGCGCCTGGAAACTACTACCAACAGCAGCCGCACCAGCCGCAAGGGTACGCCCCGCACCAGCCGCAGCAGGGCGGCATGTACGCCCCGCAACAGGCCCAAGGCGGCTACGCCCCGCCGCACCAGCCGCCGCAATACGGCCAGCAGCAGTCGCCGCCGCACCAGCAGCAGTTTGGGCAGCCGATGCAGCAGCAGCAGCAGCCACCACCGCCGCAGCAGTACGCGCCCCCGGGGCAGCAGCAGTTCGCGCCGCCGCCCGGGCATCAGCAAGGGCCGCCGCAGGGCGGCTATGCGCCCCCGCCGCCGCCCACGGGCGGCTACACCGGCTACCAGTAAGTAAAGTTCCCTTTTCACAGCTCTTTCTCCCCCCTTTCGTGGGCTACGCGCGCTGCTCCTGCTCCTGCTCCTGCTCTTCCCGTCGCCGCCGGGCGAGCACCATTCGCAGCACCTGGGCACTCTCCTGCCGTGCTCCGGCGGCGGCTTGCTCGGCTTTCGCTAGTCGCCGCTCGAGCTGCTCGCGCACGCGTGCGGCGTCCACCTGCCTGTGACGCAGCGTGCGACGTCCCGCGAGCGGCGCGTCGCTACCCTCGCCGTCCGAATACGCGGCGGCGGCGGCGGCGGCGGCGGCGGCGGCGGCGGCGGCTGGTCCCAGAGCCGCTTCGCGCGCTGGGCGCGGCCGCTGTCGATGCCACGCGGCAGCGACAGGACAAGCGCCTCGACACCAGCTCTTCTTCCAGGTGGCGGCACCGCAGAGCGCTGGCGCGCTCCCGGCGCTGGGCAGCCGCGGCCTCAGCCTGCGCAGATTCCGCCCGGTCCTTCCCACGTGCCGCTGCGGACGCGGCTTCCTGCAGCGCGGCCTCAAGGCGCGTCGCGGCGGCGCGCGCCGCGTCTCGCTCTGCGCGAAGGCGGGCCGCGGCTTTGCGTCGCTTGCTGTCGTTTGGGCACCGCCGGCCTCCCGCAGCGCCTCGTGCTCGACCTGCAAGTCGCGCAGCTTGTCGCTGACCACCTCGCTCTCATTGCGCTCGCTCTCGAGCGCAGCGTTGAGCTTGGCGACCTGCCCCGCCAGGGTATCGCTGCGCGCCGTCGCTTCCTCCGCCTCGCGCTGCGCGGCCGCCAGCTGTTCCTCTAGGGCTGCCTCGCGCGCCGCGGCGGCGTGGCGGTCCGTCTCTGCGCGCGCGGCTTGCCGCTCGTGCTCCTGCAAGCGTGCTTGGGCGGCGGCAAGACGCTCCGCCAGGTCCTTGTCGGCTTCCACGCCTCCATCAGACGCGTCCTCGCGCGCCTCCTGCGCGCGCTCGAGAGCTTGCAGCTTGGTGCGCCACTCGTCGCGCTCCTTGCGCAGCGCGTGCTCGCGCTTGCGACTCTGGCGCGCAAGTCGCGCCTCGCGGTGCTCCCACTCGAGCTCGCGCTCCTTGGCCTGCTCGCGCTCGGCCTCCAGCTCGCGCCGCAGTCGAGCCTCGCGCTTGGACATGCTGGCTAGGATGGCGTGCTCCTGGTTGGCGTGGCTCTCCTGCCGCAGCCGCACAAACATATCGCGATGGAAAGCGTCCACCGGGTTGTCCCAGCAGCTCTCCTGGGTCTCCTCGTTGTAGTAGTACGTCTTCTGCGACGCCTGGTCATACAGCTCGATCCAGGGCGGGCAAAGCTCCGCAAGCAGGGCCTCCTCCGCGATCCACAGATAATCCGCGTCCGCCACCGGGTCAATGCCAAGCTGCCTGGCGTGTGCGCGCACCGCGTCGGCCGTCGCGGCCTTCACAAGCCCGTGCGAGCTGTGCTGCGCAGCGCCATTCTTGCCACCGCGATGCTTGAGACTGGACAGGTCGTCGTCGTCCTTCACCTCGCCGTCCTCGCGCGCTTCGGGCACGTCGTCCTCGCACCGCATCGCCAGCGCCGACCTCCAGCTACGGCTCGCGAATCGACTACGGCAGACGGCAACGTACACATTACACCGCGGTACCGTACGTACGTACGGTTGCTCGACACCGCGGATCGGCCGGGTTCGACGCCATCTGGCTTCGAGATGGGCAGGCCGATCGCGGCATCGCGGCGAGCTTGGCGAACGTGGGGACGGCGTGGACCTCGCGGCGTGGGGTTCGGCTCGGCACGACCGTTTTTGTTTCAACGCGGGCGCCAAGGTTCGCTTGCGCGTCAGCCGGCCGGCTAACCCTTTCGCTTCGCCTCGACCTGTGAAGGGGAGGGCGGAGGAGGTTGCAACGCTGCGCAACGAGGCCGCGTCGACGACGTCGCGGTGCGGATGATGCAGTGTGGAGTCGGATTTGCGATCCTTGGTGTCTGCGCGCGCGTTTTCAGCAGATGTGCGACGTGCAGGACCAGCCATCCATTGGGAATATGGCGACCCCAACGAGGCCCGGCCACCCGTGCTGCAGCTCCAGCAAGAAGCACCAAGCGGGGTAGCGGCGGCGACTGCGACAGCTCTAGCCTGTCCAGCAGCAAAACCAAAACGCGAGCGAGAGACGCAAGCAGCAGCACAAGCAGCAGCACAAGCAGCGGCCGCAGGGCAGCCAGCCATGATGATCCGGCCCTTTATGGCCGCAATCGCAGCCGCTTGCGCGGCTGCCGTCGCGCAAGGTCGCGTGCATCTGCTGCACAAGACCCCGAGCGAGCAGAACGCCAACGCCTTGGCCCTGACGGCGCCGCAGCAGTCCGCGCGCGAGCCCTTCCTGTTTGGCAGCGAGGGCGGCCTGCCTGTCTGCGACTTTCGAAACAGCAGCTTCCCAATGAACGAAACGCGCTGCGAGAACCTCGGCCCGGTCGACCTGAGCCCCAAGGACAGCTGCTGCGCGGCGGCGACGGACTCGAGCACATGTCGCTCCTCGCGCACCACGGCGCCGTACTGCGACCCGAGCATGGAGGCGTGCGACGACCTCGAGAGCGACACCCTCGTGCTTGCGCTGGACATCTTTACACAGGCCAAGGACGAGTTCTCGTGCTGCCGCTCGTGCATGTGCATCGGCGACCCCGAGTGCCAGAGCTTCAACGGGACGTCAAAGGAATGGGTGCTATGCGATGCGCGCGTGCCTGAGGCAGACGGCAAGTGCACGTACAACAAGACCGTGTGCGAGGCGCAGCTCGACCACGCCGGAAACGCGTGCGTCTTCAACACGGCCCAGCCAGAGTGGTGGTACACGCAAGGGTCGCCGTGCCAGCCCGACTACTCGATCAGCGAGTACCCGCTCATGACCATGTTTGTTAGCGAGAGCGGGCGCTTCGGCGCCGAGTTGGCGCTGCGACCGCGGCTCCATCGTCACGCTCTTCCTGCAGACCTCCTACGGCAACTATACGCTGGACGCCGCCACGTGCTTTGCGGCAGGTGCGGACCGCACGGCGGCCTGGGCTGGCGTTGCGCCGCCCGCGCTCTGGAACGTCACAAGTCTGGGCAGCTACCAGTCGCAGGACTTTCGTTGGGTCTGGACCATCTTTGACGCGGTCGAGAAGGTCGAGGTCGAGGTCCAGTGCGCCGCGCTCTGGCACAACAGCAAGCCCGGCATCAATCGCCTGGACGTGACCTACCTGCGGGACCAGAACCAGGTGGTCTCCGACGCGGGTTCAGGCTTTTGTGTCACCTCGGACATCATCGAGAAGAAGAACGCCAACCCGATGACGCCCGAGCTGGACAAGGAATGCTTGGCTGCGCTCACCGAGGCAGACATGTGCCAGGCGCTCATGGGCGAGTTCTGCAGTGGTCACTCGTGCCCGGCCTGCGCCGCCCGCTGGTGCGAAGCCGCCTTCCTGCCGTCTTCCTCGGTGCAAGAGTGCAAGGACGACACGGCCACGTATGGCGTCAGCAGCTGGATCACCTACTACGCCTCGGCCATCTCGGGGATCGCTGGCTGGCCCACGAACACGATCGTGGTCGAGCTGCAGCAGGAGGCGCTCTACCTGGACAGCCTCGTGGCGGCCTACGGCAACGGCACGGAAGACAGCGACATTGTCTGCGGCATGGACCTTGCCAGCTATTCCGTCTCGAGCAGCAGCGTGGACAGCAACCTGTGCAACGGCGACAAGGTCTTTGTGCAGTTCCAGGACACGAGCCTCGACTGGCACACCGTTTTTGCAATCCCCGCCAACCGCCCGCTCTGCAAGCGCGCCAACACGACCGTCACCTACGCCGCCTTCCCCGAGCTCTTCGTCAACCCTGTGCGTCTGCAGCAGTGCAAGGACGACGAGACTTGCGACCGTCTGCGCTGCAACCCTGTTCTGGGTTTTACGGCCGAGCTCCAGTACCACACGCCCGAGTGCGTCCAGACGTGGGCGCCGACCACGCACCCGACTGTCAGCCCAACCGAGAACCCGACGCTGCCACCGACCCGGAGCCCGACCGAGTCGCCGACCGAGTCGCCCACCACGCCCGAGCCAACCACGAGCCCGACCGAATCACCGAGGCGAGCCGACCAGGAGCCCAACTACGCCCGAGCCGACGGCTAGCCGACCGAGTCGCCACCACACCCGAGCCAACCACGAGCCCGACGAATCACGACAGGCGAGCGACGACCAGGAGCCCAACTACGCCCGAGCCGACGGCTAGCCCGACTGGGAGCCCGACCACACCCAAGCCAACCACGAGCCCGACCGAATCACCGACAGGCGAGCCTACCACGAGCCCAACCACGCCCGAGCCGACGGCTAGTCCGACTGGGAGCCCAACCACGCCCGAGCCAACGACGAGCCCTTCCGCGTCGCCATCGACGAGCCCTTCAGCGACGCCGACGACGAGCCCTTCAGCGATGCCGACGACGAGTCCCTCCGCGTTGCCGACTACGAGTCCCTCCGCGTCACCGACGACGCCAGAGCCCACTCTGAGCCCGACCGGGAGCCCGTGACGCCCGAGCCGACGACCAGCCCGAGCAAGTCGCCCACGACTACTGAACCCACTCTGAGCCGACTGGGAGCCCGACAACCGCCGAGCCGACGGCCAGCCCGACCGAAAGCCCGACTACGGCTGAGCCCACATTGAGCCCGACAGAAAGTCCGGTCACAGCCTCGCCGACGATCAGCCCGACGGTAAGCCCGACCACGCTCGAGCCCACGTCGAGCCCGACCACGTCACCGAGCATGTCGCCGACCCGCTCGCCAATCGCCCCGACGTTGGCGCCGACCGCGCCATTCCGCACGCCGTGCAGCTGCTGGGGCACCTGCCTCGCCGTTAATGAGACCACGATCACCGACTTTGGCGCCAAGACGTTCCAGGTCAATGCGCCGAGCACTTATGTGTCCTTGTATGCCGCGGAAGGCTTCGACGTGGAGGTGTTCCTGCAGGCCAACGGGTCCTCGGCGTCTGTGATGACCGCCTTGGTGTTTGGCACGCAGAGCAACGTGACGGTGGACGACTGCTCAGAGGACGGCGAAACGTTTGCGCTGGAGACTGACCTCGCCGTCGAGTACCCGGTGGTCCGACAGGTGCTGCGCACGAACGTGACCTGCGTGCGCATCGCGGAGGGCGAGTACATCCTTGACGCCAAGGTGTCCAAGAACGACACGTACATCGAGGGCCTCCTCCCGGACAACTTTGGGTCGATCGAGGAGATGATCAACGCCTCTGGCAAGTGCATGTCCTCGGGCGCCGTGTCTGGCGGCGACTGGTTCTGCGACTGCGCGCCGACCGGCAGTCCAACGATTGCGCCGACGCGCGAGCCGGCGACGGCGGCACCGACGAGCGCGCCGACAGTGCCCGTAACGGCCGCTCCGAGCACGCACGCGGCCAACATGACGTGCGACTTCTGGGGCGACCCGCACTTTAGCTGCTTTTCGGGCGACACGCTACAGCTGTACCCCTCCGTGAGCAACCCGTACTTTGTCATGTACGAAATGCCAGACCGGTTCCTGCTGGTCGGCGAGCTGCAGCAGAGTTGGAACGGCGCGATGTGGTCTACGATCGTGGTCAAGATCGGCATCTACTACAACGGCGAGATCTACATGGTGGCGGATTACGAGCACGACTGTCGGCCGCTCGTGCCGAACGCGCTGGCGCAAGTCTCGGCGGTGACCTACGGCGGCAACACGCAGATGGGCTGGACCGATGGCGAGTACGTCATGGTGGACTGGTCGTGCCCTATGAACGCAACCGGGGCGCCCGAGGGCATGCGCGTGGACCTGAACAAGCTGGACGAGGGTGTGGCCAAACCGCTCGAGTGGGAGCGGGAGCAAGGCTACTCGGGCGTCTGCGTCACCTGTACGGCGTACCAGCCGTGGAACGGCACGCTGCCCGACACGGGCCTGAAGCCGCCTCCCGCGGTTGTCACGCTGCCGCCGTCGCCGCAAGGCCAACAGCAGCAAAAGCAGCCCTCGTCCGGGGGAATCCTTCGCGCTGCGCTGCTGCTTGCCGCGACGGCGCTCCTCCTCGGCAACTGAGGGTCGCGGCAAGCGCTCCTTCTTCCTCCAATAGATTGACGATAAGATCCATTCCTATTCATCCGCGAGGCTCTCGCCAACAGTGCGCTCGCCGCCGCCTTGCAGCTTGAGCACAAGTCCGACGAGGACTCTGCTGGCGACGTCCTGCACCACGTCAACACCAAGCAAGCCCTCGACACGGTCTTCGTTCTGGAGCGCGGTCGCGTCAAGCGCTAGCGTCCAGCCTTCGTGCCCATGACGCGCCAGCAAGTCGTCGGCGCGCTCTCGGTCCCCGGGCGTGATCGCGCGGCGCGCGAGCGCTCGCGCTGGCTGGATCTCCGAGCGCGGCGGTGCGACCTTGGTGACGGCGGCCAGGATGGTGTCCACCGGGGCTAGCGCACCGGTGCCCGTGTCGCCGCAGGCCAGCGTCTTCACGGCCGGCTGCACCACGGTCGCCCCGATTTCAGTCACGGCCGCCAGGTGCCGCGCTGTCAGCGGGTGGTTCCACATAAAGGTGTTCATCGCCGGCGCAAGGATGATGGGCTTTGCCGGGTCCCAAGCACGCGCCACGGACGTCTGCGCGGGGTTAGCCGCGAGTCAAGTGGATTGAGCCGCCACGTCGACTACCAGGAGGTTGTCGCACAGCCCGTTGGCCAGCTTGGCGAGCGTGTTCGCCGAAAGCGGCGCCACCAAGAGGACATCTGCCCACTTTCGGAGCTATCGCGCGGTGCCGCGTCAGATGCGTTGCTCCCATTTCCCTCCATGCACTTGCTTTTTGCGCCACAGGTGGCTTACCTCGATGTGCACCACGGGGTCGCCGCGCACGCTTGCGTAGTCCCACTCGTCCGCGTCTTTGTACTCGCGCACCCAGCCCGCGCTCACCAGACCACGAATCGCGTCGCAGCCTGGAGCATCGTAGCGCTCGGCTGCGCACGCGAAGCGCTCCGCCGCCTCTGTGCGCACGACGCGTACCTTGCGCAACGCTTGCGGTCAGCTGATCCTCGATCGATCGGTCCGCCCGTGGCGCGCCAGAGTGCACCGAGCGCCCGAACTTACATCGTAGCACGCGGCGAGCTGCGTGGCGAGCTGCGCGACCTTGACGCTGGCCACAGAGCCGCACGCGCCCAGCAAGACCCGCGGCCGGCGCGGCGCCTCGACCTCGGCCATCGCGCAAGATTGTCCACAAGGCTCCTTGATGCCGGCGGTCGAGGCGCTGCCGCCGCGAGGCCGACCTCGAGGTCGCGGCAAGCTGCGAGTGGGGCCGCCAGGGTGGCGCTGGATTGCTATTCTTTGGGTGCCGTGCCAGCCAGCCATTCACGTGTCAACTGACCGAGGCCGGCGGCGCGGCGCACGCTATGTGCTTGTTGGCCTCGACCTGGAACGAGCCGTAGTCGCCGGGCTTGACGTTATCCCGCAGCCACTGCACGACCTGGCGCACGTGGCTTAGGGGCATGCGAAAGTTGTCCTTGTCGCGATTGCCCTCGCAGCCGCACGGCCGGAGGACCACGTGCTTGACCCTTTGCGCGCGGGCCATTTTGCCGCGCAAGGCCCACTGCGAGTAGCCGCCGCAGGTCACCTCGATGGCCACCGTGTTGGCCCGCAGGAACACGACGTTGCCAAACTGGCCGCCGTGCGGCATTACGATGAGGTCGGCCGCGTGGAAGAGCTGCGCCTGCGCCTCGACGGAAAGCGCAGCGAAATCCGTGACGAGCTCGGGCTCGAGGTGCGGCGCCTCGGCGCGCATCTGCGCGATCGTCTCGCGCACGTCGAGCCACGCGCGGCGCTGGCCGGCCTCGCCCACCGTGTCGTGCGCGTAGAGGAGCACGCGGTACTTTGCGGTGGAGCTGGCGCCCGCGTCTTGGCTCGTGGCGGCGAGCAGGTCGGCGAGCTGCTCGTCGCTGCGCGGTGGCATGTCGAGCTCGAAGGCGCGGCGGAGAGTGGCCTGCAGCCACCCGAGCGGCTCGGGGAACGAGTGGTCGTTAAAGTGGTTCCAGCCTTGCACAGGCACGATGAGCTCCGAATAGCAGCTGAGCAAGCCAGGGAGCGAGGGCACGGTGGTGGCCTGGGCGCTCGGTCCGCCGAGAATGCCCATGTTTCGCAGGATGGCACAGATCCAGACGCCTTGCGGGCACTCGGGCGCCTGCTGCGTGGCCACAAGGTCAAAGTAGGCCACGCCGTGCACGTCCTGGGCGCGCAAGAACGGCATCATCGAGAAGAGCGAGTCCCACAGCTGATGGCCAGGGTTGTTTCGCGTGTACTGCAGCAGCAAGGTCGGCCGGTCGTAGTAGACGGCGGCGCGCACCGAGGTCTCGCGACCGCCGTGCCGGGCCTCGCCAGGCACCTGGCGCTGGCCCAGCTCGCGAATTTTGCGCGCGTTGTCGCGGTAGCAATCGCGCAGGTCCCTCAGCCCGTGCGTTATACTGGTGCATCCACATCATGCCGCAGCGGTTGGTGGCCCACTCGTAGTTGGTCTGCGGGTTGGGGCAGGGCACGCAGCGGGTGTCCGCCTTGTTGGACGGGTCGAAGAAGCGGCGGCGCGCTGCGCTTGTTTGGTCGAGTCTATGTTCCAAGTCACGCAGACATCGTGCATGAGATAGGCCGACGGCATAAGGTCCATTTGCGAGCGGTGCTTGTCGTAGGCCGTGTCGCCGCGGCCGGAGAAGAGCGGGATGCTGGGGGCGAACACGGTCGGGTCCCACGAGCACAGGTCATGGTCCAGCGACAGCAGCTGAGCGCCCGGGGTCTGCCGCAGGTGCTCCTCGAGCTCGCCGCGCGTGGAGTTGGGTAGCGAGTCCAGCGTGGCTCGCAGGGCGTCGGCCTGGCTGCGCCCGGCCGTGCTGCTCAAGCGCGGGCCGCGAAAGTTGCATCCGCCGGGGTTGGTGAGCTCTGCGCCTGCTGGCGAGGTTTGCACGCGCGACTTTGACTCTTCGATGCTCAAGAAGTCCTCCTTGAAGACCTGCGCGGCGTCATCCGCGCGGCCATCGGCAGGCAAGTGCGGCTTCGCCACGAGCGCCTCGACGGCCAGCCAGGGCACTTGGTCTTGCTCGAGCAGCGTCAGCTTGCGCAGCTCGAGCAAGTTGCTTGACCCTATGCTGCGTCTCCTACGCTCGCCGGCCGCCGCGCGCAGCTCTTCTGGCAGCGGCGGCGTGGAGCGTGTGGAGCGCGCAGCCTTGTCGCTCCGCCGAACAGAAGATGGTACCAGGTCCACGCGAACCATGCGGTGGCGGTCAGCGCTGCCAAGCCAAAGGCGGCTTGGCGGCGCTGTGTGAGGCGCGCTGCCTTGGCCTTGGCGCCGCCGTCGGCCGCGGCCTGCGCCACGAACGGCGCGTCGCGAGCTTGCCCAGGCCGCCGCATCCTCTGTGGGTCTCTAGAGCTAGCAGGCTCCTTGACGGTCCACGCCGGCTACGGCAGCGCCGGCGACGGCAGCGCCAGCGGGCGCCGCGGGCGCTTGAGGAGGCCGCGAGGCGCGAGCCCGCGCAGGCCGCAAGCCGGCTCACGCCAGTCTCCAGTGCCGCCAGCGCTTCAAGGTTCGAGATGGATCGTTTTGATGTTGGCAACAGCATGTTCATTAGGTTGGTGGCGAGGCGGAGGAGGCGCGAGCGCGCTCGGCCGGCCGCTCTACGCGGCAGAGCCCACGAGACGCGCCTCGTGCCCAAAGTCCACCTCGGCGTCGGCCCCCTTGCGGCCCAGGTAGGGCACCCAGAGGGACTTGGGCGAGAGGAAGCGGAAGTCGACGCCCGCCGGGTACCACGGGTTCTTCTTGAGCTGGCGCACGCGGCGCTTCTCCTCGGCGGCCTCCTGCTTGGCGCGGACCTTGGCGGCCCGCGCAGCCTGCTTCTCGGGCGGCACGGACCGGCGGAAACTCAGCCGCTTGCTGCTGCGCTTGTCCGCCTTGGCCTCCGTCGCTGCTTCGCCGCTGCCCGTGGAGCTGGCCTTGCTGCTGCCGCTTGCGCTGCCGGCCCTGATGATGCTGGTGATGCGCGCGCTCAGGCGCTTGCTCGCGCCTCGACGTGCGCCGCGGCCAGTGGAAGCGGACCGCTGCACGTCCGAGTCCGGGTCCGAGTCCACGCCTGCGCTGCGCACGCTGGCGTCCGGGTTGACGATGCACTCCTCCTTCGCCGCGTCGTCCGCCGCGTACATGTCCTCGTAGCTCGTGAGGGAGGGCCGCGACGCGCGATCAGGCGGCGACTTGCTGGCCTTGCCGCCGACCAGCTTGCCCAGACGTGCGCTCAGCCGCTTCACCTTGCTGGCCTTGCCGCGGCGAGCGCCGCGGCCCTTGGCGGCCGAACCGGGCCGCGGCACGTCGTACGTCTCGTAGTCGTCCGAGTCCGCGTCGATCTGCACGTCACCGTCCGGGTTGAGGATGGACTCTTCCTGTCCCCCATCGTCAACATCGAAGACATCCTCATAAGTCGCCAGCGACGGTCGCGACGCGCTGGACCTCGTCGACGCCGGGCGGCCGGGCGACCGGCCAGCCGACCCGCCCTCCTCCGCGTCGAGCTCTTGCAGCGCCGCGAGGAGCGACCGTCCCGACCGCGAGCCGCTGCTTCGGGCGCTTCGGAGGCTTCGGCGCTTGGACCAATCCTTGGGATCCTCAACGGCTGTGGCCGTCGAGGGCGCGGCGCCCGCCGTCGCCGCCAGCGGCGACGTCGCCGTCGGGCTCCACCACCACCGCCGGCGGCGCTTGCCCTCCGCTCTTGCCCTTCGCGCGCGACCGCCTTCGCATCGCGTCCATGTGCACAACACCGCCGTCGATTGACAGACCACGCGTGTGCGAGCAAGACCACCTCGGACTCGGCTGCCGGCGACGGCCAGGGCTGGCAGCTCGAGACGCGGCGGTCGTCGTCGGCGAATGCGAGGCCCTTGTCGAGCAGCACAGCTGCCACGTGCGCGACACCCTCGGCCTGCCTGTTCGTGGTCTACTTGGCGCTGGAGCTGTCGCGAGAGCTTGAGGGGGCTCTGCTGGCGGCTGGCAAGGGCAAGAGGACGACGGGGGCGTGGGCTAGCAGACCCTCGGCGTGTTGCCTGGCCAAGCGCGCGCCTCTTGCACTGCGCGCTGCGCTCGGGGCGGCGGCGAGGGGGCGACGGAGCTCGTTGGGCGGCGGAGGGCCGCAAGCGAGGAGGCAAGCGCAGCGCGCGTGCGCGCAGACGGCCTGTGAGACAGACGGCGGTCAGTTATTCAAGGTTGGCACGATGGCAACAACATGTTCACGGCGGCATAGGCCGCGGCGGGCACACAGACCTTCAGGCAGGCAGGCCTGCAGGCTCGCCGGGGCTGGCGGACGGCGTGCGGCGAGCGCTAAGCGGTGGAGCCAACGAGGCGCGCCTCGTCCCCAAAGTCCAACTCGGAGGAGGACGCCTTGCCCCGAGGTAGGGCACCCACACCCGGCTTGGGCGACAGGAAGCGAAAGTCGACGCCAGCCGGGTACCACGGGTTCTTCTTGAGCTCGCGCAGGCGGCGCTTCTCCTCGTCCGCCTCCTGCTTGGCGCGGACCTTGGCGGCCCGCGCGGCCTGCTCGGGCGGGACAGACCGGCGGAAGCTCAGCCGTTTGCTGCTGCGCTTGTCCGCCTTGGCGCCCTTGGGCTTACGGCCCGCCACGGCAGCGGCGGGCGCCTTGCTGGCCACCGCAGCGACCGCTCCAGCGGCGCCTGCGGCGCTCGTTGCGCCGCTGATGAATTTTGTGATGCGCGCGCTGAGGCGCTTGGTGGACCTGCCGCCACCGCGCGCGAGCGTCTTGGCCCCCGCGGCGCGCGGCGCGCGCTCCTTGGTGCCGGGGCGTGGCACGTCGTAGGTTTCATAGTCGTCCGAGTCGGCGTCAATCTGCACTTCGCCGTCCGGGTTGAGGATGGACTCCACCGCCACCTCGTCCGAAAACACGTCGTCGTAGCTGGCGCGCGAGACGCGCGACCTGCTCGACTTGCTCGACTTGACCGACTTGCTGCTCCCGGCCGATCGCCCTGCCGAAGCGGCCTCCACTTCGGCCTCCTCGGCGTCAATCTCCTCGAGCGCCGAGTGCAGCGAGTGGCCAGACCGCGTGCGGCTAAGACTGCGTCGCTTGGCCCATTCCTCGGGTCGCGGATCGCGCTGCGCCCATCCTCCATGAGCACGCGACGTCCGCCCTCGCTGGGGTCGACCTCCTCGTCAGGCTCGACGATCCGAGGCGTGTGCCCGCCAGCCTTCTCATCGTTCTTGGCGATGGTGTTGCGCTTCTTGCTATTGCGCAGCAGACGCCGCATCCTGACTGCCTACGAACGAACGAACGAACGAAGCCTTACGCCGTCCGCGACGAGGACCGCTTCGACCTTCGCCGACGGCCTCCTTCCGCGTCGGGATAGAACGACTCTGAGCGCGCACACCCTCGCCTGAATGTGGGCGTCCCCGCACGGCCCGCAAACCTCCCGATCCGACGCCCCGCTTGGCGCGTCATGGAAGAAATCCGCAGAACGCTTTGGCGTGGCGTTGGGCACGTCCCGGGACTGGCGAATCCGGAGCTGTGCTTGCGGAGTAGATGCGCGCGTCCGTGGGGAGTGTGTGCGAAGGAATGGGGCGCCATGCTTTGGGCTGATTGTGCACAAGGGATCTCGGCAACGGGATCGAATCACGAGCTCTCGTCCACGGCGCAGTCATTGCGAAGTCATTCCACGTCATTCCACGTCATTCCTAATGACGTGACTGGTCGTGGTATACACGCGCGTGCACATGTCAAACTGACTCCCGGACCCAATGTAAAAACAAAAACAAGCGCAGATCGCTTCATCATGCGATTCTCCTCTTGCTGCTGCTGCTGCTGCTGCTGCTGCTGCTGCTGCTGCTGCTGCTTGGAGCGCAACAGATTCGCGGTGGCCTCGAAGCGGCCCATGCACGCCACCATGCCGTCAAAGGCCGACTCCGAGGACAGGTCGGCTTTGTACGCGTCGGCTTCCGCCGGGCAGACGAGCTGCGCCATGCAAAAGGTCAGCGCCACGCTTGCCTTTTGGCACTCGTCCTGCGTGGAGCAGCTCTGAACCTTGTCGAAGCATGGCTTGCACGACTCGCCAATGCGCTGCGAGAGCTCGGTCAGCTCCTCGCGCGTGAGGTTGCCAAACTTGGTCGGCGAGAGCGCCGCCGGGACCGGGCTGTCGGCCGCCGCCGCCGCCGCCGAGGCATCCGCTGCCGCCGGGGCACCCGCTGCCGCGGCGGAAGGCGCCTCCGCGGCGTTCTCCTCCAGCCGCTGGCGGCGGAGGGCGCCAAACTTGTCGAGCAGCGGGTAGCGCACGCGGTCCATGAGGCTCTCGAACGAGTCGATGGCCGGGCGCGCATCCATCGAGATGCTGCGGATCGACTTGGCGTCGTGCAGCTCCGGCTTGAGGTCCTGCTTGGCCGCCTCGTCGTCAAAGTAGTAGTCGATCACGTACCGAACCTCCTTGCCGTCGCGGTCCACCACCCAGTCGTGCCGTCGAACGGCCGCGGGTACCCCATGAAGGTCGACTTGAACCACGCCATCGGCGTCAGGTCGTCCGGCCGCCCCTGGAACCGCGACAGCCGCACGCCCTTCGCCCGCGCGTACTCCTCCGCATGCAGGTTGCGTTCCCACTCGAGCACCATCGACCACGCGCGCTCGTTCATGTTGTTGTGCACGGCCACGATCGTGTCCACGTCGTCCTCGTCCACGTCGTCGCCCTTGCCCTTGCGCTTGAGCGCGTTGTAGAACATCTGCGGCGAGGGGTACTGCCAGGTCTCGTCCTCGGACCCCCTTGGGGATGAAGCTGCGCACGCGCTCGGTGGACAGCGCCTTGCGCTGCCCCTCCGCGGGCAGCTGGTTCGGGTTTAGCGGCATCTGGTTGGTCGGGTCGATCGGCTGCGCGTACACGTTGTACTGCTGTCCGCCGCTGCGCTTCACGGGGCAGCCGCCGCCATCACCCGCGTCGTGCTTGACGGGGCACGCGCTCTCCGCGGGCGCAGCCGCGGCTTGTGTCGCTGTCGTCGTCGTTGCTGCTGCTGTGGCTAGTGCTGCTGCTGCTGCCGCGTCGTCGTTGCCGTGCTTGACGGGGCAGCCGTCCGCGCCTTGAGCATCGCCATGATTCACCGGGCACGCGCCAGACGCTGCGGCCGCCGGGGGGAGCGTCATGCTTGACAGGGCACCCGCCTGTTGCGGCGCTGGCCGGCTGGCTGGCCTTGGGGGCGCTGTTACCCATTGCTCGCTGCTGCTGCTGCTGCTGCTCGTCCCTCGTGGCGCTCAGTCAGCGACGCACAGCCTGCTCTGGTTTTGCCAAGTTGGTTGGCTTTCAGGCGCGATGCAAGGCCGAGGGCGACGCCAAGGGCAAGCCGAGCCCAAGGTCCGCGTGCGCCACACGCTGCTTGACGTGCGTGCGTGCGTGCGTGCGCACGCGCGTCCGTGTGCGCAGTTTTGGAGGGATCTTCTTTCGCTTGATTGATTGATTGAGCAGTTATGTGCCTCATCACTTGGCCTTGGTGGCAGCGTCCAGCTGGACGCGAAGCGCGTTCCTCTGCTTCATCAGGTTGCGGTACCGGTGCAGCACGATCCATAGCACGCAGGCGCTGCCCGTCACCCACGCGTTGCGCTCAGCCGCGAGCAGCTTGATGAGCGAGTCGCTGGGGTTGCCGCCGGCGAGCTTGGCGGCAGTGTACACCTCGTAGCGCGCGTTGACGGTCTGCCACGCGTTGAGCAGCGTCAAGAAGGACACGCCCAGGCACAGCCAGAACAGGGTCAGGGGAATGTACGGGTGCGGGCGGAGGAAAAGCAGCGCATCGCACAAGCCAATGATGGCAACGTTGACCACCTCCGGCAGCGGGATCATGAGCAGCACCAGCAGGAAGGCCGGCGGCGGAAACACCGCCCACACGAACACCTGCGCGCCATACCGTGAGGTCAGTCACCGCCACCGTCGCTGCACGAGCCTTGGTCAGTCTCGTCGCATCGACTTACCTTGAAGAATGAAAGCGACATGGCGCGTGCTGCTCGCTCGTGTCGACGCTGGCTGGTAAGGTGACGTGCCGGCGCTGGTGCTGGTGCTGCTTGGGGCACTGCCTGCTGTCGCGCTGGCGTCTCGCGTGGAACTGCCGAAGCCTCCAAACTGGAATCAAGTCAAGCACCTTGGAAAGATCTTTTCTTGTCGATGGCAGCCGAGTCTTGATGCGACGAGTGGCGGCGTGGAATGGCTGGCGCCGCGCCGACCATGGCGCCGCGCGGCGCTGGCTGAGCAGCGGCAAGACGTCGCCATTGCGAGGCACCAGCAACCTCGTCGGCCAAGCGTGCGCCGAGTATGCGCATGTGGAGGAAATGGGCCGACGAGTGGCCAAATTGCACGGGATGGACGAGGTGCGCGTCCCCGTCGTGCAGCACGCGGAGATCTACAAGCGGTCGCTTGGCGAGATGTCGGACGTGGTCAGCAAGGAGATGTTTGCTTTCCAGCTCAAGGACAGCGCCCGCACCGAGGTGGTGCTCCGGCCTGAAGCCACCGCGGCCGTGGCCTGCGCCGCGTTCCCGGAGGCCGCCGCGGCCAACGCGGGCCTCAAGCTCTGGTACTGCGGCCCCATGTTCCGGTACGAGCGCCCGCAGCACGGCCGCCGCCGGGAGTTTAACCAGTTTGGCATCGAGCTCGTCAACTCGGCCGCGGTGGAAGCCGACGTGTGCGCCATCGAGGCGGCCAAGGACTACCTGGACGCGCTCGAGCTGGACGCCCGGCTAAAGATCAACACGCTGGGCGACGCGGAGAGCCTGGCGCGCTACAGCGAGCGCCTCAAGGCCCACTTTGCGGGCTTGAGGACCGGCTCTCCGACCTGAGCCGCGACCGGCTGCGCGAGGGCCGCGCGCTGCGCATCCTCGACTCCAAGTCGCGCGCGGACGCGGAGGCCATCGCGAGCGCGCCGGACGTGCAGGGGGACCTGTCGCCCGAGGCACGCGACCGCTTCCAGGCCGTCCTGCGCGCCCTGGAGGCACTGGGCATCCCGTACGAGGTCGACGCGCGGCTCGTGCGCGGCCTCGACTACTACGCGCACACCGTGTTCGAGTTTGTCGCTGGCGACGGCGCTGGCCGGGACCTGACCGTGCTGGCCGGCGGCCGCTACGACAGGCTGGCCGAGACCTTGGGCGTGCCAAAGTGCCCGCCCGTGCCGTCCGTGGGCTGGGCGGCGGGCGTGGAGCGCCTTGTCCTTGAGCGCAAGCGCCTCGGCCGGACGCTGCCCGCCCCGCGCAAGCCGTCCTTCCTCGTGCTCAAGGCCGCTGCCGAATCCGAGGAGGACGCCGCGGCGCTCGGCGACCACACGCTGCGGGTCGCGCGCGCGCTGCGGCGCAAGGGCTTCACGGCCGAGCGCGACCTCCGCGCCGGCAAGGCAGGCAACCTGAGCAAGAGCTTCAAGTACGCGCTCAAGCAGCAGCACGCGGCCGTTGTCGTCGTGCGCAGCCAAGACGTTGGCGCGGGCGGCGGCGCCTTTGCTTTCGAGCTGACGGCGGTCGGCGGGCAGCGGCAGCGCTTGCAGGTGGCCTCGGAGGCCGACTTTGACGCATGGGTCCACGCCCAGAGCGTCGTCGCCGGCCCATGACATCTCGCCAGGCGGCGCAGCAGGCGGCCGGCCGCCAGCCTGCCAAAGCCGCGTGGTGCGCTGGCTCCCAGGCCAGATGGAACTCGCTGCGGCCGGTCTCCATCGACGACATGCACGACGGTGATGCACGGCCGGTCCGCCAGTGGCATGGCGAGGCTCAGCCTGCAGCGGCGGAGAGTTGTTCGTCCAGCTCCCTTCTTGGGGTGGCTCTCGCTGTCAGGAGCCCCCTGTCGAGCGCGCTCGCTCTCTTCGTCCAGCGGCAGGCATCTGCGTCAGCGGCTCGCCCAGCTGTTCCTTGATCAGGCCTGGCTGGTCAAGTGGCTGATGTCGGTCCAGGCAAGATCTTTCTGCTCGCTCTCTCTATTGCTCATCGCTCATCAGGTGCGAACAGTTTGGGACAAACGGTCTCTGCTGGGAGTTGAGGTCCTCGACCAGTCCTGCCACGGCGCCGGCTGCCAGCTCGCGCGCCAGCGGCCTGCCCCAGCGCTTGCGTGGTCCGGTCCGGTTCCCCGCTGGAGCGCCTGCGCGCCGTGTGCTTGCCGCCCGGCGACGAGCAAGCAGCAAGGTGCCCGGGAGAGTGCATTGACGCGCCGGGGACACGTGATCAGTCGTCGACTGCGCGCACATTCTGATTGCGTGCGGGCCTGCCTATTGCGTGCCCACCCGCCAGCCCATTGCGCGCCTGTCTGCATTGCTTGGCGGCGCGCGAGGTTGTGTGGCACAGGCGAGGGCAGCAGCCAGGGGTTGGCATGGGGTGCGCCAGCTCGGCGCCGGAGGAGGGCAAGCTGTCGCGAAAGGGGTGGCGCGACACGATCGAGAGCGACTGCTCCGTGAGCTCGGCAGCCCTGTCCGTGTCGTCAAGCAATCCCTTGTTTGCAAGCCCGCGACGGGAGAGCGAGCCGCCGAGCGAGAGCATGGTGGAGCTGCCGCGCTCGGATAGCTTTCTCGAGGTGGCCCAGGCGCGCGCAGACGCGCGGGCGGAGGTGGCGCGTGGCGCGCGCGCGCGCGAAGACCGAGGGAAGCGGAAGCATGCCGGGGCCAAGCGGCGACAGCGTATTCCAGTCGCAGCTCGAGCTGATGCGGCGCTTCTACACCTGGGAAGACATCCCCATGTAAGTCCTGAGCGTGCCGGCAGATCGGTCGAGAGGCAGGGTGGCAAGACTGACGCGCAGGGCGGTCGGTGCAGGGAGTTCTTCGTGGACAAGTTTGTCGGCGATGACGGCAACGGCGGCAAGCTGCGCTCGCGCCTGTCCATTGCCAAGCAATCGCGCCCGCCGTCGAGGCCCAGGACGCCGCTTCCGCCGGAGACCGACGAGGACCGCCGGCAAAGCGCGCGGCGTCGCGCGAGTGCCAAGCGCCGGCAGAGTGCGCGGCGATACTGGCGGCGTTCGGCCGACGAGAGATAGGCGTATTGCTGGCACCAGTGGCAAGGATGACCGGGTCAGAAGAGCTCTCGACCAGCTTGCTCTTGCCCGTCGGCGCCGCCGCCTTGCTCGCACCTCCAGCCTGGAGCAAAAGTGGGCCAGGCCCTCCCACCCCCACCACATCGAAAACCTTGACATCCAGGATGCATGGCGGCAGGTGGACGATGGCAGCGCTGGTCGCGGTGACCCCTGCGCTGGGCTGCCGCTGGGCAATCTACGCCTCGGCGGACCACGCTGCCCGCTGCTACGCTCCTTACGGACAGCCCACTCGCTGGCCGCGCAGAGTCATGGCGACCGGCTGTTACCCGGCATCGAGAACGGCAAGTTTTACGACGTCGGCAAGCTCTTCGTGCGCAATCACCGCACGCACCAGGACGGCTGGGGCGTCGGCTGGTTCGAAGACGACTGGGCTCGGCCTCGGCGCAAGCGGTCCGCGGCAGGCGTGACGGCGCCGGGACATTCCACCTGGACCCGCAAGTCACGGAGGTCACGGCGGAGAGCAAGGTCATGTTTGCGCACATCCGCGCGGCCACGGACGGCGATCTCGCGGACGTGAACAGCCACCCATTCCAGTTCAACCGGCTCCTCTGGATGCACAATGGCGGCGTGCCGGACCGCGAGGCGCTCGAGGCGCTCGTCTCGGGTCGTTGCACGGACGTGGCGCGAGTGGCGCACGGAGCGACCGACTCGGAGCTCGTCGGCGCGCTCGTGGCAGAGCTTCTCGGCGGCGCGTGCCATCGCGACACGTTCTCGATGGCCGAGCTGCGGGAGGCCTTTGTCACCGCCGTGCAGCTCGTGGACGAGGAGGCGCAGGCGGCGGGCTCGCACGCCTCGCTCAACCTGGCCCTCACGGACGGGCGCCACGTCCTGGTGACGCGGTACCGCA
This sequence comes from Thraustochytrium striatum, assembly GCA_022244645.1. NCBI lineage: Eukaryota > Bigyra > Thraustochytrida > Thraustochytriidae > Thraustochytrium > Thraustochytrium striatum. The sequence continues at coordinate 60,643 of JACDIV010000060.1, read as the reverse complement.
CCAAGCGCGACGAGGATCCGCCGTCGCTGTACTTTGCCGCTGGCGACGCGTGGGACGCGCGAGGCGAGCGCATGACAGGCAAGGAGCCAGCGTTCACGGCGGCGGGAAAGGCGCACGCGCGGGCGCTGATGGTCGCGTCCGAGCCTTTGGCCATGGCGCACGAGGGCTGGCACACCTTGCTCAAGGACGAGCTGCTGACGTTTGACCTGGAGACGGGGCAGATCGAGCGCGCCTGCCTGACCGCGGCCTGCCAGGCGGACTTTGAGCACCGCACGTCGAGAGCTGCGGGCGTTGGCGTGACGACCTGGTCGGCCGACTCGCCGCCGCCCTTGCTCCTGAGCAAGGTCGCCAGCGCGGAGGCGGCCCTGGCCGAGGGCGGCTGGCTCACCGCCGGCCTCGGCGGCAGCTGCGCGCTGGCGCTGCTCACAGCAGCGGCCCGTCAACGCGCGCAGCAGCGACCGCGGGTCTCGCGACGCCCATAGTCGGTACCGTACCACGACTGGCCGTAGTACGTGCACTTGATGGCACGAGACGTAGTAGTAGTAGAATAGCAAAAGCAAAGCAAGCACGGCATTGGCACGAATGCATCCATTGATCACCCACCTCCCCCATGGATGAGCAGCAGCCAGCGCGGTGGTCGTTCGTGCCGATGGTCGTTCATGCCGATGTTGGCCGCCAAAGGCTGGTTCGGAGGTGGTGCGGTGGTGGTGCGGTGGTGGTTCTGATGCATTCCGCGTTCAGTTTTTTCCTTTTCGTTGCTAGGGTTGCTCTTACGTAAAACCCTAGCAATGCCTAGGAACGCTCGCGGAAAGTTCGGTCGTTTTTCCTTGGGCGCGTTTTTCCCTTGGGAAAATCGTGGCGAAGAGGCGCCAAGCAGAGCGGCAACAAGGCACCAGTCGACGGGGCAGAACCAAGTCCGCGCGCGCGCAGAACAGGGTTCCGGGACCGTTCGGGGCGGCCGTAGCGGCCCTTCGCGCGCGACGCGGGCGTGGACAGAGTGCGGGAGGCGCGCTGGCGTAGAGCAGGATGCTCGGGCGCATTGAGATCACGCAGCAGCCCGAGAAGGTGTTCTACAAGGATGAGGGCGGGCAGCGGTTGTACTATCTTTTCGTGTTCTACGTGGTGCGCGCCGCGCGCACCGAGGAGCTGCGCAAGGCGCTCAACAAGGTCTGCGACGGCCGCCGCAAGATCCCCGTGGATTGCGAGCTCGTGTACGACGGCTCGGGCGACAAGGTCGAGGACCAAACCATGCTGCAGCTGCTGGGCAACAGCAAGCCAGACCGCACCGAGATCAAGGATGGCACGCCCGAGTTTGACCCCGACACGATGGTCGGCAGCATCCGGTACCGCATCAACAAGGTGAGCATGCGCAAGGACAACCAGGGCTTTCGGCTCAAGTTTGCCCTGCGCGGCCTCGACGAGGTGATTGAGTCGGCCCCACGGAGCCGACGCAGGTGCTGAGCAAGCGCAAGCGGCTACGCAGGGCGCACCGCGCGCCCGAGCAGGTCATGCGCGACGTCATCGAGGAGGCGGCGCGCAAGCGCAACTCGGAGGTGGAGCTGCGGCTGGCGCGCCGCGCGCCGGGAAGCTCGCCGCTCATCCACGAGATCGCCGAGGACGTGGAGCTCACGGCTGTGCCGCCCTTCCCGCCGCTCAAGGTCACGCCAGAGGAGTTTGGCGACGGCAGCGCCAAGCGCCACAAGAAGAACCCGAGCGGCCTCGACAGCCCCGAGCCGGAGCCCGGCGCCATGGTGGACGCGGGTGAGCTCGGGTACCGCTCCATGGGCGAGCCCAAGTCGCGCGTGGAGGCGCTCGAGGCGCGCGTGGCCGAGCTCGAGAGCAAGATGATCAAGTTTGAGAACCTCGAGTCCGCGCTTCTCAACCAGATCAACCAGATGCCGAGCTACGTGCCGGGCCAGGACGGCGCCGGGGAGGGCGAGCGGGGCGCGCCGCTCACCATGGGCATCTCCTCCTTCCTGCAGGGCCTCTCGTCGGCGCTCACGAGCAACACGGCGGCGGCGGGACCGTCGCAGGCGCCGGTGCGCAAGGGTTCGCTGCCGCCGCCGCCGCCGCCAGCAGGGGCCGCTGCGCGCAAGGGCAAGAAGGGCGTTTGAGCTACACACCATCTCGCTCGTCACCCACTCCTCCTCCTCCTCTTTGTTCCTCTAAGATCCTTACTCACAGTCAGCCCGCCTGCACCTCGTCCGCGAAGCACACGCGTCGCCGCCGCTTCTTGGCGTGTTGCTTGTCACGCCGCCGCCGCCGCGTTCGGCGGTGGGCTGTTGCCGCTTCCCATCGACGCCCAGCACGCGCATGTTGGACAGCACAAGCGTAGCTTGCTGTGGTCCACGGCGGCCTTGGCTCGCCGCGCCTTGCCGCCTTCCCCTTGATCCCTGGCCTCTTTGAGCTGGTTCGCCGCGGCGCCCGCGGCGTCCTCGGCGTCCTCGGCCGCTCTCGCCGCGCGTTCGGCGCTCCAGTCGAAGAGCAGCTCCTCCACGGTGTCCTCGGCATAGAGCTGCTCGACGCTTATTCGCGCAGCGGTTGCCCCAAGGCGCCACGCACGCGAGACGACCTGGTCCTCCGCGGCAAGGTCCCAGATCTTATCCACGATAAAGATGTTGGTGGTCATGCTCAGGTCCAGCCCCGTCGAGCCGTCGCGCGAGAGCAGCAGGATGAAGCAGTCCACGTCCACGCGCCGCTGCCACGAGCTCTGCCGCGCGCGGCCAGTGCAGCGCCGCGCGGTGGAAACCACTGCCCTGATGGCAGGGCGGCCGAGCTCGGACCATCTGGCCGGCGGCAGCACGTCGCCCTCGCGGTAGCGGCGGCCAGGGAACCAACTCTCGAGGGAGTCGGCGGCGACGACAACCGGCGTCGTGGTCGGCTCGCCGCCCGGTGCGCGGCGCGTGACGGTGACGCCGAGGTTGACGCGCTCGCAGGTGGTGAAGATCGGGTCGTTCGTGAAGCCGCAGCGCTGGCACTGCCACGTCATGGCCTCATTGTGCGTGTACTTGCGCAGCTCCAGGTCGCGCCGCTTGCCCCAGAACTCTGCCACGGCGTCGTGGCCAAAGCGCTGGATCAGCCCCGAGCATGTTGAGCACCTCCCGGAACTGGCTGTATACAATGCACTTGAACGGCGCCGGTGCCTTACCCCGCAGCGGCCTGTCGCGCATCAGCTGCTCGTGCTCGGCGCGAGCGGCGGCTAGCTTTCCGACGATGTACTCGGCCTTGCTCGCCTCCATGGTCGACGCTGGCGCCAGCGTCGGCGTCGCCGTCGGCGTCGGCGTTGCCGTCATCGTCGGCGTCGGCATGGACATCGACGTCAAGGTCATGGTATTGGCGGCGTGGTGGGAGTCGCTCTGCTGCGGCTCTTCCGCGAGCCACTCGAGGTCGAAGCCAGGCTGCAGCGCCGCAAAGGCGTCCGGGTCGTACGGACGGCGGCACTGCAAGCACTCGAAGACGAGCGGCGCCGCACATCGCTTCTCGAAGCAGTCCACGCAGACGAGGTGCGCGCAGGGCGTGAGCAGCAGCAAGAGCAGCTTGGTGCCGCACGCGCCGCAGCAGGACGCCACGCCTGCGACCGCGCGCTCTATGAACTCGTTGGCACGGCGGATGTCCTGCGCGGAGGCGGCATGGTCGTCGCGCAGGAACACGCGCGTCTCGCGCCAGTTTTTGTCGGTGATGGAGGCGCGCATACGACCGCCGCCCGAGCAGCTAATGCGCAGGTTGCGCATCACCTCGAGCGCCCTGCCGCGGTTGGCGCCGTGCAAGAGCGAGGCCTCGAAGCCGACGTCGCCCAGGGCGGTGAGCGCCATGTTGGCCCTTGCGTAGCTCACGATCGCGTTGTACGAGTCGCGCTCAAGCCGCGTCAGCCGCAGCGGCACCTTGCACAGGTGCAGCGGCGGCAGCTCGGCTACGTCCAGCTTGGTGTGCCGCAGCATGCTGCGCGCAAGCACGGCCGCGAGCTGCACGACGCCGATGCCGGCGTGCCGCTCGACCTGCCGCGCGATGAAGGCGTTCCACAGCTCCGTGCCGTGCCGCACGCCAAAGGGTCGGTAGTGCAGGAAGCGCACGAGACCCAGCAGCGACCGCAGGCCAGCGTGCAGCGAGGTCTCCTTGGCGGGCGTGCCCGTCATCCCACCGGCTCCCCGCTCGCAGGCCGAGCAGCAGGCTGCCGTAGAGCGTTTCCAGGCACGACCCTAGGGCGTGGCCTTCGTCCACGACCACGCGACGCCACCGCACGCGACGCAGAGGCGAGTCGGATCGGGAGGCTTCGCTGCTCAGCCGAGCGGTCGTGGTAACCACGGCAGTCATTGACGCTAGCTTGCTCGCGTCTGGCAGTCGGCGAGTTCCTGCGCGGTCGAACCAAAAGCAATCTTCCACTCGCGGTGGCTGTGGCGCCGACGGCGTGGAGGAACCGCACGTCGACGTGCTGGCGCACCTGCTGCTCCCAGTGCCCCAGTAGCGTGCGGGGCACTACGACTAGCGTGGCATCGGACGGCACCAGCTGGGCCTCCAGCGCCTCCTTTGCCGCCTGGGTCTTATCTTGCCGCGACCCGCGCCGCCTACCGCGACCAGCGGCGCCCATGCGCTCGCGCACGCCGTCCGCAGCGGCGCCCAGCGCGGCGTGCAGCGCATCAACGCCCCTGCGCCACTCCTCGCGCAGCGCCGCTGAGTCGTGCTGCGGGAACCATCGCGATGCCGTCGCCAGCGTCGCCCTAGCGGCATCCAGCCAGGCGCCAAGCCGGGCGTAGTGCGGGTTTAGGTCGCTGCGCACGATCCCGACGGAGCGCTCGAGGCCGACGCGGACGTACGCGGGCGCTCGCAGGTCGCGCAGCGCCGCGACGAGCGCCGCGGCGAGCTCGTGCAGCACCAGGCTCCTGGTGGGTATGGGCATGGCCGCCCATTGCGCCTCGGCGAGCTCCGCCAGGCGTTGCCGCTGCCGCTCGCGACGCAGCGCGCCCAAAGACCGCTGCGCGTCCGCGTCGTCCGCGGCCGCCGCGCAGCCCTTGCGCAGGATGAGCGCGAGCATGGTGATCGTCTTGCCAAGGCCAGGTTCGTCGCAGAGCATGCCGCCGCTCATCCTCTCGAGCGGGGCGCCTCCGCTGTCGGCGACGCTGACGCTGGCCGCGGCGAGGTCGAGTTCCACGTCCTCCCTGGCGTCCGCTGCGAGCGTTGGCGGCAGCCTGACCCGCATAGGATTGTCGGCGATGGCCATAAGCGACGCCGGCACCCGAAAGCTGGCGGCGGTCGAGCAGGCGGACTCCTGCGCGGCCATCCAGCGCAGCGCCTGCTGCTGGTGCGCGAAGAGCCTCACCCTGAGCCCCGGCGTAATCGTCGCCAGCGCCTCATGCGCTGCGCGAGAGGTCGCTCGCAGGGCGGCAACGCTCTTCGCGTCGAGGAAGGCCGCGCAGAGCTGCGCTACGAGCGGCAAGCGCAGCAGTGGCGCGGCCGGCCGCAGCCGTGCCAGCTCGCGCGCCTGCGACGCGGCCATGGCGTGCGCTAGCGCGTGCTGCTGCGCGGCATGCGGATGGATGACGGCCGAGCGACGACGCTTGTCGGCGGAGAAGGCGGCCAGGGAGGCGCCGGAGACGGCGTGCAGCGAGCGGCCGGAGCACAGTGCGTGGCACTGCCGATACACGTGCGCCAGCGCGAACTGGGCGCTGGCGTCGGCATGCGTGTGGCAGCCGGGGCATGAGCGAGCTGAGTAGGGTGTCGTGCCGGTAGGCTAGCGTGGCCAGCGCCGTTGCGAGCTTGCGCGCGCCAAGCTGCTGCCCCGGCTGCGCCTGGCAGGTCACGCGCAGCTCCAGCTTGACGCGCTGGTCGGCCAGCTTGCCGCCTTCATCGGCCAGCTTGCCGCCTTCGTCAGCCAGCTCGCCGCCTTCGTCAGCCAGCTTGCCGCCTTCCTCGGCCAGCTTGCTGGCGGAAAGGACCTTCGCTGGCGCCACGCGAAGCGCCAGGCAGGCAGCGCGCTGGGCGGCATGCAGCATGCTGAGTGCGTCCAGCACGTCCCACGGCTGCACGTCCAGGAGCTCGACCGCCGCGTCCTCGTCCTCCACTTGCTGAGGAGTAGGAGCAAGAGGATTCGCATCCTGGGCCTTGACGCGAGCCTTCACCGCGCCGCGCGCGGGGTCCCAGGTGGAAAGTAGCAGCACGAGGGCGTCGCCAGGGTCCACGCCGTCGCGCAGGCGCGCGTCCAGCACGAGCGGCGGCGGCGGCGGCGTGGCGTCCCCCTCGCGCATGGCCAACTGACTGCGACCACTTGTTGTGGGACAGCACAAGGCAAGGGGAGAGCAGAACGCCAAGATCGGAGGGATCGAGGCGAACATCGAGACGAACATCGAGGTGGATCGGGCGATAGCTGGTCACTCTTGTCAGCTGACGGAGCCGCGATCCGGCGCGGACGAGCCCGTCGACATGCGGGTAGAAATGCTGCCGCGGCGCTGGCGAGGCGTGCCGCCTGGCTGACGCTCCTCGGGCGGCAGCGTGGGGCGCATGTAGCTCTGGAAGAAGCCCGCGCTGCGCGAAACGTGCTGGTCGCGCGGCACGAAGACCGGTGGCGTGCTCATGCTCTGCTTGGTGCTGGTGCCGTTGATCTGCTTGTAGAGGAAGGCGAGGCGCTCCAGACGCTTGCGCGAGTCGATCGAGTCGAACTGCGTCTGCAGGCCACGTAGACGCTTCATGCGCGCGCTGATGTTTGGGTACGCCGCGCCCTGCGCGTCGGGGTCCAGGATGGAGGGTCCGGACGGCTGGTGGGCGGCGTGATGAGCGTCTGGCTCCACGGCTCGCGCGACCGTGCGGGCGGGATGGAGCGCGGCAGCATGGAGAACTGCACCTTGGCCTCGGCCTCCTCGCTGTCCTTGAACTGCGGCGAGTAGCCGTAGCCGAAGGAGCCGTATGTAAAGTAGAACTCGAGCGTGATGTTGCCCACGGGCCGGTGGTTCTTGAGGATGGTAAAGCAGCCCGACGATGGCGACCCCTTCACGAGGTCGTGCACGTGGAACGGCACCGAGCCAAGGATGTACGAGCTGCTCTGCACGGCCCCGGCAAAGGGCACGTGGTGCGGAACGGAGAACACGTCTATCTGGAACAGGTTGAATGGGTGTCGTGGGTCGCGGATCACGCGAATGGGAAAGTAGGTGATCTCGCCCCAGATCAGCTTGTTGCCCCACCGCCGCGCGCTGTCCGTGTACTTTGTGATGTTGCGGATGCGTAGCCGTACAAAGGTGAACGCGTCCACGTCGCCCTCGGCCTTGCCCTCGGTGCGAATCTGTGAAGAGACCACCTTGACGCCCAGCACGCCACACACCACGGGGTAGTCGTTCTCCCCGTCCAGCAGCTGCGCTACGGTTCCGTCCATCTCTGTGGCGGGCGCCTCGACCTCTTCCTCTGGCACCGCTGGCGGCACTCCAGCGTCGCAAGAGCAACCGTGGCTTGGCTTGAAACGCGCTGCATGCTTGGTCGCCGCATCAAGTCGTCCGAGACTGGCGGAAGCGAGGCGTTGGACCGCACGTGCTTGAGCGGCCGCGTCTCGCCGCGCCCGACAAGCGAGGCATTGGAAACGCTTCGTGGCAAGGCCGGCGACAAGGGCGACCCAATTCCGCCGCTCCCGCCCTGCGGCGACCTCGGTGCTGCCGACAACTTGAACGAGCTCAGCCTTTCGTTCGCCATGGTGTCGCTCTCAGTCTCTCTCTCTCCGCAGCCAAGGGTTCACCGCTCCATGCGCGCAGCAGCGTGGCAGCACAGCAGCAGCAGCGGCAGCGGCAGCCAGCAGCGATGCAGCAGCCAGCAGATGCGCTCGCGTGCGCCTCTCCCTGCTCTGTTCGCGGCTCTCGGCGCTTTCCCTCCTCTCTCGCTGGCACGCCCGTCGTGTTGGCCGTAGCGGTTGTCGTACTCTTAGCAAGCAAGCAGAGCAGTATGTGCAAGCAGACGGACAGGAGCCACCGCGTGAAGCGTTGCTTCGCGCGTCTCTCTCTCTCTCTTTCCTTCTCCGTCGACAACGATACACGTCCGCGTCGGAACATCGATCCGTTGAGAGGGGGCAACCGCGCACCGATTACGTGTCGTGCCATCGATGCTTATCACGTCCAGCGCGGAGTCTTGTGGGCGAATGCGACGCAGGAAGATCCGTTTGGAGGTCGGGTCTCGATGAGCGCGAGCGAAGGAGAGGGCAGAAGGGGAAGGAGGTAGAGGCAGGGCGGCAGCAGAGAGAGCAGCGGCGAGAGCGAGAGCAGCAGCAGCGCAGCAGCAGCAGTAGCAGCAGCAGCAAGCGGGCGAGGGCAGGATGCAGGCCATCCATGCGTTCGAGAGCTACCAAAAAGCGCGGCAGACCTTTGCGCAGCAGGTCGCCGAGATGGCGTCGCGGCCGCAGAACATCGAGTTCCTGCAGAACGCCGGCGTGATGCAGCTCCTGCGGCCGCTGCTGCTGGACAACGTGCCCAGCATCCAGCAGACGGCAGCACTGGCGCTCGGCCGCCTGGCCAACTACTCGGACGACCTTGCCGAGGCCGTCGTGTGCAACGACATCCTGCCGCACCTCGTGCACTCGCTGAGCGACCAGAACCGGTTCTACAAGAAGGCGGCCGCCTTTGTGCTGCGCTCGGTGGCCAAGCACTCGCCAGAGCTGGCGCACGCCGTCGTGGACGTCAACGCGCTGGCCTCGCTGTGCAACTGCCTCGAGGAGTTTGATCCCAGCGTCAAGGAGGCCGCGGCGTGGGCCATCGGGTACATCGCGGGCCACACCGCCGAGCTGGCCACGGCGATCGTGGACTCGGGCGCGGTGCCGCTGCTCATCCTGTGCATCCAGGAGCCCGAGCTGTCGCTCAAGCGCATCTGCGCCTCGGCGCTGTCGGACATCTGCAAGCACTCGCCAGAGCTGGCGCAGGCCGTCGTGGACTGCGGCGCCGTGCCCTACCTGGCGCCGCTCATCTCGCACAACGACGCCAAGCTCAAGCGCCAGGCCTGCGGCGCGCTGGCGCAGATCGCAAAGCACTCGGTGGACCTCGCCGAGATGGTCGTGGAGGCGGAGATCTTCCCCAACATCCTGACCTGCCTGCAGGACGACGACGTGTACGTGCAGAAGAACGCGGCCACCTGCATCCGCGAGGTGGCCAAGCACACCCCGGAGCTGGCCAAGCTCATCGTGAACGCCGGCGGGGCGGCCGCGCTCGTCGACTACGTGGCCAACTCGAAGGGCAACATCCGCCTCCCGGGCATCATGGCCCTGGGCTACATCTCGGCCTTTTCCGAGACGCTCGCGCTCGCCGTGGTGGTCTCCAAGGGCATCGACCCGCTCAAGGACGCGCTCATCCACGAGCCCGAGGACCACATCAAGGCCGCCGCGGCCTGGTCGCTCGGCCAGGTGGGCCGCCACACCACCGATCACGCGCAGGCCGTGGCCGAGGCGGACGTCTTGCGCCGCCTTCTTGCGGTGTACATGTCGGTGGAGAGTTCGGAGGACCTCAAGGTCAAGGCCAAGCGCGCGCTCAAGGCCATCCTCAAGAAGTGCACGACGCTGGGGGCGCTCGAGCCGCTCATGCGCGAGGCGCACAAATATTGTCAAGTACATTCTCGCGCAGTTTGCCAAGGTGCTGCCCAACGACCGCATGGCCAAGCGCTCCTTTGTGCAGTCGGGCGGCCTCCAGATGGTGCAGGAGCTCAACGAGACGGTGGGCGGCGAGCTTTCCGAGTCGATCCAGGCCATCAACGCGTGCTACCCGCCCGAGATCGTGGAGTACTACTCGCCCAAGTACGCGGACAAGCTCATGCAGATGATCGACGACCCCAGCGAGTGAGCGTCCGGCTTTATGAGCGCGCCGCCAGCGTAGCGCTTCCAGCTAGTAGTAGCAGTGCAAATCATCGTCACCCTTCCCCTTCTTGTCCTTGCTCGAGTTGGGCTTGCAGCTCGGCCGGCCGCTGCTTGAATGAAGGCCAGCTTTTCCCGTTCGGCGGCAGTGCAAGTCATCGTCACCCTTCCCCTTCCTGTCCTTGTTCGAGTTGGGCTTGCAGCTCGGCCAGCCGCTGCTTCAAGGCCAGCTTTTCCCGTTCGGCGGCCTGGGCCTCTCGCGCGGCTGCTCGCGTGGCGACGCGCGCTTCGAGCTCCGCAACTTGGCTGCGGAGCACGTCTACCTCGTCGTCTCGCCCTTGGTGCCCTTGGTGCCCGTGCTGCTCGTGCAGCTTCTGCTCGTGCAGCTTCTGCTCGTGCAGCTTCTGCTCGCGCACCTTGGCCTCGAGCAAGGTTTCTCTGGCCAAGCCAACCGCACGCTGCGCATCGCGCGTCGCGTGCTTTAGTGCCTCCACATCATGCATCCGCTTGGCATCGTCTCGACCAGCGAGCTCACGAGTGCTGTGCCTCTCTTCGTCGTCGCCTTGGCCCTGCAGCCCACACCATAATCCTATCAGCCAAGCCACAAGTTAACGAACCAACGCCGGCGCGAGCACTCACCGCAAACGCTGCCACCATCTCCTCCTGCGCCGCCCGCACCTCCCTCGCGCCGCCCGCCAGCGCGGCCGCCACCACGCCCAGCGCGGCGTCCATCCCCTCCTCCCTCTCTCTCGCGCACAGCAGCAAGGAGCCTGGTCCAGCCCTTATGATACACAGTACCAGTACTGGTACTGGTACCGTACAATGTATTCCTGCGTACGTACTGAAGGTACAAGTTTGCGTGCATGCACGGAGGCGTCGATGACGCGTCTGTGGATGTGATTTCCTGGAGGCCCTGCTCGCTTTCAGAGCTTTGTGGCGTGCTTTCGGTGAGGAACAAAGCGCGCGTCGACACCAGTGAGCTGACCGGCGATGGAGCTGTGGCCACCACCTTTTGGACCCGTCCTGCCCACACGTGGCCGCGCCCATCTCGAGGACACGACGATGTCTGTTTGCCATTGATGAGCTGCTGTGTGCGACCGACCGACACCTCGGCCGGGCCCTGGCGTTGGCAGCGCCAGTGAGCCAACGCTGGTCCAATAGTTGAGCGATACCGCCTCTTCCGCGCTTGCTCGATCGCCATCGACCAACTCCACCGTGCGAAAAAAAAAAAAGCTCCGATCTTTGCGATCTTGCTCGCCGGAATGCCTCCCGCACGTGGCCCAGCGCCGGGTGTGCGTGCACCCTAGGTTTCCTCTAACCGCGCCTAGGACTGGGGTGTGCATAGTCCGCGTTCACATCTTATCGAAGAGCGTACCTGAACGTGAACTGCAAAGGTGTTTTCGAGAGCAGCCGGAAAGAAGGAAAGAGACAGAGGCAAGCAGAGGGTCGAGCAGACCTCAAACGCCGGAGAGCAGAGCAAGCGAGCGAGCAAGCGAGAGCGAGGAGGACGATGCTGAGCAAGCTGCTGACCCATAGCGGGCGCCAGAGCCTCCTGGCTGGCGCTCGGCGTGCTCTTCGTGCGGTGGTACAAGTCCCTGCACGAGACGCTGCGGCTCAAGCACCGCGGCAAGGAGACGCATCCCGTGCTGCACAAATGGATGGCCAGCAGCCGCACGCTGCGCGAGGGCTACACCGCGCCGGCCTGGCTGTCCCTGGGCACCAAGTTCCTCGTCGGGTCGCTGCACACCGTGCTCCACAACGTGCTGCGCCGCGGCAAGCCCGTCCCCGAGGCGCACTACGACCGCGAGCTGTTTACGCTTAGCTGCGGCGGCACCGTGGCCATCGACTGGGTGCGCGGCTCTGGCGACCTGCCGGCGCCCTGCAAGGACGACTCGAGCAAGCCCATCGTGCTGATCCACCACGGCCTGGCCGGCTGCTCGCGCTCGCACTACGTGCAGAGCCTAATCTCCTTCCTGACGCGCACGGAGAAGTTTCGCGTGGCCGTCATGGTGGCTCGCGGATGCGGCGGCGTGCCGCTCACGACGCCCTACGGCTTCACAGCGGCCGGGTACAACGACCTGGGGGAGGTCATTGCCCACATCAAGGGCAACAACCCGAACGCGCACATGTACGGCGTGGGCTACAGCCTGGGCGCCGGCCTCATGGCCAACTACCTGGGTCGCTCGGGCAAGGGCTGCCTCCTCTCGGGCGCCGTCGTGGTCAGCCCGTGCTGGGACTACCTCAAGACGACGCCGTACTTTGAGATCTGGTCGCGCAAGTTCCTCGCGGCGTCGCTCAAGGAGTACACGCACTACAACCGCGTGAGCACGAAAAGGTCAACCTGGACGCCGCGCTGAGCGCCGTCAACACGCGCGAGTTTGACGCCAACGCGGTCGTGCCCGTGCACGGCTTTGAATCGGTGGACGACTACTACTTCAAGTCGTCGCCCATCACCTTTGCGCACGACATCCACGTGCCCACGCTCGCGCTGTCGGCCGACGACGATCCCGTGTGCTCGGTGGAGGGCGCGGAGATCATGGAGGCCAAGAACCTCCATGGCCCTGGCCTGCTCGTGGCGCGCACGCACCGTGGAGGACACGTGTCGTGGGCGGAGGGCGCCCTGGGCTACAGCTTTATGGACCGCATCATCCTCGAGTGGATCGAGACCTGCGAGGCGCACGATGCCGGCGCGGCCGATGCCGGCGCGGCCGATGCCGGCGCGGTCGATGCGCTCTAGCTCGAGCCAGCGAGCCGAGCCACCGCGAATGACTAGTAATAAAGCTCACATCACATGTCAACAACGTCCAGACGCTTGCCTTGCAAGACCTTTGATTCACAACGAACAACGACCAATCCAGTTCGTACCGTACCTCTACACATTACTTGCCCTTCTCCTTCTTCTTCTTCTTGCTCTTCTTCTTGCTCTTCTTGTCCACGGCATCGCTCTTGCGCTTGCGGCTCTTGGGCGCCGCCTGCTCCTCACTCTGCTGCTCCTGCTCCTCCTCCTCTCGTCGTCGTCCCCCCTTCCGCGCCATCGTCTTGCACGTCCTGCTGACCCTCGGCATCTGCGTCGCTGTCGTCGTCGCCGGCGGAAGCCGCGGCAGAAGCTGTCTCCTTGGCCGCCTTGGCCGCCTCGCGCCGGTCCAGAAACGAGATGAAGGCAGAGGACTGGTCCTCCGCATCCGCACCAGGCGAGCGGAAGAATTCTGCTAGCGAACGCCGCAGCGCCGCCGGAGCGAGGCCCTGCATGACGTGCACGCACTCGTCGTTAAACTCGGCGCGCTTCGCCTTGATGTCGGGCAAGCGCGTGCCGTCCTTGAGCTTCTTGCCGCGCCGGGCGGCCGAGGAAGACGCGATGATCGTGCGTACTTCCTGCGCCGTGAGCGCGGCAGAGGACGCGGCCTTGGCACCGCCGCCGCTGCCGCGGGCGGGCAGGACCTTCTTCATGAGCGAGATCATGAACGCGTTGCGGTTGTCCAGCTTGCGCGACGGGTCGAGCTTGGAGTACTCTGTGAGCACGCTTTCGAGCTGCGTGGCCGTGCAGGTGCGCCACAGGGCCTGGGTGCCAGCGTCAAAGTCTGTGGCGCGAACGCGCATGCCCTTGGAGCCCGTCTTTGTTGACCTTCTTGATGACCTTGTCCAGGTCTTGCTCCGAGAGCAGCGCCTTGGCCTTTTCCTTGGCCTTGGCCTTCTCCTGCTTGAGGCGCCGCCGCTCGGCCACTGCCTGCTTGTCGTCGCACTTGCTCACGTTGACCGCGCGTCCCTTGAACTCGCTCTTGTCCAGCGCGAGCGCCTTGTCGCGAGCGGAGACGTCCTTGAACTCGACGATGGCCACGCCCTTGAACTTGCCCTTGACGTCGTTGAGCATACGCACGCGCTCCACCTCGTCCTTGGTCACGGCCGTGGGCCCGGTCGTCAGGAACTTGTACAGCTCGCCCTCCTTGAGCTGGTACGGCAGCTGGTTCAGGTACACAGTGCGCTCCTGCGCATCGCGCCACCGTCGCTTCTTGTTCGCCTTGGCGCGGTCCTTGCGCGACGCGCCCTCCTCCGCCGCCGCCGCCTTGCCCGTCGCCGCCTCCTGCGCCATCTTCACCAACCAAAAGCGTTTGCCCCTTGTCTCCTCGGTACCGGTACCTCGGTACTCGAGTACGGTACGGTACCGGTACCGGTACGTACGTACTGGTACCGTACATTTGTGCACGGTACATGGTGTACCGCGTTCAGACGGTGTGGCCTTGGACGGCGGCGAGAGGGATGGCGTCTCGCGCGGCGCTGAGCAAGGTCGTGGCGCTGTGCAAGCGGCGCGGGTTCGTGGTGCCTTCCGCGGAGATCCATGGCGGCCTGGCCAGCAGCTTTGACTATGGCCCGCATGGCACGCTGCTTAAACGCAAGTTGGAGGCGTCCTGGTGGCAGGCCTTTGTGCGTGAGCAGCCGGCCGTGAGCGCTCTGGACACGGCGGTGGTGACGCCTATGGCCGTGTGGGAGTGCTCTGGCCACGTGCACAACTTTACGGACCCACTCGTGGATTGCAAGCGCTGCCAGAAGCGGTTCCGGGCGGACCACCTCTTGGAGGAGAAGGACGGCGACGGCGACGACGACAACGACAACGACGACGACGACGACGTCGAGAAGGACGTGCAAGCCAGCGACGCAGGACCGGGGCGGTGCGTGAGCAGCTGGCCGCGAGAGCGTGTCCCTGCGGCAAGCTGGAGCGGTGGGGCGAGCAGGTATCGGACGTGCGCGAGTTCAACCTGATGATGCGCACGCCGCTCGGCCCCGTGGCCGGCGGCGCGGAGGGCGTGCTGCGTCCCGAGACCGCGCAAGGCGCGTACATGAATTTCGAGAGCGTGCGGTCTGCCGTGTTTGGCAAGCTCCCCTTTGGCGTGGCACAGGTCGGCAAGGCCTTCCGCAACGAGGTGACGCTAGGCAACTTTATCTTTCGCACGCGCGAGTTTGAGCAGATGGAGCTACAGTGGTTTTGCCACGCGGACGAGGCCGACGCCTGGTTTGAGCACTGGCTTTCGCTGGGCCACGCGTGGCTGCTGCAGACCGTCGGACTCGACCCGGCACGCTTGCGGCTCGCCGCGCACAAGGACGAGGACCTGGCGCACTATGCGCTGCGGACGACCGATGTCGAGTACGATTTTCCGTCGTTTGGCTGGGGCGAGCTTTGGGGCTTTGCCAACCGCGGCACGCACGACCTGAGTTGCCATGGCCCGACTACCGCGACCCGCACTCGGGCGAGCGCTTCGTGCCCACAGTCGTGGAGCCGGCTCTAGGCCTCAACAGACTGCTGCTGGCGGTGCTCGTGGAGGCCTTTGAGGAGGAGACGCTGCCCGACGGCTCGGCGCGCGTCGTGATGCGCTTCAAGCCCGAGCTGGCGCCCTTCACCGTGGCGCTCTTGCCGCTTATCGGCAAGGACGAGGCGCAGCAGGGCGTCTGCAAGGACCTGTACTCGCAACTAGCGCGTAGCGGCTGGTGCGACCCCACCATGGACCTCTCGGGCGCGCGGATTGGCAAGCGATACCGTCGCCAGGACGAGATCGGCACGCCGTTCTGCGTCACGGTCGACCAGCAGACCGCACAGGACGGCACGGTCACCGTGCGCGACCGCGACTCGATGGGAGCAGGTGCGCGTGCCAGCGGCAATCTGCCAGCCATGAGTGCGGCGGCGCTGGGTGCGCTGTTTGGTGGCGCCCAGGCCTGCTGACTGGCTGGCTGTGACTCGCTCCACTCAAGAATAAGCTGATTGGCCTTGAATTGGGGGGTCGCTTTTTCCTCCCCCTCTTGTTGTTGTTTGTTGTTGACGCATGTTCTACTCTTCTTCGTCGTCGTCCGAATCGGTGTCGCTCTCCGTGTCCGACTCGCCGGCCGGCTTGACGGCGCCAAAGACGCTCTGCGGGTCGTAGCTCTCCTCCTCGTCGTCATCGTCGTCGTCGTCGTCGTCGTCATCGTCGTCGTCGTCGTCCTCCGCCTCGAGCCAGTCCACGATGGGCTTAGCCTGGTCGCGCACAGCGGTCACCGTCTCAGCGTCGACGGCGATACGGACGTGCTCAAGCCGGCTGTTGCCCTTGTGCCAGCTCCGGATAACCTCCTCCTCGACGACGTCACGGTCAAACAGGTTCTTGAGCACGAGGGGCACCATCTTGAGCGCGAGGGCGCGCTTGGTGTCGTCCTCGGCGCGCGCAATAGACTCCTCGAGGCAGGCGAGCACCTCCTGCTGCTGCACGACCGACTCGGCCATGGTCGCCAGGGCGCCCATGTGCTTGGGGATCGCCGCGGGCGGCTGGTCCGCGACGGCCGCAAAGAACATGATGGCCACAGCATCGATCTTGCGCAGGCCGCAGTTGACCTGGCGCGAGTTGACGTCGGCCAGGAGCTCCTCGTCGGTGATGTCGGGCTTGGTCACGAGCAAGTGGCGCACCTTGGAGACCGAGTCCTCGATGGCAGCCGCGTCGTGGATGGTGAGCGTCTCGAGCGTGGCCGCGGCCTCGCCGATGGGTTCCTCGTCGTCCTCGCTGGCGCTGGGCGAGGCGGCGCCGGCGCTACTGCGCTCCTTCTTGGCCTTCTTCTCCTTCTTGGCCTTCTTCTCCTTCTTCTCTTTCTTCTCCTTCTTCTCCTTCTTTTCCTTCTTGTCCTTCTTTTCCTTCTTGTCCTTCTTGCTCTTCTTCTCGCTCTTGACCGAGCCGTCCACGGACTGCCCGTCGGCGGTCTTGGCGTCGTCGCCCTTCTTCTTGCGGCGCGACTTTTTGGTGCTATCCACGGCGGAGAACTCCTTGATGATGGCCGTGCACAGCTTGTGCGCGTTGTCAGCCTCGGTGACCTCACCGCAGGCCTTGCAGTTCTTCCAGATGGTGGCCTGCTTCTTCTTGCCCTGGAGCTCGATCACCGTCTCGGGGTTGCCGCAGGCGCCGCACAGGACGAACTTCTCGATGTAGGTGAACAGCAGCTTTTGCAGGTCGCTCGTCTCGAAGGCACCGTTCACGATAGCGCGGTTGTCCTTCTCCTCGTACCGACTCATGGCCCCGAGCTCGCACCCGAAGAACTTTGTCACCTGGGAGGTGGGCCCCCAGGCTTGCGCGATGTCGCTGCAGTTGGCGATCACCGTCTTGATCCCGTTGCCGCGGCCCTCGATCTTGCCGACCAGCTTGGGCATCTTGTAGCGGTACGAGGGGTCATCCGACCCGTTCACGTTGAGTTGTCCCGACATGCTTGCTCTTGCTGCTTATGCGCTATTCACGCTTCTTGCCTTGCTCTCCGTCGGCTGTCGCCCGATACTCATGCCCTTCGATCCTCGCTCTCTCTCTCTCTGTGTCTCTCTTCCTCGTTCCGTGGCTGCGAGCGCCAGTGTGCCACGCCCGCAACGTCCCCCTGCTTGGGCATTACAGGCTCGGGGCACGTCTGGAACGTTCCCGAAGACCTGAGGCCAGGTAGTCTGGAATGACAGGCGAGGTTGTTGGGTTGACCTTAGAGGGTAGTTGGCGAGGACTCGGGGAAGGTCAGGCCTGTGACCTGCGCAGGTCTGGGCGATCACCTCATGCTCGCCGCGGTTGTCGAGGGCGGCGGCGTCAGGGCGCAGGCGGATGCGGCGCTGCCCGAGGCGCCCGCGGGGTGGGTGGTGGTCCACGTGACGCTGGCTGGCGTCTGTGCCACCGATCTGGCGCTGCTGGACGGCTACAAGGGCGGCTTTGCCGGCATTCCTGGCCACGAGTTTGTCGGCGTCGTCGCCACGCCCGCTGGCGAGCGCGTGGCGGGCGAGCGCGTGGTGGGCGAGATCAACGCGCGCTGCGGCACCTGCGCCGTGTGCCTTGGCGGCGGCCCACGCGCGCGCAACCATTGCCCGCAGCGCAAGTGCCTCGGCATCCTCGGCTTGCCAGGCGCCTTTGCACGCCAGCTAGCGCTGCCCGCGGCCAACCTGGTGCCCGTGCCCGCGGGCGTGTCGGACCGCGCGGCGGTCTTTGCCGAGCCGCTCGGCGCTGCCTGCCGCATCCTGGAGCAGCTCGATCTGGCCAGCAAGCAGGACCGCGCGCTTGAGCTGTGCGTGGTCGGGGATGGAAAGCTCGGCTTGCTCGTGGCCGCCGTGCTGCTCTTGCGGGCGCCGCAGCAGCACTCGCTGACGGTGGTGGGGCGTCACGCGGCCAAGATGCGTCGCTTGGAGGCGCTCGGGCGGCCGGTGCGCTGCGTTGTGGGCCGTGCGGGCATGGCCGAGGACGCCTTTGACGTGGTCGTGGAGGTCACGGGCACGCCGGTTGGCCTGGGCGACGCGGTGGCGCTGTGCCGTCCGCTCGGCACGCTGGTACTCAAGTCTACCTGCGCAAGCAAGGCCCCGGCAGACCCGGGAGAGTGCGCAAGGCGGCTCGAAGCGCAGAGCGCTGCGCAGACGATGATCGTGGTCAAGGAGCTAACGGTGGTCGGCAGTCGCTGTGGGCCGCTGCACGAGGCCGTTGCTTTGCTGGAACGCGAGGCCAAACTGCGCGAGTTGCTCGACGGGCTCGTGGAGGAGACGTTTCATCTCCAGGACGTGCAAGCGGCCGTGAGCCGGGCGAGAGAGCGAGGCGCTCTCAAGGTCCTTCTCGACTGCGCCACCCCGGCCTCTGGACCGCCGTTGCCAGCGTCATCGTGAGGATTCCAAGTGCCCTCTCACAGGCCAACCAATTGATCAACGAAATCCATCGGAGGCGGCGCAGGCGACCGCCCTCCGCGGGGCCTGGGAAGTGGGCCCCGGCTTCCGTCGGGGGCCGGCCTGCATTGGACGAGGCCCCCATCGATCGAGTCTGACCAGGACCCCACGAAGAAGCAAAAAGCAGCAGGAGTCGGTCGTTTTGTTCTCTCGCTCAATCAACATCATCTTGAAAACAGGAAAAAAACAGGTTTCGACCTTCATGTCTTGACGTGTGTTTGCACGGAGGCAATAAAGTGGACGGTTGGTTACCTTTGGTACTGATCGTACATCGACGTCCAACAGTCGGGGGCCTCGAGATCTTTCTTTCTCACAGCAAGCACCGGGCACAGAACCTCGGTCAGCACAGCGCCCCTGGGCCAAACCCAGAACAGAAGCTCGAGCAGGTCCTGGATCCGGAGGAGCAGGAAGGAAGCAGCAAGGCAGCGAGACGACCGCGCACAGCAAGCAAGATGCCGACCGCGCAAGCTGGGACCGACGGCGGTGGCCGCGTACGCTTGACGCGCAAGACTGCACGCTGGCCCGCTCCCCTACGTGCCGCGATTGCCGCACCAGTCGACGGTTGTGATCAACCCGGTCAAGATGGTGCCTGCGGCACAGCACGCTGCCTTCGGTCAGGGCGCAGCGCGCCGCGGCCGCGGCCGCCAGGTGGCGATGTCCTTCCTGTAGAAACACCTCGCGCCGCCGGCCGCGTCTGCGGCAGCTACGTAGCCGGTCGACCACGCCAGTCCGAAGACATTTCGCTGCTTTCTTCGCGTCGGGGACCGGTGTTTGGGCGAAGGCCGAGACGTCTTTTCATTGGAGCTCAGAAAGGAGTTTAGAGTAACATAACGAAGCTCACAAGCTACACAACCTGGCCACACAGTTGTGGGCCTTGTTGTTTTCTTTCTTTTGGTCTTGCTCCTTCTTTGTCCGACCCATCGGCGCAGCACCGGTACACGGTACCGGTACACGGTACCGGCACGTAACGTAGTTTTTCTGCGTCGTGGAGGGCAAGCGACGCCACGCTTCTCGACCCCGCTTGGGGCGCAGGCGCGAACGGTAGCGGCGTGGGCTGCCGAGCGGCGGCCCGCCCAGACCGACGGTATTCGGCGTCGTGGTGGTTGCGTGCCGAGGCCGAGGCCGAGGCCGAGTTTTGCTGCAGCGCGCCACCAGCAGACCAGGCCAGGCGCCTCGCCCAGAAACCCGCCGCATGGCTGGCTATCCCTGACTGATTGACAACCCAGATCCCGCGCCAGCTGACGCGCAGCAGCAAACCACGCGACGGACGACCTCGTTGTCCGGCGAAAGCTGTGCACAACAACGACGAGGACGAGGACGCGGACGAGGAGCAGGACGATGAGAAGTGGTGACTGACGACATGTGACGTGGACCAGCTCCCCCTCGAGGTGGCGGTGGCGGTGGTGGAGGATTGGACAAAAGCTTGGACAAAGCGTGGGCTTTGTCGGTGTCATTCCGATCGATGCATATTGGGACCGAGAGGAAGGAGAGCGGAAGAGCAGAGAGACAGAGAGGGTTGGGCAGAGCCGAAAGAGGATGGAACGCGTGAAGAAGCTGCACGTGCACCTGACGCAGGCGTCGTCGGCGCGCGATGAGGAGCGCAAGGCCATGGCGCCCGTGCTGCCCAACTGGCGGCTCAAGCTGGACGAGTGGAAGTCGAGCCTCGAGCACGAACTGCCCGCGGAAGGCGAGTACAACATTGCCGACCACCTGCCCGGGCCGCTGCGCGACACGGCCAAGTACCCATCCTGGCTGGACGCGTTCAAACCCTTTGAGCAGGCGCAGGCCATGGGCCAGCCGCACGTGCAGATCGCGGCGTGGCAAAAGGAGTACGGCGGGTCCATGTCGAGCAACATTGTGATCCCATACCTGATCTTCAAGCGCGAGGACGGCGACGAGGGCAAGCGCATGCCGCCCGTGGTGACCCAGGAGGTGATCATCGCCGACCCGGAGGACGCCCGGCGCGTGGCCCGCGTGCACGTCAAGAAGCAGCCCAACTTCAACCTGGTTTTCTACGGCAGCGTCATCTCGACCACGGACAACGAGTACTGGCGGCAGCAGCGCGAGCAGCTGGTGCCCGGGTTCCTGCCGGACGCCTCGCTGCGGCAGATCTTTGACATCTCGGCCGACCGCGCGCAGTTCTCCGCGGACCGGCTGGCGTCGCTGGCGCAGGAGGGCGGCGGCGTGGTGGACCTCAACGACTTTCTGCTGCACGAGACGCAGGCGCAGCTCCAGCTGGCGCTCTTTGGCGAGTCGCAAGAGTTTATGGAGGAGACGAACGACAAGTTTCGCAACGCGATGGGCGGCTCGCATGACCCGGGCTACGTGCGCCCGTTCTGCAAGCACCTGGCCGAGCGCATGGACGACGAGGAGCGCACCGGGCCGGCCATCATGGAGGACGTTCGCGCCGGCAAGTGCCCCATGGCGCGCGGCCCGCTGAGCCAGCGCCTGCGCACGATGGGGGCGTGGCGCCGCGCACGCGCGAGGGCAACTCGCTGATCTTTGCCTTTGCGGGCCACGACACGACCGGGCACACCATGACCTGGCTGCTGTTCGAGCTGGCCAAGAACCCAGAGCTGCAGCGCCGCCTGCAGGCCGAAGTGGACTCGTTCTTCGCCGAGCAGGGCGACCGCAAGGTCGAGTACGCCGACCTGCGCCGCCTGCCCTTCATGACGCGCTGCGTCATGGAGACGCTGCGCCTGTGGCCGGCCGTGGCCAAGGGACGTACCGCGAGATCCAGTTTGACGACTACATCAAGGGCCCCGGCGGCAAGCAGGTGCTCATCAAGAAGGGCACTTATGTGCGCATCGTCAACTGGTCGCGCCACCGCAACCCCGAGCTCTGGGGCGCCGACGTGGACGAGTTCAACCCGGACCGCGAGTTTCGCGACGCCGAGATCTGGCACGGTGAGCCGCTCAAGGCCTACAACCCGGCCACGGACCGCTTTAGCCCCTTTACCTTTCCGCCGCGCGGCTGCATCGGCATGAACTTTGCGCACATGGAGATCCGCCTCATCATCGCGCACCTGCTCCACCGCTTTTCTTTCGAGCTCACGCCCGAGTTTCTCGCAAAGTACGACCCGAGCACCTACCTGGGCGTCAACTACGGCACCATGGGCCCGCAGAACCTGCACGAGCCGCCCATGGTCAAGGGCTTTTCCGGCTGGGCTCCCAAGAGCAAGGTGCCCACGGGCATGCCCATGCGCGTCGTCCCGCGCACCGGCTGACCGAGCTCCTTGCCATCCTCAAGTCAGGTCACTCCCAAGTCCACAACCCAAGTTTTTTTTATTCGCCCCGCGAACTGGCGGTCTGCTCTGGGCAGCGAGCGCAGCGGCGCTTGCAGCGGCGCTTGCAGCGGCGCTTGCAGCGGCGCTTGCAGCGGCGCTTGCAGCGGCGCTTGCAGCGGCGCTTGCAGCGGCGCTTGCAGCGGCGCTTGCAGCGGCCAAGTCAGCAAGCTGGCTGGCAAGGAGAGCTCGAGCCGCAGCAGAAGCAGCTCTCGCGACTGGCAGACGAACGCTCTCTCCGCCCGCACCAACCAAAAAAGGGGTGCTGTCCGTCCACCGAATGGGTCGGCCGGCCTCGGCCGGCGCTGGCGGCGCGAGACGAGCAGCTATTGTGCACGTCCTCTCGCAGATATTCGGCCTCTGATCGGCTCGCGGTTGTCCCAGAGCTTGTAACTCCTGCCTCTCGCCTCTCAGGGCGAGAGGGGGTGTGCAGCGACTTACGAGTGTGTGCAGAGCACCGAGGCGCACCCCCCATCTCCGGCGGCAGAGACCAAACTCTGGTCGCCTGGGCGGGATGGGCGGCAAGGACGGCGTGATGATGGCTGACAGGCCAAGCGTGGTGTCGGAAGTCGCTGGCGATGCTGGACGACACGCCGTACGCTGAGCCCGTGCCAAAGGACCGCCAACGCCTCAAGCGACTTGCGGGCGTGGCAGCGGCCCTCGTGGTCCTCGGCGCGGTTGGTGCCGTCGTGGCGGTCGTGCTGACGCGCGGCGATGGCGCTGACGGCAGTGAAGGCGGCGGACCCGAGGTGCAGGGCGTCGAGCTGCCACCTGCGGGCGGCACGATCCGCGTCAAGCTCGAGGACGACCACGTCCTCGGCCTGGCACGCTCCGAGGCCGGGCACGTGACCGTGGTCATGGACGCTGCCACCATGGCCCCGCAAGCGCGATCTTACGACGGCCGCGGCTGGGAGGTGATCCAAGGCATCTCTGCAGATTGCGACGCGACGCTGTGCCGCGTCGACGTGAGCGACAAGCTCCGCGCGAGCGCCGGCGGCGAGCTATTGCTCGCCACATATGCCTCTGACCCGACGGTGAGCGAGGAGGAGCTCAACGCGAGGTTCCTGATGCAGGGCACCTTTGGCCCCACGCGAGAGACCATCGCAGCGCTGGGCACGAGCGACGCGAACCGCTTCCGCTCGTGGGTGGAAGCGCAGGCGAAGGAGCCCCCCTCGCTGCTGCGCGAGCTCTTCCGCAAGCGTGCCAACCCGCAGATGCGCGTGCAGTCGGTCCCCGGGCGACCACGCGAAGCCTGCGCTGCTGGCTCCCGCTGGCACGAGCACGCGCTGACGCTGGACGACGTGGGCCGCAACCTGACGGTCGAAGACCGAGACACGTACCTCGAGATCCGGGTGGACGACACGCCGCGGCACCATTGGGTGGACAAGGCGACGTGGGACGTGGACCCGGCCTTGGCTCCCTTGGTTATCTGCAGCGTCCAGCCGAGCGTGGGCGGCAAGGTGACCCTCGGCGCTGGGTGTGCCGGCGAGATCGGGAACCCGAGCATCGTCTTCACCGCGGCGCCGCCGGCCGAGCGAACGCTCGAGGTGGCCGCCGCCGACATGGAGGAGCTCACGCCGCCGGTGGCCGGGCACAAGCTGCTGCGCACGGCGGCGGTCGCCGGCCAGGAGAGCTGCGGCATGCCCACCGTCGGGCCCGTGTTTGCCAAGACGTCTAGCGGCGACGTGATGCTGCACGATCCGCGGCTTGAGCTGGTAGAAAACACCGTGGACAAGCCCGCTCTGGGAGCCGCGGGCGAGTCGAGCTGCCCCAGCGCGCCGCGCACGTTTCTGAACGAGGACAGCTGCGTGGTGAGCGCGCGGGTGCTCCTCGGCCAGGTACTCTGATGTGCCCGTAACGCTGGACGAGGCCAGCCTGCGCACGTTCTTCACGGCCGGCGGCAAGTACGTGTACCGCGTCACCGGGCTGAAGAACGACAACGTCGCCTCGCCGTGCAGAACGAGCTCGCGGTGGAGCGTGGAGCAGGGGGTCTGCGCGGCGCCGAGCAACAACATCGGCGCCGGCACGCTGGCTACGCTGCGTGCGCTCTTGGTGGCAAGCTTCTCCGAGGACGGCAACGCGCTGGTGCGCGACATCCCGCGGCCGGACAAGAGCGAGACTTGCGAGGAGGCGCAAGCGGTGCGCGCGGTGATCCAGGTGGAGCACCAGGGCGAGCAGTACTGCTTGTCGCAGGTCCACCCGGACCTGAACAACGTGTACGACATGAGCTTTTGGACACTGTTAAACGCACACCCGGGCAACAAGGATGCCCTCAACGGCGGGCGCGCCAATCCGATCAAGAGGCACGCCGAGGACCTGGTGGCGCCCAGCACGGACATGCCCTTCCCTGGCTGGCACCCGACCAACCGCTGGAACCAGAACGTGCGCTACCTGGAGCTGCTCGGCCGCTTTGGCGACACCGTCAGCTTTCGCGACCTGCCCAGCTCGGTGCAGACGCGCGAGCTGGGCGAGGCCTTTGGCGCCGTGGCCGAGGCGCCAGCGGACGTGACCCAGGCGCTGGGGCTCTCGTGCGGGTCGCCCGGAGAGGTGGCGCACGACCCGCGGCTCGGCTCGCGCTTTGGCTTTGGCGTGGCGTCCCCGAACGACGCAGACCCCGGCCAAGGTCGCCTGGACGAGACCGTGGGGCGGCAGGACGTGCAGCTGGCAGCGTGGACCTTGGCCGCGCTGCAGGCGCCCGACCAGCTGCGACAGCGCGTGGCCTGGGCGCTGTCGCAGATCCTGGTGGCTTCGGCCTCGGACACGAGCGGGCGAGACCCAAGCGAGATGTACCTGACGTTTTACGACATCTTTGTGCGCCACGCGTTTGGCCGATTCCGCGACGTGCTGCGCGAGGTGAGCTACAGCCCCGTCATGGGCCGCATGCTCTCGTTCGTGTACTCCAAGTCGCTGCAGAGCTCCGGGTCCTTCCCAGACGAGAACTATGCGCGCGAGATCATGCAGCTGTTCACGATGGGTCTGGTGGAGCTGCGCGACGACGGCACCGAGGTGCTGGACGCCGACGGCGTGCCGGTGCCGACCTACTCGAACGAGGACATCCTCGAGTTTGCGCGCTTGTGGACGGGCTTTGAGCGCCAGCCGCGCCGCTCCAACGTGGAGACCATGTTTGGGCCGGCCTCGTCCAACGAGATCGACCCCATGAAGCTCAACGGCCGCTGGCGCGACTCCTTCCCCAAGCTCGGCCTGCGCGGCCGCTACGTTGGCGACGGGTACCCGGTCTGCGAAGAGCTGCCCGAGCGCGCCTTCCTGCGCAAGGGCGCCGTGTACCGCTTCCTGGGCGCCTCCCCCGAGCCTGAGCTGCAGGCCGACCGCACTGGCGACCTCGTCGGCGAGCTCGCTCTCCGCGTGGAGCTCGACCCGGCCAAGTCGGCGCTGGCCGCCAAGCTCTGCGGCGGCAGCGACGCCACCGATCTGGCCACGTGCGACTGGAAGGCCCAGGTCGAGCTTGACACCAACCTGGACTGCGCGGGTCTGGAGTGCGAGATCGACATCGCGCGCGTGGTCATGCTGCCGCAGCGGACGCGCCGCTGCCCCGCGGAGACCGTTCTCGAGCAGCACAGCGAGGACGGCGACCACGGCGACGTCTGCCGCGACGCGTACGGCGGCAGCGACTTTGTCTGCCCCACAGGCTGCTCTCCGGTGGCGGAAGGCGCGGCGCCGTACTGCTCGGCCGCTTCCGGCAGCTCCACGCCGTGCCGCATCGACCCGAGCGAGCACACGGGCGTCTTTTTCGAGTACGTCCAGCCGGCCTGCGTACACCTGAGCTTTTACAACGACGGCAAGCGCATCGGCAACACGATCCAACGCGAGGCCTTGTGCGCAAACCCGCGGAGCATCATCGCGAGCGAAGCTTGCTGCGCGGCCGACAGCGACAGCGGCCGCGCGACCAACAGGTGCCTCTACGGTGACGAGCGGCTCACCTTTGCCTCGGCGCAGAGGCGCTGCGCCGAGCGCTTTGACGCCGCTCGCACCACCTGCGACTTTGAGTGGCTGTCCAGCAGCGAGCGCTGCCCTATCACGCCGCGACGATCCTGGGTCGACGCGCCGTGCCACGTGCAGGCCAAGGTCGGCCCCGACGGCAAGGTGGCCATCGTGCACGACGTGGGGCAGAGCGTGCGCGACGAGCCCACTGCGGAGTACATGCGCGACCTGCTGTCGCGAGAGTCGGAGAACTGGTTCCGCGTGGTCTGGGCCGACCAGGACGCCTTCCCGCACGCCAAAGCCAACGGCTGCGCGTCGGGCGCTTGCGAGACGCTGCCTGCAGTGCCTGGCGAGGAGCCCACGTGCCTGTGCAACACCGTCACCCGCGAGGAGGCCGTGTTTTCCACGTTGCCGACGGTAAAGCAGGCCATCGAGCAGCTGCACGTGGGCAGTGCGCCTGCCGATAGCTTTGAGGCTGGCACGTACGTGGAGCTGCCTGCCGCTGCATCCGGCGTTCGCGCCTTTCGGCGCGGAGACGGGCAGGCGTTTGACGCGGACGCGCTGTTCGCGGTCACGGTGCCCGGCTTGGGCACGCGGTGGCTGCGCAACGTGCGGTCCGTAGTGGCCATTAACGGCACGGTCGGCATGGAGTTTCGCAATCCGCCCAACTTTCACGACGCGGACACCATCGAGACGCGCGACGCGATGCACGAGACGGAGGCGGCGCTGGACCACTACCTGGAGCACCCCACGACGGCGCCCTTTTTGTCCAGGTCGCTCATTCAGCACCTGGTGACCTCCAACCCGTCGCCGCGCTACGTCCAGGCCGTCACTACGGCCTTTCGCAGCGGCACTCACGACGGCCTGGGATCGGGCCAGTACGGCGACCTGCTGGCCACCACAGCGGCCGTGCTGCTCGACCCGGAGGCGCGCAACGCGGTGCTGGACGCTGATCCAGCGGCCGGCAAGCACCGACAGTCGATGCTGAAGCTGACGCACGTGATGCGCGCGCTCGAGTTCACCTCGCACACGACGCTGACGGTGCTGCGCAACCTCAACGTGCAGCTGGGCATGGAGCCGCTGGACGCGCCCTCCGTGTTCTCCTTTTACCTGCCCGGGTACGCGCCGTCGGTCCGATCAAGAAGGCGTCGCTGGTGGCGCCCGAGGCGCAGCTGCTCACCACGCCGCTTGTGGTGTCCACGCTCAACGGGCTCTTCTCGCTGGCCAAGCACGGCCTCACGCACTGCGACGGCGGCTTTGGCCTCAGCCGCGATGACACAGGTAGCTGCCGCGGCATCTCTTACGGCGACGTGGACCCGGCCAACGCGCGCGGGCGGCTCACTTTTGAGCCCTCGGCTGGCCTGGAGGTCTCGACCGGTGCTCAGGTCGTGGCCGAGCTGGACCTCTTGCTCACGGGCGGTCGCCTGGACCGCGCCACGGCCGCCCAAATCGCCGCAGAATACGACACGGAGCGCGCCGCGTCGACCGCTGCAAAGGCGCTGAGCGTGGCCGTGCAGCTCGTGATCGCCACGCCGCACTTCCAAAACAGCAACCAGTGCCTGCCTCTGGACCAGCCGCGCGCCGAGGGGCCGGCGGGCGGCAGCGCCGACACGCGGCCGTACAAGGCCGTAGTGTACGTCAACCTTCAGGGCGGCATGGACTCGTTCAACGCGCTGGTGCCCAAGTCGGGCTGCGGCGGCAAGGACCTGTACGCCGAGTACGCCACGGTGCGCGGCGAGCCCGTGGCACTTGGCCTGAACGACCTTCGCGACATTGACACGAGCGGGCAGGGGCAGCCTTGCTCGACCTTTGGCATCAACCCTTCGCTGGACACGGTGCAGGCGCTGTACGAGGCCGGCGAGGCGATCTTTCTGGCCAACGGTGCGCTGGTGGAGCCCATCGGCAAGCAGAGCAATGCGGAGCGGCCGCGAGGTTTGTTTGCGCACAACATCCAGCAGCGCGCCATCCAGACGGCGGTGCCGCAGAGCGCGTCGGGCGCGGGCGTGCTTGGCCGCCTGCAGGACGTGCTGGCCGGCGCGGGCTACAGCGCGGCGTCCTACTCGATCTCGGGCAACGCGGACGCGCTCAACAGCGACAGGGGCATCGCGCCGCCGGCCGATATCCTCGACCGCCGCAACGGCGTGCCGGTACTGGACAGCAACCCCAGCACGCCGCGCATGCGCGCGGCGATCGAGCAGATCAACCTCGCCGCCAGCGGCAGCCTCTTTGGCGAGACGTGGGCGGGCACGCTCTCGCGCACGCTGAACCGTACCGAGGAGCTCAACAAGATCCTGGACACTAGCGAGCTGGAGCAGGACTTTGAGGACGAGAGCAGGCTGGGCGACCAGCTGGAGCAGGTAGCGCGGCTGATCCAGGCGCGTGACAGCCTCGGCTCCAACCGCAACGCGTTCTACGTGACGCTCGGCGGGTTTGACACGCACAACAACGGAAGGACGCAGCTGAACGACCTGCTGGGCCAGGCCGACAACGCGCTGGACAGCTTTGTGCAGGAGCTCAAGCTGCAGGGCGTCTGGGACGACGTCGTTGTCGTCTTCGCGTCTGAGTTTGGCCGCACGCTCACCAACAACGGCGTGGGCACGGACCACGCCTGGGGTGGCAACTACTGGATGGTCGGCGGCGGCCTCAAGGGCGGCCGCGTGCTCGGCGAGTACCCCAGCGACCTCACCAACGCGAGTCCTCTAAACCTTGGCCGCGGCCGGCTCATCCCCACCACCAGCTGGGACAGCGTCTGGAACGGCATCGCGCAGTGGCTCGGTGTCACCAGCGCGGCGGGGCTTGACGAGGTCTTGCCCAACCGCGCCAACTTTGCCGACCAGCTCTGGACCGGCGCGGACCTCTTCAAGAGTGGCTAAAACTGACGTGGCACCACAAGTAATCTATTCTGTTTTCGATCCATCTCAGCAGACTGCCGTTCTCACGCCGCCGTCCGTGTGGCAACCCAGCATGCAGATCTGGATCTGGGTGCGGAGCATCTCCCCGACCTTGACGAGCAGCAACTCGCAGAGCAGTCCCCAACGCGGTGGCACCATGGGCCGCATCGCGAGAAGACGCTTCGAAAGCATCAGCAGCAGCAGCGGCGGCGGCAGGGCCAGCAGATTCGAAGCACCACCACAAGCCCCGCCGCAACGCCTCGAAAAAGGGCGCCATTGTGCGGCACCAGCGGCGGCACAGCCCGCGCCTCCTTGGCCGCAGTCCCCGCGGGCCAGGGGCCCAAGCGCAGCGCTCGAAACAATCTCGCCACCTCCCGTTTCGGCGGAATGCCAGGAACCCTCGCGTGTCTCGCGTGTGCTCGAACGCGGCGAATGGCAGCGCGAGCTGCGCAGCTTTCGTGAGTGTGTTTGGAAGAGCCAGCGGAAAGGCTCTTAACCCGTCCCTCGCCAAATAGTTGCAGCGCTGGGAGCGAGCTGGGCGAGGCAAGGCAGAAAGAGTGTCCGGCCAGACCCCCAAAACGCGCAAGCCAGGAAGCACATCACCCACCATCTTGGTGCCAAGATGAGCGAGATGAAGACGCTCACCGCGGCGATCGCCGCCGCCGCCGTAATCGGCAGCAGCAGCGCGCTCGACCCCTACGCGCTCGGCTCCATGCAGATGAAGGCCGGGTTCAACCACATGGTGCTGCTCGCGGACTCGCAGCTCGTCGGCTGGGGATCCTCCGGCTCGGTGCTCGGCGAGACGGTCTCGGACGGCTTTGGTCCGGCGGTCGGCGACGTGCCCGAGGAACTCGGCAGCGGGCTGCCGCAGCTCGATGTCGGGTTCACCCCGAACAAGCTGCTCACTGCGGGCACGTTCACGTGCGCGGCGGACCTGACGCAGCCAGCGTCTACCGCCCTAAAGTGCTGGGGCTTTTGCTACAAACGCTGTGGCTTTGGCAACGGGGTCGAGCTTTACACCGTGCCGGGGCCAGCCCGCCCGTTCACAGACCTGGGCACTGGGTCGCTGGTGGACGTAGAGGCCAGCGGAGGCCGCGGGTGCGCACTATTCGCCGCTGGCGGAGTCAAGTGCTGGGGCCTGGGCTCCCACTTTCTCGGGTACGGCAACATGGACGACATCGGGGACGAGGCCGACGAGATGGGCGACAACCTGCCTTTCGTCGACCTGGGAACGGACGTGCACGCGGCGCGCATCGGCGTGTTCGCGTACCACGCCTGCGTGGTGCTCGCGGACGAGGTCTCGGTCAAGTGCTGGGGCCAGGGCGAAAACGGCGAGCTGGGCTACGGCGACAACATCACCCGCGGCGACGACGGCGACGAGATGGGCGACCGCCTGCCGAGCTTTACGCTGGGCGCACGTGTCCTCAAGCTCGTGGGCGGGTGGTCGTTCACGTGCGCGCACTTGGAAGGCGGCTCGGTCAAGTGCTGGGGACGAAACATCTATGGCGAGCTCGGCGACGGCGGCAAGCCGGACATCCGCGTGCGACTGGCCAGTCCCGAGCTGCCGCCGCTTGACTTTGGCGGCAACAAAACGGTCAAGCAGATCGTCGCGGGCAAGCACTTTGCCTGCGCGCTCCTAGACGTGCCGCCTCGGAACGAGGTGGTCTGCTGGGGCAGGAACTTTCACGGCCAGCTCGGCCGCGGCTCGGACATCGACAGCTCGGCCGGCGACGCCGTCACCTTCGCGCCGCGCGTG
This sequence comes from Thraustochytrium striatum, assembly GCA_022244645.1. Taxonomy (NCBI): domain Eukaryota; class Bigyra; order Thraustochytrida; family Thraustochytriidae; genus Thraustochytrium; species Thraustochytrium striatum. The sequence goes on along the minus strand of JACDIV010000060.1, from coordinate 30,292 downwards.
GACTTTGGGCCCCTCGGCCGCGCGGAGGAGCTTGTCGCGGGCGAGAGCTTTGCCTGCGTGCGCCTCGCCTCGGAGGGCGTCGTGGGCCTCGACTGGCGCTGCTGGGGCCGAAATGACTTTGCTCAGCTTGGCCGCGGCGCCAAGGACGGCGACATCGGCAGGCTGCCCACAGATATGGGCGCCAGCCTCGTCAGGATCGACCTCGGCGACATCAGCGCGCCGCCCACCTCGGCGCCCACCTCGGCGCCCACCTCGGCGCCCACCTCGGCGCCTGTCCTCGCTGCCACTACGCCCACGGCCTCGCCCACGGCAGCACCGAGCGTGTCGAGCAACGTGACAGACGGGGCCACGGCAGCGCCCAGCCAGGCCGTCGAAGACATCAACACGCAGCCTGCCCGGAGCCGCGGTCGCGCGACCGTGCCTGGCTGTGCTAGTCCTGCTCTCCGCGCTGGGGGCCCGCAGGATGTAAAAAAAATGGGGAGAAGAAAAAGAAGGGGTCTTCTTGCTTCGCTTTCTTTGTCCACGCAACCAAGAGTGTCCTGCCGCCCGAGGCATTGTCTTGGAGGCGCCGAGCCGTGGTCGTGGCCTTGACGCGCATTGCTTTTCATTGCGTCGGTTAGATTGGTTAAGTAGTCTAACCCTCTCGGATAAGAGACCCTGAGAGGGTCTCTTAGCTTCCCGGCGAAACTTTTCCCCGAACGCCCCGAATTAAGAGGCCCATATAGGGTTCCTTATTTTGAACGCAGCCAAACAATTGCAGCGCGAGGCGGGGGCGCAGAATCGCGGGAAAAGGATGCCACCATCGTTTTCCCCGACCTCGAATTGCCCTGTGCCGACTTCACAACCCACCCTGCAAGTTGCTGGCGACCCTGTCGATGGTCCTTGTGTGGTTGCCGAGACGGGCGCGCGTCAGCCGTGCGACTGGCAGGCGCTGCACGGCGCAGCATGGACTGGGAGAGCGATGCGGTGCCTGTGGATGACTGCGAGTGGGCTGCGTACAACTCGGATGACTCTGATTTTGCGCACCAGGGCCCCAACACGATCCGGGCAGCGCACCTGGCGAGGCGTTGAAGTGGCCGACGTGGCACTTTCAGGCGCTCTCTGAGGCAGGCGCCGAGCTCGCCAAGGGCAAGTGTAAGCTGGGCGTTCCCCGCGGCTGGCGCAAGACCGAGGTGGAACTGCACTACGACCCGCTGGAGCAGGCGCTCCTCGACAAGTTTGTTGCTGAGGCGAAGGAAGTCCTCAAGCGCGTGTTGCATCCGGCTGGCTTCTTCAGGGTCCCGGCGAAGGAGGTCAGTGATCTGACGCCAGCGGCGTGCTTCGCCCTTGCGCTCCCTGACGAGTTCCTCAAGTGCATCCACAACGACTTTTTGGAGCATAAGAGCACGTTCTGGGACATCGCCAACTTCGTCGCCGCGGAGGTATTCATCGCAGGCATCGGCGGGCAGTCCTTGGCGAAGGTGCTTGCATACCCGGCCTGGTATAGGGCGGACTATGAAGCGCTCAGCGTCCACCCAAAAGTCATGTCAAGGATGCACGCTCAAGACCAGCCCGGCACGGGTACGCCGCGCCCGGACCAGTCTGGCACACCGCACGTGATGCGCAGACTGCAGGAGCTCTTTCGAGTGCACTCGGCTCGCCTCTTCTTCGTGCTGGACATCGAGAACGGCATGGCGACCTCCATCGCCTTCGACGACGACAAGTGGCCCTACAGCGGCAACATCTGGGCCTCCTACAAGATTATGCGCAAGAGCACGAGGGACAAGAAGCTGGTCCCGGTCATGCACCTCATGGCGAGCGTCACGACGGGGTTTCTGCTCGGTGGGTGGCTTGAGGAGCAGAGGTCGGGCGTCGTGCCGATTGTCAAGGACGCGCTCTGCACCCTCTTCAACGTCCGCGAGGTGAAGGAGACGACAAGGGCGTGGCCGATCTCGTCAAATTCTTCATCGACCGGGCTACATTGCTCTCGCCGAGCCGGAGCGAGACGAACGTCCTGCAGGCGCTCAACGAGGCCGGCGTCCGTCTCCACGCCACGCTGAGAACCAGCCCGAGGTCTGTGTTCCGACAGGAAGACAAGCCTGTCGACCCGAGCAAGAGTGGCGGCATCCCGCTCTGCAAGTACGGGAAGAGGACGGCCCTGGTTGCGTGGTGCCCCGAGAACAAGGCGTGCATCGTCCTCTGTCGGCATGGGCAAGGGAAGGCGAGAACCGTGCAACTGCTCACGACTGACCCTGACACGCCCGTCAGCTCATGGACGACGCGCGTGGCGGAGAAGGACCGGGACCCGGCGGCCCCGGGCGGGGTGAAGCGCCAACCACATGCTGTTCCACCAGCGCCAATGGAGAACCCGACCGAGCTGGACCGCGCGCAGCGGGCCAAGCAGATGGTGCTGGCGTCACTCACGGCAGTAACTCGGGGGCAGCGGACGCCGGACTGGTTCCTGGCGCGGCTCTTTCGCTCCTCGAGCACTAACACGCACGTCACGATCAACTGCGTCTCGGCAGACTTCTACAACACGCCGGCGCTGCGCTCCTTGCACGAGAAGTGCAAGGCTGTGGCGAACCTGGAGCCGCTCATATCCGTGACGGAGGCCAATGCAGGGGTAGTCGTGGACAGTGACCTGGTTGAGCAGCAGGCCCCGGCGATCAACCGGGCAGCCGGCAGCAAACGCGGCAGAGCCCCAGACCCGATCACGTACGGGTTTTGGAGCAAGATGAACGTCGCGGACCTCAATAAGGCGGTGTCGGACCTGGGCCTCGCGCTTCCCGCCGTGGCGAAGGTGACGAAGAGGCACCTGATCTCGGTTTTGGTCACGTACCACAAGAGGATCAAGAGCGGCAGCGGCAGCCGTACTGGCGCGGGCGCGGGCGCGGGCGCGCCGGCACCCCCCGCACCCGCGCCGGCAGCGCCCGCGCCGGAGCCCGAGCCAGCGACAGCGGACACCGCAGGCACGGGTGCTCGTGCGGGCGCTCGTGCTAGCGCACGCAGGGGGGCTCGAGGAGGCGCTCGCGGGGGTGCTCGCACGGGCGCGGGAGCACGTGCAGGAGCAACGAGCGGTGGCGCCCAGTCTGGAGCAGAGGCAGCCGGGCAGAAGCGTCGTCGCCAAGGTGGCAGTCACACGAGACGGACAGCTGCCAGGACAAGCGCGCAGCAACCACGACGCCGAGTTCGCGACAGGTGGATAGCAGCAGCAGCAGCAGCAGCAGTAGCAGTGGCGACGGTGGCAACGAGGGGATCGAGTCGGTCGTCCCCGCGACGCAGCAGCAGGAGGAGCCAGCGGAAGCCCTGGCGACATCGTCGAGGCAAGCGATGGCGCGGCGCAAAGGACCTTTCTGGCTTTGATGATGCGCCGGTGGTTCATGCGGCCCTTCGGATCGGGCGCGAACTCAGCAGGACCACTCGCCATCGGCACCGCCAACGAGGACTTCGTGCTGAAGCACTTGCCAACGTTCGTCTCCAGGTCCTCCACGTGCACAGTCGTGGGGGGGGTGTCGACCTACGGGCTGCTGGCGCGCCGCGACGTCCCGTACGCAGCGACATCTCCAGACGGCCTCGTCTTCCTCACCAAGGACGGCTACGAACTAGGCCCCGCAGGCGTGGAGGTCAAGACGTCCACGACGAGCGACACGATCCGCGGCCTGCAGGTCGACGCACGTGACTTTGGCTCCTTCGTGGAGTGCGACGCGGGCACCGACCTCTTCAGAAAGGTGATCATGAACCCGTCGTACCGCACGCAGGTGGTGCACCATGCAGCCGTGCTGGGTGTCGAGTACATCCTGGTAGCCTTTGCTGCTACCCAGAGGATCTACCGCTGTGTGCTCCTGCGCGTCACTGAGCAGCAGCGGGAGGATTGGATCGAGCTGCTCAAGATGCTGCAGGACAAGTACATGGGCTTCGCGTTCGGCACCGGCGACCTCTCCTTCCCGCGGCTTGGGCCGGACGGTTCGCCGCCGTACGCGTTTGCAGGTGAGCACCACACGGTCGACGTCTACCTGCGGCTGTGGCGTGCTCACAACAAGGACGTCCAGGAGCACGGAACGCCACCGTCGTTCCGCACGCTGCAGTCGAGCATGTCCTCGTTGTGGAACCGGCAGATGGGTGGATGCGACATCGCGCGCAAGCTCGTCAACAGCATCAAGCCCGACTACCACAACAGCAAGCCGATCACCATCGTGCTGCGCACTCTCCTGCGCTACATTTTGCACAACGGGTTTCGCCTGTGGCAGCTCGTTCACGTGCATTCCCGCCTGGACCGGTTCAAGAGCAACAGCGAAGCGCAGCGTGCGCGCCAGGAGGTCCGCTTCTCCGACTTCCTGTACAAGCTCTGGGAAGAGCTTGGGCCACAACCTGCGGAGACGCTGCTCAAGTTCAAGCCTGGCCTGCACTCGATATCGCAACAGGTGCCAACGATAGGCATACCCCGTACCCGGGCAGCACCGGCCGCTCCTGCTGCTGCTTCATCAACGCCGGCTCCTGGGCTGCCCAACATCTGGGGGACGACGAAGCGCAGCTTCCTCAGGCATGTCAACGAGCCGCAGGTGGTGGCGCGACGCCTCGCCAAGAGCGACGGCGTGCTGCACGCCCGCGTCTTCGCCCCGGATGTGCGTGGCCGGTGTCGGTTGTGCTGCCTTCACTGCCAGACGAACGCGAGGCACGACGTCCAGAGGACTGACAAGGGGCGCGAGCATCCGGCGGTATCCGTCGCGAAGCAGCCACTACTGCTTGGCGTGCTCGGGTGGCGACAAGCAGCGCATTTTTCTGTGCCAAGGGTGCTGGGACAGATGGCACAACCACGAGACTCTGGAGCTCCCAAAATGCAGCAGTCCAGGCTTTGTTAACCCATCAACTTGATCGCAAAAGGTGGCGCTTTGAATTTGAGTTGAAGTTGCGCCGAGCCCGCGTTTCCCCGATGTGCAGTCTGCGTTCAAGTCGGGTCACCTGCTTGCGCCGTATGAGGTCTCTTAATGGACCCTTAATTTATGCGACCTGATCGCAGAAATTTTGCCGTTCAAACGCTTTTGCCACGTTGCGCAGCCCGGCACCGCGCACGAACTATGGGCCATGAGCGCGAGCCACCCGGCAAGCACCGAGCTGGGATGTACGTCTCGCCATCCCTAGACGCGTTTGTCCTGAGACCTTCACGCAGAGGCTCTGCAGCCACCCCCATCAGAGCCAAATTAAGAGACCATTTAAGAGGCCATTTCCAATCCGAGAGGGCTAAGCTAAAATGTTTGGACAAGATCTCGTATAGTCCAATGGTTAGGATACCTCGCTCTCACCGAGGAGATCCGGGTTCAATTCCCGGTACGAGAAAGCCTTTTTTTTTTTTTTTTTTTTCGTCCTGATTCGGTGGTACCGTACCGGTACCGGTACCGTACCAGGTACCGGTACCGGTACCGTACCGGTACCGACCAGGTACCGGTACCGTACGGTACGGTACCGGTACCGGCAGGGTGTGTGGCGTGGAGCGTGCGTGGGAGGTATGAGAGCGCAGGAGATTAGCGACAGACACCAGCGGCAGAGGCGGTACCAGCGCAGGGTGAGCGGCGGGCGTCAGTGAGCTGAGCGATGGCGGGCGGCAGTCGCACGCGCTCGACGAGGGGCGCTGGCGCGAGCGCGAGCGAGCTAGGCGCAGAGCTGGGCGGCGGGCGTGGTGCAAGTGGATCAGAAAGCGGTGATCAAGGAGGTGCTCGAAAGCATTTCGTTGAGTGAATACTACAACGAGATCGTGACGAGGTTCAGCACGCTCTCCCGCTGCAGGCGACTTACGGATCGTAATCTGTGGTTAGCCGGCGTTCACCTTACTTTCCAGCAAGAGAAGATCATCCGAGCCTTCAAGCAGTTGGACTTGGAGGCCGACAGCGAACGTGAGGCACGGCAGCTGGTCGAGCGCGGGCTGGCACCCACTGGGATGATAGTGCGCAGGAGCCTTTGGCTTGATCAGGCATCCTGCTCGACGCTGACTGCGCTTGCAGAGGGACTCGTGGTCGGCGACACCCTGAGCCTGACGGGCTGCTCAGCGCTGACGAGCCTGCCGCGCAGTCTCAGCGTCGGCGGCCATCTCGAGCTCGAGGGCTGCTCGGCCCTGCAGGAGCGGCACCGCGGCGACATGGGCGCCTTTTTCGAGCAGCTTTCGGCGGCCCTGGGGCCCAATGCTGGGCTCTCCCTCGCTGGATGGAATGCCGTCGAACAAGTGCCCGATGGCTTTAGCGTCGGCGGCGAGCTCGGACTTTGTGACTGCTCGGCTCTGACCAGCCTGGGCGACGGCCTCAGCATCGGCGGCCTTCTCAATCTTACGGGCTGTTCGGCCCTGACCAGTCTGGGCGACGGTATTAGCGTTGGCGGTCATCTCGAGTTCGAGGGCTGCTCGGCCCTGTCCAGCCTGGGCGACGGTATTAGCGTTGGCGGTGATCTCGAGCTCGAATACTGCTCGGCCCTGATCAGCCTGGGCGACGGCCTCAGCGTCGGCGGCTGCCTCAGGCTCTTGAACTGCAGGGCCCTGACCAGCCTGGGCGACGGCCTCAGCGTCGGTGGCGACCTCAGACTCTACGGCTGCTCGGCCCTGGAGGAGCGGCACCGCGACGACATGGGCGCCTTCTTCGAGCAGCTTTCGGCGGTGCTGGGGCCCAAGGCCGGGCTCTCCCTCTATCGTTGGGATGCTGTCGAACAAGTGCCCGATGGCTTTAGCGTCGGTGGTGACCTCGATCTTCAAGAATGCTCGGCCCTTACGAGCCTGGGCGACGGCCTCAGCGTCGGCGGCAATCTCGATCTTCAAGATTGCTCGGCCCTGACCAGCCCGGGCGACGGCCTCAGCGTCGGCGGCTGCCTCAGGCTCTTGAACTGCAGGGCCCTGACCAGCCTGGGCGACGGCCTCAGCGTCGGCGGCGATTTCGATCTTAGCAGCTGCTCGGCCCTGACCAGCCTGGGCGACGGCCTCAGCGTCGGCGGCGATTTCGATCTTAGCAGCTGCTCGGCCCTGACTAACCTGGGCGACGGCCTCAGCGTCGGCGGCCTTCTCACTCTTACAGGCTGTTCGGCCCTGCAGGAGCGGCATCGTGGCGACATGGGCGCCTTCTTTGAGCAGCTTTCGACGGTGCTGGGGCCCAAGGCCGGGCTCTCTCTCGCTGGGTGGGATGCTGTCGAACAAGTGCCCGATGGCTTTAGCGTCGGCGGTGACCTCGATCTTCAAGAATGCTCGGCCCTAACCAGCCTGGGCGACGGCCTCAGCGTCGGCGGCCATCTCGGTCTCTTGAAGTGCAGGGCCCTGACCAGCCTGCCAGACGGCCTCAACGTCGGCGGCGATCTTGATCTTAGCAGCTGCCGGGATCTGTCCAGCCTCCCAGACGGCCTCAGCGTCGGCGGTCATCTCGAGCTCTACGGCTGTTCGGCCTGCAGAAGCGGCACCGCGGCGACATGGACGCCTTCTTCGAGCAACTTTCGGCGGTGCTGGGGCCTAAGGCCGGGCTCTCTCTAGGGGAATGGAATGCTGTCGAACAAGTTCCCGACGGCTTCAGCGTCGGCGGCAACCTCGATCTCCGTTACTGCCGGGCCCTAACCAGCCTGGGCGACGGCCTTAGCGTCAGCAGCAAGCTCGATCTACACGGCTGTTCGGCTCTGACAAGCCTGGGCGACGGCCTCAGCGTCGGCGGCCATCTCGGTCTCTTTGGGTGCTCGAACCTGACCAGCCTGGGCAACGGCCTAAGCGTCGGCGGCGACCTCAACCTTAGCTGCTGCCCGGATCTGTCCAGCCTCCCAGACGGCCTCAGCGTCGGCGGCCTTCTCACTCTTACGAGCTGTTTGACCCTGCAGGAGCGGCATCGTGGCGACATGGGCGCCTTCTTTGAGCAGCTTTCGACGGTGCTGGGGCCCAAGGCCGGGCTTTCTCTCAAGTGGTCGGATGCTGTCGAACACGTGCCCGATGGCTTTAGCGTCGGCGGTGACCTCAATCTTCAAGGTTGCTCGGCCCTGACCAGCCTGGGCGACGGCGTCAGCGTCGGTGGCAACCTCGATCTCGCGGGCTGTTCGGCCTTGACCAGCCTGCCAGACGGTCTTAGCGTTGGCGGTCATCTCAAGCTCGAGGACTGCTCGGCCCTGACCAGCCTGGGTGACGGCCTGAGCGTCGGCAGCTACCTCCTTCTTCGTAGCTGCTCGACCCTGACCAGCCTGGGCGACGATTTCAGCGTCGGCGGTGCCTTCGATCTATATTGCTCGGCCTTGACCAGCCTGGGCGACGGCCTCAGCGTCGGCGGCCATATCCGTTTCAAGGGCTGCTCGGGCCTGACCAGCCTGGGCGACGGCCTCAGCGTCGGCGGCTACCTCAATCTCGCCGACTGCTTGGCCCTGACCAGCTTGGGCGACGGTCTCAGCGTCGGCGGTGACCTCATTCTTGGTTACGGCTGCAGGGCCCTGATCAGCTTGGGCGACGGCCTCAGCGTCGGCGGCAAACTCGACCTTCGTGACTGCTCGGCCCTAACCAGCCTCGGCAACGGCCTCAGCGTCGGCGGCGACCTCAGCCTTCGTGACTGCTCGGCCTTGGCCACGTTAGCCGCTGGCCTGATCAAGGTCAACGGCAACCTCGACCTGATGGACTGCACGGAGCTCGCCATCGTGCCCGAGGGGCTCGTTGTGGGTGGCGACCTGAACTTGGCCGGCTGCACCGCTCTGACAAGCTTGCCGACGAGCCTTCGCGTCAACGGCACGCTTAACCTTGAGCGGTGCGCGGGGTTGGTGGCGCAGCACAGAGAGGACATGGAGGCCTTTTTGGTGGCGCTGCGGGGGATCATTGGGCCAAGAGGTGGTCTGCGGCTTTGCCAGTGGACAACCATCCGCGAGCTGCCTGAGTGCTACGCCGACGTTTGTGGATTGGACCTGTCCGGCTGCACCGCCCTCGCCCGTCTTCCTGAGGGCCTGCACGTGCGTGGCGATCTGCGTCTCGCTGAGTGCACCGGGCTACGTCGCCTGCCACATGGCCTTCGAGTGGATGGCCGGCTTGACCTTCGGGACTGCACGTCGCTAACGAGTCTACCAGCCGGTCTTTGGGTTGATTACCTCGTCGCCACGCAATGCACTTCTCTCACAAGCCTGCCGGAGGACCTGCACGTCGGTGGAGTTCTTTGGCTCGATCAGTGCACGTCGCTGGAGAGTCTGCCGGCCAGCATTCTCGAGTGGCCGCTGCGCGAATATGGCAACCCGCACACCATCTACCTGGGCGGCTCGGGGCTCTCGGCGGAGACGCTCGAGTGGCTTCGCGAGGCAGACGCGCCTGGAGTGCGGTTCCACGTCGACCGTGGGAGCGACGAGGCTGGAGCAAGGCCTGGTTTTGCCAGCGCTGCAGAAGCCGCGGCGTTCTGGAGCAGCGAGGCTCAGGTGGAGGCCGCGGCTGTGCCAACGGGGGCCGACGACGCGACGCTGGTGCGATTCTTGTCGCGCCTGCGCGACGCCAAGGAGTTTGGCATCGCCGAGTCGCGCAAGGCGCTCGCCAAGCGCGTGGTCGATGTGCTCGACCTGCTGTCTGGCGACGACGAGCACGTGCGCGAGGAGCTGCTGCTTCGCATGAGCGACTCGCTGGACGCGTGCGGCGATAAGCCGGTCTGGGCGCTCAACCAGATGCATCTGGTTGTGGAGGTCGCCAAGGCCAGGGAAAGCGCCAAGCAGCTGCGGAACCTCGGGCGCAGGGTGATGCGGCTCATGGTCGTGCACGAGCACGCCAAGCGCAAGGTGGACTCGCTGCGCTGGGTGGACGACGTCTGCGTGTACCTGCGCTTCGAGATCGACCTGCGCGAGGCACTCGACCTGCCCGTGGCGGCGACGGCCATGATCTTCCCGAGCTACATCAACGTGACGGATGATGATTTGGAGGCGGCCAAGGACGACGCGCTGGCCATCACGGACGCGCAGTTCGAGGCGTGGCTCGCCGAGTGGCCCGAGTGGCAGCGGCACAAGCGGCACCAAGTGGTCGCCGAGCTGACGTGGCAGGAGCTGGCCGAGATCAAGCGGCGGCAGAGCCTCCGCAAGCGCGTGAGCCGGCGTCTGAGCCGGCTGGTAAGCGTCGTGGGCGACAAGGTGGTCGACCCGGTGACTCTCGATAATGGCAAGAGCGTGTGGAGCCTGAGCGACCTGCTGCGGCACTGGGAGCGCACGGGCCTGGACCTGCACAACGCGCCGGTGTCCGTCGAGCAGCTGCGCAGCAACCTCAAGCGGGTGGTCGCTTAAGCAGATCAAAAGAAATGATGGAGCCAAAGAAACTATTCTCTCCCCGCCAGCCGCTGCACACGCGCACGCCCTCGGCCTCCGCCGGCGGCACCTTGTGCATCCCGCGGCCTTGCCCAGCATCGACGTCAGGGGCGGCTAACGCTTCCACAATCAGGCACCTTGCTTCTCCGGCTTGCCTCCCGTCGTCGGGGAAGTTGGCGCTGCCTCACCTGCGCCGGAGCTCTTCGGAAGCCGACCTCGCGACGAACGACGTTGCCAATGGCTCTCGCCTCTGGCCTGGCGACGAGCTCGCCGAGCTGCCAAGTGTCGTGGCCCCGAGCGCGCCGACTCCAATGGAGGCTTGCCTGGATGCGCTGGGATTGGAGGGATCTTGGAATAGAGTCTTGCATTCCGAATGGCCTCACAGCCTCACAGTTGTCAACGTAGGCCACGGTGATGTGCTCTAGAGCTACTAGTCCGGAGGCCAGCAGTTTGCATCCCGGTCCGGCCGGCGCCAAGGGGGCTGTGGAACCGACGGTCGCGAAGGCCGCTAGCCGTGTATGTGGTAACATGGTCAGGCAGCGTTTACGTTTTATGTTCTATCTTGAGCACTACTTCACGCCGTAAAGCACGAGCGCGAGTCGTCAGAGTCGCTGGCAAAGCCCCACGTGCAGCCGTCGGTGCGCTTGCAGCGACCGCGGCCCAGCCCAGTGCAGGCGTCGTCCTCGACCACGTCGTCGCAGTCGGGCGTGTCCGAGCAGTCGCCGCACTCGCCGCGCACGTAATCGCCACAGCCGTCGCTAAAGCAGGTCGGGCAGGTCACGGCTCCGCACGAATAGGACAGGTAGTCGCACGTCTCCTGGACCGGCGATGGCGTGGGACCCGGCGTGGGCAGCGGCGTAGGCGAGCTGTCCTCGCAGTCGGGCGTGTCGGGGCAGGCGCCGCACTCGCCGCGCACGTACTCGCCGCAGCCGTCGCTAAAGCAGGTGTCCGGGCAGGTCACCGCGCCGCAATCGTAGGAGCGGTAGTCGCACGAGTCCTGCAGCGCGCGCATCTCGCTGCCGGTAAGCGCGGAGGCGCCAGGCGCCAGGCAGGCCAAGGCGCCGACCACCGCGAGGGCCATCTTGCTGACGTTGGGCTTGGTCATTCTTCCGGGCTCTGGATCTGCTTTTTGCTCGTTGTTGTTTTGGTTTTGGCAAGTGGATCGACGGTCCTCGCGGCCAGGCAGCAGAGCAGCCCAGTCGCACAGCTAGTCAGCGCGAGGGGGGTTTCGTCACAGCGACTCGACCCTCAACTCGGGCGTTGGGAAGCTCGCTTGGTCGAGGAAGAAGTGGGTTCAGCGCCGCTGTGCTGCGCTGAAACCCAAATCGCAATCGGAGTTTGCGTCCGAGTCGGGCAACACGGGCTCCCCAAGCTGCGACCTGGAACCAGGGGCACACAAGCCGCCAGAGACACGCCCCCGCAGCAGGAGAGCTGGCTGGCACGTTTGAGCCCGACGCCTTTGCACAGCCAGCTGTCCAGCAACCAGTAGATTTTTCCTCGCTCGTTTGGCGACGAGACACGCTGGCCCGGGGCTGAAAGAGCCTGCTGCCCTGCCGCTGCGCGTGCTCTTCAGCTGTGCTCTGAATTCGAATGGGGAAGCCCCGCCCATGCTGGCCCGCAGCCTCTCTGCCCAGAGCAGCATCAGACGGAGATGGGGCAGCGGCCTACGAGTCACTTCTGGGGCCTCACTTTGTCCAGTCAAGACGCATCCTCGCTCCCCAAGTACCGGTACTTTATCCAGGTGGGCTGATGCTGAACCCGATCATGCTTTCCACGCAGTGAGAGCGCGGCCGGCGCTTCAAGAGGAGTGCAGCTCCAACAGCGCTGACCAGCTGCGCGACGGACGCGCATTCAAGTACGCCACCTTGCCTTGCCTTGCGGCGACCAGCAATGACAAGAGGCAAAACCCAAACAAGAGCAGCCAAGACCACCAAGAAAGCAAGCAAAAAAGCCACTCCGTAGAATGACCAACCTCGGCATGACCAAAACGATCCTCATCCTCGGCGCCCTCGCCTGCCTCGCGCCTGGCGCCTCGGCGCGGATCGGCAGTGAGAGGCGTGCTCTCCAGGACTCGTGCGACTACCTCTCGTACGAGTGTGGCGCGGTGACCTGCCCGGACACGTGCTTTAGCGACGGCTGCGGCGAGTACGTGCGCGGCGAGTGCGGCGCCTGCCCCGACACGCCCGACTGCACCACCACGCCGGCGCCCACGCCGGCGCCCACGATCGCGGAGGTACGATGCAACTACCGCTCGTACGACTGTGGCGCGGTGACCTGCCCGGACACGTGCTTTAGCGACGGCTGCGGCGAGTACGTGCGCGGCGAGTGCGGCGCCTGCCCCGACACGCCCGACTGCACCACCACGCCGGCGCCCACGCCGGCGCCCACGATCGCGGAGGTACGATGCAACTACCGCTCGTACGACTGTGGCGCGGTGACCTGCCCGGACACGTGCTTTAGCGACGGCTGCGGCGAATACGTGCGCGGCGAGTGCGGCGCCTGCCCCGACACGCCCGACTGCGAGGACATGACGTCCGCACCGACTGCCGCGCCCACAACCAGGTCTTCGTGCCCGCAGGGCTTTCCTCGCTGGCTGTGCAACATGTGGCCGTAAATCGGGCCGCTGCCCTGTCACGTCGTCGCGCTCAATCAATCAATCAAGCTGCGCAAGAGCGTGGAATTCCTTTTTCATTTCTCTACTTTTTTCTCGCTTGCAAGCCACAGGTCCACCTCGCCGCTCCTGGCCCTGGCCATGCATCGGCCGAACGCTGGCACGCGTGCATTCGAACCTAAATCCAGCTGCTCTTTGCTCAACGACGATGCGCAGTGCAGCTGCAACAGCTGGGGTCGTGTGGGCCTCTGCTGTGGAATGCGTCGTGCGCCCGCGTGCCGGGTCGAATCTCGCAGACGCGAGCATTCTGCTGGCGCTTGATGGCCAAAGACGATCGATCATCTTTGGCGGTGGTGCGTTTTGTTTCGCACATCGAAAAGCACGGGCGCGCCGCATCCGTCTCATCGCTAGAGCTCCTCGTGCAACAGGTCGTTCGCAAGCGCTCGCATTGCCTGGGAGCCACGCAGTTGTCGCTGGCAGGCGCAAGCGAGGGGGGGGGTGCGCCACAGTCGAACGACCAGTAGCCGCACGAGACTTGCAACAGCGTCTTGCATTGCGAGGCGGGCCGCGGCGGCGGCGGCCAAGGCGAGGAGGCTTGGCTTGCCCATCTGGATTGATCGTCAGTTCGATCTTCTTCTTCGAGTCGAGCCGAGCCGAGCCGCCACTTTGGAAACGAGACGAGTGGTCGGTCGTGGCGAGGTGGTGTCATCCGAGAGGTGTGCCTCGGAAAACCCCTCAGCAGCACCCAAAGCGACACGCGCTCGGAGGAGGAGGGGAAAGGGAAGAAAAAGTTCGGCTTTGGTCGGAGTGAAAAGAGTCGGGACTGTGTGGCACGGGTGGCACTGAATAGCTTGCCGACGCTGCAGGAGCGCAGCTGACTCGGCGTGCGCGAGGCCAACAGCATGCGTGACGCGATGGAAGCACAGCATACTGCTGCGTCCTACCTCGTGCACCGTTTTGCGTGGAGAGTGGCTGATCGAGAGGCGCATTGGCACTTGCGGGCAAAACCCAAACTTCAACAGCAAGAACAAGAACAAGAACAGGGAGAACAGGGAGATGATCGTCGGCAAGCTCGTGACCGCGGTTGGCACCCTCGTGGCCTCCGCCGATGCCGCCGGGTTGCGGAATGCCCTGCGCAACCGTGCGCTCGAATCTACGACGGCCACGCCAAGCGCCTCGCTCTACGGCACCAGCAGCTCGGCCTATTTCGGTGACGCCGTGGACGTGAGCGGCGACTTGGTCATCGTGGGCGCGCGGCGCACCAACAGTGGCGTGGGCGCGGCCTACGTCGTGTCCACGGACGACACTGGCACGATGCACGAGCTGGAAAACCCGCTCACCTCGGACTGGTCGTACTTTGGCGAAGAGGTGGCCATCGATGGGTCGACCGCCGTGGTAGGCGCTTTCTTTGGCGACCACGAGGACTACAACGACTGCGGGGAGGCGTTCGTGTACACGCAGCAGAGCGACGGCTCGTGGAAGCTCTTGCAGACGCTAGAGCGCACGCGCGAGGCGCAAGCGTACTTTGGCGATGCCGTGGACATCTCGGGCGACTGGATTCTGGTTGGCGCCTCGGCCGGCAAGAGCGCCTACTTTTACAAGGTCAACTCGGACGGGACGTTCGAATTGCAGCAGACAGTGTCCAAGAGCGCCAGCGAGTTTGGCAATGCTGTGAGCATTGATGGCGACTATGCCGCCGTGGGCAGCTGGGCCGGCGACTCGGGCAAGATCTTTGTCTATGAGAAGGACGCGGACGACTCGTGGTCTCTGGTCAGCACGCTGACCTGCGACGCGTGCGAGTCTGGCTACGATTTGATTGGCAAGAGCGTCTCGCTGTCGGGCGAGCGCCTAGTTGTGGGCACGCACAGCACGTCCGTTTGGTCGGACGACTCGTACCCGGGCTTTGCCCTCGTCTTTCGGCGTGGCTCGGACGGCAAGTGGGCGCTCGAGGCGACGCTTGCGGCCTCGGACGGCGTCAGCAACGACTACTTTGGCTACGACGTTGCACTCTACGGCTCACGGATCGTGGTGGGCGCGTACGGCGCGGATGACGCCGGCTCAAGCGCGGGCAAGGCGTACGTGTTCGAGCTGGACTCGAGCAGCGGCACGTGGACCGAGACGCACAAGATGCTCGGCGCCGTGGCAAACGACCGCTTTGGCCAAGCCGTCGCCACGGGCTCTGGCATGGTAGCCGTCGGAGCGTATGCCGAGGACACTGGCGCCAGCAGCGCCGGCGCCGTTTACCTCTACACCGACCTGTGACCGACCGTAAAAAAAATCATGACCTTTGTTGACTCCAGCGGACCTGTCTGGAACACACTGGGCGCGCACACGAGATCTGGTCGCCGAGCGTTCTGAAGCGAGTGGCGCCACGCGAGGCAGCAGCAGCGGCGATGGCGGCGGCGCCTGTGACGAGCAAGCCGAAAGAGCGTACTCGAGTGGTACCGCACTTGTGTACCGGTAATCTGACTGACACAATCGTCAAGGAGCCTGGTGGAACCATGCAGCAAAATTGGAAAAAGCAAGCGCAGCGACCAGGAGAGCCAAAATGAGTGCTGTGCGGGCGGAGCAAAACAAGCAACACTCGCGCTTCCCACCTGGTCCCCCACGGTAGTACTAGACGAGCCCTACGGGGCTTAATTACGGAGTTCAGATGAGATCCGATGCTTGAAATACCCGTGGTGTGATCGCTTGTGATCCAATGTCGCTTGCTCGTGCTCATTTATCCCATCCACTCATTTCGAAACTCTTATTGGAGACATATAGTGAAAACACTAGGACTTGACAAAGAAGCGACACGAACGCAAACTCCACAACGGATCTGGATCTTTTTTCTTTGTTGACGATACTTGATGATTGCAGCGCCTCTCGAGCTGGGACGCCGAGCAGCTGCTTGCGATCGCGGCGCCGCGGGTGAGCGGAGGCGCCGCTGGTGCCGCATAGGCCGTCGGCCCTTCGGTGCTTGACCGCCAAGTGCAAAGCTATGGTACCAACTGTCCACGTTGATTTGTGATCATTTTGGGCTCGACGCGACTTGATCAAGAGTGCCTTTGTGCCGCTGACCGCAGCAAGAACGGCGATGGTGGTCAGAGCCAGGAGCTATTGCGAGTAGACAGACGCTGCCAGGCCGTCTGCCAGGCCCGCAGCGCATTGTGGCGCGTCCAAGGAGAGAAGAGCAAGTTGATGGTTGGGCGGAACACATGGTCGGCGCGCGCCCGAGCAAGGTCGGGCAGAAGACGAGAAAGGTGTCAGGAGGCTCAATGGTCTCGGCGGGGAGGCGGTGGCGGCCTTTGACGGCTTGACTGCCTCGCTTGTCGGCTTGGGCGCTCTGTACAGCGCGAGCAAGAGCGAAGAGTTGGCCGCCGTGTCGAGGCGAACGATCGACGAGTGGCGAGTACTGAGGCCAGGTGACGCAACGATGGGCGCGGCCTTGCTCAAGCAGAGGGTGCTAGGCACTTTGCTGGGCTCTGGGCGCGATGTGGCTAGCTCATGAGCAGCAAATTGATGGTTGCCCAGAGCAGCGGAAACGAGCTCTCATGCAGAGGACGAGCTATCGGCGCGGAGGCCGGAAGAGGACCTTGGTTGCTTTGTCGGGCGAGTGGAGGGGCCTGCTGACGGCCTCACGGCACGCTGTGTGGGCTAATTTACTCTGAGCAAGTTGAACACGGAGAACAAGCCCACGACGGTGCAAAGCGAATCAGCGACACGAGGCAAGTACCGGGGGCATGGGACGCAACGGTGGGCACGGCTTCACATGGGTGGAGGGCGCTAGAGCGTTTGCCGGGCTCTGGGCGCGATGTGGCTAGCGCGAGGGCAGCAAATTGATGCTGGCCCAGAGGAGCGGCAATGAGCTCACGCTGAGGCCGAGATACGGGCGGAGAGGCCCGTTGGGGGCCTTAGTTGCTTTGTCGGGCGAGTGAAGAAGCCTGTTGACAGCTTTGTGGCGCGCTGTATCGGCTTGCGCACTCTGAGCGAGTTGAACGAGGCCAGCAAGCCCGTGACGGTGCGGAAGCGAATCAGCGGCAAGGAGCGAGTACAAGGGGCAGCAGACGCAGCGATGGGCGCGGCCTCGCCTGGGCGGAGGGCGCCAGAGCGTTTGCCGGGCTCTAGGCGCGATGTGGCTAGCATGAGAGCAAGAAATTGATGGTTACACAGAACAGTGGAAACGAGCTCACGCTGAGGCCGAGATACGGGCGGAGAGGCCCGTTGGGGGCCTTGGTTGCTTTGTCGGGCGAGTGGAGAGGGCTGCCGACGGCTTCGTGGCGCGCCGTATCGGCTTGCGCACTCAGAGCAAGTCGAACACGGAGGACAAGCCCGTGACGATGCGGAAGCGAATCAGCGACAAGGAGAGAGTACAAGGGGCAGCAGACGCAGCGGTGGGCGCGGCCTCGCCTGGGTGGAGGGCGCTAGTGCGTTTGTCGGGCTCTGAATGCGATGTGACAGGCGCGAGGGCAGCAAATTGATGGTTGCCCAGAACAGCGGAAGCGAGCTCACGCTGAGGCCGAGATACGGGCGGAGAGGCCCGTTAGGGGCCTTGGTTGCTTTGCCGGTTGAGTGGAGAGGGCTGCTGGCGGCTTCGTGGCGCGCCGTATTGGCTTGTACATCAGAGCAAGTCGAACGCGGCCGCCAAGCCCGTGACGGTGCGGAAGCGAGAGAGCGTCAAGGAGCGAGTACAAGGGGCATGGGACGCAACGGTGGGCGCTGTCTCGCCTGGGCGGAGAGTGCTAGGCGATTTGCCGGGCTCTGGGCGCGATGTGGCTTGCGCGAGAGCAATAAATTGATGGTTACGCAGAACAGCGGAAACGAGCTCACGCTGAGGCCGAGATACGGGCGGAGAGGCCCGTTGGAGACCTTGGGTGCTTTGTCGGGCGAGTGGAGAGGCCTGTTGACAACTTCGTGGCGCGCCGTATCGGCTTGCGCACTCTGAGCAGGTCGACCGAGGCCAGCAAGCCCGTGACGGTGCGGAAGCGAACCAGCGACAAGGAGCGAGTACAAGGGGCAGCTGACGCAGCGGTGGGCGCGGCCTCGCCTGAGTAGAGGGCGCTAGCGCGTTTGCCGGGCTCTGGGCGCGATGTGACAGGCGCGAGAGCAAGAAATTGATGGTTACACAGAACAGCGGCAATGAGCTCACGCTGAGGCCGAGATACGGGCGGAGCGGCCCGTTGGTGCCTTGGGTGCTTTGCCGGGCGAGTGGAGAGGGGCACTGACTGCCTCGCGGCGCGCTGTATCAGCTTGCGCACTCTGGGCAAGTTGAACGAGGCCAGCAAGCCCGTGACGGTGCGGAAGCGAATCAGCGACAAGGAGCGAGACCTGGGAGCAGAGAGCGCAACGGTGGGCGCGGCCTCGCTCTGGTCGACGGTGCCAGGCACTTTGCCGGGCTATGGGCGCGATGTGGC
Source organism: Thraustochytrium striatum (assembly GCA_022244645.1). Classification (NCBI taxonomy): domain Eukaryota; class Bigyra; order Thraustochytrida; family Thraustochytriidae; genus Thraustochytrium; species Thraustochytrium striatum. Next base: position 12,052 of record JACDIV010000060.1, on the reverse strand, counting down.
TTGCGCGAGGGTAGTAAATTGATGCTTGCCCAGAGCAGCGGCAACGAGCTCACGCTGAGGCCAAGATACGGGCGGAGAGGCCCGTTGGGGGCCTTGGTTGCTTTGTCGGGCGAGTGGAGAGGCCTGTTGATAGCTTCGTGGCGCGCCGTATCGGCTTGCGCACTCTGAGTAGGTCGACCGAGGCCAGCAAGCCCGTGACGGTGCGGAAGCGAATCAGCGACAAGGAGCGAGTACAAGGGGCAGCTGACGCAGCGGTGGGCGCGGCCTCGCCTGGGCAGAGGGCGCTAGGTCCATCGCCGGGCTCTGGGCGCGATGTGACAGGCGCGAGAGCAGCAAACAGATGGGTGCACAGTGCGGCGGAAACGAGCTCACGCTGAGGCCGAGATACGGGCGGAGAGGCCCGTTGGTGGCCTTGGTTGCTTTGTCGGACGAGTGGAGAGGCCTGTTGACAGCTTCGTGGCGCGCCGTATCGGCTTGCGCACTCTGAGCAGGTCGACCGAGGCCAGCAAGCCTGTGACGGTGCGGAAGCGACAGCGGCAAGGAGCGAGTACAAGGGGCATGGGACGCAACGGTGGGCGCTATCGCCTGGTCGACGGTGCCAGCCACTTTGCCGGGCTCTGGGCGCGATGTGACAGGCGCGAGAGCAAGAAATTGATGCTTGCCCAGAGGAGCGGAAAAGAGCTCACGCTGAGGCCAGGATATGGGCGGGGAGGCCCGTTGGGGGCCTTGGTTGCTTTATCGGGCGAGTGGAGAGGCCCATTGACAGCTTCGTGGCGCGCCGTATCGGCTTGCGCACTCTGAGCAAGTCGACCGAGGCCAGCAAGCCCGTGACGGTGCGGAAGCGACACAGCGGCAAGGAGCGAGTACAAGGGGCAACAGACGCAACGGTGGGCGCGGCCTCGTCTGAGCGGAGGGCGCTAGTGCGTTTGCCGGGCTCTGGGCGCGATGTGGCTTGCGCGAGAGCAAGAAATTGATGGTTACGCAGAACAGTGGAAACGAGCTCACGCTGAGGCCGAGATACGGGTGAGAGGCCGGAAGAGGGCCTTGGTTGCTTTGTCGGGCGAGCAGAGAGGCCCACGGACAGTCTCGCGGCGCGCCGTATCGGCTTGCGCACTCTGAGCAGGCCGACCGAGGCCAGCAAGCCCGTGACGGTGCGGAAGCGACACAGCAACAAGGAGCGAGTACAAGGGGCAGATGCAGCGATGGGCGCGCCCTCGCTCTGGTCGACGGTGCCAGGTACTTTGCCGGGCTCTGGGCGCCATGTGGCTTGCGCGAGGGCAGGAAATTGATGGTTGCGCAGAACAGCGGAAACGAGCTCACGCTGAGGCCGAGATACGGGCGAAGCGGCCCGTTGGGTGCCTTGGGTGCTTTGCCGGGCGAGTGGAGAGGGCTGCTGACGGCTTCGTGGCGCGCCGTATCGGCTTGCGCACTCTGAGCAGGTCGACCGAGGCCAGCAAGCCCGTGACAGTGCGGAAGCGACACAGCGGCAAGGAGCGAGCACAAGGGGCATGAGACGCAACAGTGGGCACGGCCTCGCCTGGGTAGAGGGCGCTAGAGCGTTTGCCGGGCTCTGGGCGCGATGTGGCAGGCGCGAGAGCAAGAAATTGATGGTGACGCAGAAAAGTGGAAACGAGCTCACGCCTACGCCAGGATACGGGCTGAGAGGCCGGAAGAGGGCTTTGGTTGCTTTGTCGGGCGAGTGGAGAGGGGCACTGACTGCCTCGCGGCGCGCTGTATCCGCTTGCTCACTCTGAGCAGGTCGACCGAGGCCAGCAAGCCCGTGACGGTGCGGAAGCGAATCAGCGGCAAGGAGCGAGTACAAGGGGCAGCAGACGCAACGGTGGGCGCGGCCTCGCCTGGGTGGAGGGCGCTAGTGCGTTTACCGGGCTCTGGGCGCGATGTGGCTTGCGCGAAAGCAGCAAATTGATGGCGACACAGAACAGCGGAAGCGAGCTCACGTGGACGCCAGGGTACGGGCGGAGAGGCCCGTTGGGTGCCTTGGTTGCTTTGTCGGGCGAGTGGAGAGGCCCACTGGTAGCCTTGCGGCGCGCCGTATCGGCTTGCGCACTCTAAGCAGGTCGGCCGAGGCCAGCCAGCCCGTGACGGTGCGGAAGCGACACAGCAACATGGAGGAGGGCCTGGGAGCAGGGAGCGCAACGGTGGGCGCGGCCTCGCCTGGGTGGAGGGCGCTAGAGCGTTTGCCGGGCTCTTGGCGCGATGTGGCTAGCGCGAGGGCAGCAAATAGATGGTTGCGCAGAGCAGCGGAAACGAGCTCACGCCTACGCCAGGATACGGGCGGAGAGGCCCGTTGAGGGCCTTGGTTGCTTTGTTGGGCGAGTGGAGAGGGCTGCTGACGGCTTCGTGGCGCGCCGTATCGGCTTGCGCACTATGAGCAGGTCGACCGAGGCCAGCAAGCCCGTGAAAATTCGGAAGCGACACAGCGGCAAGGAGCGGGATCTGGGAGCAGAGAGCGCAACGGTGGGCGCTGCCTCGCCTGGCTGGAGGGCGCTAGAGCGTTTGCCGGGCTCTAGGCGCGATGTGGCCAGCGCAAGGGCAGCAGATTGATGGTTGCGCAGAGCGGCGGAAACGAGCTCACGCCTACGCCAGGATACGGGCGGAGAGGCCCGTTGGGTGCCTTGGTTGCTTTGTCGGGCGAGTGGAGAGGCCTGTTGACAGCTTCGTGGCGCGCCGTATCGGCTTGCGCACTCTGAGCAAGTTGAACAAGGCCAGCAAGCCTGTGACGGTGCGGAAGCGATTCAGCGACAAGGAGGGAGTACAAGGGACATGGGACGCAACGCTAGGCGCAGCCTCGCCTGAGCAGAGGGCGCTAGTGCGTTTGCCGGGCTCTGGGCGCGATGTGACAGGCGCGAGAGCAAGAAAATGATAGTTACGCAGAGCACCGGAATCGAGCTCACGCTGAGGCCGAGATACGGGCGGAGAGGCCCGTTGAGGGCCTTGGTTGCTTTGTCGGGCGGGTGGAGAGGGCTGCTGACAGCTTCGTGGCGCGCCGTATCGGCTTGCGCACTCAGAGCAAGTCGACCGAGGCCAGCAAGCCCGTGACAGTGCGGAAGCGACACAGCGACAAGGAGCGAGTACAAGGGGCAGCAAACGCAATGGTGGGGGCAGCCTCACCTGAGCAGAGGGCGCTAGTGCGTTTGCCGGGCTCTGGGCGCGATGTGACAGGCGCGAGAGCAAGAAATTGATGGTTACACGGAACACGAGCTCACGCTGAGGCCGAGATACGGGCAGAGAGGCCCGTTGGGGGCCTTGGTTGCTTTGTCGGGCGAGTGGAGAGGCCCACTGACAGCTTCGTGGCGCGCCGTATTGGCTTGTACACTCTGAGTAGGTCGACCGAGGCCGGCAAGCCTGTGACGGTGCGGAAGCGACACAGCAACATGGAGCGAGTACAAGGGGCAGCAGACGCAACGGTGGGCGCGTCCTCACTCGGGTGGAGGGCGCTAGAGCGTTTGTCGGGCTCTGGGTGCGATGTGACAGGCGCGAGAGCAAGAAATTGATGGTTACACAGAACAGCGGAAACGAGCTCATGCTGAGGCCGAGATACGGGCGGAGAGGCCCGTTGGGGGCATTGGTTGCTTTGTCGGGCGAGTGGAGAGGCCTGTCGACAGCTTCGTGGCGCGCCGTATCGGCTTGCGCACTCTGAGCAGGTCGACCGAGGCCAGCAAGCCTGTGACGGTGCGGAAGCGAATCAGCGACAAGGAGCGAGTACAAGGGGCAGCAGACGCAACGGTGGGCGCGGCTTTGCCTGGGCGGAAGGCGCTAGTGCGTTTACCGGGCTCTGGGCGCGATGTGGCTTGCGCGAAAGCAGCAAATTGATGGTGACACAGAACAGCGGAAACAAGCTCACGCGGACGCCAGGATACGGGCGGAGAGGCCCGTTGGAGACCTTGGGTGCTTTGTCGGGAGAGTGGAGAGGCCTGTTGACAGCCTCGCGGCGCGCCGTATCGGCTTGTTCACCCTGAGCAGGTCGGCCGAGGCCAGCAAGCTCGTGACGGTGCGGAAGTGAATCAGCAACATGGAGGGGGGGCTGGGAGCAGGGAGCGCAACGGTGGGCTCGGCCTCACATGAGTGGAGGGCGCTAACGCGTTCGCCGGGCTCTAGGCGCGATGTGGCTAGCGCGAGAGCAAGAAATTGATGGTTGCGCAGAACAGCGGAAACGAGCTCACGCTGAGGCCGAGATACGGGCGGAGAGGCCCGTTGGGTGCCTTGGGTGCTTTGTCGGGCGAGTGGAGGGGCCTGCTGACAGCTTCGTGGCGCACCTCATCGGCTTGCGCACTCTGAGCAAGTCGACCGAGGCCAGCAAGCCTGTGACGGTGCGGAAGCGAATCAGCGACAAGGAGCGAGTACAAGGGGCAGCTGACGCAACGGTAGGCGCGGCCTCACATGAGTGGAGGGCGCTAACGCGTTTGCCGGGCTCTGGGCGCGATGTGACAGGCGCGAGGGCAAGAAATTGATGGTTACGCAGAACAGCTGAAACGAGCTCACGTGGAGGACAGGATACGGGCGGAGAGGCCCGTTGGGGGCCTTGGTTGCTTTGTCGGGCGAGTGGAGAGGCCCACTGACGGCTTCGTGGCGCGCCGTATCGGCTTGCGCACTCTGAGCAGGTCGACCGAGGCCAGCAAGCCCGTGACGGTGCGGAAGCGAACCAGCGACACGGAGCGAGTACAAGGGGCAGCAGACGCAACGGTGGGCGCGGCCTCGCTGGGTAGGGGGCGCTAGTGCGTTTGCCGGGCCCTGGGCGCGATGTGGCTTGCGCGAGAGCAAGAAATTGATGGCTACACAGCAGAGCGGAAACGAGCTCATGCAGAGGACGAGCTATCGGCGGAGGCCGGAAGAGGGCCTTGGTTGCTTTGCCGAACGAGTGGAGAGGCCTGTTGACAGCTTCGTGGCGCGCCGTATCGGCTTGCGCACTCTAAGCAGGTCGACCGAGGCCAGCCAGCCCGTGACGATGCGGAAGCGACACAGCGGCAAGGATCGAAGAGGAGCGGCAGGGGACACTACAATGGGCGCGGCCTCACCTGGGCGGAGGGTGCTAGGCCGTTTGCCGGGCTCTCGGCGCGATGTGGCAGGCGCGAGAGCAAGAAATTGATGGTTACGCAGAGCAGTGGAAACGAGCTCACGCCTACGCCAGGATACGGGCTGAGAGGCCCGTTGGGGGCCTTGGTTGCTTTGTCGGGCGAGTGGAGAGGGCTGCTGACAGCTTCGTGGCGCGCCATATCGGCTTGCGCACTCTGAGCAGGTCGACCGAGGCCAGCAAGCCTGTGACGGTGCGGAAGCGACACAGCGACAAGGAGCGAGCACAAGGGGCAGCAGATACAGCAAGGGTGCGGCCTCGCTCTGGTCGACGGTGCCAGGCACTTTGCGGGGCTCTGGGCGCGATGTGGCTTGCGCGAGGGTAGTAAATCGATGGTTGTCCAGAGCAGCGGAAACGAGCTTACGCGGACGCCAGGATACGGGCGGAGAGGCCCGTTGGAGGCCTTGGTAGCCTTGCCGGATGAGCGGAGAGGCCTGCTGACAGTTTCGTGGCGCGCCGTATCGGCTTGCTCACTCTGAGCAGGTCGACCGAGGCCAGCAAGCCCGTGACGATGCGGAAGCGACACAGCGACAAGGAGCGAGTACAAGGGGCAGCAGACGCAACGATGGGCGCGGTCTCGCCTGGATGGAGGGCGCTAGAGCGATTGCCGGGCCCTGGGCGCGATGTGGCTTGCGCGAGAGTAAGAAATTGATGGTGACACAGAACAGCGGAAACGAGCTCATGCTGAGGCCGAGATACGGGCGGAGAGGCCCGTTGGGGGCCTTGGTAGCCTTGCCGAATGAGTGGAGAGGCCTTTTGACAGCCTCACGGCGCGGCGGATCGGCTTGCTTGCGCTGAGCAGGTCGACCGAGGCCAGCAAGCCCGTGACGCTGCGGAAGCGACACAGCAACATGGAGGAGGGCCTGGGAGCAGGGATCGCAACGAAGGGTGCGGCCTCACCTAAGCAGAGGGCGCTAGGCCCATTGGCGGGCTCTGGGCGCGATGTGACAGGCGCGAGAGCAGCCAAATCGATATTTCGTGGCCTTGGACACCGGAAACGCACGCCGAGGCACCAGGATGCAGGGTAGAGGACGGAGCAGCGCCCTGCGCTCTCGACACACAGGTGAAAAGCACTGCCGCCGGGCTCGCAGCTCCGCGTTTCACTTGTGGCGACCTGTCGAGAAGGCTTGAGACGCAGAGTTACCCGAAGACGACCTCTCTGGGCTGTTAAAGAGCGCTTGCAGCGCAGAAAGCGCGGCAACGCTCGCGTCCGTGTGGTAGACTAGCGGTTTCATGAGCTGAACTCGTCGCTCCTCGAGGCTCGATCCTCTTCGGCGGGCTCGTCATGGTCGTCGTCGTTCAGGCTTGATGGACTTGTGGACGGCTCGCAGGAGACCAAGAGGGGCAGGGGCAGAGGCAGAAGACGGCATGGGGCTTGGGCTGGCAGACGGTGATGGCCACTGGCCAGCTTGGCGTCTCGTTGCTTGGGCGGCAACAAGTCCGCGGCGGTGCTTGTCGCCTTTGTCGACACTGAGGTGGGCTTGGCCCAGGAGCGGCGACCAAGTGAGACGAAGTGGCAAAGGAGCCGGGTGCTTGGGCTCTGGGCCAGGATATGGAGCGCGCCGAGGTGTTGCGACGGTTTGGCGACGCCCTGCAACACTGTGGCGCCGGTTGGACCTGGCATGAGGAGGACGACGCGGAAGATGACGATTGTGGCCACTTTGATGATGCACCACGGTGCGAGGCGGGCCGGAGCGAGACGTCGAGGGCGTTCATGGCCACGAGGTGGAGGTGGAGGCGTGCATGATCGTCCTTGCCGCCGCATTCATCGCGATAGGCGTTCCCACGAGACGCTCCACGACGATCAAGATGAATAGGTGGAGAAGCAAAGGAATAGACGGACACCAGCCAGTGCAAGGCACGGGCAGTGCAACCAGGCTTGGCTCGTACCGTGCCAATAGCGGTACGCCAGGCCATCTGATGGCTTGGCAAGCTGGACGAAGAGCAAGAGTGAAGTCGACGACGACGTCCAAGGCGCAGGCCTCGTGCAAGGCAGAGAGCAGACCCACAAGCAGTCTGGGGAGCTTGAATGGCTCAAGGCACAGGTGGAGAAGAGCGCAAGCAGTGCCGCTGCGTGTCTGGTCGGCCTGAAGGCTGGAAGCAACGAGATGACCAAGGTGGACGTGCTGGTGATCTCGTCGATGAAGATCAAAGCCACCAAGAAGGGCGATGGCGTGGCCGGAAACACGGCAGGGCTCGGCAGGGCTCGGCAGGGCGCGCGGGAGAAGCGTTTTGCGGGCTGCAGCGTTGTCGCAGCATGGCGCGACGAGCTCGAAGAGACATGTTGCCAGCAACGCAGAGAAGCAAGCAATGGTGGGGGCGGAGCGCGCAAGAGAACTCGATCGCGTCGTGGCGCAGGTAGACGAAGGCTGTGTAGCGCTCGGCGGCACTCGGTCTGGCTCTCGAGCGGGTCTTGTGCCGCCGCGGTTGCTTGGAAGGGCGAGGTGGTTGTTGGCGTGGCTTGATCGTGAGTGATCCAGGAGAGGCGATGACAAAGAGGTGGAGGAGGTCAAGACGGAGGGGTGGAGTAGGTCGAGGCAAAGGCGTTGGATGATACTGCACGGCCAAGTGCGTCTTGTTGCGTTGCTGGGCGCCGTTCGTGGCGTTGACGAGCTGGAGAAAAAAAATGGAGGATGGTTGTCAGCAAGGTCGCAGGGCGCGCAGACGCAAGGGTAGAGGGCCGAAAACACGATGATGAGCAGGATGTACGGTCGGGAGAGGCCGCCGAGGGGGCTATTGGTGACATTGTCGTCGGAGTCATGGCGAACTCGAGGACAGCAAGTGGCGGAGAATGAACGTGGCGGCAGGGCTGGTGCGCAAGGCACACAGACAGATGGGAGTCACACAGGCGGGTCTTTAGGGGGCTTGGGACATGGGCGCAGACGATCGCCAGCGGTGCCGCGAATCCTGTGGTTGCGTGGTGCGCTTGAAGCACGATGTCCGAGCCGAGCAAGTTGGGGTGAAGTGGAGGCGGTGTGGCGAAGGGCAGGGCGTTGCGGGGCTGATAACAGGGCGATCACCATCGGTCAGAGCAGGGAAATGCACTCCAGTCTCTCGTGGGTCCTCTTGCGTGTCCCAGAGCAGTGGAGTTGGCGTGGCTGTGGCGGTGCTGGCGAAGACCTCTTTGCGTCACGGCCAAGGGGAGAGCGATGGGTGGAAGGGTCATGGAAAGGTGCGATGATGACCCGGCCCAGGAGGCGATGACGCCAGGCGAGTTTGTCGCTGTGGCCCTGAGTAGGGGGGCTGTGGGTTGTTGCAAGTTGTGAAAGTGTTGAAGTTCTTGGGTGTGGCTTGGCTGTTCCGAGAGGCGAGCACGAGGCAGTAGGCGGTGGTCAACAGGCGGAGGAGCACGGAACGGGGGTGGAGATGCTGGTTCCGAGGCCAGCCGATGCGTTTGCTGTTCTGGGCGCTAATGGCAGCGTCAGAGACGACGGAAGGGTCTCGGTGTTGGCAAGGTGACGCTGCAGAGCGCAGAGAACCGCCAAAGGAGGGCAAAGAAGGCGGCGTAGGGTGGGTTGGAGAGGAGACAGAGGCCGCGAGCTTGCTCATCAGTGCCGTAATGGACCAGGGCGTTCCCACGAGCAAGGAGAAAGCTTGGTCTTGTTTGGGCTGAGAAGGAGCAGAGGCCACCTGTGCAAGAGGAGGTGGTGTAGCGCAGGCGAGGAGTATAGGGAGCTAGAAATCTGCGCGATGGAAGAGATGGGGCGCCGCCCACGCGTCTTGCTGATCGAATCGCGCGTCTTGGAGTGTTCAAGAAGAGGGGGGCGACCAGGGAGAGGATTGAACGCACGCACGCGCAAGCCAGGCTGCGAAGAGAAGAGTGCGATGGACAGACTGGCGGGGACGCGACGGATAGAGTGCGGGTCATCGTGGTGCTTGGTTGCAGGCTTGGTTGTCTGGGCGGCTGCAAGAACAATCTGAATGCTTGGGTGTGGTCGAGTTGGGCGTTAGGGGGAGAATCGGAGGCAGTGGACGGCATGGACGGGGTTGAGGTGGCACAAGACGAGGATGGAGAGGCTCGGCACCTGAGTCGAGTCGCCATGGCGCTTGTCGAGGTCGGCTGGAAGGAGATGGTGACAGTGGCAAAAGGTGAAGAGAGCGGAGAGCGAGTGGACGAGGGCAAGCAAGCACGATAGACGGACGGCGGGGGTGGCGGTGACGCAAACTGAGGCGTCGAGCTGCACTAGTGGCGTTGGCGTGAACCATTGCGAGATTGCAAAGAAGCACACGTCCAGGCGAGCAAGCAAGGAAGGAAGGAAGGATGGTTGGAAGCAGGCACAACGAGATGGCCTGAGAAGCAGCGCAGACGAGGTGCAGGGCCACGGCGGGGATTAGGACGCAGGCGAAGTTGGCAGCCAGCGCCACTGCCGCTCCTTGGGTCGTGGTGCGGCGTTCGAGGAGCAGCACAGAGCGAGAGGGTTGTCGAGGGTGGGCATGTGTCACAGGCAAAAGACTGCACGGGGCTGGAGACGAGCTGAACGCCGCAGATGGATGCAGGGGCGGCTGTTGATGGGCTTTGCCGGTGGCGTGGCGTCGTTGAGGGCGAGCGAGTGCTGAGTTGGGCAAGATGAGGAGTTGTCGAGAGCGCATGGGCAAGCCAGGCGCTGGCGAGAGGGAGGAGTGGATCGGAAGGCTTGGCGGGGACGTGGCACAGGCGGACCAGAGCATCGGCACGCCTGAGAGCTCATAGATCTGGCGCAGGTGGTGCTGTAGGTGGTTGAACAAACAGAGCACTTGTGGCAGTGCGGTTGGTCAGTCTGGGAGGCGAGGTTGAGATCAAGAGTGGCGGTGAATAGGTCGAGGAGCCCGGGTAGAGGGTGGAGGTGAGCAACAACCAACTCGACACGGCGCTTGGTGGGTTTAGCAAGATCAGCAGCGTCGGCGACTTGCGCGCGCTTCAAGACGATGATCGAGTTGAGAGCGAAGGAGTCTTGCGTTGTGAAGCAGGAGGGCTCGGAAGGCGGTATAGGACAAGAGGCACGGGCGGCCGAGGCGGCAGACTCACGGGCAAGCGTCCGGATGAGCCAGAGCGTGGTCGCGAGCAGAGACAGCAAGGTTGTTTCTTGGGGTCGTGTAGCGCTTCCGAAACGGAGAGAGTGCGAGGCTGAGAAGAGATCAGTCGCGGCGAGGCGAAGGAAGTGGCCGTGGTGGCCATTGGCAGCCTCGCTAAATCTCATGGCCGTGTGCGAGGAGGTCGTGGACTCGTGGGCGCTGGTGGTCGGTCGTTGTTGTTGTTGTTGTGAGAAGCACGTCGACAAGAGCGCACGACTCGGCCGAAGACTCGGTTGGGCGATCAACCAGGAGCCGATCCATGATGAAGGCCTCCTCGGGAGCCAGTCTGTCCACAGATCGGTCAGCGAAGATTCGGCGAAGAAAGATCTTTTTCGCCATCAAGATCGTGAGGAGCTTTGGGTGAGCACAGGCCGCACGGGCGAGGCTGCGATGGCAAGAGCGCAGGGGTGTGCGTGCGGGCGCGGGGTTGGTGTCCACCGGCTCTAGCACACGGGGCTCGACTCGGGGCAGAGCGGTGGTGCGGAGTGCTGGTGTTGGAAGAGCAGGCTGGTGAATGAGTGAGTGAATGAACTTTGGCGAAAGGCGGTGGCAAGACGAGTTGTGGCGGCAGCGGTGGCGGCAGCGATGGTCGTCTCGGGGCGTCCCGCACGCGGGCGTCGGCACAGAATCCAGCGCGGCAGGCCATGGGAGGGGCAGAAGAGGCTGGCGAGGACATGCATGCTGAGACTGACTGGAATGGTAGCTGTCTGCGCCGGTAGCGGTACGACGCGAGCACGTGCGGGCGAGCTAGGCGGCAGACGCGTCCAGTGCGGGGAGGCGCAGCAGACGCGCAGGACAGCGGTCGTCATCGACCGGCAGAGGAGGCAGTGGCGCCCCTTCCGAGCTCGCGCGTCGTGGTTGGGCTTGTTGGGTGTCGACAGTAAGCGGACTCGTGGCCTTAGTGTCGGGTCGACTCCTCGGGAGACCCTGCGCAAGTGTCCATGAAACATGGGAACAACAAGCAGGCAAGCCTTTGCCAAAAGTGCGACCAAAGTGCATTTCTCCCTCACGTTTCCTCGCACATTTTCATAACGTATCAAAACGCCCCTCAATTTTTTTGCGCGATCATGAAAATTAGAGTAATACTCTAAGATTCAAGAGTGGTTTTGAGAGTGAGTTCAGTGTCGCAGCTGAGGGGGCGCTTGAGGGGTGAAGAGATGAGGGGCGAAGAGAGGAGTTTTGCTTCTCTCTTCGTTTCTTCAAATCGGATCTCTTCGAGTTTCCTTCGGAGTGCGCGGCAGGGACTTGTTTGAAAATTTTGTGCCACGGGGGAAAAACGACGAGCGCGACAGAGGGAGACGCGGCGCGGCCAAGTGTTGGCAGCGTCGCCTCGAAAGATCCTCTTGATTCGCAGCATCGGAATTCGGTTCCTCTGCTTGTCCCTTTGAAAGGAGGGTGAGCGCAGGGTGGATCGAGGGAGCGGTGGCCAAGACTTGTTCGTTCGTTCTTGATGAATGAAGAGTTGGCTGCTCGTATGCTCCGAGTGCAGAAGGCTTCATGCTGTTACGCGATGCGCAACACTTGAATCTGAACGCAGAACGCAAGGAACCGCTCTGGTCGCGGTACGCCACTGGCGGAAGCGACTGAGTTTGACTTTGCAGCGTCGCCCCCGCACGACCGACTCTATGAACGAGTGGGCATCGGCGGTGAGGGCGTGTGGAACTAAAGTAAAACGACGACTGGACGAGGCGTGACACTGTCACGACTTTTCAGAAACAATCAAAATCGCTGATGAGGCGCTTGCAGGAGGAATTTTTTCTTCTGTTAGTGTCTCTTCTTGAACGTGTCGCCTTGTGTGACGCGCGACAAGAACAGCAATCTGGTTGATCCTGCCAGTAATCATATGCTTGTCTCAAAGATTAAGCCATGCATGTCTAAGTATAAGCGATTTATACTGTGAACTGCGAA